>OX326946.1:4775448-5437948 GCA_946800315.1 Misopates orontium | reverse complement strand
TCATAACTGCTGAAACCATCACCAAAATCCATAGATCACCTCATAATCATGACATGTCATTACTCATTAATCCAATCCCAACCCCTAAAATATGAAATTGATTGTAAATTATGGAAACCGACTAACTAATTCCCATAGTTTTTTCTTTACTCGGGGGTTTTTTGTTTTTCTGTCCTCTGAAGATAAGTTCTTAAGAGTTAAGAGGGATAGTAGACGTCTATCTGGCTGACCTGCCATTATCTAGAAACGGAACAGTAATGTTGGCGTCTAATGTAGTATAAATTGGTATTGATTCAAAGTATAAAGAATCTTTTGAATTAGACAGGAAAATGGATCATGGTGAGAGTAAAAATAAAAGTTGATATGAAAAGATCGTTGGTATGAAATCCTTGATTGCCTATAGAGACATATACTAAAGAGGAAATTGATTCTTGATTATTGTCCAAAATAAATAGTCTCAACAAGAGGATAGCATTAAAAAAATGTTAATTTAACTAGGTGAATTCACTCCAAGACATTTTATTACTTTACCTTTTTGACACAGCTAAACTTGATCATCCCTTATGTAAATGATGGTGTGCAAGCATCTCCTGAATTCCCAATGCTGAAATGCTCTCACATCCTAGAAGTTCCTGAAGCTTTGCATCACAATTAATCACCATTGGTCTTACAGGATCCTACAAAAGAAAGCAAGATATAGAAAAAAAATAAAAATAATTATACAGAAGTGATGAGTTCCAACCAGCATACAGTTTAAGCAGCCGAAAATGAGTCAATTTAATTTCCATACAGTAGCAGTTCACAAAGCAATGTGATACACGAAACATAAGATGACGGCAGGTGGAAGGGCTTGACAAAGAGCACCACGTATACGAAATGAAACATATAAAGTGTAAAGCATTTGGTAAAACATTACAGATTATATAATGACAGTTGTCAAAAGGTCTCCGATTATAGTAATACTCCACGAGAGGAGTTTCAATTCTTACAAGTGGCATTCAAAAATAAATACTAGGCCCTCAGTAAACGAGGAATAAGGCATTGAAGATAAATCAAAATTTGGAAGGAAATGTGGAAGTTCATGAAGACCTCCGCCAATAATAATTCCATGCAGTCTTAACGAAATAAAATGATACTTAATAAGTAAAATATAAATAATAACAATATACATCTCGCTTATAAAGCTACACACAACCACAGGTCATAAAACATATAAAAGCAGCAGCAAAATGTTTGTTGCAGTGTCATCTACCAGGTCAAGTTTGTAATGATCAGAAGAAGTTTCATCACGAAAACAGGAATGCGCCAATGTCATCTACAAGCAATCTTTTCCTTAGATTATATGGATCTTTATATGTACTATGCAATAAGCAACAAATATTTCAGGGACTTTATGATGATTGTCAATTCTTTCCACGATAGAATCCAAAACTGTCAACAAGTGGCATATAGATCATGAACAAAAATCAATTACATTCAAAATTAAAACAAAGAATGCTTGGATCTCAGGACAGGACCATTTACATGGTTGATCGACGAATAAAATCTGGGTACTAACCCCAAAAAAATATTCAGAGTAGAAAGACATGCAAGATGGTGCTCCAAACATGACGGAACTAGCATATAGATTATAAAGAACAAACCTCCAGTTGGTTAATTTTTATGTACTCCCACATATGTCCCAAAGCCTTTGACTGAAGCATCTCTCTTTCTCCAGTTCCAAAAAATTTCGCAAGCGCATCTGATATTACCACAGTCGAAGGGCTCGAATCAGTATATTGCTTTGCAGACTCGTCTTCAACCTTCAATTTCTTAGCTGGAACTGATTGTTCTGCAAACAATTGAAATACTCTAAGGGAAACTACTCTTAAAAAAATTCACGTATAAAATATTGAACTCACATTCAATTTTACATACTCGTTGGATCAAGCGTTATAATGTGCTTTGCCAGCAACTTGTTCATCTTGAACATGTCGGTGCAGTCCGTCTCCAAGACCAACCGCAAAGCATCATCACATACAATCTTTCTCTTGTTACCTGGATCTTGAAGGTTGTGCTTTCTGATGTATGCCCACAACTGCTTCACAATCTAGAATATAAAGAACCAGCTTACGGCATCAGAAATTCTATATACTGATAAGCATAATCTTGGGACTATTAAAGTTGCTCTATTTTGGAATTCAAACCTCTGTTCTTGGTAATGCCGGCTCACCAACTATGGCTTGTAGTTGAGGCGAAACACCGCATACTTTGTTTAGACCTCCTGGGCCACCTCTTCTTTTGGTTCCAGCAGGTGCGCTGAAATCAACATATACGACTAACATCAACACCAACAGATGATCATATCTCCCATTTCAACTTGGAAACGGAACTTTTTGGCGTTTATTAAACTTATATCCTTTAGATATATAATTAATCATAACTTCAAACAAAACACACCAGAGTACAATTGTTGGTAATTAATCTAACAAGGAACTTAGATGACAAAACAAACTTACAATCCTTGAAACAGAAAAGAAATAAGGATCTCGAATAGGAAGCAAATAAAGGACCTCCTAAAGTTGTATGAATCCAAATTTAGCCCTAGTTACATTAAAATAAAAACCGAAAAATTAACCGTAAAAACTGGAACTTTAATATCTCATTGCTCCAGCGCATATAAAACCACCAATTTACAACATGTTAAAACCGATTATACAAACAAAAGTGAAACCCTAATCAGTAACAATTAAAAAAAGGGTGATAAGAAAACACACACACACACCTCTTTTTGGCTCTGTCAGCAGCATTAGTCCCCTGCTGGTGCTGGTGCTGATTAAACGGTTGGGTTTGTGGTAATTGAGGGGGTAAATGGTCTTTTGACACGGGGTGCGAGCGGAGGAGGAGCGTTATGTGGTCCCTGATGAAGCCGGCTTTGTGAGAGAGGTTTGTTCCTAGCGTGGATTCGAGGTGGCGTACGACGGCGTTTAGTGAAGTGACGGCGTTAGGGTCGGACTGACGGAGCACCGTCTCTACGCCCTGAGCTATTTCTTCGTCAGACACCATGCTAGCTACTTGTTGTTTTATGCTTTTCACTTTTCAATTCATAGACTGTTTGTTTGGGTTCCTTTTTTCGAATTTTATCGTCCCGCTCAACGGCTCTCTCTCTCACTTCTTCATAAATGCTCTGTTTGTATATATATTATGTTTAGTAAACTTTTATTTTTAGATAAAAGAATATATAAATACATGTGTAGTATACAAATTAAGAAATAAAAGTCAAAATTACATGTCAAAGAGAGGATGGATTATATTTAAAGAACGATTAGAATTAATTTAAAAATGATCATATGTATAGACGTGATTTGTAAGACTTTTGAAAAAACATTGAACAATAATCTTAAAATGCTATATTTAAGGAAAAATAAAACAACGAAAAACACATTTCTATCAGAAAAATGCTACATATATGCTATATTATAATAATATTAAAAATAAAGGAGTATAACTATTTTATAATATAACAAAAATATACTTTTATTATCTATTGTTATATAATAGTATGTACATATAACACGAAAGTTGGTGTAGTTCAATTGGTTGGAGCATTGAGATTTTGCTTAGAGGTCAAAGGTAGAATTCTTCTCTCTTACATATAATTCAAATTTTAATGTAAGATACATAAAACCTGAATTAACAGGCTTTGGCTGGTTCAGAGAGTAGCCAATTATGTGGTGCAAACCGGACCAAACAAGACACACGTCACCGGTTCATCCAATCAGACCAACCGGTTCAGTCCGATTCACTACCCTCTCTCATCAACTTTATATAATAAAGTAATAATCTGACTCCCAAAACAGTCCTTTGTATGTTATAAAATGTCACTAATGATGTGGTACAATTAAATTTTGAGATCATGAATTCGATTCCAACAGGAGTACCATGGGTGCTATGACGAACTTGACACTCGTTTAGAAATGTCCACTAATGATGTGGTGATTGATACGTTTGAAGAGCGTGTCCGAAACGTCTTGGAATACTTTCATGACTTTCAATAATTTTGTGATTGAATATTCTTTTTAATTTATATAAGTAGAACATTAGAGAATGAAGGGTCAAGTATCAATATCTTAAAGATTAAAAAATTAAGTAGCAAAAAAAACTTGATTGATGATCGATATGGATTGAATATTTACTTACTTGAGTATTGTTATGTACTATTGTGTAAGTGTATAACACTTTGATTTATTTTTTAAGATTTTAATAAGATTTATTAGGTTTTAATATAAAAGTATGGATGCGTCTGGACTGTGGCCTGTCTTGTAGTTTTTAAAAACTTGTGTCGCTATATCCGTTTCATGTTGTGTCTATGTCCACATATGTGTCTGTGTCTGTGTCTAGGGGTGTTCACGGTTTGGTTAAAACCGAAAATCGAACCTAAAATCGAGAATTTGGTTCAAATTATAACCGAAACCGATACATTGGTTATGTTTTCGGTTTTGGCATTTGGGCGAATAAAAATATCAAGTTTTTGTATAACCGAACCGACTTAACCAATGGTTATCGAAAATCGATATTTTTTTTTTTGCCTTTGGTTTTATGGGCCTTTAACTATTATGAGCCTTAGTTTATTAATTTTGTAACACAGAAGAGGTAGAAACACTACAAAACATATTTGCACGACTTTCTTATTTTATTATGTGCAAGGATGTCATTTTTATTAGCTAATATTTTCATTTCAAAAGAAAAGTGATGAAGTCTTCATGACTTTAAATAACGTAATTTCGTTTTTGTCAACTACAATTAATTTTTTCAAGTTTTCTCCAATAAATTAACCATCTTATGAACCCAACTACATAATTTCGTTAAATTCAATAATCCGTTGAAGAAAAAAAAGAAAGGACAACAAGAATACTACAAAGTTGGACTCAGTAAAAGTGTTTAGGCAGAAAATTTCAGTGGTTTAGTTGTAAATTGTACTTTTTTTTGTTGTTTATGTAAAGTAGATAATCGGTTCATTGGTTAACTCGTAACCGTAACCGAACTAATGAGTTAAAACTGAAAAATCGAACCGCTTCAATGGTTTGGTTATCGGTTAACATTTTTAGGCCAACCAAAAATTCGATTTCTTTAAAACCGAACCATTGGTTTGATTAACCGAACCATGAACACCCCTATCCATGTCCGTGCATTATAGAGACAACTTTTGTTATGCATAAAGTTTGTTTGGATAACTACTGCATAAAGTTTGTTTGGGCAGACTATGAATTTACATGTATTATTTAATTGCGCATCTAATATATGTAATAATACCAGAAGTCGTTTGATGGATGCTAAAAAATAGTACGCGTTTGTATCGATTTTAAGTATGTGTTTTAAAGAACATGCAGGGTCACATATAAGTTAGTGCATGTGGTTAGTGCATCTATTTCGACCTTGAGGTGAAGGGCCAGAATTCTACCCTCGGTGGTAGCTCGATCTATCAAACTTAGACTGCTGAATATACCAACCTAGGGGAATTCGACCTCAACATAATTCGACCATGATGTTCGAAATTCATATTATCCGAGTTTTAGCACTTAAGCATTTAAGGGTTTATGTTGGATCATCTATCACTTAGATCATGTATATATGATGTTTGAGTGTAGTTTGTTGAACTCAAGTTGGTTAAGGATCGCTTGGAGCTTGAACTCTTATATGGAGACTGGAGTGTTCAACCATTCAAGTCAACTAACAAAAAATACCGTGTATATGAGTACGTGGGTCTTGTCTTAGCTAACATTGACGTTAGTATCCAACCCTCTCACAATGATGTGGACCCCACCTGTATGTGACCCACATCAATGTGAAAGGGGTGGATGCTAACATTGATGTTAACTAAGATGCCACCGAATAATTGATGTGTTGGACTAATTACATAAGGGAAAGTTAATGATAACCAGAATTACTGTCATCATAATTGACATGTTTTGCTGTTCAGGTTTCTCGGACAAAATTAAAAATCGTGGCTTCCTGCATCATGGGATAATCAAAATATTCACCACAACCCGCCCCCGTGATGAGCATCATCGAAGAACAACATGATATTCGAAACCACCAGAAATATTCCCTGATCATTATGTCGGCATTATCGGCCACAAAATGATTGAGAGTTCCTGCCTCATACAAATAAGTATAATGCAAACCCAGCATAGTCAAATCATGCATCAATATTATAACCCCACTTCCGAAATATTAAATAAATAAAACCAGCATACCATTTAGAGATCTAAAGAATCTAACAAAAGGATCCATAATGATTTGTGAGCTAATAATGGCAAATTACTCTATAATATATTGTATCAATTGGAATAATTACCCACGTGAAAATGCAAAAAAAAAAGAAGAAGATGTCATGTATTTATTACGTTTAATGATCTAAATGTCCTTTGTATTCTAATGATTTTCTTTCGGGAATTTAAAATTTAATGGTAGTTTATTTTTTAAACTTTTAAAACATAAAAAGAAGATATTAACATATATTATTATAAAATTGCAATTGAAACTTAAATTTAAATTGTTGTAATTGAAATATAAAAACAAAAAGATATACATCAGAGATGTCTTATTTCGTGCAAAAATTCACACCACTTTTAAGCTTGGACAGTAAAATTTACTTAGACTATTGAATTTCGCACAGTATTATTAAGTAGTGAATTAATAGTAATATGCTAATTCTTAAAATTACGTACCTAACCTGCTTGCATTTTGAAATTAGATTAAGATAATCGATTAATTTACATAACAAGGATAGTGCCCTAACTCCGTGAAATGTTTATCCAATTGCAGTGAGTATGCAGTGAAATATTTATAGCTACCGGCATAGAGCCTACGTGCATGTATTGCTCCGGTAAACTGTTTTCTTCATATTCTTTCATAGTTTTTTTTTTTTTTTTTTTAAATTCTATATCTTCATTCATAATTGATTCAATGCAAGAAATTGTAAAAAAATCATTTTGGCGTAAGCTCAATTTATATGGTTTTCAGATTGTTAAAGTCCTTCGAAGCAATTTTAGTCGTTCGATTCTGTCGTACCCTACTGAGAAAAACAGCACTAGAAGTAGTGAGAATGTTCATTTTGAAACCAATTAATTTCTCACATTACAATAAATCTCAAATATTCCGTACAAACTATACAACGTTGGGTCATTCTTCATAACTCCAAAATATTTTTGTCAAGTATAATAACCGTATAAAGTATCTATATATACATATATATATATATATATATATATATATATGTATATATATATTTTAAGTTACTTATCTAACCACTCATCAACTCATTCATTATAATTGTTACACAACAATACTATAACTTAATTTAACACATGAATTGACTTGTCCCTTCATCGTAAAGAAATTGAAAAGCTAAACTTGCTGCAATAATTGTTGATAACTTTCTCATTCCCATAAGTCTAAAGGGACATTTTATTGATAAATTAAATTAGACGTATTTTCTAGAAGCCGCAATACAAAATATTTCACAGACATATTCTTTTTGTCATGATTAATTCCTACACTCGTTGTTTTTCTTTCTAATAAATCCCTTTTCCCGTGTTGACCAGCTGTTATACATTCATCTTTTTATCATCTCATTATAAGAATCTTGCATCTTAATTGAAAAATTAAAATAATAAGAAATAATTTTCACGTAATATTGGCACTTGAATTTTAAAATAAGCAATGCCATTGTCACGTCGCAATTGAGTCACTCTTTCCGGTTAAAACTTTGACTACTGACAAGCTAAATCACCTATCTCTGTAAATACTAAAACCCCAGCTGTAAAAAAAGAATCATATCAGCGTCTTAATCGTCTATTCCATTTTACAACAAAACTTTATGTTACGCCATGTGAACCTTAAAGACAGCAACAATCCTATCTGAAGTACAACGGTAAGATCCCACAGCAGAGGTTTCACGAGCTGCTCTCTGGTGCAGCTACACCGCATCCAATTATTATCCAATCAAAAAAGAGGTCAATCAAATGTAACTTTTCATAGGCTGTCTCGTATATAAGTGCATAATAAGTGACCTTCACGATATCCCCGCTCTTCTCTCTCGAGGTAATTGCAGAAACACCCCCTTGTATTACTAATAAATTAGCAAAAGAACTCCTAATATACTTATTTAATTGTACATCCACAAACTGATGACAAAGAATGATTTTTATTGCATTTGATTGATGCATAAAGAGTTAATGTTGTTCATTATATTAGTTCTTTATGCAAAAAATACACATATATAATCAAAAAATTGACAAGAAATATTACGTACTTTTTAGATTTGTAAAAACAAGAATACAGTATTAATTATATTTTTCATGTTTTTTAGATAATTTCTAAAAAAATCTATAAAAAATTTATAGATAAGCTTATGACATGTTTTTGAATAAATACAAGTTTGATGTAAAATACTAATTCATGAAGATCGCTAATTATGGGTATTGAGATCAAATGGATCAAAGTTTCGTTTCCATGGTACGTTTCGGTAAGCTAAATATTAGAAACATTTCGCAATGTTTTGAGATTCTTTCGATATGTTTCGAAAATTTCGTAAAAATGGTTGTTACAACAGACAGACGTATGAGATATTGTATGTTTGGTTTCCATAAAGTCAAAAATGGAAATATTTCGGTACTTTTTGTGGAAAAGAAAAGAAAATTTGATCAATAGTACAGTGGTAGAGGTTGGTTTTCTTGTTAATGTTATATTTCACAGGAGCGTTTTTACTAATAAAAAAAACAGATGAGCTATTTGCCAATTAAGAATATATACAGGGGTAGTTTTTGCAATTACCTCCCTCTCTCATGTCGTCACACATTCATTCCTCATTTACTCACAATCACCGGATCACCACAAGACCATTTCTTTTTGCACTCACACTCTCCCCAAAAATCTCTCTCTCTCTCTCTCTCTCTCTCTTAATTTTTGGACCTTTCGTGGTGTCATTTTCTTAGTTACTTTTTAAGGTGTCTGTTTTTTTTCTCTTTTGTTTTTTTCTTTTCTTTTTTTTTGTTCCCAATTATCCTTTATTGGATTCTTCAAATTTAACGTTCTCCTGTCACATTTTCCTTTCTCTTTGTTTTTTATATATATACAAACAAACAAACAGAGATTCCTTTTGTTGTTGTTTCTCTCTGCTTTGTCGTTGGGCTCTTTTTCAGTTCTCGTTATTAATCTTGTTTTTGCAAAATCACTTTTTTCTTTTTTCTTAATGTGGCTTTTGGAATTCTTGTGAGGATTGTGTTGTTGTTGTTGTTGAATGTCTTTGAGTGTTGGTGTTGTTTCGAGTAGTAGTAGTAGTAGTTCCAAAAGCAATAATAATAGTATTATGGGATTTGATGAGAAGACAAAAGGAGGAGATGATCATGGGAACCCGGCCGGGTCGGATCATCACCATCCGGACCCCGAAATTGAGCCCGACACAGGTGGAGGGGTCAGCAGGCAAATGAGTGAGAGTTCTCTCTACACCACGGAGGACGAAGACGACGAAGACACCGAATCGAAGATTCAGTTGGGGCCTCAATACACACTCAAGGAGCTGTCGGAGAAAGACAAGGTTGGTTGGTTGGTTTGTGTTTTATTTATTTCTCTGACAACCTTAAATTTGTTTAAGGATGTTTTTTGTATTTTGTGTTTTTTTTTTTTTTTTTTGAAAGGATGATGAGAGTCTGAGGAGGTGGAAGGAACAGCTTTTAGGAAGTGTGGATATGGAATCTGCTGCAGGTGATCATTTTAATTCATTTGCATTGCCTTTTTTTTTTTTTATTATAAAGATTATTGTTGATTTTTTGCACGTAAAATTGCCTATAAAACTCTAAGGATTCAGAAAACTAAGTTGAATTTGTAGGTTCAATAAAACTATAAAAGCATTGTTAAGTTTAGATTGATTTTGGAGAGTATGTCATATAGAGATGATGTTTTAGCATCTAGATCTAATGATTTTCGTATAAAAATTGTATTTTGAATTATTTTAAAAAAAAATTACTAAGTAAAGTAACAGGGCAATGACGGAAAAAAAGTGTTCTTGGAGATGAAGTTTTTGTTTAGATCTAATGATTTTCGTGCAAAATTTGTATTTGGATTAATTCGGAAAATATAGATATTAAAGGTATTAAGACAATGACGAAGTCTTTCTCTTTTTTGGTTTTTTTTGTTATAAGTTTTCCAATGTTTTTGATTTGTAAGTCACAGACAGAAATCAAACAAGGACATTCTGGCCCCCCAAAACTAAAACCATAATAAAGCATGAATTTCATCTTCTTTTCCCAGGATTAATCTGTTATCTGAAACGTCACGATAGCCGCACCGGGGACCCCACAAATCATGTCCTCTTTTTTTGATGTTGAAAAGGAGTTTGAAACATGACATTGTCTCCATTTTCCTAAATGTAATGTCTCCATCTTCTACACTGGGCAGTGGGCATTAGAGTTTTTGTTGCTTAGATTCTGTTTGGATAAAATAAATTATCTGTACTATATTGTCCCTAATCGTGGTTTCAGTTCTCTATTAAGTTTACTTTTATGTGAAGAATGTTCTTCGATCATCTTCATGCATAGAGGACACACTCGAGAAAGTAGTCTAGCACATGGATATTAGTAACAACACTGGTTAGTTTTAGGTGCATATGACATTAGAATTTCTTATATATAGGTGTTCCTGTCTATCAGGATGGCTTCAAAACTTATTTTTGCAAAATAATAGGATAGTTCTTTGTCTGTGCTTATGTTGTCTCTGTTCTCTGAGGCGAAGTATAGTTGGCATTGAGATTATAACTGACTTAATTTTCTCAATGCATCTGTATTGTAGAATCCCTTGATCCAGAAGTGAAAATCGTGAGCCTTGCAATCAAATCACCTGGTAGGGACGATATATTTCTTCCAATTCCAGAGGATGGAAACCCGAAAGGCTCGTGGTTTACATTGAAAGAGGGAAGCCGTTATAGCCTTAAGTTCACTTTCCAGGTTAACAACAATCTCGTGTCGGGCTTCAAGTACAAGAACACTGTCTGGAAAACCGGCATCAAAGGTGAATGAATTCCTCCTATTCCACTGTATATATAATTTTGCCTATTAACCAACTACATAATTAAGAGCAATTGATTTTGCAAAAGACTACTAACTAAACTTGGTCTGTTTCTTAAAACTATGCTTTCAGTGGACAGCACGAAAGAAATGATCGGAACCTTCAGTCCTGAGGCCGAGCCTTATACACATGAGATGCCAGAAGAGACAACCCCATCTGGCATTTTCGCAAGAGGATCTTATTCAGCCAAAACTCAGGTTCGTTCATCCATTGATCGATCTTTACTAATATCTTATGACTTTTTACTAATGCTTATGGCAAAACGAAAGGTTGTATGATTTAAGAAATTAAAACTAAGATCTTAGAATAGTTCTACATCATGCATCATTTGATTCTTATGGACATCTCGTTGTTGTATTTGGATGCAGTTTCTTGACGACGATAACAGGTGCTACTTGGAGCTGAATTATACGTTTGAGATCAGGAAAGACTGGCAGTCCAAGTAAAACTAATGGAAGAAGCATGCGTCTCGTTTCAGTTAAGAGTGTTCTTTTTATCCGTTGTTTCTATATATTATGTGAAGTCAGGAGATAATAGAACCACAACAGAAGGATTTTAACATTATGTTGCCTGAAGTTGGTTTTTGAGATGGCAGAGTGCTTATAATTCAGGATTAGATTGTCGTTTTATTTGTTGATTGTCATGTAATAAAGTCGCGCTTGACCTCTGACAATTTAACAAAATTTCCTTCTCTGTCTAATGTTTTCTGTTTGTATTGTTGCGGGATTAATCAACTCTTACAAAATCTGGTTACTAAAGAAGAGCTTCCTTCTATATAAATTAGTGTAGCACATTTTCATACGTGATGAATGAAGTTGGTTACAATATGTTTGCAAGAGTTTATAGAACATGTCTTTCATTACTTTTGTTTAAAGTTACTTTTGACTAAAACTCGAGAGTATTTGCATAATACATATATAAAAAAAAAAAGCTACTCAAAGCATTGATTGAGTGGTTGCAACTTGCAATATTAATAGATGGAAAGTAATTTTTTCCTTTCAAAACCTTTTCTAGAACACTAATTTACAAAAGTAGTCTGAGAAGCACCATATACCCAAATCCTCTAACGTGTGCCTTTTTAAAAGTTTAAGACACGAAGGAGCAAAAGTCAGTATTGCATAATATTTATGGGCGCTCAGAGTCTAGAAACCCTTATCATTAGCATATCCCACCACCACCTGAATAGCATATTTACTCGCCTGTGATATATTAGCCATTTTGGGAAACTTCACCAGAAGTACCTGATTACTCTCTGGGCTGTCCTTGTTGAATAATTTAATTTCATCTAGGTGATATTTACATTGAAATAAAACTGATGTTGTAACAATATTTGATCAGATGTGTCTGCAAAGATATCTAGAAATAGTTTTGAGAAGTATTAGAGCCTTCATTATCAGTCTATGGCATATAGCTAGTTGCACTTGAAAAGTTAAAAGCATGCTTAAACTTATTGTACTAAAAGTAAAAACAAGTTTTTCACTATGAAAAATTATACTGGGAAATAAGTTGGTGATTATGTTAGTTCAAAACATATCAATTCATTGTAATTTGACTCGGCATTCATTTTTAATCTGGTTAATATCCAACACGGTCATTTACAACTTCTAGAGCCAAGTTAGGTATTGAGTCTAGTGATATCGGTTTTATGAAGTAAATTCTTTCAAAGCAATCTATCCAGTCCATCATTATGATTCCCTCGTATAAAGGCAACTATCTGAAGCTTATCACCCAAAATATGTTGCCAAATTGCCATACGAAAAGTTGTGAATTTAATAGTACAAAAATCTACGACAAAGTTAGATAGATGATCGTCGACCTACTCAATTTTATGAATTAGAATAACGACAAATAGCAAGTAAGTTCGAAAACAATCGAGAAGGGGAGAAAAATGAATCGCCTCCATCACGAAACACAAAAATAGGTTGTTCATTATTAGCACTAGAGAGTTTGACACTTCCGAATTCCAATAGAGTACCTGTACAAGTATTACCGAAATAATGTGCAACTTTGGTTGCTACAAGAAAAATCTTTCCCTTTGAGTTCCTTCAAATAACAATTACACCCGATTTGCGATGTTGAAACCGGCATGATGTTGACTTAAGTCCATTTCAAAAGTGGATTTTGCAATTCCGCGGAAAAGTTATTTCGTGCAATCGATTCAACAACGACGTAAGGCATGGTAGAATAGGATTTTGAGAAGGTTAGTGTCTATAACTTAAGAAAATATTATCATCTTCATCATTGGTTGCACCACTTCACCCATGCCGCAGAAAACAATTTTTTCTTAACTAGAGGAACGAACTCTAATTTTAACGACTTTTTGGCTCTGAAATACCAATGTTCGTTCTATTCCCCACCTCCATCAAATCTATTACAACAAATAAAATACTTCCTAAGGGAACAAAATAATAAAACAAAATAAACGACTTTACCATGTTTCATGAAACCGTTGCATGAAATTTATTCCGAAGGATTTGCATCTACACAATTCATAGTAGTTGACGAAATAGTCGGTCATATTCACAAAGAAGCGTGTTATCGTTGGGCTGCTTATGACTTACGGGCTCAATAGATCTGGGCTACAGGGCTTTATACGTCAACGGATAGAAGAGGCCCATAATGGCCCATAACTATCTTTCTTCAAATGAACAAATAAACATACACTGTTCTGAAAATTAGAAATTGCAATTGGGGAAATTTGGATCGAATAAAACCCTAGGAATCTCAGGATTCATTTCTCTCTCTCTCTCTCTCATTCAATTGTACTTCTTTCGTGTTCCACAGTATTCTTAATTGCGCGTAGAAGATGAAAACACCGAGAGACGAATCAGATAATGCGATGGAACAAGAAGGAGCTCCGAAGAGGCAGAAGTTAGCTGCTGATCGATCCTCATCATCACCGCCTCTCGCATTTGATAATCCGCTCCTTCCGCTAGCTTCTTACGACGATGACGACGATGAAGATGTCGGTAGACCTGTCAATAATGGCGGAAGAGCTGAGATTAATGGAAAGAAGAATAATCACGTGGAGGATATTGACGACGATGATGATGATGAGGAGGAGGATGAAGGTGGTAGAGTAGGGCAAGGGAGGCGTAAGCGCGCTATCGAAGTGCGACGAGACTGCCCCTACCTCGATACCGTTAACAGACAGGTACGGGACGACTCTATTTACTGCTGATTAAGCTCTTGTGCAGTTTTTTAATGAGTGGTGAATTGATGTGTTTATAGGTTCTGTGTGTGAGACCAAATTATGTAGAGATGTAATGTGCACAATCTTTTGTTTGTTGCTGAGGATGTGTATGTGGTTTTATTAGCAATGTTGGGCTTGGTGTCTCGTAATACGTATGCGTGTTTGCTTTGTTGTGCACTGGGTGGGGTGTAGTGTATTTGTTGTTGATCATCTGACGATTTAGAGTATAGGGCGATGGAATGACGTCACTACGACCTTATAGTCCTTGAGTTTCTAAAATGGTGTTTGTGTAGGTTTAGTAAAGTTGCTCTGCTTTTGCTTTTGGACTGAATTTGTTTTGAATAAATAACAAAGTGTCTAAGAAACTGCTTGAAGTAAGAAGAAGGCCGCGATTAGAATGTGTGGAGTATTTTGTAGGAGCTCCTTATTACGCCATGATTATCTGGATTTAACATAATTGGGAAATTAAAATTATACGCAACAGCTACTAAACCGCCACCATAATTGAGAAGCAATCTAAACCTATTCTTTTAGAGTAATTGCTTCTCCTTGCTTTGTAAGACAATTAAAGTATACGTAAGTTATACGAATACTTAAAATGCGTTTATATGGATTCAAAAGCTCAACAACACTATTGGGAGGCGTTTTTGAACACCACCTAATGAGGGGAAGTTAAGGAGGGAAGAGAACTACTTGAGACCTGAATTTCCTGTTTGGAACTATGTCCTGTTTAGAGTAATGTTGAGTATGCTATCACATATGGGTTATTTCTAGAATGCAGGTTAACCTAGTGTGATTAATCATTTCAATCTATGCTGAAAACTAGTGGCTAAAAATACCCAAATTAAGTATCTTCTTCTTTAATGATTTCTTTGATGTGGATTATCTTTGAATTGGCAAAGAACATTATATTGTTTAGGGTCATAACTAGACTATACCGTTCACTGCTATACCATAATTATGTGGATGTTAAAATCTTTCATTGTTTTTATCATTAGTGAATTGTGAAACAACAAATTTAGTTTTTGTTAAGTGGTCACTGTTGTTTCATTGAATCTATGCTCCTCGTGTCTTTGCAGGTTTTAGATTTTGATTTCGAGAAATTTTGCTCAGTATCACTTTCAAACTTGAATGTGTATGCATGTTTGGTTTGTGGGAAGTATTATCAGGGAAGGGGACAGAAATCTCATGCATACACCCATAGTCTTGAAGCTGGACACCACGTCTACATCAATCTTCGAACAGAAAAAGTTTATTGTCTTCCTGATGGATATGAAGTGATTGACCCATCGTTGGATGACATTCGGCATGTCCTCTACCCAAGGCACGTATATTTTTGTCCTTTTTTTTTTGGTGGTTGGCCTCGTGCTTGCAGTTTTCACTAGTTTAAGGCTACATATCTTCACTTTGGGGAATGATGTGTTTCTGAGTTGTGGAACATATATTTTTCCATGTTTGTTGTCTCTTCTGATTAACTATGCATCTGAAGATAAGGAAGATAGTTTCTTTCTGAAGTACTGCATGTTGTTTTGTGACAGTCTTCAAAACCTTCATCTTTGCCTTGCTACCTTTGGTTTTGCATGAATTTATCATTTTACTTATCTTGTATACAATTTCAGGTTTGCAAGAGAGCAAGTTGACCATCTTGACCGGAACCGGCAGTGGTCCAGGGCACTTGATGGATCTGATTATCTCCCTGGAATGGTACTTACCCATGTCCTTTTTATCTGTGAATTGATTTAATCTTATCTCGGTCTTCTTGCTACTTGGCCAGAAAAGAAAGTACACCTTCATGATATTCAAATCTCATCCCTGTTCTTTCCCTTCTAATGCTTTGTAGGTCGGTTTAAATAACATCAAAGACACGGACTTTGTTAATGTTACTATTCAATCTTTGATGCGTGTCACTCCTTTGAGGAACTTTTTTCTAATCCCCGAGAACTATCAGCACTGTAAATCGCAACTTGTTCAAAGATTTGGAGAGCTCACACGAAAAATATGGCATGCGAGGAATTTCAAAGGACAGGTCTGATTCTGTTTTATATTTAAGAGACATGTCTAGTTCACGGCTTCGATATGCTTATGTTATTGAGGAATTTACAGGTCAGCCCACATGAGTTTCTGCAAGCTGTAATGAAAGCTAGCAAAAAGCGTTTCAGAATAGGTGCACAGTCAGATCCTGTTGAATTTATGTCTTGGCTCCTTAATACACTTCATGGAGATCTTAAAAATTCAAAAAAGGGCAGCAGCATAATTCACCAGTGCTTTCAGGTTTCTTTCCCTGCTAGGTCTTTGTTTTCTTTGTCCTTACTTTCCTCTGAACATAGCCGGCACTCAATATTTCATTTCATGTTTCTTATAGGGGGAACTGGAGGTTATGAATGAAATACACGGCAAGCCTAATGAGAATGGAGATGATGGTGGAAACAAAATTGCAATGGATACAAGCAAAATGCCTTTCTTGATGCTTGGTTTGGATTTGCCACCCCCACCTCTGTTTAAGGACATAATGGAGAAAAACATTATCCCACAGGTTAGGCTTTTTAGGGTTTGGAATTCATAGTAATGTTTTCTGAGAAAAACATTATCCCATGAAATGGAATTAATTTTTATTTAAATTTTTTGAGACACATGTCATCTAATGAAGGATAAGCTTTGTTTTCCACTTCTCTTCAATTTTTTCTTCTTCTAAGAAGCTGCCATTGACACAAATGCCCCAAGTTTGACAGAATTTTCAAGTTAGTCAAAAACTCCTTCATGCATTTGTTGTGTTAATTAGCTATCTTCCTATATCTTTTCTTAATAACCAAAGAACACTAGGTTCTTTAATCTGTCTAATTCGACTGGGGTGCATTTATGGTTTATGTTATGTGCTGTCTGATATCCAGTTCGTCTTAATTAATTGGCGTTCTGTTGTCTAGCGTAATATTTATATTTTACTTGCATATATTTCTATGACAAGTTAAGAGTAACTATTTTGTGTGTTCTTTCTAGATTTACGGGACGTTGGATGTAGGTGTATATTTTACTTTCATATGCAGCCTTATCTGTAGAATGTATGTTTTTCTTTGACAATTCACTGAAAAACTTGTGTTCATTTGTCCGTCCAATGAATATTCTAGGTCCCACTTTTCAACATACTGAAGAAGTTTGATGGCGAGTCTGTGACAGAAGTTGTGCGACCTCGGATAGCAAGGATGAGATATCGTGTCAAGAAATTGCCCCAATATCTTATTCTCCACATGCGTCGGTTTACAAAGAATAACTTCTTTGTGGAGAAAAATCCTACTCTTGGTAAGTATTTATGATATGTTTTCGTTATAACGGGGCCAGTTTATAAGTAGCTTGTGTTTAGACTGGTTTAGCAATCTTGTTTTTTTATTGATGTCTTAAAGATAAATTCTTAATTCGCTTTTGTAGTGTTGCCTGCCTATATGATTGGGGTTGCTTTAGGAAAAAATATGAGTCCAGGCAGGCTGTTTATTTTCCTTTCAAGCAGTCCTGATGATTGCTTAATTAGTCAGTCTATGTGGGCATATAGTATCCATGTCCCGAAGCTGGTAGCTATGGTGTAGATATCAAGTAGATGGGTTTTTATACCAAATAATTTGGTAATTTTCATTTTAGATTTTTTTTTTTTTTTTTTTGGTTTTGGAGATTCTCTCACACTTTTTGGGAAAGCAAAATGAGATTATTGAGTTGAAAGTGTGATCAACTCGTATATATTTGGTGTTGAATATTTTGAAAAAAAAAACTTATTTGTTTTTGACGTCATAGTAAAGTGTTTTCTGGAAACATATTAGTTCTGTCTAATCAGTGTAGGTTTTCATGGAGTGGGTTTAGTAAGTTTTAGTGTTGGCGTTTAGATATTATATTAAGGGGTATTTTTGGTATTTGGTTATTCGGGTTTCACACCATTTTTTCATGGAGTGGGTTTAGTAAGTTTTAGTGTTGGCGTTTAGATATTATATTAAGGGGTATTTTTGGTATTTGGTTATTCGGGTTTCACACCATTTTTTTTAACAAGTTGAGCTAGCTTGAGGGTAGTGTTAGAGTTGGTGTTTAGATATTATATTAGGGGTATTTTTGGTCATTTGGTTATTAGGGTTTCACACCCTACTTGTATTTATATCTCGTATTTTGTTATTAAATACAAGTAGGGTGTGAAACCCTAATAACCAATAGTACCCCTAATATAATATCTTAATACCAACACTAACATTAAGGATTTTCTTTGTTTGAGGTTTCTTGAAATGTCTTTTTTGAAAACCTTTTGCGGGGAATGAGAAAACAAAAATACATTTGTAGGGGGCTGAAACACGAGAATTTAATATGAAAACCAGTTTAAACAGAGCGTATAGTTTTCCTTCCATTACTATGAGTAGAAAACTTTATTTTTTATTTTTTTTGTTTCGCATATTCATGGTCATATTTGCCTCCCTTCTCGTTTCTTTTTCCTTTTTTGGGATTGGTTCGTCAGCTGTTTTGCCATATTTAGCAACTTACAATATCTTTTCATACGTGATAGTCAATTTTCCGGTGAAGAATCTGGAACTAAAGGATTATATCCCTCTTCCTGCACCGAATGAAACTGAAAAATTGCGGTCTAAGTACGATTTGATTGCCAACATTGTCCATGATGGTAAGCCTGGTGAAGGATCCTATAGAGTGTTTGTGCAGCGGAAGTCAGAAGAGTTGTGGTAATGTTTCTATTCCTTTTCAATTCCATTATGAATGAAACTATCTGAAATTTCTCGATATTTACCTATCTTTTGCCTGCCTAGGTATGAAATGCAGGACCTTCACGTCTCAGAAACACTGCCCCAGATGGTAGCACTTTCTGAAGCGTACATGCAGATATATGAGCTGCAGCAGTGACACCTTTGTTTCAGGCTTATTTGAAGCAGAGATCTTGTACTTGTTCTTGTTCTGAAATGTTCGATTTCTGATACTGGCATGTTATACTTGAGTTGGGAGCTGTCTGAAATTTTTTATTCGTTATTCTGCTTCTTGTTTCGAATGTTGTAAATTTTCAGTCATCTGTTTAGCTCAGAGGCAAAGGGGATATGTTGTACTGAATATTACCTAATATAAGTAGCAGTGTAAACAATCTGTCTTAATTTTTGACTGTTAATTTTGGTCGGAGAAAGCACATGTAAAATCTCTTTATGTAGTTCATACGTCTGGTGAAACAATTTTTCTTTTATGAATTCTTGATTGTAATTTGCCTTTTTGAAATAAAAAGTGAACTGATCCATGAATTCCTCCGAGAGCGGCATTTTGTGCGTGTTTTATTATTTACTTTACTTAGTTGGCAACTTTCCCATAAAAAAGATAATATCTCAGTTTTTAAAGATAAACTAATGAAGGCATGTGAAAAATTTAAGGCTGACGATATTGCCAAAGCAAAAAGTGTTGCTGCCAAAGCAATTTTTTAATGTCTCTAATTTGCCCCTTTAAATTAAGGAAGGTGATTAATCAAGCACACCTAAATAACATTCCGTAATTATTGCAATCACAACTTCATTTGCCTTCACTTGACAAATTATCTTTCTTTGGCTAGAAATGGAAGTCCACAATTTTTATAAAGATTCATTGACTTAACTTCATATAATTAATTAATTTTTCCCAAATTTGTTATATATTTAGTGGGCATTATTTGAAAAAACGATTTTTGTAAACTATAAAAAATAATTAATTTTACAGAGTAAAATAGTAGAAAAGTGTTATTTTAAAGAGTATACACTTTTAAACTCAACTTTTATCTGTCTAGTTTGAAGCTTGTAATTCTCAATTAAAATGATATAAGGTTTTTCATTTGTTACAATTTTTTAGAAAACAAGACCAAAAAAAACAAAAAACCATGTCTACCTCACTCAAATTAATTTTTGGATCGAGACTCTTTAGTCTAATTACTAAAATGAGATAATTATGATAGTCATACAACCATAATTATTGCATGCCAATATTTACACAGGTGCAGGCGAACCCCAATTTATCTTTTCATATAATTAATATTATGAAGTTTGAAACTTGAATATTAGCCGAGAGAAATTGATATAAAAAGTTTATTCAGAAAAAAGTGTTCTAAAAACTGAATCAATAATATTTATTTGCTAATTTCTAAATTGTGTAAAGGAAAGAACAAAACAAAAAATATATGATAAAATAATGGAAGGGTGAGGAAAATTCTTACCAAATGGCCAGGCTCTAATTTGATCTATTTCCCCAGATGAATCATTTATTTTAGGGAAAAAGACGGTTTAGTGAATAATAAGAGAGAGAAGAGAGATCATAATTGCTAAAATTAAGGCATCTAATTAAGAAGAATGACATGATTATGAGATATAAAAACTTTGATTCTTGTACTCCTAAATTAAGAAGGGTAAATTAGAGATATTTTAAAAATCGCTCTGGTTCCAACAATTTTCACTCTGTCAATATCGCCAGCCAAAACTTAATCTTACGTACAGTGTTATTTTACTGTCGATACTTTGAAGAGTTACCTGGAAAACTAGAAGACAAACTATGGCATGATTTCCTCGCCTCCACGTGTACTTCTGTCTAGTCTAAATCTCCAAAGTACAAAGACAAGAATAAGCCTTTTCTATTTCAATGTGAAGAATGACAAATAGCGTAATCTTATCATCCTTTTTGTACGAGGATTCGAATAAAATTGGTTATCGTTCATTTGAACTTTAAAGATAAAAGCCAGCTTAGAGTATCTTCTTCTTTTCTCTTTAGCAATATGTTCGTTTGACTGCAATATTTCTTCTCTTGAAAATAACAAAAACATAATTGTATACAAATTTATGGGTATAATTCGCAGAGCCCTTCCAGTTCTGGTAATAATAAGTTAAATATAAGGGTAAAATGCATGTCAGCGTAATATATGAAACAAATCCGACAATCCACATCAGGGAATTTCTTTTCAGTTTTGACAATTAGTGTTTATGTAATTTAATTCGGAAAAGCAAGAAAATCTATTGCTGAATGGGCAATACTTACACATCCTTTGAGCAAAAGTCCAAGAATTAAAGAAGTAGAAACGTGGTCCAGCTTCTAGAATTCTGAAAGACTGAAAAAGTAATATTTTGGAGAGGGATATTGAAAAAGATAAAGTAAACAAATCAAATCAATTCACATTATGCAAAGCCACGAGGAACCTAAAGATTAATGGCTAGTATGCATACAACTCCACCTCAAGTTATCCATTATTTAATGTTCAGACTTCAGAGTCGTGCCGACATATATTTCTAATAGCTACATGTTTAATCAATGGCATATAATATTTATCTCGTTCATTGGTTTCACATATCAACTTTAAACCCAAGTTATAATTACTTATATATTGTTTCGACAAGTAACAATATTAATTCCTCAACGCTGAAGGCTAAAATAAGTCAGATGAGCCATAGATCATCTGTCACATTTTAGACCGGTACATAAGTTCTAACTAAACCTCGATGGAGGGAGACATCAAGAATGTGATAAGATATTGGACGCGAGGAGAAATAAACAACTTCATCAAAGTATGGTTCTCAGCCTGCCTATCGCTATGCTACTGCTATTTCGCGGCTAAAATTATCAACAAAGCCGCCGCTAGATTCGCGGCCTTTCTACCTGTAATTTGCCTATTCCTCCTCCTCCCTTTACAACTCAACTCCGTGCACCTCGGTGGAATCACGGCCTTCTTTCTCCCATGGCTCGCAAATTTCAAACTCATCTCATTTGCCTTTCATAGAGGTCCTTTATCAAATCCTTCAATATCTCTTGCAAAATTTGTAACCGTTGCTTGCCTCCCAATCAAACTCCAAAAACAGCAAGAAAATTGCGAAAAAGCCAGAAAAGGCAATAAATCTTTCTTCAAGTATGCCATTAAGTTTGTTTTGTTAGGGTTAATTCTGAAAGCATACGACTACCAAAGCTACATGCATTCTATAATAATCATGGTTGTATACAGTGTCCATATATATCTGTTATTGGAAATCATGCTATCTATTGCGGCTTATATGGCTCGCGGCTTGTTACGTGCCGAGCTAGAGCCGCAGTTCAACGAGCCGTACCTTTCCACTTCATTACAGGTATGGGTTAAAGTTTTGATTTCGAGATATGTTTAGGTAAGTAAAATGTTAATACTTTTTTTCACTTTTTTATTTTTTTTAAAGTATATCTCTTACGACATTAATATTCGAAGGCTCTTAATTAGCAATAAAAACTAGAGATAGACGGAGGGGATGAAAGAGGGAGGGGAGAGAGGTTTATCCTCCCCCGACCGAGAATGAGGCTTCGCCAATTAAGAATACCTTCTTCCTTATTGATTAAGTTTTGTTTCTACTGAGTCCAAAAGAAAAACGTTCTTGTGATACTCGTGAGAAACATAATTAAGAAATTTTGATCAATGATTACAGGACTTTTGGGCCGGAGGTGGAAATAGGGCTCGAGATAAATTCACGCTCGAGATAAATAACAAAAGGACATTTAAATAATTTAAGCAATAAACAACCAAACTCGTAACACCTATTGTATAGTATTCCTTGTTCTTATTAATCCCTTGGTAGAGTAATACAAAATGTAGTATCATAGTCACAATTGTGGTACAACTCGATCTACTTTTGACCCATCAAAAAATTACCTTGGCCAATCGAGTTTAAGAGCAACATTAGCCTGAGCCGACAAGAAGATTCCAGCTTCGCTAACACTCCAAAAACACTCGTTTTTAATAGGACACCTCATTTTGTCATTCCTCCGCGTGTCGAACAAAGGAAAAGTGCCACGTAAATTTCCCAAAGTCATGTCACAGGTGACAAGTGTTCTTCCTCCAACAATTAACCTAACATCAACAAAATCCAAAACATCTGGATTAAGCGTCTTTGGCCCATATTTTAAGCCGCTATTGGAGAAGCATTGGATGGCTAATGGTGTTTTAGATGAATCATCTCTGAAAGAAACTCTCCAGGTACTTTGTGGAACAACAAAAGGGAGGAATGCATTCAACAATAACAGAACAAGGAACCCCTTAACCATTTTTCTTTTCTTTTGAATATTGCAAGTTTTGTTTTGTTCTTGTTATAATGTGATTATGTAAGGATTAGTACTTGGCCATTTTATACTGAAAAAATGATAAGATTTAAAGGTAAGTAGTACGTGATTCCCATAATTAGATGAAGCTGAACGTGAAATTCATTATCTGTTGGAATTAATTGGTGAATTAATATGATCTATTGCAATGTTTCGTGTAAAATGTTTTATATTCTGAATATAGATATTTTGTGATGAGATGAATTTCCATTACTAGATGAAGTTGATGAATTTCCTTATAAAATTATGGAAAAATAGATTTGACCAACTTTCGTATATTTTATTTTCCATACCAGCATAATTTGACCCCTCCTTGTATTCATTATTTTCCAAACTAGTAAGGTGTGACCTCGTATTGTTTTATTTTCCAAACCAGCTGCCAAGTATCATTAGAAATTAATTACTAATCTATTAAAAAATCAACACAAATTCAAGTCCTGAGTAAAGAATTAATAGCCTACCATATATTATATCTTTTTACCCTAAATTCCTTCGACCAATTTATATAGCCACGCTTGAGATAAATAACAAAAGGGAGGAATGCATTCAACAATAACAGAACAAGGAACCCCTTAAAATGCAATGAAACCATTTTTCTTTTCTTTTGAATAATGCAAGTTTTGTTTTGTTCTTGTTATAATGTGATTATGTAAGGATTAGCACTTGGCCACTTTATACTGAAACAACGATAAGATTTAAAGGTAATTTCCATTATTAGATGAAGCTGAATGTGAAATTCATTATCTGTGGGAATTAATTGGTTTATTAATATTCTATTGCAATGTTTCGTGTAAAATGTTTAAAATTCTGAATATAGATATTTTGTGATGGGATGAATTTCCATAATTAGATGAAGTTGGTGAATTTCCTATTAAAATTATGGAAAAATAGATTTGACCTACTTTGGTATATTTATTTTCCATACTAGCATGATATGTCCCCTCCTTGTATTCATTATTATCCAAACTAGTAAGGTGTTACCTCGTATTGTTTTATTTTCCAAACCAGCTGCCAAGTGTCATTAGACACTACTAATCTGAGTCAATTGCCAAAATAACACTCTAGAAAAAAATAATTCCCAAAATATCACTCTTTCAAAAATATTTCCCATTATAATACTCTTAGTGCCATGTGTACTTCCAAGTGTGCTTTGAATTCCAACTCATTTACTTAATCACCATTTATGTTGCCGCTCTGTTTTCCTGCCCCGACCCTAAATATTAAATGCACAATTTAGATTCCTGAACTCCATTCTCAGACTTCTCCTCCAAGGACTGAAACTCCTAAAACAAAAGTTACTTCTTCGCATTTAGAAAAGAAGATTTGGGTGATTCTTATTTGCACAAGTTTAATTATTCCAAGGAATCTTGAATTCCAAACCAGAAAATCAGGAAACTATTTACAGTTTGGATTTCAGCGGATCATTCCTATGTATACCGGTTCAAATTATAAAATGGCAAAGCAGCCCCAATCTTTTTCTCCTTAAAGCATGGTTGCAGAGCATAATCTTGATCAGCAGCAAGAAAAGTGGTCCAATAAATTCGTCTTCATCATTATCTGCTCAAGCAATAATCCATGCATCACATTTAGGCTTTAAAGATCCTTGTCATTATTTAGATTTTTTTTGGAAAAAGATAGAAATTATATTACTAAACCGCAATCATTTCCATTGATTGCAGAACACATTTTTTCCCAGCAAACCATGTTTTGAATTGCAAACTCCTAGTATATATTAACTAAACAGACACAGTAATGCTTGCACACAACATTAAATTTAAGTAAAAATGTGAAATTAAATAAATTAACTTAGTGTTAGCAACTGTGGATGAATTTTGGTGCAGTAGATATATAATATATGTGTTTATGTGGAAAAAGCTTGATAAAGTGAAACTAGTTTGAACTGAAATATTAAAAACAAATTACAACGAATTACGCCATGTGATTAATAAGAAACAGAAGGAAAAAGAAAAAAAAAATCAAATATGTACTTACCTGTGCTGCTATGAGTTTTAGTGAGTCCTAACCTAAGCCCCCACCCTAAATTCTTGCTGCCATATCAACTGTTTTACCCAAATATAAAACATAATCATCTGTAGCATTCATTGTATATACTCGTGTTGGTATTATGTACCTGCTTATCGGTGGAAGGGTGTATAGCAGTTTGTCTTGGGTTAATTTTTTGAACAGCTTGGGAAAAGAAAACTTTGTTACCTTAAAAATTTGAAGACGGAAAAAGAAAAGCCTAAAACGAAAAGAAGTTCTAAAACAATATAATTATGAGTTGATGTGGCAACCTATGTGGCAAAGGAGTGTTAATATGGGAATACTTTTTAAAGAGTGATATTTTAGTAATTATTTTTTCTCACAGTGATATTTTGGCAATTCACTCCTACTAATCTATTAAAAATATCAACACAAATTCAAGTCATGAGTAGAAAATTAATAGCCTACCATATATTATCTCTTTTATAAATTATTGTAAAAATAACATAATATATAAGTAAATTTTGATTTGAAAATGACGATCACTTATTTCCCTTGTATTTAGACTTAGTTTTGGAATAAATATTGATTTTTTTGTTTTTTGGACAGTAGGTGGATCGATGTAATGTAAAAAAAAAGTTCTCTACTTAAACTCCATTTTTATAAATTATTCACTATATATATATATATATATATATATATATATATATATATATATATATATATATATATATATATACAATATAAATCACTTCATCTAAAAATATAAAGGTATTTTATAGTTATTTTATAAGAATTAAGACCAAAATTAAAATATTTTCATAATAAGGCAGCCCAATTTCTAAAGAAATCCTCTAGATAAAGTGACATGATAATTCAAACTTTAATCATCATTCATAAAGTTAAATCCTCATCACTCATGTTTCTCTCTCTCTCTCTCTCTCTCTCTCTCTCTCTCTCTCTCTCTCTCTCTCTCTCTCTCTCATAAAGGTAAGAAGAAATCTTACTGACGTAACTTTGAATTAAAATTTAAAGCTTAATTATCATGACAATTTTTATAAAACACGAGGGAACCAACATTTTTATAAGGTTCCTTCTGATACAACACAAGGGATGAAAGTATTCAGCAATAAGAGAAGAAGGAACTCTTTGGAATGCAATGAACTAATCATTGTTAGTTTTGAATCTTTTAAGTTGTTTTTTATTTTATTTTTTCCATGCAGGGGTGGTGCCAGGAATATGGCATAGGGGCGAAACAAAATCAAGAATTTTTTTATTAGTTATTTTAATTCATTTTTAAAATAATTATTCATTCTGCAAATATAAGTACCCCAAGGAGAATGTTTTTGACATAATAAAAGATTATAAATCTAGCTCTAAAGTAACATAAGTATAGCTAAAAAAACTACGTAAATATATATACAAAAAGATATGGTATAAAAAATAGGATATTGTATAACCCTAGGAGTTTTAGTATCTTGTTTCTCAATGCACATGCCAAGCTAATAAAATATGTAAAAAACAATCTTCAATTTAATCAATAACTTTGGCTCCACTAGTATTCAAATTCAAAAACATACATTTTATCATAAAGATTTTAAGAAAACATTAAATCATTCTGAAAGTGAAATATACACTCAAATGTTCTATGAGATGACCATCCTTTTGTATGTACAACATAAAAAATGTAAGAAAAGAACTAGAAAGTAGAATGACAAGTTATGAATAATTTTTTATAATAAGCAACTGAATAAATCTAAGAAATTAGAATAAAACTCATGATCAGAATTAAATTAGATATCAAATTATGTAAAAGTTATATTAACAAGATATGTGTATATATATGTTATATCTATAATTCTATATTTGAACTCAATGAATGACTGGATAGATACGCCTTTAATGCAAACAAATGTATAAATATTATACTTCTAAAGATTATGAAACACGATTAACGATTTAAAATAAACCTAATTTTGTATTTTAAAAGTTGTAACAATTCTTTACCATCTAAGGAATAAAGGCCCAGTAATTTAATGGGCTCAACCAAGGAAATAGGAAAAGTTTTAGCCAATATCATATAACTTTCTTTTGGGAGTATATATATATATATATATATATATATATATATATATATATATATATATATATGCTCCTAGGGGAATATCTGGGCTATCCATTAGGGTAGAACCACTTTCGGTCACATATTTGTGGACCCTACACATATGTGACGCACACACATTGTGTCTAAAGTGCTTCTACTTTTATGGGTAGCCAAGATGTTCTCGACCCCTACATGCCCCCTGCAGCTCCGCTACTGTTTATATGTTATGTGATTATGGATGGATTAGTGTTTGACCATCTTATACTGAAAAACTAAGATACGCAATAACTGCAGTGACAAATTTAATTTATGGTAAGTACGTAATATAAAACATCCATGGTTAGGTGGAGTGTGGTAATTTCTGTTGGAACTAATTGGTGTATCAATAATCTATGACACATGTTATGTGTAAATTATTTAAAACGGGGAAATTTTCTGATAGGATTGTGTTATGTTGTAGAAATTTAGAGAGACAACAAGGGAAAGTAGTTTACAAGTACAATATTAGAGAGAAATGATTACGCAAATGCATGAGAATTTTCACATTTTTTTTTTGAATATCATAAAAAAATTATTTGTCTATTTCTCCTCCTTTGTTGCACAAGGAATTTTTCTCCTCTAATGTAGAGGGTTTTTATAAATTAGCTACACATAATAATTAGAAAGTCAAAAAGCTGTTCGGATGTAAACATAAACATGATGAATATAAAATATAAAAGAAAGATCAAATCTGAATTGGTCTTCTTTGTCTCCTCCAAATTCTCCCGTGAATGCGTCGTCGTTAGAGGCGGACAACGGGTGTGGGTACCCATTCCCGATCCCAACCTATAGAAAATTTCCCGATTGGGTCGGGAAAATTTGGGTATGGGTACCCAAAACCTCATTACCTGATGGTTTTAGCGCGTGATCGAGAATGAGTTCGGGTAGTTACCTCTCATTTTTCGAACCCGATAGGGTACCCGACCTAATCACATTAAACTTTTATTCTTATTCTTTTATTAATTCCTAGCTTATTATGTACATGAAATAATTTTTTTCTTTCAAATTTTGGTTTAAATAATTCACGATACACACATTAATCATAATTACTATTATGTTTGATTTATTATTTATATAGGAGGATCTTTTTAGTCACGATTAATTTATAGATGTGCAAGTATATAACTTATTATGATTTAGGAGGGATGACAATTGATATGATAAATGAAAAATGTGGAATAATTTTGCTTAAAAAGAAATATAGGCCTGCCCACTTTCCGGTTTGAAAACAAAAGATAAAGCTAGAACTCAATCTTTCACACTCATTTTAAAATTGGATAAGAGTTTGCATTTGAAAACAAAGGGGAAAAATGTTTAAAGTCTAGAAAAACTTCTTAAAAAATAAAATAAAAAAGAAATTGGGTACCCCAAACCACAACATCGGATACTCGTCCCCATCGGGTACCCGACAAAATCGGGTTTGGGAACAGGATTTCTTTCTACGTTCCCGAACTTGTGGGTACCCGCAATTATTTCCCAAACGGGGCGGGTACCCTACCCGCGCCCACTCCTTGTCGCCGTCACCGTTCTTTGGAACTCTTCAAATTATGCCTAGAAACAATAACTAAAATACACTAAGACTGACGATGAACTTGTGTTGTAAAACCCTAACAAACACATAAGTTCTTTTTCAACTATATGATCATTCTCCTAAGCCTCAATGATTCTATATCTCCTTATGTGGCTGGAAATAGGGCTTTTAAGTGAGTGGATAGGAATCCATGCAAAAAGTCAAGAAAAATCCTGCTTAAAACGTAATTCTGCATAACAGCATTCGCGACATGCGAGATAGCATCTAAAACCTCACCTCTTAGCATCGGTTATCGCATACCTCCAGCTTTGAGGCTTTGTGTTCTAAGACCAGTTATACCATTGGGTCCTTTCTTCTCGGCTCGATCCTCTAGATATGTGAAAGTATTCAGTCGCATGCTTCTTCGTACACTTCAACTCAGAACTCGCTTTCTTCATATCTTTTGTTCCGAAACTCCTATTTCACTTTCCCTTATTGCATTGCACTCATTTTTTTAGTCCTATTTATAGTGGTAACAATCCTTCCTCTAAAGCCTTTACTCCAATCCCACTTTTAACCTAAAAATCGCTTATACTCGCCAAAAGACTTCGAAAAATACAAAAACAAATAAGAACGACAGTAAATGGCTCAAAACACTCAATAATTCACAATAATACCAACTCAAAAGTGTCCGAAATGGGAATTTAAAATATACTCATTAGTTGTGTTATGCAGCCAAAATTTAGTGAGACAACAAGGGAAAGTAGTATACGAGTGCAATATTAAAGAGAAATGATTACACAAAATGCATAAGTTTCACATTTAATTTGAATATCATAATAAAATTTATTTGCCTATTTCTCCTCTTTTTCTTGTCCAAGTTATTTTTCTCCTCTAATATAGAGGTATTTTTTTTTGGGGGGGGGGGGGGGGGGGGGGGGGGTAACTCTAGTGGAGAGCATCGAATTTGACATCAATTACACCATAAAATAATTACTTGAAGATCAACACAAATAACCATTCAGAAGGAAAACTATGATAACAAATCTTAAACGCAACATAACAATACCTGCCTCAGTAGGTAAATACTATTTAAAATAACGCTTTCTTCAATTATACTAAAACCCTCGAATTAACAAAAAAATATACACTAAGATATTTGATGCACGAAGAAATCAACAGTTTCATAAAAGTATGGCTCTCAGCCGATTTTCCTTTATGCTATTGCTATTTCGGCGCAAAAGCCCTCCATTCAAGCAATGCCAGACTCGTCGCCTTTTTCCCCATTGTATGTCTGTTCCTCCTCCTCCTCCCTCTACAACTACACTCCGTTCACTTGGGCAGTATCACAACCTTCTTTCTCGTTTAGCTCGCAGATTTCAAACTCGTCGCATTTGCCTTTCATAAAGCCTTGATCAAATCCTTCAACATCTCTTGCAAGATTTGTAGCCTTTGCTTGCCTCCCAACCAAACTCCAAAATCTTACGAAAAAGCCGTAAAAAGACGATAAATCTTTCTTCAAGTATGCCATTAAGGTTATTTTGTTAGTGTTAATACTAAAAGCGTACGACTATCAAAGCTACATGCATTCTATAATAATCATGTTTGCATATATATTTGTTAGTGTGAATATATATTTGTTATTGGAAATTATGTTAGCTATCGCGCCTTCCGTGGCTCGCGTCTTGCTTGGAGCCGAGCTCAAGACGCATTTCAATGAGCTGTACCTTTCCACTTCATTACAGGCATGTAACTAAAGTTTTGGTTTCAAGATATGTTTAGGTAAACAAAATGTTTTTTTCAACCTTTTTCTGAATTATTTCCAAGATACTTAAAAAAATCACGATAATAGTTGTTCTGATAAACTTAGAATCGTTAAATCTTGTTTCTACTGAGTCCAAAAGGAAAATGTTTTTGTGATACTCCTGAGAATATTAAGAAATTTTGATCAATGATTACATGATTTTTTGGCGGTGGAACCTCATGGTAACGTGTATACTGCAACCCAATATATATCTTCCAATTTTAGATTGGTTGACTCTAGGGTTTTACGATTCAGTATTATCATATTGTTGATTCGGTATTTCTGGAATGAGGTATGATTCAGTAATTTTAAAAGGAGGATCGTTTTCCGTATCAAAGCAAGTCGGTACGATTTGGTAATTATTGAGCTTATTTCGGTAATTATCGAACAATTTGCGGGATTTTTGCCAAACTCTTTCTACAAAAAAACAAAATAAAATCGACAACATTACACCTAAATATTCAAGAATAAAGTAATGAAATCATGTAACAAACAAGACAAGACATGTAACAACGGTGGTGCGAAAGTCTGGCTTGCATGGCTGCACGAGGCTATGTGGCACATAATTGGATACTCAACACGGATACAACATGATACAGACAGGGTAATATCGATTTTTTAAAATTTGTAAGATACAATACATTCAAGATACGTTGAATATTTTATATTAGTAAATTTAGTCTATATCACAACATAATAAAATTAAAATGCGTTTGATTATTAGAGAAACGTACGGGTGAAACCAACGACTTTTGCGATTTCAAAATTGAAGTATGCTAGTTCTTTTTTTCCCTTTCTCGCAACAACAGGCGCACCCCTTTGTTCTATGGTTTCTTTCTCAATTAATCGCATATTTTTCTTTCTTTGCAATCTTGTTTTGATTAGTAATTAGTAATTTGTAATTTTTAAATTCATTTTTATTGGATATTACTAAGTACCCCCTCATACTTTAGAAAACTATCAAAATTCCTCACAAAAGATCAATCACCTCAAACTTTGGAAAACTATCAAACCTCCTAACAAAAGATCAAAAAATTTCGGACACGAACATATGGCGTATTTGATATGCGTATCCAACATGTGGCGTGTTCAATACGTATCCCAAACGCATCCGACTGTATCGTATCCGATACGTGTTCGATAATGTATCAAACACTTTTTTAAAGTATCCGTGCATCACAACTTTAAAATTATTCATATAAAAAAAAACTCTCTTTTAAGTTTAACCCAATTCGATCATGACTTATAGGAATATCAACCGTGTCCAAATTGTACTATAGATAAATTATACTCAAGGATTTTCAAAATAAATTTATGGTTCCATATATAACTTAATAGAAACAGAAAGTAAAAGCTCAACTAAATTCATTGACTAACTTTACCTTTTATTCCCTCCTGGCTTGCGGTTAGGATCCTCTCCTACATAATATCCAACATCTTCTCCTACACTATCAGGATGATTGACACGTGTCATATTTAGCATACACAAATAACACACAATTAAACTTCAATCTCTCTTCTCTCTCCAACAAAATTACGACTCCCTTTCCATCACCAATGTTTTTCCTATTTACCAAATCTAATCCCTAAAATCACGTGAAGATTTTATCCTTTTATCTCGTGATCTTTTTTTCATTATCAAATATGAATATTTTCTTTTATCACCTGAAGATTTTCTTTTTTATCCTCTAATTTATAAAATATTTCCTTTTTATAGTTATTCATATTAAAGATTTTCAATATCGCCTAATCCTCTAATTTTCTTTTTCCCTATTATCATGTGAAGATTTTTTTCATTATCAAATATAAATATTTTTATTTAATTTTTCACTATATTTCTAACACAATAACCTGAAGATCTTCTTTTTATCCTCTAATTTATTAAAAAAGAATTATTTTTATAGGTCAAAGTAAAGATTTTCAATATCGCCTTATCCTCTAATTTTGTTTTTCCCTTTTATCACGTGAAGATTTTTCTCATTATCAAATATGAATATTTTTATTTACTTTTTCACTATATTTCTAACACAATAATAATTGTGAAGACATAAATACGTTAAGAAATATATATCTACATATATATATATATATATATATATATATATATATATATATATATATATATATATATATATATTATATTATATTATATATATACATAATATTAAAAATTAAAAATTAACTCTATGGTAACACAACTATAGCTAAAATTTATTAAATATTTGAAATTTAATCGAAATTAAATATACACAAAAAATATGTCATAAAAATATTATACACGCTCCTAAACATTTTCTATTATTTATATCCACCTAAGTCACTAATCATTTAGACACTTCGAACTATACTAAGAGGATATTTAAAATAAAATATACATTCAAATGAAATATTAGATAATTTTCTGTCATTTAATTTTACTACACGGAAAGAGTAAGAGAAGATTAAGTAAAATTTAAAATTAGTATAACAAATTATGAACGAATTATTATGAAAATAAATAACTGAACAATAAAAGGAAATGGAACAAAATTTTTGGGTATTTACTTAGTGAGAGAAAAAATTTATTTAATTGGGGTGCTGTAATTTTGGTAAAAAGGAAGGGAGCCGTAATTTTGGAGAGAGAAGAGAGATTGAGGTTTAAATGTGTGTTATTTGTGTATGCTAAATATGACACGTTTCAGTCATCCTGATAGTGTAGGAGAAGATGTTGGATATTATGTAGGAGAGGATCCTACATAATAAAAAATATTATGGAACAAAATTTTGGGTATTTACTTAGTGAGAGAAAAAAATTATTTAATTGGGGTGCTGTAATTTTGGTAAAAAGGAAGGGAGCCTTAATTTTAGAGAGAGAAGAAAGATTGAAGTTTAATTGTGTGTTATTTGTGTATGCTAAATATGACACGTGGCGATCATCCAGATAATGTAGGAGAAGATTGAAGATGTTTTTTTATTAGTGTATCTAATGCATTCACGGTCCCAACATGCCAGACCAAGAACTTTGACGAAGTCGACCTCCATCAATAGCAATTCCCGACATTTCTTCACTTTTTGTTTCATATATTTTTCTGACCAAATTAGAAAATTGATTTGGTGGAAACCAATTGTAGCAAATTTGTTATGAGATTTTTAGACTTTGTTTGAATGTACTTTCACCTGTTTGATTCTCTCAATTTTTATTTGGGTGTTTTAAATATTATCTTAAAAAATGTACACAACATTTGAGATATGGTTTGGATGTAATTCCAAAATAATTTAGTGTATATAAAAAAATTGAAATATGATTTCGGTGTATTTTGAGTGTTAGAGTTTTAGGGAGAAAGGTAGGTATATAGACATCAAATCAATTTAGGAAAAAGTATGTAGATATAAATAATAAACAGTAATCATTGGTTGATGATTAGGAACATTTGACATAATTGTTTGATTAGTGAGATAGAGATTTATTAATTAAGAAAAATAAGTATGTAGTCATTAAATCAATTTAAGTAGAGAGGTGTAGAAATAATATAAATAATCAATAAACATCGTTTGAGCATTTGACATAATTGTTTGATGAATGAAATGAAGATTTATTAACCGAGAGAAATAGGTGTATATGTATCAAATCAATTTAGGTAGTGTTTTACCATTTTCATTAATTGAGCCAAATACTCTTCAAAATTGAATCAAATGTGTTCCAAATCAATTTAAGTTCATGGAACGTTGATACTGTTGGGCGAAAATGGATCCAAACAGGGCCTAAGATTTGCAAGGTTTTATTGGTCTTGAATGAAGAAAATGAGAGAAACTTTTCTTGTTTGATGGTGAGACTCAAACACATTATTTTTTTCCTTTATCTTTTACTTAATTCAAACGAAAATGTCAAAATTGATTTTAGGAAGAGTGAAATATAGAAGGAATGAAGGATGAAAGAAAAAATATACGATCTATTTCGCCTATGTCTTTGAATAGTTAAATATGTATTTCGATGAGAGCTTAAATTCATCGACCCATTTATATAAATCCATGCCTGAGATAATTAACAAAAGGACATAATGAAAGCAATAAACAACCAAACACATAACACCTATTGTTTATTAATTCGTTGTTTTTATTAATCCACTTGCTACAGTAATACAATGTGGTACAATTCGAACCATCGCTCTACTTTTGACCTATGGCCAACTGAAACGAAGAGCAAGATTAGGCTGAACCGCCAAGAAGATTCCAGCTTCGCTAACAGCCCAAAAACACTCGTTTCTTTCAGCACACCTGATTTTGTCACCCCTGTCCGTGTCGAACAAAACAAACCTGCCACGTCTATCTCCCAAAGTCATGTCACAGGTGACAACAGTTCTTCCTCCAGGAACTAACGGTACATCGGTAGATGCCACGACTCCAGAGGAACTCCAAGGATCAAGCGTCCTTGGCGGCTTTTGTCGGCAGCTGACCTTTAATGGTGTTGTAGGTGAATCATCTCTGAGAGAAATTCTCCAGGTACTTTGTGGAACAACAAAAGGGAGGAATGCATTCAACAATAACAGAACAAGGCATAACCCCGTGGAATGTAATGAAACCATTTTTCTTTTTTGAATATTGCAAGTTTTTTTTGTTTTTGTTATGTGATTATGTAAGGATTAGTACTTGGCCATTTTTAACTGACACAATGATAAGATTTAGAGGTAAGTAGCGTGTAATTTCCATAATTAGATGAAGCTGACTGTGAAATTCATTATCTGTTGGAATTAATTGGTGAATTAATATTCTATTGCAATGTTTCGTGTAAAATGTTTAAAATTCTGAATATAGATATTTCATGATGGGATGAATTTCCATTACTAGATGAAGTTGGTGAATTTCCTTATAAAATTATGGAAAAATAGATTTGACCTACTTTGGTATATTTTATTTTCCATACTAGCATGATTTGACCCCTCCTTGTATTCATTATTTTCCAAACTAGTAAGGCGTGACCTCGTATTGTTTTATTTTCCAAACCAGCTGCCAAGTATCATTAGAAATTAATAGCCTACAATATATTACATTTATGTCTTTTGCATATTATTGATGATTTGAAAACGACTATCACTGATTTCCTTCCTATTTTAGACTTGCTTTAGGAATTGGTTTTTTTTTTTTTGACAATAGGTGCATGTAATATAATATATATCACTTTTAGACTTTTTTCCCTTGTATCACTTAAACTTTATAACTTATGCATTATTTTAGTTGCATATATATATATATATATATATATATATATATATATATATATATATATATATATATATATATATATATATATATATCCTAGTCATGACATATTTCACATTTTCCAGTGATTTATGATTGAGTGTTTGCGCCCGTGAATGTAGAAGATATATAAATCACTTAATCTATAAATATTGAATAGTTTGTGATTTAAAGGTATTTTTTACTTGTTTTATAAGAATTATGACCAAAATTAATATATTTTCGTAATAAGACAGCCTGATTTCTAAACAAATCCTCTGGATAAAGTGTCATGATAATTCAAACTTAAAATCGTCATTTATAAAGCTAAACCATCATTACTCCTACTTTTCTTTCTCTTTTATAAAGGTAATTAGAAAATTATCCTATTGCAGTAATTTTAAATCAAAATCCAAAGCTTAATTATCGTGACAATTTTAATATAACAGGAGGGAACCAATATTTTCAAAGGCTTCCTTCTTCTCTTAATGTTGAATACTTTTGGGGTCGAAGGTGGAACCTCATGGTAACGCATATATTACGACCAGGGGCGGAGCCAAGAATTTCGATTAGGGGGACGAAACAAGGCGCATAAACTTTTTTTTATGAACGTATACAATTTCTTTAACTATTTAATATCTTTAGACAACAAGAAGATGACAAAACCCCTCCCTCTCTCTTTTCTCACAATAAAAGAGATTTTTTGCTTATTTTTATTTCGTGAATTTTGTCTATTAAAATATGGGTGTGTTCGATTATTCTTTTAAAAGAGTTTTTTCTGTAATAATTTCACACGGGAGTTTATTGCAAATTTCTCGCACTTAGACATTTTTAATCCAGTACCGAGGTTCGTAAGAATATTATATAATATTACTTCTATGTATCACTAATGTAATATACAAGAAATTGTGTTTAATTTTAATTAACTAGTTTGCTACAACTATTTTCACTAAGATATTATACGCTCGAATGTTATAAAAAAATTAAATATATAAATAAATTATCATATTAGGATAATGTGTTATATTGGGCATCATATGTTTTATTTATTATTTCATGTAAAGTATAAAAGTGAATTGAGATAATATTTAAAACCTCATATAACAAGTTAAATAATTGGTAAAATTAAACATTGAAAGTGCATAAATAAACAAATATACATTAAAAGTATAAGTTAAAATAAATTTACTTCATATTATATGAAGTTATAGCTAAAAATATGTAACTATATTTGTAACTCTAAAAAAATAAAAAAATTGTAACTTATATTCATAAAGTGTACTTTATATGTAATATATATAAACCTTTACTACACATATAACATTTATATATATATATATATATATATATATATATATATATATATATATATAAAAGGAGGGGGTGGAGTAGGGGGGGCGGGCCCCCCCTATGCCCCCCCCCCCCCCCCCCCCCCCCCCTACCTCCGCCTCTAATTACGACCCACCATATATCTTCCTATCCTGGACTCGTCGAGTCAGGTCGTGGAGCGTAAATGGGCCGCATTTCCAGCTGTCAGCTGTGATGTCAACGTTCCCTGTCTCAGGCCAGATACACGAGGTGATATTCTATTATTTTGGCCGCGTGAAGCCTACGTGGGAAATTACTTGGGTTTCTCCGTTACACGGCCCATGTGTGGCGGTTGAGATTTTTGTCAAATTAAAAAGCGGTCAATGGCGCATTGCAGTACGCGTGGTGAAGTTATTTTTACTGACGTGTTCGTGATGTCTACGGCATTGTGGCTATTTTTTCGACAATTGTTGCGGTGTAAGGCGAATGAAAGAGGGTTGGCGGAGATCACGGCGGTTGGAGCCTTTGTGAAGGACATGATTCGGGCTTTGAATTGTCCATCAACTTTGGACTATAGAGCATATATTTTTTACTTTTAAGTATCAAAATCTAAGCAGAAATTGCGGCATCCCGAAATTTCATTGATAGTTTTTCAAAATTTTAAATATTTTACCCTTTAACTTAATAGAAGAAGAAGGGAAGATATTCTACGAGTAAATTCTGTCCACTTTAACTCACTTTGAAGATTAAACCAATTCGATTACTTCTGGGTATCCAATTATGTCCAAATTGTATTATAGTATGAACTATGCTCATAGATTTACTAAATAAATTTGTGTACTATGTATAACTTAATAGGAACAGGAAGTTCAGCTTAACTGATTGACTTTACCTTTATTAATTCCCCCTGTTTGAAGTGTATCGTGTATGCCTGTTTTATGTTTTAGATACGATTCGAGTTAACCGGTTTCTGGTTATGTTTTAGGAAAATGATTCCCTTACGGTTGTAAGCTTACAGTCAAAGGAATTCATTTCGTTGCAACCCATTAGCGGGCTATCGGGTTTCTAATGTGTTGAGTAATTTAGTTTTGGCTTATGACGGTAGCAAATTAACCCCCAAAATGTGATTGTTAACTTTTATTCCGTGTCAATGATAAGTAATTTTTCAAGTTTAAATCACCTTTTACATTTTGTAACATATACAACATGCAAACCATTACTGCTCTTTCAATTATTTGTATCTTTGAAAAAATAATACATCAACAAAAAGACGAAAAACTTGCAAGATTGTTAATCCATAACATAAAATACTTCAATTCATTTCACCTAAAACCAAAGTTTTATTATTCTCGAAACCAAAAATTATTATTTGTTCAGAAATCGAAAATAAGACTTACATGTAATCCGTCAGTACCTTAAAGTTAAAAGGAATTCATTTCATGAACGAGTTTGCATTGTCGGAAAATAGTTATTCTAACTCGCATAACCTTAAGCTTTCTAGTCCATTATTGACCATGACAAAGTACATTGAAAATTAATTATAAAGAAAAATGGACAAATATGTTATTAGAATAGAAATAATATTTAAAATTTAAGGTATGCGTTAAAATAGTCTAAAAAGAACCTTTCACTAACTTTAGTTTCTTTAGAATTTCACAATTAATTTTTCTTTGTTAACTAATTATGAGGTAACTACTCTTAATTACACTAGAATGAATTAGAGTTAGCGATTGATTTCTCTTTATATTTTTATATGAGGCATGGAGCCTCACAATAACTTGAAATATAGAGTGCTTTTAATATAAAAGATAACTATCATAACCTTGACTTTTAAGAAGTTAACAACAAATAAATAACTTATTAAGTATATAACCTATACCTATGGAAAGATGTAGTGAATAATTCATTCTCAATACATTGCAAGTATAAATTTTATGTGGTATACTTGTTTTTATAAGTAAAATGCACGGAAGTTTGCATTGGCCTACTTTTTTCAAATTACTATGTGGTTTCGGAAACCTGCACGAAACCCCCTTATGGTTTCGGAAACCTGCACGAAACCCCCTTATGGTTTGATAATTGTCTAGAACCCCCTTGTGGTTTCAAAACCTATGCACAAAACCCCCTTGTGGTTTCAAAAATCCTGCACAAAATCCTCTTTCCCTCCAACTCCGTTACAGCGTGGTCTACACTTGCTTTATGTGAGAGTTGGCTTGATTTTTGTGTACTTTTTTCTCTATAAAAAGTCAATTTTACCCTTTAAACCTTTAGCACAAAACCCCCTTGTGGTTTGGAAACCTGCACAGAACCCCCTTGTGGTTTGAAAAACTCTGCACAGAATCCCTATTTTAATTTATAGTTTATAAAAAAATATACGTAATTATTTTTATTTGTCTTATAAATTCAAACAAAATTATGTTTGAATTCTTTTTTAAATAAAATATGTATTTTTTAAAAATTAAATAATATATATTTATAGATAGTGAATTAAGGGCATTACAGTCACTTAATAAAAAAAAATAATGGAGTTACAACAAACTTAACGGAAGGGATTTTGTGCAGAGTTAATGAAACCACAAGGGGGTTGTAAGCAGTTTACAACCACAATGGGGTTTTGTGCAGGTTTTTGAAACCACAGGAGGTTTAGGTTGATAGCCCATGTGATTATCCATTATACCATTTTTAACAAATGATAAATGTAATTAGGGTAATAAATAAATTAATTGGCTCCCACATTTAATTCTTCCTTTGTCATAATGTAAAATGTGAATTTGTATCGAAATTTTAATGAATTAATTTCAAATATTCTTGACTTGCTATAATTCGGAAAATAAACTAACACCAGGACAGTTCTATTAATTGTATATCCACTTTCAAATGCTATCTAGCCGGCTGTAAGATTAGCGCCACTCTATCATTTATCAGAACAGATAATTTTGTTGTAGATGAATTATCAAGGAGAGAAACTCTCCAGGTAGTTTGTGGATCAACCAAAGGGAGGAATGCATTCAACAATAAGAGAAGAAGGAACCCCTTAAAATGCAATGAAACAATTTTTCTGTTCTTTTTTTTTTTAATATTGCAAGATTTCTTTGTTTTATTTTGTTATGTGATTATGTAAGGATTAGTAGTTGACCATTTTATACTGAAACAATTATGAAATTTAAAGGTATAAGTCTTACGAAATTTCCGTAATTAGATAAAGCTGTATGTGAAATTCATTATCTGTTGGAGTTAAATGGTGAATTAATATTCTATTGCAGTGTTTCGTGTAAAATGTTTAAAATTCATTATCTGTTGGAGATAATTTTTCTGGCCTTTTTCTTTTACGTACTTCAAACGAAAATGTGAAAACTGATTTTATAAAGCGTGAAACATAGAAATCTGAAAGATAAAGATATACGATCTATGTTGCCTGTCTTTGAATAATTAAAGCAACAAATGAAACAACGAAAGTCGTAACATCTATTGTATAGTATTCGTTGTTTTTACGAATCAACTTGCTAGAGTGATACAAAATCTAGTATGAAGCATAGTCTCAATGTGGTACATGCAATTCGATCCATAAAAAATTAGTTTATGGCCAATTGAAATGAAGAGCAACATTAGACTGAGCCGACAAGAAAATTCCAGCTTCGCTAACACTCCAAAAACACTCGTTTTTAATAGGACACCTCATTTTGTCATTCCTGTCCGTGTCGAACAAAACAAACCTGCCACGTCTACCTCCCAAAGTCAAGTCACAGGTGACAATAGTTCTTCCTCCTTGAACTAACGGTACATCGGTTTGTGCCAAAACTCCTGGATTAAGCGTCCTTGGCGGCTTTTGTTGGCAGCTGACCTTTAATGGTGTTGTAGGTGAATCATCTCTGAGGGAAACTCTCCAGGTACTTTGTGGAACAACGAAAGGGAGGAATGCATTCAACAATAACAGAACAAGGAACCCCTTAAAATGCAATGAAACCATTTTTCTTTTCTTTGAATATTGCAACTCTTTTTGTTTTGTTTTTGTTATGTGATTATGTAAGGATTAGCACTTGCCCATTTTATACTGAAACAACGATAAGATTTAAAGGTAATTTCCATTATTAGGTGAAGCTGAATGTGAAATTCTTTATCTGTTGGAATTAATTGGTTTATTAATATCCTATTGCAATGTTTCGTGTAAAATGTTTAAAATTCTGAATATAGATATTTTGTGATGGGATGAATTTCCATAATTAGATGAAGTTGGTGAATTTCCTATTAAAATTGTGGAAAAATAGATTTGACCTACTTTGGTATATTTATTTTAATTTCCATACTAGCATATGATATGTCCCCTCCTTGTATTCATTATTATCCAAACTAGTAAGGTGTGACCTCGTATTGTTTTATTTTCCAAACCAGCTGCCAAGTATCATTAGACACCACACTACTAATCTATTACAAAAATCAACACAAATTCAAGTATGAGTAGAAAATTAATAGCCTACCATATATTATATCTCTTTTATAAATTATTGTAAAAATAATATATAAATAATGAAATTATGATATATGATCAATGACATATAACATTTATCTCGTTCATTAGTTGACATGTCAACTTTAAATCCAAGTTACTACCTATATCTTGTTTCCACAAGAAACGATAATTCCTCAACTCTAAAAGTTTACACAAGTCGGATGAACCATAAATCATCTGTCACATTTTAGATTTATTGACTAGTACATAAGTTTCTTAATAAACCTCGATGGAGGAAGACATCAAGACTGGGATAAGATATTGGATGCAAGGAGATTTCAACAACTTCATCAAAGTTTGGTTTTCAACCTATTTATCACTATGCTACTGCTATTTTGTGGCCAAAGTTATCAACAAAGCCGCCTCTAGATTCGCGGCCTTCCTCCCTGTAATCTACCTATTCCTCCTATTCCCTTTACAACTAACTCTGTGAACCTCGGCGGCATCACAGCCTTCTTCCTCCCTTGGCTCGCAAAGTTCAAACTCATCTCATTTGCCTTTCATATAGGTCCTTACCAAATCCTTCAATATCTCTTCCGAAATTTGTGGCATTTGCTTGTCTCCTAATCAAACTTCAAAAACCTCAAGAAAATCACGGAAAAAGGCAGAAAAGGCGATAAATCTTTCTTCAAGTATGCCATTAAGGTTGTTTTGTTAGTGTTAATTCTGAAAGCATACGAATCTCAAAGCTACATGCATTTTATAATAATCATGGTTGTATACAGTGTCCATATATATTTGTTATTGGAAATTATGCTAGCTATTGCATCTTATATGGCTCGCGGCTTGTTAGGCGCCGAGATGGAGCCGCAGTTCAATGAGATTGTAGCCGTTGGCGCCTTTGTGAAGGACATGGTTCGGGCTCTGAATTTGTCTGGCAACTTTGGACTATAGAGCACACATACTTTTTTTTCTCCTTTCTATATTAAATCTGAGCACAAATTGCAACATCTCAAAATTTGTTAATCGTCTAAAACCCAATGTGGTTTCGAAACATGCATAAAATCCCCCTTGTAGTTTATTAATTGTCTAAAACACCCTTACGATTTCATAAACTCTACAAAAAGTCCTTTTTCACGAAACCACAAGGGGTTTGTGCAAAACTTTTTGAAACAACAAGGGAGTTTTGTGCAAGTTAGGGGAATTTGTGGAGATTTTAGGAAACCACAAGGGGGTTTTAGACAATTAACAAACCACAATGGAGTTCCATGCAGGTTTTTGAAACCACATGGGGGATTTTATGCATTTTCCCCCAAAATCTGATTACTTTTTTCCCTTCAAAATACTGAATGTTTTTCTCTTGGGCTTAGTTTGATTCCCCGGGAAATGGTGGAAAAGGAAAATAAATTAGGGAAAATGATGGAAAACGGGATTTTCCACGAAAACGTTTATGGAAAATAAAATTTTCCTTTATTTTCCATGCATTTGGCATCATTATAAATTTTCTAGGAAAATGATTACACTAAATATTTTGTGCAATTATATTTTAAGTTCTTTTATTTCAATTTAAAAAATTAAATAATGCAGTAATAGGAAATTTTAAAAGACATCCATTAAACTATTAATGTATTTTTTTAATATTTTCTTTTTTTTCGTAAATTCTCTACAGCATTGAAATAATAGAATTTTATGAAACACATTACTGACTTAGTTAAACTCTTCCTAAATTAATACGTCTAAGATGAATGAATACTATAATACATGGTAGGATAAAAGGAAAAATAATTATCATATAGTACAACAACAATATAAATAAATGTTACCCATATATATACGCACATTCATGTGCGTGTGTTTTTATATCTATGTAGAATATAATTTGAAGATAATATTTAATTTTGTAAATAAGAGTCTTCTATTTCATATTGGTGAAAATATAAATTGGAAAAATGTGTCACATATTATGAAACACATATTAAAGTTTAACAATATTTGATCCTATTTTTTAGGAGAGAATATAAAGATAGGATGACAAAAGATTTCATAATCTTCTTTTCCTTTCTTTTAGGAAAGAAAATATTTCCCTATCTTCTCCTAGGAAATTCTTGTGTTGCCAAACATCCGGAAAAAAAAAAAAAAAAAAATCTCCATTTTTTTCTCTTTCCCCCATTTTCCTGGGAACCAAACAGAGCCTTAATTTCATAGCGTAGTAGAACGCAAGATATTCTAAGAGTGATTCTATCCCCTTTAACTCACTTTGAAAATTAAACTAATTCGAGGGAATTATGCAGAGTTGGTACCATAACTTGGCACAACTTCAACATTGGTACCTAAATGTGGCAAACAACGATTTTGGTAACCTAATTTGGCAATTTGCTCAATTTGAGTACTCCGGTACCGAAAAATTTAAAGTTTCACTGGAATTGCACACATGGACGTGACATGGCATAAGATTTGAGGATTTTGACTCAAGTCAACTCGCCACGTCAACGAGACTCCACATATGCTGCCACATGTGTAATTAAAAGAAAAAAAAACTTAAATCCTCAAATTTATCTATATTGAAAATCCATATTTTATATAAATTTGGTTTTTGTAATACATTTATAAAGAAACAAAGTTTAACAAAAAAACTTACTATAAGGAATTATATTTATAAATTAAAGTTATAAATTTTTTTTATTTAATATCTGATTAAATGATAAATAAAAAAATTAAAATAACAAAATACAACTAAAAAAAAAAGTTCTTCGTCTTGTTCACCTTCCCCACCCCCACCTGAACACAATCAACGCACCACCGCTTCCCACCCAATCCGCCAGGGGCGGAGCCACCCACAAGGCTTGGGTGGGCTCCGGCCCAGGGTCAATTTTTGGCCCAACATATATTATTTGTGTAGCCATACACTCTTAGCCCACATTATGTAGAGTTTGGTCATTGGTGGAGATTAAGAAGCTCATATCAAGGATCACAATATTAATTCAAAGTTTCAAACTAACTTAAGAATATTTTAGTCCGATAAAAACCCATTTTTCATCAAACTGTGACACAATTTGAGCTAAACCGTGAACTTATCTTTGAAACTACCCATTACCAACTTAAAATTAATCAGAATAAACATTTTTTTCTTGTCTATTTGCTGAAGGCCAGCCTATTTGGGAAATTACAGAAAATTACAAACCATTTTTTTTCTTCCAATAAAAAAAATCCTCTCTAGCATCAATTTGAAACCCTCAAAGGAACAACATATTGTTTGTTTTTTTTTCTTGTTGTATTTTACTTTGATTTAGGAAAAAATATGAACAAGTGAAAGGGAGCTAGAAAGACGTGTTAATGTTGATTCAATAGTTGATGAATCTTACGTATGAAAAATCGAAGGAATTTTTGTTCCGTTTAATGGTATATAGTTTTACTACTTGATATGGAACAATCGGTGTTTCTCATTGCACTCTCCACATTTGATATTTCACTTTTTCTTTTTCTTTTTATTTACAAAAGTTAATATAAGTAGCCCAGGGTGGAAAAAATTCCTGGCTCCGCCCCTGCAATCCGCCAGCTACAAAACTCAATCCGCCGCTGTCTGTAGTACGTAAACCCTAAGTTGCCACTTCCTATTCTCCGCGGCAAAGGGTTTTGGCGTATGCAGGCTCGACTTTGGGGTTTTCGGCGACGACCATGGTTGTGAGATGAAGAGGGTTTTGCCGCTCTTTCGTTCGCTAGGGTGGCGAATCCATTAAATCTATGCTTTAGATCCCATTGCATTGTTTTTCTGGAATGATTTTTGGGTTCCCAAAACCGTGGGATGCTGCTCAATCTCAAATCCTTGGAATGATCTCAAACCTGCAAAAATGGTGGAAGAAGATACGACGAAGATGACCTATTTTTTAATTTTTCCATTTTTATTTAATTATATCTAAAATAATTGAAAATAATCAGTAATTTTATTAATAAAGTAAGTTATCAATAAGTGAGTTTTTTTTTTTAAAATATTTATCTTTTTGTTTTTTATCAAATATAAGTATATAACTAATAAATAGATTCTAGTTTTATAAACTTTTAAATAATAAAATACATAAGGGCAAATATGATTTGTAAACATGTTTTTTTTTTAAGTCCATGTGGCAGCATATTTGGAGTCTCGCTGACGTGGCGGGTTGACTTGAGTCAAATTCCTAAATTTTATGCCATATTAGTCCATGTGTGCAATTCCGACGAAATTTTGAATTTTTCGGCACTAGAGTACTCAAATCGAGCAAATTGCATGTTAAGGTACCAAAATCGTTGATTGTCACATTAAGGTACCAATGTTAAAGTTGTACCAAATTATGGTTCCAACTATGAATTGTGCCAAACTAATACTCTTGTAGAAAATAATTCCCAAAATAACACTCTAGAAAAACTAATACCCAAAATAACACTTTCAACAAGATATTCTCCATTTTGACCTTTGTATTTTATGAAACAAATGCCAAAAAACACCAAACTATAATCCATATTCGTGCAAGACTATTTGTTATTTATATCTTAATATTTATATAACTAAATTCATTAAAATATAAATTTAATCAAAACAAAAATATGTATCGTTTTCATCGCCCAACCTCCTGCCCCCCCCCCCCCCCCCAACCCCCACCCCATTTCCTCAGAATCTCACACGTTCGCAAGCAGGAGACCTGCTCCCATCAATCGCCGATGAATTTATAGGAACGATTCACCTCCTCATTCGTCGGAGGTGGCGAGGGTCCCCGACAAAATGTTTTCACAAAATCAGTGATGAATTATTAACCATGAATCACGAAACTTGATAGACGAACTCGCCCTATAATTAAGACAACTTTTTACATAAAAGTAGAATCATAGATCCATATAATTTGGTCTGCAGCCTTGACAATGTACACGAGTAGGTGTATGTTTCTGTGTTATTTTTGTTTCGGTTGGGGGGGGGGGGGGGGGGAGTTGCCGAGGAAGATAAGTATTATTTTTCTTTTTTTTTTAAATGTTACTTGAATACAAAACTTTTGATTTTTCATTACTTTTCTTTTATGAAATATTGCGTGTGTGTTTGTGAGAAAGATGAGTATTTTCTTCGGTTTTTAATCAATATTAATTCAATCCAGAACTTCAGATTTTGTGTTACTAGTTCTTTGGTTTTATTTAGGCATTTGTTTCATAAAATACAAAGGTCAAAATGGAGAATATCTTGTTGAAAGTGTTATTTTGGGTATTAGCTTTTTTAGAGTGTTAGTTTGGGAATTATTTTTTACATGAGTGTTAGTTTGGCAATTCACTCATGAAACATGCTCATACATTTACTAAATAAATTGGTGTTGCTATATGTAACTTAATAGAAAGAGAAAGTGTGACTAAATTGATTGACTTATATCACTCACACCCCTAAGGTTTGGCATAATATCAAAAATCTCCCCTGAGGTTTCAATATATTAGTGATACCCCCTGGGGTTTGTACCAACATATCAAATATGTCCGTTATTTCTTTGTAGCCCTAATACATCCATTTGTTATTCACATAAAAAATTAAAAAGGATAAAAAGAATAAAAACAATACATTTTAGTAAATATCAAGAATTTAGTTTATACTTTTGAAAAAATGTATCTGAATAGAACTCTTATAACAAGCAAATAAAAATTTAAAAATTAAAAGAAAACTAAAAAATAAATTTTTTTTCGGGATATATTATCTAATTATTAGTATATTGTTTTATTTTTAAAAAATATTCCAAAAATAAGAAGTTCGAAATATTTATCTCAATATATATGCATTTTAAATAATAAGTTCTTAATATTTTTGTCAACATATGTATAAAAGATATTTTCCTTTTTAATATATTTTTCTGCATATATGTTTTGAACTTTGTTTAAATATATTTCATTTAAACCGTAATATTTAACAATATAGTTTTCATACTAATTTATAGAATTTAGTGTTAAAATATAATTCTACATTAAGTACATACCAAAGACACTTTATAATTAGAATAGTAACAAGTTGGTTAAAGTTAAAGTAGAGAAAGGGCAAAAAAGGAATATTGAGCCTATTTGATATGTTGCTTCAAACCTCAAGCGGTGTCACTGATATTATTGAAACCTCATGGGAGGTTTTTGATATTACGCCAAACCTCATGGGGTGTGAGTGATATTATCCTATTTTATTTTCCCTACTTGAAGTGTACAGTGTGTGCCTGTTGTATGTTTTAGATACAATTCAAGTTAACCGGTCTCGTCGCGCAAGAACATTAACTTCGACCAAGTCAGCCACCATGAATTGCGATTCACGACATTACTTCACTTTTTGTTTTATATATAGCAAATTAGAAATCTTCTAGCTACACCTTCGAGATGGATTGAGTACAAACAAATCGTAGGAATGTTTTGGAGGATTTTAAGATTTAGTTTTATTGGTTTTGAATGAAGAAAATAAATGAGAACTTTTTCTTGATTGGTGGCGAGACTTACACAGATTATTTTTTCTATCCTTTTCCTTTTACGTACTTCAGACGAAAATGTGAAAATCTATTTGATAAAGCGTGAAAGAGAGAAGGTCGATGAATGATAAAGATATAGAATCTATCTTTGAATAATTATGTATATTAAGGTAAGGGCTTAAATTCCTTCGACCAATTTATATAGCCACGCTTGAGATAAATAACAAAAGGACATTTAAATAATTTAAGCAATAAACAACCAAACTCGTAACACCTATTGTATAGTATTCCTTGTTCTTATTAATCCCTTGGTAGAGTAATACAAAATGTAGTATCATAGTCACAATTGTGGTACAACTCGATCTACTTTTGACCCATCAAAAAATTACCTTGGCCAATCGAGTTTAAGAGCAACATTAGCCTGAGCCGACAAGAAGATTCCAGCTTCGCTAACACTCCAAAAACACTCGTTTTTAATAGGACACCTCATTTTGTCATTCCTCCGCGTGTCGAACAAAGGAAAAGTGCCACGTAAATTTCCCAAAGTCATGTCACAGGTGACAAGTGTTCTTCCTCCAACAATTAACCTAACATCAACAAAATCCAAAACATCTGGATTAAGCGTCTTTGGCCCATATTTTAAGCCGCTATTGGAGAAGCATTGGATGGCTAATGGTGTTTTAGATGAATCATCTCTGAAAGAAACTCTCCAGGTACTTTGTGGAACAACAAAAGGGAGGAATGCATTCAACAATAACAGAACAAGGAACCCCTTAACCATTTTTCTTTTCTTTTGAATATTGCAAGTTTTGTTTTGTTCTTGTTATAATGTGATTATGTAAGGATTAGTACTTGGCCATTTTATACTGAAAAAATGATAAGATTTAAAGGTAAGTAGTACGTGATTCCCATAATTAGATGAAGCTGAACGTGAAATTCATTATCTGTTGGAATTAATTGGTGAATTAATATGATCTATTGCAGTGTTTCGTGTAAAATGTTTTATATTCTGAATATAGATATTTTGTGATGAGATGAATTTCCATTACTAGATGAAGTTGATGAATTTCCTTATAAAATTATGGAAAAATAGATTTGACCAACTTTCGTATATTTTATTTTCCATACCAGCATAATTTGACCCCTCCTTGTATTCATTATTTTCCAAACTAGTAAGGTGTGACCTCGTATTGTTTTATTTTCCAAACCAGCTGCCAAGTATCATTAGAAATTAATTACTAATCTATTAAAAAATCAACACAAATTCAAGTCCTGAGTAAAGAATTAATTGATAAAGTGATAAAATAATATATGTATCATTGATATTTCTTGTATGAATATTACAACGTTTGAGCACTATTTATACATGTATATGAGAGCTATACAAGGAAAACATCAATTATGTACAAATCACTGAATATATGGGATTCACTGGAATTATGGCAATCAATCAAAGCTGCAAATCCTCCTAAGAATATTATGTGATAACATTAATAGCCTACCATATATTATATCTTTTTACATATTATTGTAAAAATAATATATAAATAATGAAATTATGATTTAAAAATGACTATCGCTTATTTCCCTTGTATTTTAGAATTAGTTTTCGGATAAGCGTTGATTTTTGTTTTTTTGTTTTTTTGACAACATATAGGTGGATGCAATGTATAATCTTTTCTATAGAAACTTGTAATACGTTGTCAGAATTATGAATTTATTCTCTACTTACACGCTATTATTATAACTTTATATATATATATATATATATATATATATATATATATATATATATATATATATATATATATATATATATATATCTTTACCTAAAATTATTGAGTAGTTTGTGATATAAAGGTATTTTAATGTTAATTTATAAGAATTATGACCAAAATAATATATTTTCATAATAAAGCAGCCTGATTTCTAACAAATCCTGCAGATAAAGTGACATGATAATTCAAACTTAAAATCATCATTCATAAAGTTAAACCATCATTACTCCTGTTTTTCTTTCTCTTTTATAAAGGTAAGAAAGAAATTTCTTATTGACGAAATATAAAGCTTAATTATCATGAAAGTTATAATATAACACGAGGGAACAACACAAGAGAGGAAAGCACATTCAGCTATAAGAGAAGGAACCCTTCGGAATGCAATGAACTAATCATTGTTAATTTTGAATCTCTCGAGGTGCTTCTTTTTTATACGAGGCGAAGCCAGGAATATAGTGTAGAAGGCGAAACAAATTTAAAACTAATTTTTTTATAAATATCAATATTTTATTTTTTTTTTTCATTCTGAAAACATAAGTACCGAGGAGCATATATTTGACAGAATAAAAGATTATAAATCTAACTCTGAAGTAACATAAGTATAGTTAAAAAAAACTACGAAAATATATATATACAAAAAGATTTCATAAAAAATAGCATATTGTATAACCCCTAGGAGTTTTAGTATCTTGTTTCTTAATGCACATTAAGCTAACAAAATATTTAAAAAACTATCTTCGGTTTTAATCAATAATTTTGTCTTCTCCAACATTCTTATTTAAAAACATAGATTTAAAAGCTCACTTTCTAAACATCTTGTTTTGATTAGTAATTTATACATATTCGAATTTATCTTTATTTGATATTACTAAGTACCACGCCTCATACTATAGAAAACTATCAAAATTCCTCACAAAAGAGTAATCACCTCAAGCTTTGGAAAACTATCAAACCTCCTCACAGAAGATCAAAATGTTTTGGACACGCACATATGGCGTGTCTAATATGCGTATCCGACATATAAAAAATAATTAAAGAATCAGATACGCCATGGCGGCGTGTTTGATGTGTATTCCAAGCTCATCCATCACTTATCGTATTCAATATTGCATTAAACACTTTATTAAAGTATCCGTGCATCACAGCTTTAGAACTTCGATCATGACTTATAGGAATTAAATTGTGTCCAAATTGTATTATAGTATAAATAATGCTCATAAATTTTCAAAATAAATTTCTGGTTTCATATATAACTTAATAGAAACATAAAGTAAAAATTCAACTAATGGAGTGTTTTCAAGAGCTCATAGAATGAGACTGTTCACTACTTTTGTCTAAAGTCACTTTAAGCGACATTTGATCAAAAGTCGAGAGTGTTTGCAAATCTTTTTAAAAAACTACTTAAAGCATTAATTAAGTGTTTGCAAAAATTAATCCAAAATGACTTTTCTTTTTAAAAACTTTTTAAAAATAGCATAATTTCAAAAGCATTTGGAGAAACACTTCTGGGCATGCTTTTGCGGCTTGTGCTTTTGCTAAAATTTTTTAGACAAACAGAAGCAAAAGTCAATGTTTCAAACACTAAAAATATACTTTTACGGATGCGAAACTAATAAGCCTCTTTTATAAGTATTTGCCTTTTTTTTCCCTCCCTGCTTGAAGTATGGCCGGGTTATTTTTTTATCAGTGTATGTGTATCTGATGCATTTGCGGTCCTAGCTCGTCAGACCAAGAACTTTGACCAAGTCGGCCACCATCAATAGAAATTCATGACTTCTTCACTTTTTGTTTCATCTCTTTTTCTGATCAAATTAGAAAACTGATTTGGTGCAAACCAATTGTAGCAAATTTGCTATGGGATTTCACGATTTGCATTGAATGAAGAACATGAGAGAAACTTTTCTTGTTTGATGGCGAGACTCAAACAAATTATCTTTTCCTTTATCTTTTACTAAATTCAGACGAAAATGTCAAAATAGATTTTAAAAAACGTGAAACATAGGAGAATGAAAGAAAAAGATACTATTTTGCCTATATCTTTGAATAATTAAGTATGTATTTAGATGAGAGCTTAAATTAATTCATTGACCCATGTATATAAATCCATGCCTGAGATAATTGACAAAAGGAGATAATAAAAGCAATAAATTAACAACCCAACACGTAAAACCTATTGTTTATTAATTCGTAGTTTTCATTAACCCACTTGCTAGAGTAATACAAAATTTCGTATAATAATCTCCATATGGTACAATTCGATCCATCGATCTTATTACCTCACAAAAAAATAATTACTTTGGCCAAGAGAATTGAATAGCAACTCTAGAGTCAGCCGACAAGAAAATTCCAGATTCGCTAACACTCCAAAAACACTCGTTTCCGATAGTGCACCTACTACGGTCATTCCTGTCCGTATCGAACAAAAGAAAATTACCACGTAAATTTCCCAAGGTCAAATCACATGTTGCAAAAGTTCTTCCTCCACTAATTAATTTGTTATCAAAAGATAGCCTAACTCCAGGATTAATCGTCCTTGTCCCGACTAGTACGCCGTTGGATTTGCATGTGGCGGTTAATTTTGTTGTAGATGAATCATCTCTCACAGTAACTCTCCAGGTACTTTGTGGAACAACCGAAGGGAGGAATGTATTCAACAATAACAAAAGAAGAAAACATTTGGAATGCAACGAAATCATTTTTATTTTTTTGAATAGTGCAACTTTTTTTTTATGTGCTTATGTAAGGATTAGTACTTGACCGTTTTATAGTGAGACAATGATGAACTTTAAAGGTAAGTAATATGTAATTTCTATAATTAGATGAAGCTGTATGTGAAATCCATAATCTGTTGTAATTAATTGGTGTATTAAATATTAGTAATATATAGAAATGTTTCGTGTAGAATGTTTAGAACTCTGAATATAGATATTTCATGATGGGATGAATTTCCATAATTAGATGAAGTTGGTGAAATTCAAAATCTGTCAGAATTAATTGGTGCATCTAGAATCCACAAAAATGTAGTGTTTACATCCACGAGGGAATAATACTGTTGTAAATTAAAGCTTTTATGTATTTTCATTGAGATATTCAAAAACTATGTTTAACTCAATAAACAAAAAAATCATTTCGATAAATATTTGCTTGTATGTTTCTCGGTCCATATATGTTTCTCAAGGTATCATATATTCATACCTGAAGGTTATGGAGTTTTTGTTATATAATTTCTGGGGTTTGGATTTGTAGCTGGTTTTACATGCCAGTACCGTACGTAATTAATACAACCCTTCTAAATTATGGAAAGTAGATTTGACCTACTTTGGTATGTTTGTTTTCCATACTAGCAAAATTTGACCCCTCCTTGTATTTATTTATTTTCCAAACTAGTAAGGTGTGATCTCCTTGTGTTGTTTTATTTTGCAAACCAGCCGCCACGTATCATTAGACATTACTGATCTACTAAAGAAGGGAGATGATATATACATAGCAAAATTCATAATTACAGAGCAATTTTTCTGTATTTACTACTTTAACCGTTTTAAATTAATTGTTTAATTCAATTACTTTTTTAGTAACAATCACTTATTAGCATAACCTTCAGAAATTTGACCCTTCCCAAATCTACCAATTAATCTATTCTTCCTTTTTAACTCTTTAATTCCAAACCAGCATAAAATAGAAGTATTTGCATATATAATGGGTTGAGATTCTTGGTTTTACATAACAAAAAATAAAAATTAATTTCTCTATTCGTGATTTTTTAAAAAGTTAAAATATAAAATTAGCATTGCCATCAAATCATGCATTCTCGTGCTTTATAGTTTTTCTTCTCTTTAATTGGTTATTATGAACATTACTTTTTTCTTCTAGTTCACTGCATTTCTTTTCAGTTTTCGTGAACAAAATTACTATACAAAGTTCAGTTCATTTAATTTCTATAAGAATTCAAAATCTTAATCATGATTTATGTTTTCAATACTTAATAATTATTTAGATGCTCTTTATACTTTTTGGAATTGGGACGGAGGAAAAAGCCCGACTTTAGCTAATTAATAGAAAAAGACCTCCAGTGAGCATGGTTTGGAATTTTTTTAAACTGTTTCCTCAAAACATATTTAGGAATATTATTTGCCAAAATTATTAATCACCTTCAAGGAGCGGACCACACAATGCATGTCTTCATAGATTTTTGCCTTATTGATTTCTTATTATTTTTAAATAATGAACAGTTAGTTATTTAGGTTTATTTATAAATGATTTAATCGCATGTTTATATCCCATGTTTAAAAATAAATATAATCTTCCAATCAGAAAGAAGAACGGTTTAATTAAATTTCTAAAAGTTATGCGAGTCATTGATTGGTACCAAAAAGGTAAATACATTAAACAATTAATTTGAAAGGGTAAATTAGTAGAAATAATAAAATTGCTCTTTAATTATGGATTCTTTAATTATGAATTTTGCTCTGTATATATCATCTCCCACTAGAAAAGCAACAGAAATTCAAGTCAGAAAACAATTAATAGCTAGTCTACCATATAGTACATCTCTTTACATATTTTTGTAAAATAATGTAATAAACAATTAAATTAGGATTTGAAAATGACTATCATTTATTTTCCTTGTATTTTAGTTTTCGAACACGCATTGATTTCTTTCCTTCCTGCAGAATTACACGAACACCCTTGAGGTATGGGCTACCTGTCACGTTTGAGAAATTACACAAACGCCTATATAGTATGAATCTTATTACACAAACACCCTTTGTAGGGGCTTTTTAAACGGAACAACAAGCTTCAGATGCAGGATCATAACGCCAGAAAAATGATGTGACAAATAATTTACGAAATCTTTCAAAAATATACATTGTTTTTGTTATTTTATATTTTCTAGAATAAAATAAACGAGACTTATTTATATTTTTGTTAGCAATTTTGGTTAATTTTTCATGTATTATATAAGACAAATGGGAGGCGCAAATTTACATTCAGCAAAATTTGATAAATTTCGAATGAGATTGAACCACAGGGGGTGTTTGTGTAATTTTCCGAACATGAGGGCTTGTTCCTATAATTAGCCCAAATCTCAGGGAGTGTTTGTGTAATTCTCCCTTATTTTTTGACAATAGATGGATGCAGTGTTTTAAAAGGCTTTGGACGTAAGGCGGGGCGTTCGTGGACCTAGAGGCGGGGCGTAAGCCCCGAGGCGTTGGACGTAAGCCTCACAGATTTTGATATTTAATTCATTAAAATTATATATTTATGATAAAAAGTAGAGACTAGAATTAGAAATATAAAGAATAAGTTAAGATATACATGAAATATGAAGTCAAAATTAATATTAAAAAACGTTATCATACTTTACATAATAAATTTCTTATCTACCCATCCCTAGAAAACACTACATAAATAACGAAAAAGAAACCCACAAAATATGATCATAAAACTAATTTAAAAAGGAAGACAACTTTCAGATTTAGAGAAAATTTAGCAAGAATATCAAATATGTTCTAATAGACTTGTTAGATTTCGTCAAATATATATTGTGAAAGCAAAGTAAAGAAGAAGACTTATAAATAAGTGAACAAAATCAACCTTATTTGTTATTTTTCTCGGGCGTAAGCCCAACAGCTTGGGGCGCAAAAGACGTAATTTCTAACTCCAGGCGTAAGCCCCGTGAAGGTCAAGCCCCAAAGGACCGCCCCGAAGCGTTTTGGGGTGAAAAAAGCCCCGGGACGAGTTTTTTTTAACAAAGGATGGATGCAATGTATAATTTTTTTCAAAACAGCCGCCAAGTATCATTAGACATTACTAATATACTAAAATATCAACAGAAATTCAAGTCAAAAAACAATTAATAGCTAGCCTACCATATGTTATATCTCTTTACATATTATTGTAAAAAAATAATATAATAAATAATTAAACTATGATTTAAACATGACTATCACTTATTTTCCTTGTATTTTAGATATAGTATTCGAACACGCGATGATTTCTTTCTTTCTTTGTTTCTTTTTTTGACAGTAGGTGGATACATATAACTTTTTTTCCATAAGATCTTGTAATACGTTGTAAGAATTATTATTAATTTTGTCTCTTTAACTTATTTGGTTTTCTTAAATTCTATTTTTACTTATGCATCTTTTTAGTTGCATAATTATATATACATGCATACATATGTATCCTAGTCGTGTCATATTTCATAATTCCACATTATGTTAATTCGTGATTGTGGATTTGTGCCAGTGAACCTTAGAAGATATATAAATCAATTAATCTGAAAAACATTAAATAGTTTGTGATATAAAGGTATTCTACAGTTTCTCTATAAGAATTATGACCAAAATAAATATATGTTCACAATAAGGCAGCCTGATTTGTAAACAAGTCCTCTAGATAAAGTGATATGATAATTCAAACTGAAAATCATCATTCATAAAGTTAAACCGTCATTAAACCTGTTTTTCTTTCTCATCAATTTAAAAGGTACGTAAAGAAAAAGTATGTTATTAACGTAACTTGAATTCATGACCACATTAATGAAATATGTTGGAACCAACATTTCTAAAAGGCTCTTTCTTCTCTTATTGCTGAATGCTTTCCTCCCTTGTGTTGTTCATCAGTTGCAGGAGGAAAGTATTCACTATTCAGCAATAAGAGAAGTAGGGACCTTTTGGAATGCATGCAATGAACTAATCATTGTTAGTTTTTGAATTTTTCAAGGTGTTTCTTTTTCTATGTTATTATGTGATATTGTGGATGGATTAGTGTTCGCCATTTTATACTGAATAACTAAGATATAAATTATTGCAATGATTAATTTTATGGAAAGTAGGTAATATTGAATTTCCATAATTAGATGGAGTGGGTAGAAATTAGATCCTCTCTTATTATCTTCAAAAAGGCTTTATTAGAGAGCGGGAGAAATTGTTAATATACAAAGCACGAAGAGTTCTCATTAATATGTGATAGATTTAAAAGTGTGGTCCATATTCTATTGGAACCATGGTTTAAAATTTCATTCCGTTCCGCACTAAACTTACGACGTTTTCGAATTTCTCAAAGTATAGAAACAGAATTGTGTGTGTTTGCGAAATTGTATATTTCAATCGAAACCGACTGCATTTGTTAATTTTCCACCAAAACGAAAGAAAAGTCTTGAGATTTAGTTTGTTGTTGTTCAAAACTGATAGATCTGATGTGAGGTGTTGATAGAGATCGGGTACTCGAGACAAGAGAGATTAGAGAAATAGAGAGAAGAAATAGACTTTAGAGGATTAGAGACAGAATAAAGAACGAGCATAAGATAGAAAAGAGACAGAAATTAGGAAGACAATTGCGAACAGCAATCATATAAATCAATTCATCATAAAACGTCTCTTTCAAAAGAACCTAAACCTCTATTTATAGGTAAAGAAAATAAAACCTAACAAAACTAAAACTCTAAACAAGATAATTATGAAATAAATAATAAATAAATAAATAAGACTCCTAATCTAAATAAACTCTAATTCTTGATTTCCATCATTCTCCCCGGCTTGAAAAAACTCACCCCCGGAGAGTTTGCAAAATGATACTCGTAAAGAAGTGCTGAAATATCCAATGAATGCAACAACGAATATCACAACCCAAATTAGGACGACCCTTCCATCGTATGAGATATAGAAAATGACTATCTCTGGTGTTGTTCACAATATAAACCTCTTTCCACACCAATGCTTGTGTAGCCTTCACCTTCAACTCTGTATCTAAAATAGTTGCATAATCTCCAGAAGCACTAGCAGAAAAGTGAGAATGTCCAATAATAATTTGATAAGAAGTTAAATCTTTAATATTGAAATAAGGACTCTCAAATAAATTTGGAGGCAAGTCCGACAAGCTATTCTTACAATCAAATAATGGTAAACAAGACTCAACTTCTATCGTATCAGGGACACCAACCTCAATATTTTCCGAAATATCACAAGTATCAGCTAGAGGTAAGTGTATAGATTGGTCATGCTTGGATATGGAATTATTTTCAAAATTTCCTAATGCACTTTCTTGTGATGCGAGTTCTCTACGAATTTCTTCTAACATTAAAGTTTTATATTTATCAAATATTTGCTCTAACCGAGATAAAGACATATCGATGCAAGACTTGCCAATAAATAATTAAAAGTCCAAAATTCAATAAAAGAAGATTAACTTTACCAAAATTTGATGGCCAAAAATTTGAGTGTTGGCAGCCCGCTTATTTTCCAGTTTCGGCCCAAGAATAAGGCCCAATTCTTCTACTTTTCTCGGCCCAAACCAAACTTGAATTTCTCGGCCCGTTTTGCAATTTTGGCCCAATTTCTCGGCCCAAAACAAAACTTGCAATCTTCAGTGGATGACGACGAACCAAGAGGGGACTGACGGCGGACAGCGATTCGTGGCGGTTGAGGGTTGTGAGCGGCGGCAGAGCAACGGCGGAACAACGGCATAACGGCGGCGGGATGGCGACGGACGAACTAGGGTTCCCGATTTTGGGGGTTCCGCGAACGGTGGTGAAATCAGCGGCGAAATCCGGCGTAATCGGTGCTGGTGGTGGCTCCGGGTGTTCGCCTGGTGGTGTATAGGGCAGCGGTGTTGATAGCGGCGGTGCTGGCGGACGATCGGCTGTGTTCGAGAGCTTTGCGTGCGGGCGCGTGGTGCTCACGCGCTGATTTTCTTTTTTTTCGGACGAATTTTTTTTTTTTGGATATTTGGGGATATTTGGATTTTTTTTTCTGTGGTTTTTCAAAAAAAATTAAACTAAAAATGAATTGAATAGTTTTTTTCTTTTAAAAAAAATGAAACAAAACAACAAGACAGAATAATGCAGCGGAAAAATAAAGGATACCTATGGCTCTGGTGCCAAATTGATAGAGATCGGGTACTCGAGACAAGAGAAATTAGAGAAATAGAGAGAAGAAATAGACTTTAGAGGATTAGAGACAGAATAAGAACAAGAATAAGATAGAATAGAGACAGAAATTAGGAAGACAATTGCGAACAACAATCATATAAATCAATTAAAACGTCTCTTTCAAAAGAACCTAAACCTCTATTTATAGGTAAAGAAAATAAAACCTAACAAAACTAAAACTCTAAACAAGATAACTATCTTTAAACAAGATAATTATGAAATAAATGATAAATAAATAAATAAGACTTCTAATCTAAATAAACTCTAATTCTTGATTTCCATCGGGTGCACTTTTCAGTCTATTTGCCTATTTTTTAATAGGAGGATTTTTGTTAATTATGCAAAAAAAAAAAAAAAAAACATCAGAGTTTCTTTTTTTGTTTCACATGGTGTTTTCTCGCCTTTTTCTGCACAGGAAAGTTCCTCTTGACTATAGAGGGTCTTTTTAATTTATTTATTTGCTTTTAACTCTGGAAAATGAGTTTACAGCATAATCAAATTTGACGGGCATATAATACACAATAAAATAATCACTTGGAAATCAATAAAAATTACCATTGATCAGAAGGAAAATTATGATAACAAATCGGAAACACGATATAACAATACCTGTCTTAGTAGTTAAAAGTTAAAACTTAAAGTCTTAAACACTATTTAAAAGAACATGACTTTCTTCAAATTATATACAGACCCTCGAATTAACAAAAAGACACACTAATATCAGCCCTTAAAACGAGACATTAAACAAACTCAAGGTAAAATTTCACCGACTCCGCCACCAATTGTTCAAATATCTTAATGACATCATTAATTTCTAGTTTTTTTTAAGACAAGAACACCTAAATTTTCGTTATGTACGCCTATGATATAATCAGTTAGAAAAGAATGCTCTATCTGATCCGGAACGTTCTAAAAGGCCAAAATAGGAAATTAAAAGTTGCTTAAAAATCATAAATCGCCAATAAAAATTCAACCTTCAAACATTCAAGTTCAACGGTCAATTTTTGCTTCTGCAGGAGTACTAATAGAGTATTCTAAGTAAATAAACACCACCTAATTCAATGGTCAACCAAATGTAAAATTTCATACTTCCGTTGAGATCCCCCTTCACACTTCCAACTATTATTTTCAAATTGAACTTAATGACATAATATTATATTAAATAAACACATATTCTTATATATACTCCATGTGTCAATTCTATGTATTAAAAAAAAAAAAAGGCAAATGAATTGCTCCTCTGAGTTCAAATAGCTATTTTAAATAGCTCGTCAACACTTCAACACTTATTGTAATTTGAAAGATACGTACAACGTCCAAAATACTCATTAGTATAATTTGTCAATTTATTTTTCAGAGTACATTGCCATTTTGTCACAAGAGAAAGAATAATTTGTGATTTTACTTCTTATTCGCCAAATAAACCCTTCAAAATTATTAGAGGAAGTACTTACAATTCAAACGTGCAGAACATAAACCTATATATGTTATTTATTCTTCACAGCTCATCATGACCACTAAATGGATCTGCAGCCTTAACTTCATCATGATTTATTCCCCTTTTCCTTTTCTTACACAACATTAATTATTACTATATATAGATTAATAATTACTCAACGCCAATCTAAATGTCTACACAAATCAAGAAACTGATCAGAACTCCATTATTTTTTCCTTCTCTAAGATACTGAGAAGCTAGCTAGTAGAATCAAATGGAAGGCGAAATCAACAACTTCATCCTAGTATGGACTACAGTTGTAGCATCTTTATGCTACTGCCACACCGTAAGCAAAATCTTCCCCACAGGTACTATTACTATTGCCAGGCCACTCTCAATTCTTCCAATCATATGCTTATTTTTCATTCTTCCTCTCAAACTCACATCAATAAACTTAGGTGGATCCTCATCTTTCTTCATATCATGGCTTGCAAATTTCAAACTTATACTATTTGCATTTAATAAAGGCCCCTTATATTCAAATCCACCAATCCCTTTGTCCCAATTCATTCCCTTAGCTTGTTTCCCTATTAAAATTCAACAAAATTCACAAAACACTAGACCAAAAAAATCACTAGTCAATTATGTTGTCAAAGTAATTCTCTTAGCCACTCTTATTAAAATTTATGATTACAATAAATTTATTCATCCGAAAATCATATGGTTTTGTTATTGCCTACACATTTATTTTGTCCTGGAATTGCTATTGGCACTCTCTGCTGCTCTGGCAAAAGCATTTGTCCGGATTGAACTGGAGCCCCAGTTCGAGGACCCGTATTTGACTACCTCGTTACAAGATTTTTGGGGCAGAAGGTGGAATTTAATGGTCTCAAATATTTTACAACCCACTATTTATCAACCCGTTAGATCCATTTCGACCCGTTTTGTGACCCGGAAATGGGCCCCGATACCCGCAGTTTTGGCTACTTTTTTGGTCTCGGGTCTAATGCACGAGTTGGTTTTTTACAATATTGGGAGATTGAGGCCCAATGGTGAAGTGACGTGCTTTTTTTTGTTACATGGGGTGACTTTATCGGTGGAGATTGTTGTTAAGAAAATTTTGGATGGTCGATTTAATTTGCCGGGATTTATAAGTGGGGCGTTGACTTTGGGGTACGTGATTTTGACCAGCTTTTGGCTGTTTTTTCCGCCTTTTTTGAGGGGTAATGCGGAGCTTAAGGGGTGTACGGAGGCTCTTGCGTTTTTTGAGTTTGTTAAGAATCAGCGGCTTGTTAGCCCGAGTGATTTGTCTTGTCCGTTCTTGTGAAGAGTACGAGGCTTTGATGGTGCTGATGCATTAGATCAAGAGGAAAATGTGAAATGGTCGCGGTATGAGATTGGAATTCATGTTGCAAGTTTACATCAAATGCTGATTTTGGAATTTTAATTGATTTTTGGGTCCGTTCATTTTTTATAAATTATAGGTCTAATTCGATAAGAAATGGGCCAACGAGCACTACAAATGAATTGTGATACTCGTGATTAGGAATGTCCTAGTCACTATCTCATGTTTTTCGATTAGAAATGGGCCAACGAGCACTACAAATTAATTGTGATACTCGTGATTAGGAATGCCCTAGTCACTATCTCATGTTTTTGTAGCTTTATTTAGTTTTTTAATTAACTTTGGTGTTGTGGGTGTTTATTTCTTCCAAACTTTAGAAGACATTCATTTGTATGGAGAATATTTGGTAGAGGTTCTTTTAATTTGTGTTGATCTTCATAATTTCTATAGCTTTCACTACATTAGATAGTTCATTATAAGGAAAGATAGCTTTCACTACGTTAGATAGGTAATTTGATTTTTGGTGTTTTACGGGATTGAATGTATTTTTGGTGATTGTTATTTTCTTTTCCACAACTTTCGAAAATATATTAATTGAAGTGTTTATGTTACGAGCTCGATTTTTTATATCCCGTGTGACCGTGTCTTAGAATTGATACGAGTGGAAGATAATGAGCTGACTTTTAAGAATAAGGTACGTTTGGTGGAGCCGTTAGATCATAGATGTCGATTATTTTTTCATTTTTTGTTTATGTGATGTGTATGTTTGATTAACTAGAAGAAATAAATGATGAGACACGACATGTGCGGCGTGCATCTTGTCCATTCCAGCATCATTTAGTGCACAGCTCCTTTTTTTGGTTTTTGGTTTTAATTTCCAATTGTTTTCTCTCGGCACAACTGAACATAAAATGTTATATATGGTTAAGAATTACATTAAGTACATGTATATTCTCATGATTTTATTTATGTACTGTAATAGAAAAAACATGAGAGATGGTATACTTTATTAATTCATACATTAAAAGATCTTTAAATAATTTGTCCGAGAAAGATTTTTATAAAGTTTGCCACTAAGATAAATGATTAATGTAAGCGATAATAGTTTCTACAAAAGAAAATAACTTAATAGATAGTAGTTACAATATGAAAATGTTGTTGTTCATACTAGTTGAGACCCTGGCTATTAATGTATAGAGGAGATAATTTCAAAACTAGTCTTCTAACTTGACCTCGATTCGGAAATCGTTCTATAAGTTGGTACTACACAAATTTGGTCCTCTAACTTGGTGAAAAATTCAGTTTTAGTTCTCCGGCAATAAAATTACTAAATCTCGTCGGATTTTACCAAGTGAGTGGTCACATTACCTTCAAGTTCCTCTTCGTACATATGGCATGTGAGCAGTGTTTTCAGAACCGGACCGGACGTCGAACCGGTGGCCTGACTGGTTACAGGTTCTATTGGTCGAACCGGTCAAACTACTGGTCGACCCGGTGGCAACGTATTTTTACAAATAAATATAAATATTATACATGTATATTCTTAATTATAAAATTGTTGATTAAATGTTTAATTGTTGATATTTGAGAGTAAAGAACTAAAGATCTATTTCCATATATATATATATATATACTAGCCACCAAATCACACGCGGGACCGCGTGTAAAATTTTCAAAGTATATATAATATTTTTTTTTTCATATTTAAATAGATACACACTGAAAGAGAGCAATGCAATTACAATATGAGTGAGAAAGTTGGTTAGTGGGTAAGTGGGATGAAAGGCAATTACTTTTTTATCCTTTTTGAATTGTTAGAAATTAATATAATTAGGGTTATTTTAGGAAAACTAATAATTTGGTACAACAACTGCCAAAATATGTGAGGGTGGAGAGTTTGCTTTTAATATAGTAATAGATATTTATATATATAATATGTGATGGCCCATTTATTTATGAATGAAGGATGAAACCCATAAACAAGTTAATTCTAATATGACCTTTGGGCCCACTTATCAACTTAAAAGATTAACAAAAGCCCAAATGAATTTAACTTTTCATTCTTCAATCAATAGAGCACCTCACTTGTTCTCTTCAAGCCCTCAAACCCTAGCAGTTCAGTTCTCCATCTCCGCCCACTTCTAGTCGGCAACCATCTTTTTTTTTTTGGTTCTTTCTTTCCTTAAACTTCTTCTTCCCATCTCATACCTTTTGACTAGTGAAGATTTATATTTTTGAATACTTCTTCAATTCGACAACCATGGCCGAAGCCGCCCCTTCGCCGACTGTAAATTACACACAGGATTTTTGCCGTTTCGAATGAAGATTGAAGTTCGATTTACTGATTTAGGTTTTCTTTTTTTTTTTTTAATAAGGTCACCGGTTTGAACCGCTGAAACCCGTTAGCGGTTCCCGGTTTTTGACCGGTTTTATCCGGGCCAAACCGGTTCTCGCCTTGACTGGTTTTATTGAGTCAACCGGACCGGAGAAGGGTCCGGCGACCGATTCGACCGGCCGGTCTGGTCCGGTTTTAAAAACAGTGCATGTGAGTGGATAACTCCACGGAGTAAAGATTTACTAGCAAACTTTATTCCAGACTTTAGCTTCGGGTTTTATATATCTGCAACATTAAAAATAGGCACTCACATCTCCGAATTGGGGTCACTTGACAACTCACGTTCTCAAATTTGCCGAGTTTTAGTAATTTCTGATGCTGACAGAAATTGAATTTTATGCTTAGTTAGGGGACCAAACTTATGTTATGCTAAGTTATATGACGATTTCTGAATCGAGGCAAAGTTAGAGACTAATGTTGAAATTTTCTCGTATATAGAGCTTTTGCCAAATTGCACAATACACATGTCAATTTGACAAATTATTTATAGTAAGAACAGAAGGCAGAATACCAACTATGGATTCTGATGAAAGAAAGAAAGAAGCCTTACTGGACCAATATGTTTGCAATTGGGCCAACACCCCAACCATGGACTAAAAGTGATATTCGCAAATTGGCCTTCTTGATTTTCGTCCAAACAATAACTGTTTGCAACTTATTTACAGATTGTGTTGATAAGTACAATTTATTTGCATCCTACCTAGTTATTAATGGAGTATTTCAATAGGGCCAAACCAGCCATGCGTTTAGGACTATTAATTGTTCCAATCTTCTCATTTTCTCTCCTTTTTTGGAAAAAAATATTTATTATTTTCTCGTATTTTGGGGTCTATATATATTAATGAATACAAGACAATAATCAACTGATTATTAATAAGTTTTTCTTTGTCTCAAAATTAATAGATATAGCGAAGTTCTGTTTTATTTCTTAAGTTCTCCAACTAATCAGTCATATCTCGTGAACATTGAACTAAACTCCCATAATATGGCTCATGAAGGCCACAAAACAACTTTGTATCTTGTTCACCTCTAAAGCCTACAAGATTAGCCTGATTTCTGCATATCATGTTCATTACTCCTTGCCACTTTTTCTTCTCCATGTTCTGAAGCTATTTCATAAATTCACTCGACGCAAAATAGATAGAATTAGCATATGTAGTCAAAATCGAGGAGGAGACATAAATGATTGAGCAATCCAAGAAAGAAACACACCCCATTTCCCATAGATGAAAGAAAACATGCAGGCATTAAATGCCATGCCATCAATACAATTTACTATTTCATTAATTGAACAGAGGATAGTGTATAAATAGGAGACTATACTATGACAAGCACAAGTGTTAAAAACCACAAGACAAACACAAACTGCACAAGCCAAGAAGAGGTACCTTCAGTTTGAAGAAATGGGAGTTAAGCTTTTGTTGTCAAAAATGAGTACTTTGTGCATGATAATGCTGATAATGTGTGAGATGAGTTCACCTTGTGTGGGGTGTCCATCTGATGGGTCTCAGTGCCGGAACTGTATCGCGAACCGGATGAAAACCGGTTGCCCCGGTTGCGTCCCGATTATGCAGTGCATGGCTAAGTGTTTGTGGAGTGGCAAGTCAAGGAAAAACTGTACCAAAACATGTGATTGCAATGGAGGATATCCGAGGCTAGGAGATTGCAAGAAGTGTTTGTCGCAATGCAAATGCAGCTGCTCTGCTTCGAGTTAAATATGACCATTGAGGTTTTTGTAAGCTAAATTATTATGTAATATTATGTTGCTGAAATATTGAGAACTTCTTATCAGTATGTAAAACTGCTCCGTTTTTATTTATGAATCTGTGTACTGTCAAAAGTTTGTAACTTTGATATTCAGTGGTAAAAGATTTTCAGTTTAGTTGATTGCGTGGACAAATAGTGTATATGAGGATGGACTGGATCAAAGTATGTTTTTGTAGCTGAGTTCTTTATCATGCTCTTAAAATTTTGACTTCATCCATTGAAGCAATTTATGGGAGGCAAAAGAAACTATATATGGTGGCATCATTGTCGAGTTCATATTTTAGGTTTTAAATCAAATTACTAATCTAATTGGAGATGTATGGTGCAAAGCAAAGTATCATATGAGATATTAAGAATTTGGACGAGAAGGTCCACATCAGGTAGTGTCTGAAGTTAAGGTTACTAGTTTCATTGCAGGAACTTCAATTCTAAAGACATTGAAAGTGGACTCTCCATATTTTACACTGTTAAATCGCACAAACACGTTTAAAGGGCACAAGATACTGAAAAAGTGCACACTCCAAAGACTTTGAATACACAAACTCATTTGGATACCTATTTTATTCATAAAGTGTAAATGAGTTAAAGGAACTGATGCGGACCTGTACCCAAATGGCTATAAGACGTATCCTTAATGATCATCGGATAAGCAACCAACATGAGTATAGCTGAAAAGCGCGAGGTCGATAGCTCAGCCTGTTTTATAAACAATTTTCATTGAACTAAGTTCAGCCAGGACTAGTCTTGGAGTGCATTTGTAGTATTTCTACTTTTACCTGCTGCAAGCTTAATCTGGGGTCTCGAAGCTAAGACGGTTAGTTGGAATATAGCACCATTTTTCTAAAGTTGTTGCAATTACAAATTCAAAATCATCACAAGTGCACAACAGCAAGCAACTCATGTAATGTTTTTTTCCCTCAGTATGGGGGTGAATGGTGTGCATGGGATTTGGATGAAATTATACGAGCTCGTGCTACAAAGAACTCTTCGACATACAACGTTACTCATCTCTGTATATATTGTTTCTTACATCAGCTATTCTTGCTTACAACTGCTATGTACAACGAGTAAAATGTAAAGATTTTGAGCAAGAGATGCAAGAACTCTTAAGATACAAAAACTAAATATGAAGGGAAAGGATTGGAGTCAGCAGATAACTCATTAACATAAAAACAGATATATACTAGTAAGTAGTATAAGTACCAGTGATCACTGATCACGAAGGAACCTTTGCAGACACTGGAACCCCAGATTTTCAGCACAAAACCTCTCCATGTCGTGACCACCACCTTTGTCTTTGCAAACCTCTCTTTCAATCCCTTCGACAATGTCGTCCCAATCCCTCAAATATCCATCCCAATGCTCGACCCTAGTGTCCGAAACTGCGTCTAGTATTTCTTGCAACCCCACGATTTTACGACTCACGTGCCTCCTGAGCTCCCTTACGCTGGGATCAACTCCAGGCACTGAATCGAGCGTGAGTAGCAACTTCATCAACGCTTCATTGATCTTGATCCTCTCCCGCTCGCTTGAACGCACAGCATCAACTGTCTCCTGGTATACCAAATTATGTCAGAAACTTCATACAAAAATGTAAATGCATAACTTCTTTACCAATGAACTTCTTAAACATCACGATAATTTTATTCGAAAAGACAGTCTGGTGTTTCTGTCCCACCATTACTCGTTTATCCAAATTATGACGTGTCTGACATAACAAAAAAGATACCGGCCTCTACGTCTTCACAAATACTCGGCTATGATTCCAAAAATTTCTTGTAATAACAATTTTCTCAAAGAACCAAAACTGCTGTCTACTTTTGAGTTCCATTGAAATCCTTTGACCTTTCTATTATGGTTTAAAGAACTAATTTTCGCGCATTTGGACCTCCGTTCGGATGTCCCCGGGGGACATCCGACCTCCTGCTTCTGCTACTACTACTTGGACATTTATCGAAAACTCACCTAGAAATGTTACGTATATCAATACTAGTTTGAAGCTGAAGATAACTAACTGTCAATTCAACTATTAATGCGATTATTCCTACAAAATCGGAATATATATATAAAAGGCATAATTCCTTAAAATCTCTCTTCAAGTTTTCAAAGGAGACAAAAGTTAAAAACATAATTTGAGGACACTTTATTGAGCAAAGCTTGTCAAGTCTTGCCTGGCGTTGGATCATTCTCTGCCAGTAACTAGCTTCAGAATTGACGGCTGAGATCTTGTTGACGAGGATCCGGACCACATGAGATCGATAAGCGGCTTGTATTTTGACTGCAGCAGAGGATTCACTGGACTTCAATTGTGGCTTGAGTTGAACAGTGACAGGAACTGATTTGGAGGACGAATTGTCGGACTGGATAGGGATTTCTGTCGTTTTACGGTCGGAGTTGGGGGCAGATTGGTCATTTCGATGAGAGTGAACAAGTGTGGTGGTTGAAGAGAAGAATCGAGGCTTGGTGGAGGATTTTTTCATTTTGGGCCGACAATGGAAGAGGTGGAAAAAAAAGTGAAAGTTGAAATTAAAGTTAAGTGTGACGTTGTTGAATCAATGTGGATGTTTCGATAAAATTTTATCTTTGGCGCGTTTTACGCTTGGAAATTTAACATGCACGTAAAGGTGAATATTTATTTTATTTATCTACACGGTGGATAAAAGCTTTTTCAGAAAATATGAGAAAAGAGAATTAATAAATTGTTGTGGGGTCAGTATGATCACTAGAGATAATAATGGAATTAAATAAGTTAGCTCGTTAAAAATAAATAATAGAATATCTACTTTTTAGCAATCGATGTAAGTTCAATAAAAATAATAATAATTTGAGATATGAAAATTAACCCTCAAGCTCAGCGGTGTTTTGGAATTTTGTTAGTGCAGAGTGTTATGGTCATAATGATTTCAACGAGTCGAACGTTTGGGTAATTTTTTATTTTTTATTTTGAACAAACCATAAGGCATTTTAATTAATTCATAGCAACAGTTTTCGTACAAGGAATCACAGAAGAAGTAAAACGAGGTACAGTAGCAAATATATCGAAAAATAAAAGCAGTTGCATCCACGAAGGACACGTATCTCAAATCTGATAAATCGGTGCAGGGTACTTTAGAGAAATAAAATTTGGGTTCGTTATTTAAAAATAATACAACAATTGGGGAGATCCAAGTCATTTGCAATTTAAAGATACAATGCAATGATCTTTACAGTTTACACCCCAGAATATGACAATCGGCCTAGCCTCAGGATTGAAGGAAATATGGCATGCCTTTCATGGACGCGACGGAAGAATCTTGCCAGAACACCTCCCAAAACCAACATTGTACCCGTCACCCTGCAGTTCAATGAGTTATACTCATCAGCAGTAGTTATTACTCATTCCATGTTTACCAACAAGAAGTTATTAGCAAAGCAGCACAAATTTATAAGTTGAAGCGAATATTTCGATTAACCTTGCAATAGCCAGTGAAAATGACTTCGTCTCCGTCTTCCAGAAATGTACGAGTAGCAGTACCTAAAGACAAAGGCTTTTGCCCATTCCAGGTTAACTCTAGCAAGCATCCATAAGATTCCGGTTCCTGGACATGATTAAGTCACAGGTATAATGCAGCTTACACTAAACTGATCACTACTTCCACCAATCACCAACGTATGGAGGAAAAGAAACAAACTTTGTTTAGACACATTTGCAGAATAACACTTACAGGACCACTAATTGTTCCAGTTCCGAGAAGATCACCGGGCCTTAAGTTGCAACCATTGATGGTATGGTGAGCAAGTTGCTGAGTGACTGTCCAGTACAAGTGCGTGAAGTTGCTCTTTGTGACAATGGACGAGTCTTCTTGTCCAGCGGGTATAATTGAAGCCTGTTAGCAGAAGTCGAGTTCTTCAGAAAAAAACTAAAAACAAATAATGATTCCAAATGTACAAGAAGCACCCACTCTCTTTTTTCGCCATGAAGAAGAAGTTTGTGTGTGAAGCAGATGGTGAAGGATTTATTCAAGAAAAAAGTATGATATATCAAGATAAGCATCGAGTACACAGAAGAGCCAATTACCTCCAAAGCAATATCATAGTTTTTGGATTCCTTCTCAGCAAGATACGGTAGGGGAGGAGGAGTCTGCAATAAACGTTAAATTAACTTTTACAATTGTGGAGAAATCAGGTAGCATATTTCATTCCAACATCATAAGCAGACAAAACACCTGCGCCGGGGCAGCAGAAGCAAATGGCTCTAGAGCATCTAAGGTCACAATCCAAGGAGATATGGTAGTGCCTGAAGTGGGGTCAAAAACTGATGTCAAGTTTATGCTACCCCAAGTGTGAGGATAAACAAGGACAATTTGATGTACTGAAACGAGATTATCATCAGTTAGATTGCACAACTTAGGAATCTTGTTGACATTTGACTATTACTCAATATCAGTAACAAAGATGGTTTCTTACCAAAGCTCTTGCCCAGAAAAGGACCAAGAGGCACATATTCCCATGCTTGAATATCTCTGGCTGTCAAAGAGCAGGTTCCAATCATAATGGTATCAAAATTCAAAAGAAAGAACTTCTATACTATTTATTCTGATGAAACCGTCGTATGACTGGAAAAGATTTATGCATACCACTCCAGTCATTCATCAAAACAAGTCCAAAGATGTGATCCGCAGCCTCGTTAACATTTATAGGCGTCCCTAATTCATTTCCGGGTCCAACTACAGCAGCCTAAAATGATTATAATAGTTTGGGCAAAAATAATGGATTAGTCCACATATAGGAGCTAACCTATCATAGATATACAACAAAGGGAAATAGCAGTCCTCCATTTTACCATATCCTTACTGTATAAAAATCTTAGCTTACCATTTCCAGCTCAAAGTCCAATTTACGAGAAGGTCCAAAGTAGGGTGGAGAATTGGCAGTTGGATGACCTTGTCCTCTGGATAAAACATCATAAAGGAAGTCATTCTACAAACTCCTCATTTATAGAAACAACAAAAATAAATCGACAGAACCAACTCAAATAGTTATTCTTACACCAAATCACGTTGTTAGGATAACACTTTTGGCATCAACAATTTATGCATTGAAATACTTTAAGCAAACATTTGGAAGGAGTTGAAACATAAAGGAAAAGGAGTGTTTAGAGAAAAAGATGCCAATGACGAAAGGAGATTCGGATTGTCAAGCGCCTTACATACACAACCAAAACTAGAAGATGCTTAATGGGCCATGCTAATCTGAATCACAACGAAGAATTACTAAAGATGTAAAAATCCATTCAACCATGCCTCTGCTGCCTTCCCAAAGGGGAAAAACCATTGAAACATGCCTATGCTGCTTTCCAAAGGGGGTCTGATTATTAAACTGTAGCCTCAAATGCAAGAGATGATAATTGAACGTTATGGGGATGAATTTCCTAATATCATCAGGCAAGTATTAGTTAAATTGCCTACAAAATGTTTCAGTGTTCTAATTCATTAGAATTCAAGACTAATTTCAAGCTTGAGACTAGAGTAAACGATTTCGCCGTCTTTTCTGTAATGTCCTCCAATACATTACCAGGCCATCATGATATTAATTTCCTGGGGTCATGGTCTTTACTCAGCTTTAGAAAACTCATTTTGCATTGTTTGAAGAAATTGCTTTACAACAAACAAGCTCCCATGTAAAAACGAAGAAATATGAGATTTCATGTCATGGGCATGTTAACTATTGCAACTTTAATTCAACAGCAAGCATGGGCAAGTTGGCAACTAGAAACATTGAATTTTCTTAATACCTTGGCCTTATGATATCAGTGCCAGAGATGACAATAGACGATGCACGTCCATGGTAAGCAATAGGAATGTGAAACCTGAAAAGTTTCAATGATCAAAAATGAGAAGAACTAGAGGTTTAAACTTTGAGTGATATTCTAATATGCATACCAATTTGGGTTAACTGGGTTTTCAGGGCCTCGAAACATGAGTCCGCAATTCCGCGCATGATGTTTTGATGCAAAGAAGTCAGTGTAGTCCCCTATTGCCATAGGAAGAAGCATTTGTACTTTGTCCTGAATAACATCCAGATAGATTAAACATCAACATAACATATTTTATCAGTTATGAACCCTAAAAGACCTTATGCATATCCTACCATAGGCACAAGTGCTGTTTGCCTGAGACTTGCATTATCGCGTAACTTTGGTTCTTCAGCTGCATTATTACAAATAACAACAAGAAAGTCCCAAGTCGTCAGTTTTAAATCACAAAAAGACCAAATTCATTTTGATATGACGAAACAAGAAAATCTAAATGTTACATATCCAGAAAGTGGAAAGCGTGTAATACACAACATTCATAAAGAGATCGAGTCGAATAGCCACCTGACAATAGCTTTTGCAAAGTCGTACGAGCTTCCTTCCATGCCGGTCGTCCCAATCCCAGGAACTTATTCAGATTAGGCTGTACAATAAGCACACTTAGCCAGTTAATAACAGCTCTGTTTCTAGACGTGCGTCCTAATTAAGTTCTGGAAGTTGAAAACTTTTACAGAAAATATTATCCAACGAAAAATCTTTTTCACCAAATTAAAACAAGTGTATGAGTTCCTGTTCCTAGAGCACAATGTATAACAAAATATCCGATAGTTCAGCTTCTACTCATGGAACGTTAGGGCATTCGTTCAGCTCACATCTCATGCATCAACTTACACTTGGACATGTTAAGTGCCAACTCAAACTGTAGTCGAGTAAGACGAATCTACACCAAATACGCCTAAATTATGTAATACACTAATTTGACACATTCTCCTCTTCCCTCTCTCAGCTCATCTGATCATGCATCAAGTTACAATTGCACATGTTAAGTGCGAATCAAATTGTAGACGAATCTACCCCAAACTCTCCTAAATATCTAATTTACTAATTCGACGCACTCTCCTCTCCGTTCTCTTAAATTCAGCTCATAGATGATACAATCACCTACTATAACAGTATAGTAACAGGCAAATAACAATTTATCTCAAACTACACTGCTACTATAAAAAACTCACAAATCTCCACTCGAACTGATAAAACACCGATGCTGTCTTTGAACAAAATTAGAAAAAAAACAAAAAAGCACTAAAATGAAAAAACCTGATTGAAGCAATCGGAGTTGTTCAAAATCGGACCGTCGAATAGACCGGCCGATGAAATCACAGACAAGTCCAACACATAGTCGCCAATCGCAACACCGGGCCTAGGATCCAGACCCGGTTCGGGCTTGAACACTCCGAACGGGAGATTCTGAATCGGGAAGTGAGAGTCTGAGCGAACTTCAACGAATGATTTAAGCGCCATTTTTAGTAACGAAAAGCTGAAAATGAACTTGTTACAAGTGAGGAAGCAGTAGTAAGTTGGGATAATATAATAAAGAAGTGTAACTGTAGAGGAGAATTAAGGAAGGAAGGGTAGTTGGCGCACGATAGCGACTTATGAAGGAGTCATTCTCTTTTTGTTTGTTGGATTTATTTATATATTAGTTGAATTTTGTGACCATAATCGGTGTTTTAACGGAAAATTAGGTGCGGGCAAAGATCTCGGTAGTTGCCGGCACTTATTGTGGAGTGTCCTGGATAATCTCTCCCGAGTTTTAGCCAGTGAAAAGGACCCCCAGTGTTGGTTGGTGATTTTATTTGCCCGATAAAGCTATATTCTATTTCGTATTGGAGTAATAATAGTGAAGAATGGTGAGTAATGAACCATCCAACTCTTTTCTTCCTTCAAATTTATGTTCAATCAGAAAATAGCGAATTTTTTTAGCCAACCACTTAGGAGACGTGACGTACATATTCCTTCATTTGTGAATTTCTTAAGGAGACGTGGCGTACATATTCATTGCGATGTTCATTTACCAATATGCGTGAGCTATAAGTTATGAAGGACACATGATCCATGTCGAGTCGAAAACATGAACAATTCTTCTCTCTTCACTCCGATCATGTAGAATATTTTCGTAAATCGTAAGTATCATGTCAGTTTCATATGACATTCAAAAATATCGTAGGCTATCCTCTTGTAAATGTCTTGATGATGTCATTTACAGTTGTCTTGTGATAAAATTCATTACATACATAACACACAGTGCAAGTGACTATGGATAGCCATGAACATTATTTTATTGACTAAGCTTGTAACGCGGTTTTGTCCGGCCATATAGAATTCAGTTATTTGTGTTGACTGTTGAGATTATCGTGTTGAGGTCCGTATAAAGATGGACAGGCAATTTCTTTGACAATGAAGTCAATATTTGAAACTAAATAAATGGAAGAAATTTCCGGTTGACCCTAATCCCACAGGGTAATTCCTGACGCAGTTCACAGATACTATTTTATTATTGAAACTCTTGATCCAAAAGCTATAATCCACAATTCCATCAAACTACTTCAAATTTTATGATTTGACTTCTTTTGATCCAGAGTTTCAACTACAGCAGATTGCATAAAATTGTTTCAATGAAGCTAATAAAATAAATAGCAATACCCTCAACAGCAATCAAACAGATTCACAATCATCAATGCATCTAAAGGTAGGTTGATATGAAGTTGATGATAACTAGAGCTTATAAAATGAAATTGTCCAAATACAGTCTGCAATTTCATTCGGTTTTCTGATAAAACAGACAAGAACATATCCAAAACGCAAGAAACGCAAAACATTGCAATTCCAAGCGCACTTAGAAGAGAGAAGTTCCTTTGCCCTTCTTATCTCCACCAATTTCAAAGTGCTTGCACCTCTGAAAAGCACGTAGCAGAAAAGCAATTATAAGTATATGAAGGGAAAGTAGTAACCCAAATGACAAAGCAAATAAGTATACAACCTTGATAGCGTGCTGGGAGACGTGTTTGCAGCCTTGGCATTGAAGCCTCAACACGATCTTCTTTGTCGTTTTAGCCTGGTTAAAAAATAAGTGTGCAAGAATTACAAACCAAGAAAAAAATAACAAGATCTTAGTCTCATTGGCATCAGTCTTGATATATTCAACTCAACTCTAACTTTATCCTTTCTTCTTTTCTCATAAAAGAAATTAGTATAATATGAAATCGCAATTCATAGAGGATGTTTTCTGCTAGACATAACAATCAGAATAACATTTTTTATATAACAACAGTAACATTGATAATTAAAGATATTTTACCTTCTTGTGGAAGACAGGCTTGGTCTGACCACCATAACCCGACTGCTTGCGGTCATAACGTCGCTTCCCTTGTGCAGCAAGACTATCCTTGCCCTTCTTGTACTGAGTCACCTTATGTAAGGTGTGCTTTTTGCACTCCTTTGACTTGCAGAAAGTCTTCTTTGTTTTCGGAACGTTAACCTTTCAATACCCAAACAAACGAAACAAGAAGCTTAACGTTAGAACTCTGAACACAAGCTCGAAGGCAACAATGTGAATAATACCACAATAAACAAGAAGCGTGATAGCAACACAACATAAGTCCTGAGAATTAGTTCATATTACTCATGTTTAAAGGAACAGAGACTAACTAGAAGTAGATGTGGTAATGCTCACAATTCATACAACAGAAATACCACGAAAACACAACACGCGAGCAACGTACATCATATCTGAAATGAATAACTAACAAATAATATCAAAATGGTGCAAATATAGAGCAACAATCCAATTGAAAGAACCCGATACCTCAATACAACCAACAGTGCAAAGTGCAAACCGATCAATTACATTCCAAGCGAGCAAAAATGATAACAAAAAGAGAATCGCCAACCACGCAGTAATAAACAGTAACACACTAACCAAATCTCAGCATCCAATTGAGAGCTATTTCACCACTCAACAATTTTATTCCAAAATATCCCGAATACAACTACCATTTCAAACCTCTAAACTAAAATTCCAGTGAGTGAGTCAACCTAATCAAAACAAAACACCGCTAAAACAATTAAAACAACTTAGTGTTCCAACCAAATCTCAGCATCCAATTTAGAATTATCGATTGTTTTTTCAAAGGGAAATTCATATTGTAACATATATATCAGCTTAATTCCAGCTCATCGTCACAATTGACGCCTGCGTCTGAACTGAATCTAATAAAATTTTGTACAAACAAACATGATGAACAATCGAGATGATAAAAAGTGCTACAAAAACTACCGTAAACTGCTCAACACAAAATTCTCTACCAGAACATACAAGTACTTTATATCTCATAAACTTAAACTAAAAACAAATCAGAAACGCATCATAATAACGATAAATATAAGCAAATCGATTAGTTAAAAAAGTTGAATTGAGGCATCGGAGAGTAAAATTTACCATGGCTGACGGCGATTGAGGCAAGGCCGGTGAGTGAGATTGAAGTTTGTGCAGCAAAACCCTAGTGAGATGAAAAGACTGTTTATATTCCAATCAGGGTTCTATTTTCTCTGAGTCGGCTCGAATTGGGCTGCCCGTTTATGATTTATTTAACTAGTAAAATTTATGAATTGGGCCTTAGGTTTGGTTGCAGGCTGCAGCTTCATAAGGTGGGCCGGTATTCTAATTTCTTCATAATTAGTTTTTGCAACTTTGGGAAATTTTGAACCCGGAATTAGATTGGTATTGTACGCTCCAAAATCGAAATAAAATGCAGAGTTGATTGCAAGTTCGTATTTGAATTGAGTAAAGAGAAAATGAATTATGAATTCAAAAATCGAAAAAAAATTGTAAATAATACATAAAAAAAATATTATCCCTCATCTACGAAGGTACGATGGAGTTTTACGACGACATAAAAAGTGTCCCGTAACCACGAGGGTCCCAAAACACCTGCCCCTTCCAAGGTTACTTGTTTCACGGGTGTGATGAACCTGCAAAGAGGAGACGAAATTCGATCAGTAAAATCAAAGAAGAAAGCTGCAAGATGGAAGAGAGGAGAAGACGCGAAAAAGATCGCACTTTTGACGGAAGAAATGAAATTAGGGTTGGAATTGGGGATTAATTCAATTACCCATGGGCAAAACGTCGCCGCTCCCACTTATGACGAATAGATCGTGAGCGAACACGTGGCGATATCCTAGAAGAGGCGCGAACCTGAGAATTAGAAGAAACGCACTTTTGTTAGGCGATTTAATTAGATGCTTTTACGTTTTTGCATTATGACTTTGTTATAAGACAGTTAGCTTAATTTGTCCTGTAGCTAAGGAAATATTCCTTATAACCGTGTAATCATCACTTTATGATATCATCAGAAAATATTCTCAACTCTCTTTCTTCTCTCTCACGTCTTTCTTCCTCAATATTCTATCTTTCTTATCTTAATTCTATCAAAAAATTACAGAAAATACACAAACTATAACATTTGGTATCTCAGAGCCAGTTCCTTTCAGTGGGAACACGATGGTTGATACTAGAATGCGCGAGCTACAAGAATCACAAAAAAAGTTGGATCAGGCACTGCAAGAAGAAACCGTGCGACGCACGTCTGCTGAGCAAGGCCTCCAAGAACAAATAGGCCTGTTCACACTCAAATACACGACCACATTTGACACATTGATGAAAAGCAAACCCAGTTTAACATCAAGGTAGAGGATCATTTGCTGCACTCTGATGATAGGCAAACTGCTCTCACCACCACTATGGAAGCCATCCAGGCTCAGATGACTCAGATCATGGCCAAACTGAATGAGCCTAACAGGGGACAAGGGATCATGCGTGAATCTCCTTTTGTGAGAAGGGTTGAAGGTAATGCTACTGTTAACATTAATCAAGCTACACATAATGTTAACTTAGACAGATCTGTTCCTAGGCCTACACATACTGTAAAAACTCTGGAAATCCTCCTTCCAGGGCACTTTACCTAATCCTAAGTTGGATTTTCCTAAGTTTAATGGCTCTAATGCAAGAGAATGGATGATCAAATGTACTGGGTGTTTTGAGTTGATGCCAGCACATCTGATATGCAAAAGGTAACCATGGCTACCTTACATTTTGAGGGCAAAGCTGCAGTTTGGTACCAAAACTACAGAACAACCATATTTGGAATGAGTTGGGAAGGTTTTTTGAAAGAGATTTCAGCTAGGTTTGAAGAGTTACAGGAGGCTAATGTAAAAGCTGATTTTAACAGGCTGAAACAGAGTGGATCATTAGCTGAGTACAGTGACAAGTTTGAGGAATTGAAGTCCTACATGGAGATTGTCTCCAACAGAGAGTTTGATGAGACATACTATGTGGCTTGTTATGTTAGTGGGCTTACTGAGGAACTACAGTCACAGGTAGCACTATTTGAACCCACCGCACTCAGACAAGTTATGAACACTGCCAAGAAACAGGACAGAGTGAATGAGGCTGCCAGAAGAGCAAAAGGAAAAGGGTTTAGCCAACCCTACAGTGGGTTCACTAGGAGAGTAGACCCACCACCAGTGGTGATCCCTAGGGCTCCACAGGCTACACCTAATATGAATATGAGAAAACCATTGACTGCAGCATAAATGAAAGCAAGGAGGGAGAGAGGTCGTTGTTTCAACTGTGATGAGGCCTACACTTTTGGGCATAAGTGTAAATCCAAGCAATTCTTCCTACTGTTGAGTCAGGAAGAGGAAGATGCTTATTTACACTCTTTGGAGACTTATGATGATGACAAGAAAGGTTGGACACAAGAGGAGGCTGTGGAGTTGTCACTGAATGCTCTAGGAGGGAGAGCTGGGGAGAATACATTCAATCTCAATGGAGAGTATGGGAGGCACACTCTCCTCATTCATTGATTGTGGAGCTTTTTATAGTTTCCTAGATACTGCTCTTGCTAAGTCCTTGGGGTGTGTTGTAGAGAGAGCACAACCTATGCTACTTAAGTCAGCTGATAGTAGGAAGTTGGTGAGTGACCAACAGGTGGTGGATTTTGCTTGGACTATGCAGGGTCAAGCTTTCACATTCACTGTCAGGTTACTGAATATGGGCAGCAGTCATATGATTCTTGGAGGAGATTGGTTGAGGGCAAATTGCCCTATTGGTTTGAATTACAACAACATGACAGTTAGCATCATGAGGGGGGATAAGGAAGTGGTTTTTCAAACTCTCACTCAGGCCCTGAGTACAAGTTACTCACTGGACCAGCCATGGCCCAAATGCTTCAACATGAAGCCACTGAATTGGAGGGTAATATATTTGTCATTACTGTGGTACAGGAGGAGTGTACTAGTAATGAGGAGTTGGAGTATTTAGTGGAGGAGTTCAAGGATGTTTTTGAAGAACCTGTGGGCTTACCACCCATCAGAGGTATTGAGCACCAAATAGTTCTGAAGCAGGGTAGCTTACCTAAGCACCAAATCCCTTATAGGTACTCTCATGCCTATAAGGAGGAGATTGAGAGTATTGTTAAGAATCTGTTTAAAGAGGGAATAGTGCAGCATAGCAAAAAGTCCATTTGCTTCACCTGTTTTGTTGGTCAAGAAAAAAGGATTCCACTTGGAGGCTCTGTGTGGATTACAGATACCTCAACTCTCTCACTATCAAACATGGGTACCCAATACCTATTATAGATGAGCTACTGGATGAGTTACATGGGTCTAGATTTTTCTCAAAAATAGACCTAAGATCTGGTTACTTCCAGATCAGAATGAAGGAAGCTGATAGGCATCTCACTGCATTTCAAACTCACCATGGCCATTTTGAGTTTTTGGTGATGCCTTTTGGACTGTGCAATGCACCAGCCACATTCCAATCTCTCATGAACAGGATTTTTGCTGATTACCTAAGGAAATTTGTCCTGGTGTTCTTTGATGATATACTAGTTTACAGTAGGAGTTGGGAGGAGCATCTAGAACACTTAGCTAGAGTATTGGAGCTGTTGAGACAGCATACTCTATTTGCTAAGAAGTCTAAATGTTCTTTTGGTCAGAAACAGGTTGAGTACCTAGACCACATCATCAGTGAAGAGGGTGTTGCAACAGATCCCTCTAAGATTGAAAGCATGGTTCAATGGCCTAAACCAACCACAGTTAAAGGATTGAGGGGGTTCCTGGGCCTTACTGGCTACTATAGGAAGTTCATTCAGGGGTATGGCTTAATTTATAGACCCCTCACTCAGATGTTGAGGAAAGATGGGTTCAAGTGGTCTGAAGAAGCAGAATAGGCTTTTAGAACACTCAAAAAGAGCATGACTGTGGCTCCAGTCTTGGTTCTTCCAGATTTCTCAAAGTCCTTTGTAGTGGAGACAGATGCTAGTGGTAAAAGGATAGGAGTTGTGCTTATGCAAGAAGGCAGGCCTATTGCCTTTCTTAGCAGAGTTTTGTGCCCCAAGAATCAGCTACTCTCCATTTTTGAGAGGGAGTTTTTAGTTGTTCTTTTGGCTATACAGAAGTGGAGACATTACTTGCAAGGATCACACTTCATTATCAAAACAGATCAGCAAAGTTTGAAGTTTCTACTAGAGCAGAAAATTTCTTCTACTTTGCAACAAAAGTGGATCTCTAAGTTGTTGGGGTTGGACTATGAGATTCAATATAAAAAAGGTGTGGATAATAAGGTAGTTGATGCCTTATCAAGAGAGTTTGCTGAGGTAGGAGATTGTAGTGCTCTTTCAGTGGTTCAACCTGTTTGGATGCAACAAGTGATTGCTAGCTATGAAGGTGATGAGTTTTTCTCAAATATCTTGGTTGTTAAGACAGTAGATTCCAGCACATTTGCTGATTTCACCATCACAGCTGGTATACTAAGGTTTAAAGGGAGGCTTTGTGTGGGGAATTCTCCCCAATTCAGACAGCAAATTATCACTACTCTGCACAATTCTCCTTTAGGGGGTCATTCAGGTAATCAGGGTACTTATATGAGGGTCAAAGCTCTATTCTTATGGCCTAAGATGAAGGAGGAGATATTGAGATTTGTTCAGACTTGTGATGTGTGCAAGATGACCAAATCTGATCATACACCTTACCCAGGGCTGCTTCAAGCCTTACCAATTCCTGACCAAGGGTGGATACACATTGCTATGGATTTCATTGAAGGGCTTCCTAAGTCGGAGGGTAAAACTGTAATCCTGGTGGTGGTTGACAGGTTTACCAAATATGGCCATTTCTTGGCCTTGTCTCATCCTTATACAGCTAAGGATATTGCAAAACTGTTCATGGATCACATCTTCAAACTACATGGCATGCCTTGTAGTATTGTGAGTGATAGGGACAAAGTATTTACTAGTTTGTTCTGGAGGGAGTTTTTTGGGCTACTAGGTACAGGGTTGGATATGAGCTCTGCTTACCATCCTCAAACTGATGGTCAAACAGAGAGGCTCAATCAATGCCTGGAGAATTACTTGAGGGCTTTGATTTTTCACAAACCTAAACAGTGACACAGATGGTTGTCCCAGGCTGAATACTGGTACAACACTAATTTCCACACCAGCCTGAAGATGACACCCTATCAGGCTCTATATGGTGTGGCACCTGACCCTCTGTCTATGAATTCCTACTTTGTTACTGCTGGAACAGAGGCCAGAGACATCATTTCAGAGAGATTGCGCCTCAATTCGATTTTGAATGATAACCTTTTCATAGCACAGCAAAGGATGAAACACTTTGCTGACCAAAATCAAATTGAGAGGAGTTTTGAAGTTGGGGATGAGGTTTATCTTAAACTTCAACCATTTAGGCAAAATTCAGTTTGCCTAAGAAAAAATCTGAAACTAAGCTGCAGATTCTATGGTCCTTGGAAAGAATTGGCACGGTTGCTTACAAATTGGCCCTACCACCTGGTTCACTGATTCACCCAGTGTTCCACGTTTCCCTACTGAAAAAGAAGCTAAGTAACACTGTCCTACCAAGCCCTAATCTACCGTTCACAGACAAAGATGGTTCTTTGAAAATCTTTCCACACGCTGTCCTAGATAAAAGGTTCATTAAACGTGGTAACATAGGTATACCTCAGATTCTGGTGCAATGGGAGAATTCGGGACCCGATTCAGCGACGTGGGAGGCCTACAGTTTCATCGAGTCGCACTTTCCGTCGTTCGATCCTTGGGGACAAGGATCTGCTGGTGAGGGGGGTAATGTGATGAACCTGCAAAGAGGAGACGAAATTCGATCAGTAAAATCAAAGAAGAAAGCTGCAAGATGGAAGAGAGGAGAAGACGCGAAAAAGATCGCACTTTTGACGGAAGAAATGAAATTAGGGTTGGAATTGGGGATTAATTCAATTACCCATGGGCAAAACGTCGTCGCTCCCACTTATGACGAATAGATCGTGAGCGAACACGTGGCGATATCCTATAAGAGGCGCGAACCTGAGAATTAGAAGAAACGCACTTTTGTTAGGCGATTTAATTAGATGCTTTTACGTTTTTGCATTATGACTTTGTTATCAGACAGTTAGCTTAATTTGTCCTGTAGCTAAGGAAATATTCCTTATAACCGTGTAATCATCACTTTATGATATCATCAGAAAATATTCTTAACTCTTTTTCTTCTGTCTCACGTCTTTCTTCCTCAATATTCTATCTTCCTTATCTTAATTCTATCAAAAAATTACAGAAAATACACAAACTATAACAACGGGCCAAAGACCACAACTCGACTTTCAAACGGTACGACTAAAGATCAACGACACATTTGTACAACTATTAAAGAATTTTAATACACATGCATGTCGACTCTCTAGTTCCCCTGCAAGTTCCTTAACAAAAGGTGGTCTAATCTTTTTGGAGGAATTTTCTCTAATTTGTATCTAAATATTTATATATTGAAATTAATTTACACGTGCACAACTTGTTGACCGGTCAAAAACTTTCAACTGAGTTGAATTATCATACATTTCAATATGTTTGTAACAACAGGTTAGTGGAGCCATTCTTGGCATAAATAGAATTACTATTTAATCCTTTTGAATCCTCTTAATTAAATGTGTGGGTTAAGTGGTGAACTCCCCTTAATATATAAGAATGATCCACAAAATATTTTCGGCATTTGCATACATAGAATCTTGGAAGCAAACTCACTTTTTCAGGAAAGCTTGAAGGTGCTCCCCAACAAATTGAGTTTACGCACAAGATGTTAAAACTTATAATCTCTCTGCTTTGAGGTGTGCCTATCTTTAGATTTTCAATTTTATTATATGTTTACGTATTCTAAGATTATAGCCTTTCTAAAAGTTAGTTTATTCTTACTCTGTTGAGATTAATTATGTGTCTTTAAAGTATAAAAAAAAATCTGGACTGACAGCTAAACTAACAATAAACTCCTATACATAAACTCTGTTGAGATACTTTGAGAATTGTAAAACTTAAAAACTTTTTGCCATTTTTCAGTACTATTTGTGAATGGTTATGCCTACATTTATCACAACTTACTTCTAGCGCTTTAAATTGTTGAAGGAAAAGATAGTTATATGCCTACATTAATAAAGTAATTTCCACCAGAATTGACAACAAGAGTAATGAAGGTGTGATCTTGTTATATTTTTTCATTTTGAGGTACTAAGTACCAAGTGAATTTAATCCGCGGGTGCAAAGTACAAGCTACCCATACAAGCCAGCAGTTTAATTTGGGCATCTGATCAAGTCACATGCATCATGAATAAAATGTAAAGAATAAACCAATTTCATGACCTACTAACCTAATAGGTATCGGTTTAGTAATAATAAAATAGCAGTCCATTCTAATGAATCAATTACGTCAAAAAGATTTAAGATGAAAATCACTTCGATTTCGTAAGATCACACCGCTGCATATGCACAATGTCGGGTGCGAAATAGCAATTAAAGTCAAAGTTGTCTCGTTGAATTTTGAAATTAGATATACAACTCTTTGGTTTTATTTAGTAAGTCCGTTAATTACTCCCTCGGTTTGCTATTTAATTTTCTTGTACCGATACAATGAACTAGTAAATCTTTTAGAGTTTCAAACTTCTATTGTGAACATCTCTAGCTACTTCGGATTGCTGAAACTTAATCTAGTATAAAACTTCTTATGTCGAGATTCCCACGAAGACACGTGGTCCTTGGCAATTGATTCATTTTTGAACAGTTCGTGTCCCAAATTATATAAACACTATACTTCGGGAACGGCAAACGGAGTTAATGCAGGAAAATTAAATTGTGTTAGATTCCTATGCATGCCTTGAGGAGCCGGGTACAGTCCCTTGTTATAGATAATATTGTTAGATATAGGATGGTTTGTAATATTAATCTTTTAAAATATAAGATAGACTGTGCGATTCTTTTTATAGACGCATCATGTTAACGAGCAATTTCCTCATCAAACCAAGGTAAAGAACTATATTATATTGAATATTATACAAAAACTATTTATTACTCCTTAGTCTTCACATATGGGGTTAATTATTTAACACAGCAATTTGAATGTTAGGTACTATCTCAAGTCATGTTCCAATTAGGTTTGAGTTAAGACGGAAATGTTAGGTAGAACTTAGAAGCTAGTGATGTTGAAAATTAACTAGATACATGGTTGCTAATCAATAGCTTCTTCATGTTTATTAATTATTATGGACCTGCTATTTGGATAGTATCATGTAAGCATTCAAATATGACACTCATGTGCTACAAACAAATAATAGAAACTGCATATTATTTGAATCTAATTCTTGATCCATACTCAGTGCCAAGATAAAGTTTATGCAAATATAAACATGCATAAGCTGTGCAACTGAGTTGGTATAACAACCGAGTTAAGACCAGCTTACAAAATAAAGAGCAATTGATCATACTACATGAATTAGCTACTATTAGTTTCACTAATACAAATAACTTCACTACGCCAATGCCATGTACCCGAGGGCCAACATGGCAAATGGTACAAAAGAAACCCCGTTTAATTGGCTCGAAGCGGAGGGTGGAGGAGGAGACGGCACGTGCGGAGGTGGCGATGGAGGAGGAGGAGACGGCACGTGTGGGGGTGGCGATGGAGGAGGAGGAGACGGCACGTGCGGAGGTGGAGATGGTGGGGGAGGAGACGGCACGTGTGGCGGGTAAAACGGTTGAGGAGGTGCAGGTGGTGGGTGATCAGGCACGTGCGGTGGTGGGTGATCAGGCACGTGTGGTGGTGGGGCAAACCAAGGTGGTAGTTGAACATTCACGGGGAGTTTAAGTCCGTTTTTGCAGTTTTCAATATTTCCACTCGTGAAGTACCTTAAACCTTCCTTGTCCAATGTCACGTGACTTGCACCGTCCGTGTACATTTTGATAGGGTTTGTGAGATCGCATGATACAAATTCATCCTCGCTTTCTAGCTCCAAAATGACCTCCTCTGTGGCTGGGTACCTGAACCCTGCACCAAATCCAGACAAACAATTCCATATACAAAGGAATAAAACAGTAACAAATTAAGCAGTGAAATAGTATTGACAGAGAACAGTAACTTCTACTAAAAAGTACTAGTGGCTTTGATAAATCACGTACTCATTTTAGCAATGAGTTAAAATTGAACAATAACTTTAGACTCAATTCACATTCATGCAAGTTTAGTGTATTAGTTATTAAATAATTTCTATCTTTAATTGGCCCTCTCTACTCAAGTGTACTGGAGGTTAACAGCCTATGAATTAGAGTAGAAAACTTGAAATGAGCTATGAGCGGTACAATAAATTTGCACCTTTTTATTGTACATGCTAGTTTGCTACCAAACCTTAATTATGATGCTTCTGATAGCGTACTCTACACTACATTATAAAGTGGCAAGTTCTTTTATTTCTTTTATGAACTAAAGTGGCAAGTTTTGAATCCTTACATATCTTTTTCTTTTCAAGTTTCACCTTTGCTCAACAAATTTCTAATATTTCATAATCAGAACTTACATCAAATTAAACCAAAATTTCATGCTCAGTTAAACGTTATACTAAACAAAGCAAATAAACCAAATCTAAGTCTAATTAAGATCCACGTATGTTCCAAAATGTAGTCTACATATCATTTCAACATTCACATAATTTTCAAAAATAAAGACATAAACTAAATATATAATATATGAAGCTGAATAAAGTTAGGTTGGCGCACTTACATATTTTATCTCCGACCCGGAACTCACGGCCCGACAACCAAGAACTCATGTCCAAACCGGGGCTCCAACCACCCTCCCCGCCCAGCACGTGGTGGGTCTGGGCCAAAACCTCCGGCCCACTCAAAGCAACAACCACCGCAAGCAAGGCCACAAACATGCTAAGTACTCGGAGCATTTTCAGTAAAAGAGACTCTTAATTAATAAACGTGTATAAGTGTGTGAACTATAGAGAAAATATCATTTTTCTCTTGAAATGGTTTTAACCTTAGGCTCCCTCCAAAAGCATGGGATTGCGGACTTAACACTTAGGGCGGTTATCTATAAATAAGCAATAAAAAGGAGAAAGAGGGTTGGTGTGAATAGTAGTTTAATTCACTTTTTACTAGGAGAATAATGCGCCACGTGCCTTGACTATCCTGGGGTTTTCCATTCATTTCACCTAACCACCAATAGTGTAATTTTATCTAGGCTACTACGATTTTCACGTGAAATTGAAAGGGTACAAATTATTAGATTTGTATATTAAATATTTAAGAAAAATGAAGGGTGAAGGATATATGGATGATAGTGGGATCAAATTTGCATGCTTTGATGAATGTAGTAGTGACAACAGCAAAAAGGATTAGTGGAATGAAAATAGTGTTAGATTAGGTGCAGTTTAGAAGATAAAAGACGCCAGGAAATTATTTGCAAATGGGAGTTGAGAGTTGAGCATATACCGTGTAGGTGTGGCAACCATAACCTTTGAATGAACTGAAAAATAAAGAAATTATATGAAAATATTGCATGATGATGTGGTCAAGCCAGTAATTAAGATTGTAAATATTCTATAAATTATAACTTCCTAATATTTCATCAAAATTTATGCCAACTTACTTTTGCACATGATAATTTCTGGACTAGCAAATGACAAGACTATTGAAAAAATATTTCGATAGGGATAAATATGATATAATTATTGAAAATTTTCACTAAAATATTTACCCAATAAATTAAAGGTGACTATTTATATTCTATTGTACAAAATTAATATTGCAACACAACGTTGTAATACTGATACAATTAACCTTTCCTGATAAATGCTTCTTATATTGCAAAATAAATAAATAACTTCTTCATTAATTTTACCCGCCTTTTCGTCTTGAAATTGGGTTATAAAGACCTTAGTATTTAAAGCAATTAGTCAGCCAAAAGTACGTTTTAGAATTTAATTTTTCTCGTACTGCGTGTAATATTTTGTTATTCGATCGGTTCATGGAACTGGTTACAATTTTAAATTTAATTGTCTCCGACGCATATCAAATGGAAAATTTGTGCAACACGAGGCGTAACACTACTCTTAAGAAATTGTCATCTTTTGTCTTTATTATTTTGCGATATCTTACCCAGTTATCCTACATTCGCGAGTTTTATCGCAGTGTACATGTGTAGAAAGATTATAATTTTCCTCAGTTGATTTTAGATGCATACAATGCTGATGCTGATGTAGATGGTGATGCATTTGTCATGTTTAATGAATAAGCATTCTTTTGTTTTGTTAATCAACTTAGTTTACCTATTTCTTTTTCTTTGTCCCTTAGTTCTTTCTTTTAAAGCACTCACATTATTTATCCTTTAACTTGAGTGATATTTGCAAAATTAAGTCATAGTTACTTGATGTTACAAAATAATCTCATCTATTTTTTAATAATGAACAAACCGCCCCCTAAATTACCGAACGCGTATCGGATACGTCCTAGGAGCATATCCGACACGCGTATCCTAATTTAAAAAATAAAATGAATACGCCACGTGGCGTATCTGACGAGTATCCGACGCGTATCGTATCTGATACTGCATTTTGTGATTTTTTTAAGTATCTATGCATTCTAGCTGCTCGTCGACTTTACTACGTCGGCGAAAGAAAAGAAAATGGAAGCATGTAAAAATGAAACATCAATTAGGGGTTGAAGAATTTGTATCAGCGCAAACACAACATCAACTTCTTGTCTAAATGAAGTGTATCCATACTAAGCAATTCTATATATAGTAGAATTTTAAGTTTCATTGTTCTAAGCAGAACCATAACTTATAATATAACAAAGAAATAATTCAAAAACAAAACATGAAAAAACACTTGGCCAGTTTTCACGTTAATTTGTTATCTAGTAGCTCATACTCGGTTTTAGCCTCCTTACAATCACGAAAAAGAAAGGGAACAATTTCTGTGTACAACCGAAATGATTTTCTAGACTTAATATTGATCAGGATGTTAGTTTGTTCAATCGAAGGCTTCTTTGGGAGAGTAGAAATCGGAATCATCAGGCTCAGGCAACATAAATCTCACCTTCTTTATTACCTTCTTACTCGACGACTCTTCCTCATCGCCTTCTCCTAATTCTTCGTCAATCTTTTGTAACTTCCCCGACGAGAAACTAGTCCTTGGCGTGTAAAAGACGACGTTAAAATCAGGGGAAGAAGGGTAAATCCTCTTTCTAGTTGGCTGCTTCATTACTGGCTTTATTTCACTTCCGCACAAATTCCGTCTAGGTGAGTTCATTAGGCAATACTCCAGTGTTGTCCTAGCCTTTTCGACTTTCGTCAGCTGATCATCCAATGATGTTTTCGTTTCCTTAGTGTTTCCAAATGATGGCCTCAAGCAGCAAAGATTTTGCCCCATTTATCATTTAAACGATTTGAGAGACAGTAAAAATGAATAAGCTGAGAAATGGCTATAAATGATTATGGCAAAGAGAGTTATATAGCCAACTCTCGACGGTGGAATCAATGGAAAACATGCGTTTTATTTGGGATATAGATAATAGCACTTGTCTGATTCTGATCAATCGATATTCCTAGTATCAAACAATGTGTACAGGTGTGATTCAGAATCTTATTTTTTTTCACGTTAAGATTGATAATTCTAAGCACAACCAGGTGTCCTGTATCATGTGTAATATTCACTCTTGTCCTATCGCTCATAACTTGAAAATTTGATCTTATGACAAGAATGGAGATGTTACCGAAGCACATTTTAGTTACATTTAGTGTTAAGTATCTTTTTTAAATTATTAATTTTGTTTCTCATTAGGAGGGATTCTTAAAATTTATAGAGCTGGATACAAGGTACAACTTTCAGCATGGTTTGGATTTAGAAGAAAGAGGTACCTTACATATAAATAAATGCACAATGGAAGTTTAATAACATATTGATATTGTCTAGTTAGTCCTCTTGAAACTAGCTGCACAACTGAAGGTGATCGGTCGTACGTAGAGGCACAATAATTTTAACCTGTTTTCGTCTACGTACAAGGGCGGATCCATATAATTTCTAAACCTCCACAACTTGAAATGGCAAAATATTAATATAGCAAGTTGGTTTTTAAGATGTATAGAACAACCGTTATTTCTATTTGCTACGAGTTCATAAAAGAATATAATTTGCTTCAATTAGTTTACAAATGAGCATATTTTTCAATAAAAATATCACTTTAATCAATATAATGATTTTTTTCAAAAAAGTGAGACTTATAATTAAATAAATATATACAATAATTTATTTTAAGAGTCTTTTCCTGTTCAAATTTTTGTTTCCTATAATCAGCACATGGTGAAGATTTTAATAGTGGTTAATATTGTATAACATACATAGATATTAGCTATATATATGTATAGTATTAGGGGCCGGATTAGAGCATGCCCCCCGCCCCCTGGCTCCGCCTCTGAATGGATCCCAGATGCCCACAAAAAGACCCGTAAACCGCATCAAATGGGCTTGCAACCGAGTCATGTTGTAAAATAAAAATGAGATTCAGTTTCAGTATAAATATTAACAATCTACAAAGGTTTTGCAAGTACAAGACGTCATCTAAGTGCCCAAAATTATACTCTTTTTTTTTTAATGTCTTATATCTTTGGATAGTATTTAAACTACGTACTATGCCAAAATAATTTATGCAAATGGAGTAATTAGTCTTTGAAATTAAAAGAAATAAAGGTATCCTCTTTGAAAAGAGGATGTATGAAATGCATGCCACATGAAGGTAATTAAATTCTTAAAATAAAATTATAAATGTATTAGATGATATATACATAAGTGACACAATAGATAATAATTATTAGATAATTTGTGGACACAATTAGTTGTTATACTTTACACTTACTCTAACATCATATTTTATAATTATATATAATCAAGCAGAATGTCAAATTTATCTTGCATTAAATAATATAAATATTTTATCAAGAACTATTTATATATATATAGATGGAATCACATCCAGCTGTAATTCATATTCAATTATATATAGTCAAGAATGTTCCAACAATTTTGAATTTAAAGATCATTAAAAACAACTCGATTTTTAAATAATATAAATAGGGGTTGAATCTGCATCCGCCATTTTAGTTGCATAGAGTGATAGAGGTGAAAGAATACATTGTGCATGGTCGGACCAGTCCCGCGTTTGTTACACTCATTAAATTGAATGAAAATAAAGATAACACAACATAAGTTATTAGATACAAGTTTAGAAGCCCCGTCATCCCGCAGCCAATTTCTATCTATATTGTATATATATAATATAATAAATATATATAAACATGCAAACACACGCGATGCATCAACTGTAATTGCTAAAAGTGCATTCGTCCGTTGAAAGACAAGGATGTGAGTATAAGCTTTTGCTCTCAATGCAAACCATATATATGGACAAATGACATGTATTTGGCCAGGAACTAGTCCAAATTCATAACAGGTGAAAAAGATTTAAGTTGTGGATCTTCCAGGAATATTTTGATAAGAGGATGGGGTTTGCAGATATAGTTTCGTGTGCCATTCACATGTATCTGTACCTAAACGAGGCTAAATTCAATTTTTGCCCCTCAATCAATATTTTTTGAGTCCAATAATTTGGGGTGATCATTAGCAATAATTTATAGGATCCCAATGTACATGGACGAAATTTAGGTATCGACATTGAACTTCGCCACTCCACTGAGCTCGCGCCTTCGAGTCTCCACATTTATGATCTCTAACATTAAAAAAGAAAGAGGTGAAGAAATAGAAGTGCAAATGCTAGTAAACATAAAATGAACTACCGTCGCGTCCCTAATTAACAAATCCCCATGCATTATTGTTATTAGCAAATATATACCACTTGTTCAATTTATGAAGCAGCAAAAAATACCACGCCGGTACATTTTAAGTTAACTGTACGTATAGCTAAGGATATTTATGCATTCAATTTTTATACCAAATATATATTTATTAAACTAAATATTACAAGTTTTTTTGTAATATTTTCAGGATTTTCCAAAACTACTTATGATTATAATAAAAATAATAAATTCCATACTTTTGGTTTTACAAATCCAGAATATAATATTCTTTTCAAAATTTTGGGCAACAAGTATTTATATAACAATTCAATTTGAACAACATTAGTTCCTTATGCATTAAGTAAATACAATAAAATTTTCAAATTTTATTATCTTGCACTACGTGCATATAAAATAAGTGTATAAAGGGATTTTTTTTCTTTAATACAAATAACACAGTGGATTTATTTGCCAACTAGAAATAACACAAGAGTGTTTTTTTGCAATTTTACTCGTCGAACCTGATTGCATATCCCATTTATCAATTATTTTTGTTGATAAGATATGTTGAAGTACAATAAATCGGAAAATAGTCAAGAAAAGAAATTATAAAAAGGAAGTGTCGAATTGCGCCACACATTCTATATATGGAAATAGTGGAATTGCCAGATTTGACCACTTTCTAACCCATGAATGTAATATTCAAACTATTTATGTACAAGTAAGATGTCGTAGTTTCATGTTGGCCAATTGTGTGAATGAGTTTATCAAGTTTTTTTTTTTTTTTTAATTCAATAAAGAACAATTATTTTAAGACAATTGAAGGTAATATTAAATCTCGCTTCGTTCAATCAATATATATATATATATATATATATATATATATATATATATATATATATATATATATATAGCAATATAACATATGAGAATGTCAACGGAATTAAACATAATTGTGTTACACTTCAGTCGTCTATTAAATAATTCCGTAAACTTGATATATTATGCAACGTAGTTTTTTTTGTCATATTTTGCCACACTAGCTATTCCCTACTAAACTAAGTTGGTCCGATTACATCTTGAACCTGGCCTGCTTCCACTCTAGGTTCATTGATACATACACTTAACCATGAAGCAACAAATTAACGTGAATGCATTAAGTTGTCTACGCAATATCTTCGTGTATGTGAATTTTGTACATATTTCCACATACAAACACGCTGTAAAATATCAACAAAATGTCTCCATCCATACACTCATATGACTCCATTTTCTTAATCTAACTTTCCTCTATTCCGAAGTAGCTAAATGTTCACATAATTTTACCATGATCTCGACATAACTACGTCATTATTTAAATTTCAAATTGGCCCTTATATCACTCTATATATATAAGTCGTCTAAATTCCATATCATCATTGTCTCTCACAACACTCAAAAGTGAAAGAGTTTTGACAAAAAGGTAACAGAATTATAAGCAATAAAAATGGTGAATATTCCAGTGAAATTCAAAAGGGTTGCTGCCGCTTTTCATGATGTAACTAGGGTTAGGTCATGCGATAGCAGCGGTAGCGAGCACTCGGCGGATTTATCTGATCTTGTGAACTCGTTTATTGAGAGAGAAATTAGAGAGCAAAGGAAACTTGAAGAGGCTGATCAAGATATAGATGTGAGTGAAATTACTAGTGCTGATGAATCCGAAAGAAACTCTCGAGACTTGGAGTTACAAGATTCTTTGAAAAAATGCTTTGATATTGGAAACGACGACGTTAAGAGGAGTATTCATGCGGAGGTTGAGAATGCGTTGGTTGAACTTGGAGGCGACGAGGCAATGTTGATGCCGGATTTTAAACGACGGTTAATGGCTCGGTTGCGTGACAGAGGCTTTGACGCCGGTGAGTTCTTCTATATATTTTGTAAATAAGATTTAGCTTAATTATAACAAAACCAATACCCAAGTAATTAAAATTCACAACGGATATCGCCTATACCATATATATATATATATATATATATATATATATATATATATATATATATATATATATATATATATATATATATATATATATATTTAAGTTTAAGATACGTGTCATCATTGTAATTACATGGCACGTAAGGCGACAGGCAATTGGTTAAAGATTGATTTTGTGACAAGATTTTGATTTACCTTCGGTTAATGCAGTAGATGCATTTGTTTTTGAAGAAGACATAGCCATGTAACATGATTCATTTGAATTTGTAAAATAAATTTGAAATTTCTTTTTTAATATCTTGACCAATGCCATTATCGTTACTAATATATTTCATTCTGTAGGTCTTTGCAAATCAAAATGGGAGAAAAATGCCAGCTGCACCGCGGGAATGTACGAATATATCGACATCACTAGAAACGAAACTAGATACATAATTGAAGTTTTTCTAGCTGGAGAGTTCACCATTGCACGTCCAACGGACCAATACTCCTCTCTACTAGAAAGTTTTCCCCCAATATTCATTGGTGAACCGAATGAGCTAAAGCGAGTAGTGAAACTAATGAGCAAAGCCATAAGAAAGTCGATGAAGAGCATGAACATCCACATTTCTCCTTGGCGCCGACCTGCCTACTTGCAGGCGAAGTGGTTTGGTTCATATAAGAGAACCACTAATGACATTACATCAAGTAGGGTGTCGGAAATGGACGAGGAAAAGGGTTGGAAGAGGTCGATAGGATTCGTGCCACTGCGGGGAGTTTTGTTTAATTGCAGAGATGAATTTGTGGCCAAGGGTGGTGTTAGAGTAGGAAATTTGGCTTTGGCACTTAAGCAAGAGGAGACGGTATAATAAACTGGAGTATTGGGCATGGTACAACTTTGGGCAGTTTTGGAGGAGGGGTCAAGAGTCTCGGCCATGCGAATTTTTTGGAACTAATCTTCTTGTACCAGACATTTTATGTACTTTGTGATTGTGATGGTGATATGTATCATTTTTCGACAAAGCAAAAGACGATGAGGGACATGTCAGTTCTCCCTCTACGAGACATAGAGTGGTACACAAAAGTGGCTCATTTGACCCAGTCTTTGGGTGAAGCATCAAGGCAAAGGATAGAACGCTTAATATCGAACCATTGTTAAATATTGAATTTAAGGTGAGAATTCAGATTTGTACAGTTTGGGGTTCTTGTTTTTGTTTTCGTCGATCTGATCGTTCATTGCATAGAATAGAAGTTGAAGGAAAAAATCGGAGGTTAACTATGCATCCCTTGGGGGCTTAATTGAACTGTTTTAGTTTGATTACTAGTGTAAGAGAGTTCCTGAAATATTATTGGATTGCATTTTGAAATGATTTAAATATTTAATAGAAGTTTCTTTAATAATACAAATGTTTGATGCGGACAAAGGTTGTAAGCATGATTTCCATTGCTTGTTGAAAAATGGATTGGGAGTCGATCTGGCATATGTTAAATGTTGGGAACTCCTTCATATCACACACACACACACATATATGTATCGTTTTAAGTTTAACTAACACAACGGATATATTCATACTGAATATTGATTTATATAAATATATGATGTATAGATTATTATTAATACAAACGCAATCTCCATTTTCTTTTCTCAGTATGTTTTGAACAGATTATTCTCTTTTTCTTTCTTTGAAGCTAAAACAACGAGCCAATTTCATATTTCAGTGTCACCATGGATTGTGACAAAAAACCTATCTATAAGGTTAACAATAATTCTAATTCGATAACAATAGGTCAAGTCTGTAAAACGTGTTGCATGTGTAGATTGTACGTGTAAAGTGTGATAGATTATACTGAGAGAGGTGTGGGTGTGACTGAAAAGTGTGGGAAATGCTGGTGAATTGAGTTGGAAGATATGTTCGTGACTTCGTGTGTACATTTCAGAAGTTCTTGAATTCTTACTTCTAAGTGACTAAAATGTCCCTAACAAAAAAATAGTGTACACATATGCAAGATATAAAATAAATCTTTAATTATCAATAATTAGATCTATTTTTGCCAAAACTTAACTTGCTCAATTAAATACAAATGCTTCAATTGTTTTCTCTATAGGAATTAGGCTTTCATTAATTATGAAAGAGTACAAAATGAAGGAATAAAAAACGGATAACCCCCACCACAAAATACATCAGTAAGAAAAATCAAAAGAGCGACTTTCTCCACCCACTTGTGAGAAGCAGCCCAAGCGACAATGATTTGCGCTGCAAAATTGTTAGCACAAGGTGAGTATTTGAATTTTCACGTAGGCCAACACGCCCAAAAATGATATTGTATTTTGTGAATTGATTAGCAACAAAAAATGCACGAGGAAGAGTTTCTCCGAAGGAAGGATCAAGGTAAGGGAAAACATTTGAATCCGCAAAAACGGCGGTTGTAGTAGAGTTTCTCCAAATCATACTAATTTGAAAATAAATGAAAGATGCATTTGAGTTAATCTGATCCACCTTTTTTTCGAACACTTTCATCCAAGCGAAGGAGACCGATCATGAATCATCAAACTCTTGCAAGATTGAGCCTAATAATGATCTTTCACTTCTTCCAACTTGATGAAGAAGCTCGACTTGGTTGATGGAAGATTTGAATGTAGAATCCGGTTGCAAAGCTTCCATATGGTATCCATAACAACCCTATCTCAAAATATGGAATTCCGGTCTATCACCATCTAATTTACTTGGACAAAACATAAGAACAAATTAAACCAATCAGAAAAGGAAATATCAATGTACATATCAAGTCTAATATTCCACTTTGAGCAAAACCAAAGCTACTTTGAAAAATAACTTCCACTTTCACGAATAACATGATTATCGAATTGCAAAAGCTTCGGCAGTCATCGTGTGTCAAAACTTGATCGTCAGTGATCGAAACTGAAAAGCAAAGATAACTGATCCTTCATAATTTCGCCAAGCTCCTGCTGCCTTTGTTGATCGTTGTGAAAAAAGCGGCATCTCTTGCTAGCGTAACCAGGGGGCGGGCTCAAAGTTGCACGTACGATTGGTTCATACATGCCAGAATTTAAGTTGCTCAATTAAGTACAAATGCTTCAATTAAAAATGAAATAAAGTTTCTCAAAAGCCAATTTATCCATGAAGGCGTTGAAACTTGAAATAGCCTACTAAAAAATACGGGTCTATCTTTTATGTTTCTATGACAGCGTTAAATTTAATTTAACTCAAACCTAAATCGTGTAAGTCTTGAATGCATCAACTAAAATTAATATAAATAACCACATTAATAAATAATTCTGAATTAGTATAATAGTGTGATCAATAAATCTTGGATTATTGTATAAATATCCCCAAAATTATTTGAAGAATCTTATTGAACGAGAAGAAATAAAAATAAAAATATACTTGAGACATTCATTAAACCCATAGTCCATATGTTAAGCAACTACATAAGAAAAGGCGTCGGTCTACTTGAAACAATGCAAGGGCCCATTAACCTGGTCGCTTGGGCCGGGAGTCAATCATGGTCTGGCTCTGTGCTTAATTTTGTTATTCTTATAAATATGCTATGTAATGAGGTTTTTTGTGAAGGAACTTTTCGAGGCCCTTTATTTTGATAATTGATTGGATTTTTTTTTTATTTCTTGTTAAAACAATGGTTGTATCTGTTCAGCTAAAACCTAAAAGATTATAATATGCAATTTACTTATTCTCAAATTGAGACCGCTCTTGGACTAAAGTTCGAAGGCCTATGCAAAAGCCAGGGTTTAGGTCCAAACAAATTAATACCATAGTAGTAAATGCTACAATTTTTTGGAATTGTATTAATGATTTTTTTATCCAGCCAGTCCCAAAGATTGTTGTTTTCAAACATAAGTTTTATCATATTTCAAAAAAAAAAAAAAAACATGAGTTTTATCATAATTACTAAAGATACAAAAAAACATAAACAACTTCTCTAATAAGCTGACTTGATATCGCTGAAATGACCAATTAAAAAAGAATACAAGTCTGCCTTTCAGTAAATCGTTCTTCGGAACAAAAATCATAATTAAGTAATTTATATAAAAAACAAATCAATCAAGAGAAAGGATAATGTTAAATACATTTTTTACCATTACAGCTAAATTAAAAATCTCAAAATCAACAATTAGTGAAACAAAATAATATTAGAATATAAGAAGTTCGGTAAGCAGATTTGTCGATGAAAAGCAACAACCGGCCAGTAAACTTCTACATTTTGGTATAGCTACAGCCACTTTTTGGCAGATCAAGAATAAAAGGTATCATTATTTTCACCTTCTCTTGGAGTACATGTAGCCTTTAGTCAATCAAAAAATTGTTCAAAATAACAAAATAGTAACAGAATTAGATTTAACTGTCTCATTGAAATGAAGACGGAGAAGAGATTGAAAGAGTTGGTGAGATGAGACTTGGCTTATGAAAACCCTAACCTCTGGTGGAGGCTGATATATAGTTGTAAACTTGGTACAAAACGATATGATGGGCTGGGCCAAACCTAATGCCCCTTGAGTGCTAATTGGGCTTAGGTTAGTCGTGAGATGTTTTACTTTTGAAGGAGCCTTTTGGCAAAATTAGCCTCCTCTGTATGTATGTAATGTAATTTGGCTAATTATTTATATGTCATGTGAAAAATAAAATTGGTGGATTACTTCTTTGCTATCTTTAAAAGTAGAAAATTACCCAACATACAAGTATTTGTAGTCTTCAAACTCTAGCGTGAGGGTGATATTTGCACAAAAAGAAAATAACATTTGTACCCCTCTTTCTACATATATATATATATATATATATATATGCTTTATTGTAATTATACTTTAAATTATGAAATATAGATTTAGTTTAAGTTACGTTACAATCTTATAAACATATGTGTGCATGTGTTCATATTTGTTTATATACTTTTGCTTATAAATATACTTTTTTTTTTTAAAACTATAGTTAAAACTCAAAGTACACAAAAGAAATATTAAAAAATACTAAGGATATCTAAGTCATTACATATAACAAATAAGGATAAAGAAAAAATGGGGAACATTGTGTAACCTTTTGAGATCTCATGTAGTATTTTGCCTTTTCGTGTTTACAGGTGGTAATTAGCCAAGTTGGCACAAGACCTGGGCGTTTTGTCAAAAACCCTAATTTTTTAATTTATTGCAATAATATGTGATGAAAGATGAATTAAGCACAAAATATTTAGATGTTATTATAAGAATTTAAACCTATGTAGTCCCTTGAATATAATGGGCAAATATACAAAGAACATATAGGAATACAAGAATCCTAAACAAAGAAACTACCTAAACATATTTACAAGAATATTTACGTACCTAAATATATTCACAACAATATTTTACATCCCAAATATATACCACTAATGATACTAAGTACCATAATACTAATATTTATTATGGCCATCATACAAAAGATACGTGCCTGCTTTGAAAGCACAACACCTCGTAAACAATGGCTTTTGAGAAAATACACTCGGTAGCATTTTGACTTAGTGGTCGAATTTTACACAGCTAATCATCAGCATGGACCTGATTTGAAATAATACTTGAGATAGTCGTGTTTGTTAAATCTTTGGTATCGTGACAGAGACAAACAACGATGCACTCGAGTAAACAATAAGATCCGAGTTTATGAACGATATCAAGTTGTAATGCCTTGCATTTAGTCAATAAAAATGGAGCAAAGCCATATAAGTTTAGTAACCTGTTCAATGATTTTACAAAATCACAACACATGTTTGCTATTAAAACCCTTGGTTCTCAGCAGTAGAATGGATCAAAAGCAGTCAAAACAAAAGCCGCGGGAATGTTACACACTCTCCCAATGAAAAATTTTGACTGGAAACTTCCATCGAAGATGTAAAGAATAATTAGAGTAACCAAGCGAGGGAACACCGTATTACTGTTCCCGTATACTGACTAACGAGTAATTGAGTAAACTAGGTGTAAGCATTGTGGTTTTCTTTGCTACAAAGGGATGCGCCATCATCTCGCCAAGTAAACTAGGTGTAGGAATTGGAGTTTTCTTTGCTGCGAATGAGGGGGACGCCATCTTCCCGCCACGTGATCCGCTCCTCACATAAAGCTGCTGCTACTTCCACATATAACTTATGTTCCTGGTTGAAATTACGGAATGTCAACATCGAAGGTTGAAACATTAAAGCAAGGTTAAATTTTAACCCAGTAAAAACCATTTTTCATAGTTTTTACCAAGTGAGTTCCCAAATTCTTTTTCTCATTTCTCTAATATTCAATACTGGACTCAGAACAGCTCGTTTTGTAATGTCTAGAGTTGAGTTTAAGGGAAGAAGACCTCATGAAGAACTCTTGCGGCTAGCTCCTCAACTGTGTCTTTAGCAAGAACAGGGACAATCCTTTGAGCAAGGATACGACCCGTGTCGTACTCCTCGTCGACATAATGGATTGTTGCACCAGAATACCTATATAAATATCAAGACGTTAAAATAAAACATATTTAATTGAAATATATGAAAAATAAGAAGAATAAACAAGGGATATTAAGTACAGCCCCCGACAAACAAAGGCCACTAACAAGTGAACTAGCTGCGACAAAGGTTCAATTACCAATATGCCACCGTGATTATCAGTTAAACTGAAAGCATGGGGGCAGGGTGAAATTGATGTCACTGTGCTAAAGCATATGAAATATTTGAAAAAAACTCGAGAAGTGCCTACACTCCTTCGTTGACATAAACACAAGAGTCTTTGCTATCAATATGATAACAAGATAAGAACTTTAGGAAAGACTTTCTGCTCTAGGTCTACATAATTCAAGATAGAATTACCACCAAACAGGTTGGTTATTACAAAGAAATGGACCTTGAGACGTGCCCTTGATCGCAAACAAAATATGCCGGCAAGAGCCTTGGTCTTTCCTAGATTAAAAGCTAGGTTCCTAAATTAAAAGCTAGGTGTGTGGTGGTTAGTGATTTCATTAGTAAGCTTTCCCCCCTTTTCATTTCTATACAGGTATCGAAAACTTCCGTATCAATTTCAAAAAAGTAGGAAGTTCTATCCTTTCCATTGCAGAGAGCAATCCCAAGTGCAGAAAGTACAAGAAAATAGGAGTAAAGACTTGGCACAAAACACTTGAATGTGCAAAACAAGTCCACATGTTACAATCAAAAACTACCAAAAAAATGCATGAACTCTAACGTTCTAGATAAAGAAGAAAAATAGCACGTATAACATCATTCAAGCATCGAAGAGGTTGTAATATATTTCCTTACCTTGCTCCAGAAGCAATGACTGCTTTATGCACCTTCATACCATAATAACCTTTTCCACCAAATGCTGGAAGAAGTGATGGATGAATGTTCAATATAGATTTTGGATAAGCTTGGATCAACTTAGTTGGAATCAGTTTGAGATAACCAGCAAGAAGAATGAAATCAACCTTGTAGGATCTGCATAACGTAGTATAAAATATTTATTGGTGGAGGCAAATTTACTCAAAATGGGCAACAACTTTTGGCATAGGGACATGGAATTCTATTGTTACAAGAGAATCAGCAAACAAACCTTTTAAAGTTTGATGAGTGAAGAGGCTGAAAATTTTTAAGACAGCAAGAATTGCAGGAAATGGAAACTTCAAATCCAAAACTTTTTTGTATTAAAACTCGAAAAATTATTGCTGAATTGCCTATGAGCACCAAAATGAATTTTTACCTCAATTGACATGAATGTCATAATGCCATTATATCAAGTATAAGATTCGGTTATCAGGGAAAAAAATCCTAAAATCTGAAAGAAGCCACAACAAGATGCAGTCTTAAACCTTCATCTTAAGAAGAGATTTGGCGCTTATTCTTATACTTACTATGAATAAAAGCATTACAGGAAAATCGTATTCATAGCAGTAAACTCTTTTTTCTCCTACGAGTTTACGGAAACATGCAAAAACTGGAATTTCCACGTAATTCAAGGAGCAAACCAGGCTAGGAGCAGGATGATATTGGATTTATTGTCCAGGTAAAGTTGAACTGAACTAGCGATAAATACGAGTCTTCAAAGCAAAATACACGAGATCAATAATTTCAAGAAATTGAAGTTCTGACCTCAATGCAATGACAAGGTCTTCTGCAGAAAATGCCTTTTGTGTGTCTTTGCTCTTGGGGAAAACAATAACAGGAATACCCTTATCACGTGCATACTCCGCACCTCCACTATCTGCATCAACAAGTGAACTTAGGAGAGAAGATTTTTTCTAAATGAAAATCAGATAAATGTTAATGCCACAACGTTCCCTTTCTTGATAGTGAACAACAATATAATTAATCTTCAATAGTTCATCAATCATAATAAACATGAAAACTTTTAGCTGAACAAGAATTCTCTTGAGCCTCACAACCTTCATAACACTATTTTACGACAAACACAAAACTAGATAAAGACAACAGGTAACTATTGAAAATAGCATGAAAAATATACCATATTTGCTGGTGACGAGGACAGCAATATCCCCATGTACAACTCCATCAAGAGTTGCCTCATAAATCGACCTGAAATTGGAGCCTCCCCCTGAAACGAAAACCGCCAATTTTTTTCTCCTAACTTTGGGCTTTGCCGCGTGTTCTTGTACATCAGAAGCCCCCTTGTGTTCAACTCTCTCAACACTGTTTCTACACCGTAAAGTTCCATTGGTGAGTGAAGTGTGTTGAGAAGACGAACGACGAATTTTCAGCGAAACCCAATTTGAAGAACTGGTTTTAGCTGAAGAAGGCGCGATTAAGTAAGTTTTTCTGGTTTGAACTGGACAAAGTGACGAAGGGAAAGAGCCCCGTAGAACGACGTTTTGGGCTTCCATTGGGAATCTAAACGAGCAGCAACTGTAATTCTAACGAAAATTAGGATGAAGATGCAAGCCTGTATTCCCCCATGTTATTCTGTAATTCTCAAGTATTCCTCTTGCAAAGCAGTTTGTGATCCTTCGCAAAAATGCTTGAAATCCCAATACAAAGATCAATAGTAGAACATCAAATTGCTGAGTTAAAACTCCTAACTTATCAAAATGGTTTCTAAAGTAATTGAACACAGAACACAGATGGTAATTACTACTGGAACACAAACTTGATATTACAATCCAAAAGGAGAACCAAAAATGCAGTCTTGACAAGATTCACAAACAATTCAGCATATAAAAGAGACCGACAAAAAACACAGAAACAAATTCAACTCCAAATACAATGTCGAGGCTGAAAAACCCAGAAACAAATTCAAATACAAATCATGTATACGCATTGCAAGCTCTCTTTTGAAAAAAAGAACAGATTTGAACTGCTCAAATTTGTTTTCCAACGCAGAAAAGACACAAAAAGATGAAACAACCATAAAAAAAAAAAGATCAATCTTTTGAAACCAAAAAACAAAGAGCAGCATAACACAAAAAGAAGTGATAAAATAGAACAGTTTATGAAAGATCCTTGATAATCTTTACCTGCAAGAGACGGCGACAAGGGAATAGGGCTTTTTGCTTCAAGTGAAAAAGATTATTATTAAGAATCTTTCTTCATGTAAGAACTGATGAGAAGAACTAAAGAGAGGGTTTTGTGCTCAAAAATTGGGTTTTATTACTCGTGGATAAGTTTATTTGGAAGAGCATTTTTAGAATTTTAGATTAGAGAAATTAATTAAAGCAGATTGTAATATCAATGTTTATCGAGTAATATTAAATAGGATTTGGTTGTCTTTTATTTAGTCCCGTATATGGTTAGGGACTCTAATTGGCCATTTACTTATTGTTTAGCCTAATTAGTCATCTGTTTATTGATTTTTCTAATATATTAATATGGCCTCTCACAGCCTGTTTCCTATATTCGCGAGTTTTAAGATTCAATTTATAGTTCCTTCACGTCGAAGAGAAGCATTAGAACCTCATATCATAATTATGTATGATATAATATTTAATTGTTTTTATTTTGTATTCTTGGGAAAAAATGTTTAAGAAATAATCAGTTTTGTACCTATTCTCTAAAGTCTAAATTGTTGAACCCCTTTTCAGAAAATTCATTAATATTCAACTCTTTTAGTTTAGGCACTTGTTTTCAGATCAAAAATTTGATGCAACTTTTTTGTAATATCTCTAGATATTTTTGACATGTTTTTAAAAATTGGTAGAACTCTTTATTGGACATGGAAAAAACTTGAACTTCGTTTCCACGATGCCTAAAATAAAAATATTTCGAACTTCTTGAGGTTACTCTTGGTAATTTTGATCTATGTTTATTAGTATCAAGACACTAATATATTTCAGAATTCTAGAAGTGGAACAAAAGATTCACTGTCGATTCTTAGAACATATAACTACAAGCAAGTTTTAGATACTTTTAAGATTGTGTGGAGTAACAACTAAGTTGTGGCAGTTTGACTCAATCAATGGTTTCTACTCACCATCAGCATGTAAAATATTCCATTCCTTCTTTTCTGGTTTTCTCTTTAGATATGATCGATCATACGAGTAACATATCATGTGAACTATTTCTCCAATTCACCATACAACTGAAAAGTATAAAATATGATTTTACATGGTGGATCGCATTGTATAGTCTGTAAATTTACCTGGAAATTATTATTTTTGAATATCCAGAGATGCCCCGTTTAATAACAGCATTCGAAAAAGGAAACAATATAATTGACTGCATTCCGCCATCGAGACTGCAGGACCTAGTCACGAGGACGAAAACTCAAAAGAACATGATGTATCCCCATTTTCACATCACCATGTTCGGAATGAAAAAGTAAGGAAATAAAAAGGGATCCATACACTTTTTCCTTGATATCAGTTGTGAATCACTGATTCATATGAGAGGAAAATATCAGGAAAACGACAACAAATGAAATGAGCAATAGGCAAAGGCAGGCACAAGTACTCCAACAAGTTTGTGCGTATCATTACAGGAGAGTGGGAGTTGAGGTGATTTTCGTCATCATTCTTTGGCTGCAACAGCTTGCTCCTCACTGAAGTAGTCGTGCCTGTAAGCATGAGAAGTATAATGGTATCAAGCGTTGAAAATCCAGCAGTAACACTGTAATGTATTATGTCAAACATATTTTAGAAAATTGATGTACCGAATCTTTCGGCTGAGTTGGTAAATGCCAGTGCCAGCCATTACAATGTTTACACTGAAGAGATTCCAGTTCTTCTGCAGTCCAAAACCATTGATATCCATGAGGATTTCTTTTATATGTTCAATTTAAAACTGAAGTAGCAACTAACACAAAAGAGTAGAGCAATGACGCTTGAAGTGATTGAGGAAAATACTTTAGCTCATGTATTAAACATTACAAGCAACTGATTTTCCTTCATCTCTCACTCTCTTTCTCTCCCTCCCTTCACCATTCCCCTTCCAACATGTCACCACCTCATATAAGAGGGACTCAAACTCAAGATTTCTTGCTGCATCTTCTTCAAACATATCATGGCTCTCTCTTTTCTTCCTTCTAATGACTTTGAAATCATAAGACAAAACAATGTCCTTTACCAATCCTTACCTAACTGGTTGCCCTTGTTCCCCAACCAAGAAACAGAGAAACCCTCACAAACACAAGAGAGGTGAAGGATGAGGTTGCACATACAAATTAGAAGAATGAATATCCTAGAGAGAATAAAAAGAAAAAAATTCAAGTAGAAAGAAATTGAACAGATCCTTTTGATACACTTATTGGTCGTTTTTAATCCCACTTCTTAGATCATATTTGATACTATCTTTGTTCGTGTACTACTTCTCTAGACTAATGCTATTTCGCAAACCCCTTATGCAAAAAATGAAAACAAGAGATTTGGGGAGGGAGGGGGGGGGTGGCATGCGTAAATCGTTTCCGAAAACAAAAAATTGTCGCATCCCTTATTTGAGCCAATTACACAGGACAGTCTTGAGTCACAACCGAAGTATAGTAATATTTTTTGTAAAGTAGCACCAACAGATCTCAAGTGCATTATGTTTCTAATAAGAGTGATATACCTATAGCATTCAAAACATAAATCAAATAGCTAAAAAATAACAATGACATGCAAATGCAACTGAATCAGGATACAGTGCAGCAGGGTATTTGGTCAACAACCTACTGGGTTTAGTAGGAGAACTAATATTTGAGGAAATATCCTTGTAATTTTATGAAAAAAGAGGGTATGGTTGTAATTCACTTATGAATGAATGTACAAGGTAGAGAATAACAAGATATTAAATGTCAACATTCCAGGATAGTTGTGCTTGATAGTCATATAAGAGATGTAGATCTTTCCCTGAACTCTATAAGTCCAGAATGCTGACTAATTTAGATGGTATATAGGATCTCCACTTAATAAAACCGATACTATACTATAGCTCCAAGTTTCTATCAATGTTAGGACATAGAGATAGGTCTAAACCAGGAATAAAAGCTACAGGCTATAGAAAGATGGTTATTTCGCATTTCAGAATTTTCAGCAAATTGATAATCTATTCTTAACCATCCACGGGAAAAGCAATCCTGCAATTTCAAACTGCAAGAAGGCACCCAATGCCAATGTAATTTCCACACTTGTACAGTGTACTGGAACTAATAAGCAGATTGTTTACAACGTCTCATACATATGCATAGAGACAAGAACTTTTATTGCCTAGCTTCAATAAATTACATCCAACATTGGAACTTACAGGAGTAATAACGGTGCTGTAGCGAGACCAGATAACTCCAGTAGCCGTAACAGCTGCAGAAACATAATGAAGTGAATATTAATGTCAGTATCTTGAAATCCTAATGGGAACTATTCCTTCTGATATGCAGTGGAATATCATAATTTACTGGATAGGTTATAGACCACAAATGAAAGAACTCATAGATGTTATTTTTCTCAGAAATTCATCTGACTCTACAAATTCTGATAGTAAAGAGAAGATATCATGCACCACTCACCTATCTGCTGGGGGTATGAAACTTTCTCAGGGGGTTTAACGGAATCCGCAAGATTGGCAATGCTAATGCCCCACTTGAAGGTTGGGGCCCAGAAATGAACTACAAAATTAAACAACAAATTCAAGCATAACATATGTGCTCATGAAAGGTCACATCAATTAAAGCGGTCAAAATTCACTGAGAAAGAAACATAAAGAAAGCTCAATTTCTAAGAAAATTGATTATGAATCTACTTCCAAGAAACATTGAGTAATTACCAGGTTTGGGTCAACCAAAGATACAAAGAGAGATAATTATTTGAACACAGAACAAAATCTACTAGCACAGCTACAGCATTTCCAAATACAAGAAATATCATACTGTCTCTTCATTTTGTTGGCTGGCTATTCTGAAAGCTCTATGAAGGCACTAGGAAAATAGGAGTTAATAGTAACATAACCTTTTATTAAGACAGTTACCAAACAAGTTAACAAACAACACCCTGTGATTTTGGACAAATAACCTACTTCCGTCAGATTTTTCGTGTATTTTAGCTTGAAAAGACAAACATACTCCCATATGAACTTAAACCTCCTGTTGACTGAAAAAGGTAGTTATTTTGCCCAAGTTTCCTTTCACAGAGAGATCGTATGCCTAATAGGCGTAACAACGCGGTGTTCTTTAATAGCTCTCTTCTTTTTACGAAAGAAGATGGGACATAATTATCTTACTATACATGACAAAAAGGCACAATCTGAAATATCAGCTAGTAAAGTGCCATAACATACAGAATGGAGTATCACGCTCCGTATAGAAATACGTCTTGACGTAAATTGCCGCTATATCTCCTACCTAATAGATTTAACCGTCTTTCCATTGTATCAGAAGATAGGCTGCAACAAATTCTCAAGATTGAATCATACTATCTAATTTTGGTCAAACCTAATCCATTCGATACTGGTGATGGTTATCGTCCATCGATCATTAACATATGGGATTGAATGTCATTTAATTTTCAAAAACTACAACCAATAGAATTTCACCTCCATATTGCCCAAATTGTTCAACAACATCAATTTTTTGCCATGCTTACTCTTACAAAGGAACATGTAAACAACTGAATAAGAATATCACAGGATCCAAATCTAAATCTAACAAAAACATAAAACTGATGCATCACAAAATCTTATTCAATCATACAACAAAAGCATGATAAATGAGAAAAAAAGAGATGGATTGAAGAGATAGAACCGACTGGTTTTAGGGCCAGCAGGGTGATTCCACAGAGCTTGCAATTTGGAGGTCGCCATTGAATCTCTCTGTCTCAGATTCTGTTGATGAGATTAGGGTTTGAATTTGGGGATTTTAATTGGAATTATTGATTTAATTGAATGTTGATAGATAGTGAAGAATCTTCTGTTGTTCAAAGTTGACAGCTGATGATATTTTTTTCCTTTTTCTTTTTTCTTTTTGTTTTTTGCAATTTTTAGTTAGGTGGCTTAATGTTTTTCCATTTATGTCCACACATATATGCATATTTCCGTTTTAAGGGTTGGGATTCTTTCACATTCGTTTTTTAGCATATAATAATTATATTAAATTTTGATAATCATTTATTCCATATATTTGAGTCACAGAAACATTTTCTGATCTGAAGATAGTTTTACAGTACATGTGTTATATATTGTTAAAATACTAGTATTTAAAATTGTTATTTAGTTTTTATTATGCAAGCGGTGGTTTATTGAATATTCCAATCCATAATTTAAGTCTCACGTAATTTTCCTGAAAGTGACACTGGATTAAAATTGTTTTATGTTTTTGGACAATTGTAATTGCCCCCTTAAGAAAAGGTTTTATTCAAATAAATCTTTAAACAATTAAAAACCCCACTGAAGATAAAATAATATACTACTTGCCCATCGGCCATGTTCGAATAATTACATTATCTCTAAAGTCTTAGATGCTTGGAGAGTAGGTCGATCATTGTCGATGTCTTTACTTTTGTTATTAAAAAAATAACTAGAGTTATGGTGTACTTAGGGCCCGCGTGCCAAATTCTTTTAGTGTAAAAAATTATTGATTTATTTTATAATTTTATTTACTTTGAATTAAACTCTAAGATTTATATTATTTTAGATACAACTGAGATGTTCAAAATCTGAATTTGTGTACCGAATGCAATAGTTAATCACTTATATATAACCCAAATATAAACAGAAATTTCAATTTTTAGTCGCGTCGAAAATTCATCATAGCTCGGAATACTTTTGGGCTTATATAGCCCCATGAAAATTTCATCCTAATTCCAGCCCATTCCAGCCTATGTTAGCGCATGAAAGAATTTGTCCCAACTCAGTGTGCATTCCGACTTGAAATAAGATTACCAAAATATCATATGACACAGTTAAAGTGAAGAAAGAAAAATCACTTACTAATATGATATCATATGACACAGTTAAAGTGAAGAAAGAAAAATCACTTACTAATATGAAGAAAAAATCCATGAAATAGTATTACATTAGTAAATAAAAAGAGAATATAATCTAATAAGTAAAAATTTGTTTTTGGCTCATGAGTATAATCATTTTTTCTAGTTTATTGAAAAAACAACACTTAACAATGAGGCAGTCGAGATACTTCAAAACAACACCTAAAATCATAATGAGAATATGTTAATCATACTTCAAAACAACATTTTGTATTATATATGACACATTTCCCACTGCATAATCCTGTTACACTTTATACTTTTATATTTCATATGTTACGCAATTTTTTTTATTTATTTTATAAATATTTGGATGGATTGTGCGTTTAATATTTACAAATTTGCAATACAGAATATGTTTGAAACATAATAAATTAAAGTTTAAGTACTACAAATTAAACTACTCAAATTAGTGCATGAAAAACTTTAAGTACTACAAATTAAACTACTCAAATTAGTGCATGAAATAAATACTATTTTTTAGAAATACTCGTATTCATATCGTACCGTTTCTTTAATTTTGGAGAAAACAATCTGTGCCTGTGGGCTCTTACTTTATTGTGCTCGTATTATTATATTTATCTTATCTATAGTAATATATAAAAGAAGAGGTATATGTGACACCAAACTTTTGATTTTTAAGTTTAACCTTATAATTTGTGATCCGCTATAGCATCTTATCATTAAATTTTCAATGTAACCCTACAATTTAAGTTAGATGAAATTAATTATACTATTTACTGAAAATGATGATTTAGTTTACCTGTAATACATATTCTTTCAATATAAATTACTTTTATTTCCATTCTTCTCTAATTATCTTGATTCACTATTCCATTAATTCAAACTCTTTCTGTCTAGGTAAATCATTTTTCTTGCATTTTTTATTCTCCAGATTTTGTTTTTCTCTTCACACTTGAATATGAAAGTATAATACTTTAAAATATAAAAAAATTAATGAGCGCAAAGCTCCGCGTACCCCAGTTTCTAATATATATATCACATAATTCATGTTTTTTTTTTGTTTTACCTTTCGCTTTTTTCATTTCATAGTGGATTAAAATGCCAAAATACTTTTATCGTGCGTGTCATGAACCTAAGAATCAGTTCAATTTACGATAGAATCTCTTCATTTCACGAGAAGACGACAAAACTTCTCAACTTCATCAAACGAAACACCACACGTCATTCACCAAAATGGGCCTTGTGGGCTGCAAATGGGCCCCAAGCTGGATATTCACTAACCGGCCCAAACCCCAAAAAGCCATCCCTTGAAACTTGCGGAGATGTTTCTTTGAAACAGACAGAGAGTGATAATTTCTGAAAAGTTGGATATGACCAAGAGATTCGCCGCTAGGCCCCGTCATCATACTGCCTAATGCGCTTCTCTCTCAGCCAATCAAATTTCATCCTTTCCCCAATGCCACTGTACACCAGTTGCCCTACAAACCCCCCTGCGTCGCATGTGAAAACTGCCCCCGAATACCACGTCACCAGTTTTATGTGTCAAGGCCAAAGCATGAGTAAATTGCATATAGTGCTCCTATATTATTTTAAATTGCAAAACTAACATTCTCTTTAGCTTATGAGCGATAGGTGAGAACTTTGACAATATCACATAGGTAAGTTGCAAATTCATCATACGTTCAGTAAGCTCTCATATCATGATACAAATTAACGCCACATTATCATTCCTCTTTAAAGGCTTCATTAAGTTAGAACTTCTCTTTATGAACAATAATTTATGTTTTTCTCGAGTGATGTGGGACATGGGACAGTTCTTAACACTTTTTATAAAACCAACATTGGATTTTGATCTTCTAACGTCTTTTCAAAGAAAAAGGAAAAAAAACATAGCCGTTTCTCATTAGAGTTTGACTCAATTTTGTCAGCTTTTGACACGAGACGTGCTTTTGACCCAATTACGTTGAAGATCTCTGAAAAAATCCAGCTCCGCAAACCTCTTTTTGTGAAGTACAGTTAATGCATGCAAAATTGAACTAGTGCTTACAAATCATAGTTTATAAAACACGTGTGAAGAATATTTCGAGAACTCCCTATTTAAAAGAGTCCCCTACTCATTAGGTGCTAAAACTCAACGAAATCGAGCCAATCCCCAATAAGACTGAAATTCCAAAACTGAAACTAAAACTTTTAACCATTCGAGAATAACACTACAAATAACTCAAAACGAAACATAACAAACAAAGAGGGACCAAAAATGAAATAAACCAACCCCTCAACACTTCATCAAAAGCCTCCCTCTCTCTTTCATCGGTTAACCTAAAACACACTATTTCATTTCACCTCTCTCTCTCTCTCTCCTCTTTCTCTCTCTAAAAGCACAACACATTCAAACATACAACCTCAAAAAAACTTTACAACTGCCCGAATATTCAGCTCCTATACAATGAAGAAACTATACCGCAAAAGCACCGTACACCCCACACCCAGCTCAGACCACCACCACCACCACCTCCTCTCCTTTTTACCGGCGGCGATTTTGACTTTGACCGCCGCACTCTCACCGGAAGAACGAGAGCTCTTAGCCTATCTCATAATATCATCGGCAAATTTCTCCGGCAACCACCGGAAAACAGCTCAAAAATCCGCCGCCGCCGTTGACCACTCGCCGTGCTTTGACTGCAGCTGTTTCCGGTGCTACATGAGCTACTGGGTCAAATGGGACACTTCGCCTAACCGTCAGCTTATCCACGAGATAATCGACGCTTTTGAGGACACTTTGCTGAAGGACGGTGGGGGTAGTGGTAAAAGGGAGAAGAGTAAAAAGAGGAGGGGCAAAATCGTCAAAGCGGACGATGAGGTTAAGTTGATGAGTAGTTTTGTTAAAAAAGAGGAGTCAAAATTGGAGAGTGAGGTCAACGGTCAAGGTTTTGAGGAGGCTCATGATGAGGTGGAAGTACAAACAAATCATGAGGATGTTGTTAATTTGTATGAAGAAGAAGAAGAATCTGAGAAGGGCTCAGTTAGGAAAATTATTAGTTTTATTGGTGAGAGGATTTGGAGTGTTTGGGGTTGAAAAAATTAATTAGGGATTTGGGGGTTAGTTTTAATATTTTTTGCTTATACAAAGTTTTTTCAATTTTGTAGCAAAATGAATGGGTTAATGTTGTGGTGGCATGTATAACACTATCTACAGTGTAAATTACTGCTAGTTTTTTTTATATATAGTCAGTTGTTGCTTAATGCTGCAAATATCATATAGTTCAAGTTTGGTTATGTTGAGCTTTTGATCGATCAATGCAGTTCATTTTTTGGTTTTTGTTTGTTGTTACTTATTTCCTTAGTTGTGTTCAGCATTGAATGAATCTTGGCTTGATATAATTTTCACTTTCCTAGTTTTAGCATGTCTATTAAATGCATGCGGGTAAGTTGAACTTTCTAATTTCATTCACCAGCTATCTGGATTTGATTGGTGTTAGAAACTTATGAAGTAAGTAAAATGTGCATATTTAGCAGGCTGTGTAAAAGTAAATTGGAGCTATTTTTATTTATTTATTTATATTTTTTTTAAGAATACAAATTGGAGCTATTGTCATTTTGGGTTTTCCTTTATATCATAATTATGATGATAGAAATTTGAAGTTTTTTAATTAAATGATGTATAACTAGTTATGAAGGATAATTCATAAAGTGAGTCAAAAGCAATCATTATATGTATACTAACTTTAGTCTCATTTCATAAGTATAATTCATTGTTGTACTATGTATTTTATTAATTTGTGTTCAAAAGATATTAGAATTTTGAAGAAATGGGAAATGAATTATTGATAAAGTGGGACATGAAGTTTCTAGTATATATAACTTGGAGAAGAGAAATCACTGCCCCTTATTGAGTTTGTTCGTCTGTTTAATTTGAGTTCTCATAATATTTTGTCTGGTTTATTTGATTTTTGTGATAAGGTGTGGCCATATTTTGGAGCAACGGGTGAGTGAGTAAGACCAATCACAAGTGGCCTCCCTTCAATTCCTCTTTTGTCTTGTGCCATTTTTACAAACAAACAAATCCATCAATTTCTTGTTTTCCCCCCTGCACGATTTGTACATATCGAACAGTCACTTTTGTTTCAATTCGTCCACAATATTTGTCTCGCCATTTATTTGAAACTAAAATGAAAAAAAGAAAATATCCAAAGTGGAGTAAGTACTCCTTCATTGGGATTTTGAATCTGTTCTCTATTTTTCAGAGGTTTGGCAGCTCTGCACTGCAATTTTTTGCGTGTAATAATGAAAAAATTACTTTAGGATTAGAACACACATGAAATTTAATTATTACAATTGTTATGTGAAATAGGGACATTTGTTTGGTTAACGAGGTCGGCAAAAGTAAGGGTCTCGATGAAAGTAGTGATGAGATGAGACGTGTTTAATGGCATTGGGTCCATTAATTCGCTTTCCGCTATTCCCTAAAGTAAAAGGCATTTATTCTTTCCATGAGTTTTTATTTTAGGGACTGTTGCTAAATGCCAACTCTTTTTTTTTTTTTTTAATTCTTTTTATTATGGTCTTTTTCTTTTTCTGTTTTCCCTTTACTTGCAGGAGATGAAAAGCGAAATGCAGGGGACTTTTTTTTTTTTTTTTTTTAGGTTTTGGGGATTAAAATCAAATAATATTCATTCAAATGACATTGTTTTTCTATTATAGTTTTTATTAAGTTTTTAGTTGAGCTACTAGCAAATTAGTTCTCCGTGTAGAAATAGAAATATTGGATATTCCTTTGTTATTTTGAAATTAGCACGCTGCTTCTATTCATTTTGTATCATAGTTAGTAAATTTAAAAACCAAAATGCCTTTATATTATAGTTAGTATAGTTGAAATGCTTTATTTTAATATTTTACAGCTAAAACTATAAAAACAAAAAATACATACATATATACATATATAAGCGAGTGAACCGCACTTCCCGTACCAGAGTAATGTGCTAGCTATTTTCTGAAACGAGTAATTGTCTTTTTTATTGGATAATAGTTTAATTTTCTAATTAGCAATATTAACAAAGAGGGTAATTTGCCACAAAGGTCAAAGAGGGTAAGTTGCCAAACACCTTTGTAGTTAGATATAAGTTGCTACTTGCTATTATGTTAATCATGTATGTCAGTAAATATAAGATGTTGCAACACTATCTACCTGTTAAATTTCGTCTAACTTGCAAGTGAATGCCCACCTATTTCCCCAAATGGGTTGGTCTCTCTCCATTCACATTTGTCACGCAATAAGTCAACAATTGTCATATTTCAAATATTGAAGATTTCAACATAGGTTTTTGAATTTTGACTTGACGGATCAAATATTGGTATATAAGAATAAGTCAAATAGTTCGTTCTTCCAAATTCAAAACGAAACCATATAAAACCTGGAAGCTTCATCTAACATTTTTGGCCTCCAATATCAGATAATGACTTGGGGGCTCCGCAAATAACAATTTGTATACTTGACTAGTTCTATTTTTTCAGAGTTTTTGGTTGCAGATTTTGACTTTTTTCTGATAAGCTGGTGAAAACTATTGACTTATTTCGTGTTAAACACTTTCGTTCTAGGTGAATGATTTGGACCTCACAGATCCTCTTTTGTTTTTATTGCAAAATTCTACACACGTCCCAAAATCTGAATTAGACAATTCACTAGTTGTTAAGTTTGATTAAGAGATAATTACAACTGCACTCTCCGAGGTTTGAAAAATTGCAATAAACTTTTCTAAAACTAAAAGCCATAAAATTTAACTGTTAAAAATGTTGATAAAATATTACAATGTTATAATGAAATTAAAGTAAACTTTCAGTTTCGTTCTTGGTTAATAAAAAATTTAGTGGTTCGCAATGCAATGTTAGGTGATAATTAATAGGCAGTGTGCTCGAGGTATTAAGTTTTGGAGGTCTAGATGTAATGTTATTTAAAGTTTTGTATTTTATTAAATTACCAAATAAAAATAAAAGAATTGACAAAACAAAAATTGATTATTTTATTTTCTTTTTCCACATATACATTGTTGCTTTGATATTTTGGTTTACTGTTTTCAAATACCCAAAATCTCTTCAAGATTTTACATTATACAAATTAATAAATAGTTTTTTTTGAGTATTGAGTGTTTTACCTCTTATTTTTCAACTAAGATAAAAAAAATTATATTATCTCTTAATTCTAATGATAGTATAACGTAAATAAAGAAATTAAATTATTATTATATTATTTATTAATTTAAAAACCTAAAGAGATCTTAGGTTCTTAAAAACTGGAAACTAAGATGCTTTTGTGCGTGTCTGAGATATAAATATGATGAAAGTTGAAAGTGGATAAAGGAAATGACGTAAAGAATTGAGTTTTATAGTTATTAAACTTAGTAGGCAAAATTCAAACAGTTTCAGATAAAAAAAAAACACTACTCGGTGTGACGAATGTGAACACGAATTCAATTCCATCTATTCACTTTCTATTTGACCAATCTCCGCGTCTACGTTCAGAACATTATTTTGTCTTGTGAATGTTGAATACACTTTTGGACAAGCCACTACTGAAATCAAACATAGGGGAAAATTCTTGTTCGATCAATACTATAAACAAGACAAGGCGACTAGTGTAAGTTTACTATGTGTTATTTGTTTCTGTAGACATTTAGGAGCTGCACTATGGTAGCTTATGGAACACCGAAACTGAGATGGCGCAAAAGAGCAAGATTAAATTTAAAATTGCTGATTGTTGTAACAATAGATCTTTAATATGTACTTATTTTTATTTTTTTGAAGAAAACATAAAGCTAATATATAAACGCGTATTTTTAGTACAGAAGAACGGGGAGTGGGTGGGGCGGAGCACATACGCGCAATTTTCACTTCGGAGTTCTCGACCATCGGCATCAACAATCAGTAACGCACCATGAAGTTATTTCAAACGATCCAACAATTTCATTTTACAAGCTCTTTAGTTAATTCTCATACACTAACGGTGTAGAATGAGCTGATTGTGATCAGATACCTACTACAACATTTTCGTATATATACAAATTTGAAACAACTAATCTATCACTTTTAGTAAGCCGGATAAGTGAGGCAAATATAACAAATAGCAATACTAATTGGAGTTAGGCATGTACAGTTACTGATGAACTCAGAGACACGCAGCCTTTCAAGCGTTCAAGAATCGCGTTTCGGTCAACAAGGCCAGAGTGGAGAGTTAGAGGAAGCCCTTCCTTTATGCACTCGTCGTACTTTTCTAGCGCAGATACAATTTGACTGAAGTCTGGTCGCTTCGAGGGATTCGCAGACCAACACCGCTTTATGAGGTGCGCAAGTGCCGGTTGACAACTTGCTGGTAGAGGCGGCCTCTCATTCTGCAACAGTAAAAGAACACAAAGAGACGAATACGTGAGATTTGAGTTCTAATAGATGTTTGAAAGAACCAGGTAGCTAAGAAAATAAGTTGGATACCAAGTAAATTTTCCTTACACAACGAGACCAATAGTTTGGAACTACCACCAGCCAGAGCTCGGAAGGTAATAACATCTATTTGGATTAAGTGTAAGAATCTTGAAATAGGTTTAGCAACGAGTTTCTGATGGACTAAGCAAATATAGTGGAGTTGCCTTTGGTTAATATAAGCCTGGAGACTCAGATTTAGGATGCAAGAAAATGGAAAGGGAACTTAAAGAGGTTGATGGTGCACTATCTCATGATGCATTTAACAGCTTACTAATTCAATAAAGAACAGAGTCCTTGTAATAAACTTTTGAAATTTCGTTGTCTCAAATGATTTTCCATCTAAATGTCATTGTCTGGTACCGATAATACTTCTAAACTTTAACTTAGAAATGCCTCTTATCAATAACCAGCAGAAAGTATTGAAAGAAACTCAGTAGCTTCTGAAAATCATGTTCGTATTGTCGCAGTCCTCTTTGTTATGTGCTTATGACACTGCAGATACCAGGAATGTATCGACGAAAGAGTACGTGACTGCAAAGTAAACACGAGGGCAGCTAAAGCCACAAAAGTGCAGCATTCCCATATGTTTTCACGAAAGGAAATCATGAAAACACCTTCCATTTTCTGATAAATATGTGAATTTTATGATGTTTAGTTTCCTTTATTAATGCATACTTTCACTTCATGAGATAACCTATTGGAGATCCTCATGAACTCAGCCATATAACGATAAACACATTCATTATTAAAAAATCATAAACATTCACAAACTTTACCTTTTCAGCCACGGCGAAAGCAGCTTGCACCGGCGTCATCCCTTGAAAAGGAAGCAGAGCTGTCGTAAGTTCCCAAAGCACAATGCCAAAACTATAAACATCAACTTTCCTAGTGTAAGGTTTCTCTTTGGTCATCTCTGGTGCCATCCAACGATAAGTTCCCATATTTCCTTTCGCTTGTCTGCACTGAGTTTCCAGACAAGACGTCCCAAAATCCGCAACCTTAACGCGCATTTCATCGTTCAAAAGCAAGTTGTTCGACTTCAGGTCTCTGTGTATCACGCCTTGTGAATGAAGATACTCCATTCCACGCGATATATCAAGGGCTAATCTCAATATGGTCTCTACTGAAAGAGAGTATGGTTCTTTCTTGTTCAGGTACATTCTTAGATTCCCTTGTGACATGTATTCTGTGATAATGCAGTATACTGGAGGCTTCTTACAGGCAGCTATAAACTGCAGAGAAATAAGAGGTGAGTGTAAGTAAATTACCATTAACTGACCAAATCTGTGCTTTGATCTGTTACATATTGCATACTAGCACACTTTGTAAGAGGAGCAAATTGCAAAAACCACTCATGTCATGTGTTGATTTTATTAGCAAATACTCCATTGTATAATTTAGTGAATGCATTATAATCCCCACCTAATCAACATGTATCAAAGATGATTGCAAATTTAATAGTGAACTTATTACATGTATAAGAGGTTAACATTGTTTAAATTAAAGTTTGTATGTATTTCTATATATAAAAAGAACCTATCATTAGATCTTTACTATAATTACAATAGTAATTGTTTCTTAAAAAGTCTAAATTAAAAAGTTCATATACTATTCAGCAGGATAAACACAGATTTTCAAAATGAAATTAGTACACAAATATCATTAGTTATCTGAATTAAAAAAAAAAAGTCAGAGGTGTTATTTGCTAGGTTTAAATTTCACGGTGTGTACTTGCTAATAAAACAAAAAACATAAGCCAATTAAAAGTAAGTAAATTAAATAAATGTAGTTTCTACCATGGATCTAAGTTTTCAAACGCTTTCTCGAAAAGTATCTAAACATTTCTACTTCTTCCTATGTAAAAACAAAACATAATAGTAATTTCCACGTCTATTACCACAACTATTTTTACGAATTTTTAGAAACACGTCCAAAAAGTCTGAAAACATCGCAAAAAGTGTTTAATAAGTGGAGAGTGGAACCTAAATATTGAACCATGGTTAAAGAAAAACCAACCTGTACTATATTTGGATGATATAGCCGTGAAAGCAGAGCAACCTCGGACTTAAACTGCTGCTCAAGCAACGATCTTGTCTCCTCCTTATGTGTCGGAATTCTCACCATTTTCACCGCAACCGCTCTCTGCTTATAAATCCCTCTGTAGATTCTACTATGTGCGCCAGACGCAAACTTATTGCCTATAAACAGCTGAGAGAGATCAGCTGTCCACTCCTCCTTGTCCTTATTCGACGTCTCCCAATTCTCGATATTCTCCGAATTATCCAAGATCATCGACCACGATTCGGAACTGTCGAACCGCTTCTTCTCCATGTTTTGCGTGTCGAAGTTGAAGGGGTTTCTTGACGATGAAGGGATTGATAAGGACTTGCCAGTCTTTGGTTTTCGTAGTCGAAAAGGGTTGAAACAAGATGCAGCCATCGGAAAATGGAATATTATGATCAAGTGTTTTTTATTGGGATATTTGCGAAGAAAGTGATGTCAAAAACACACGATCAAAAGGGGTTGATGATCTCCTTCTGAAGGTGTGGTTTGATTTGAGAAAGTGCATGAACTGATTTAGATACATTAGTGTTGTTATTATGAGGTTTCATGTATTAAAAGTGAAATGTTTTTTTGATCACTTTGTAATAACAATGTTGATGAGTTTGAGGAATACTAAAACTCAACAATAGCTAAAGATTGTTTTCAAAGAACTCATGAAGATAAGAGAAGAGATTTAAGTAAGGAACCATTTTTTTATTTTTATAATAAGGTGTTTTGGTATAAAGAGAGGAGAAAAAGTGTCAATAAAAAATGCAGATTGTGCAGAAAGAAGAAGTCTGTGAGTTTTCTTTGGTTTAAAAAAGATTGGCTTTTTTTCTGGCAGAAGAAGATGAATTTCAAAGAAGAGAATTCAGGGGTCACCCGTGAATTCTTGTTTCTAAAGTAGAGCATCACTTTTTTTCAAAGGAATAGCCCCCTTCTTGTTTTTAATTGGCAAATAACCCCCTGAGTTATTTTTTATTAGCAAGAAACATCTTGTAGAATTTAAAAATGAGCAAAAAAGAAAACCAATAATACACATATATTCTCCACATATTGAAACTGATAACAAATTTTGATTTTATTGTATTTACTTGATGCAGTAAGAATTAAGGTCGTTCAAATTGAATCTTATACCGTATATATAACCAATTTTTTGGAAAAGAACATCACTTTCTAGATACGTGAAAACAATTATACCGTATTAGATATTTTTGTTATGGTTTAATTCCAAAATATATAACAAAGCTTATAGTATTTATTTAAAGAAAGACACGTGTAATATATATTCTTAATGCATAAAGATTGTTAGTTATTGGTACGGACAACTTAAAATATAATGAAGGTTTTGTTTTGCTAGTTTCTAGATTTTGTAGGGGGTTTCTAGCTAATAGAAATAATACAGGGGTTAATTTGTTAATTAAAAATAACACAGGGGTAGTATGCAATTGCCTCGAATCAAGTTAGTTTTGTGGCAGCCACATCTTCAAAAGTATTCAGCACTTTATGCTTTAACAAGTAAACATACTCGGAAAGTCTTGAGTTGAACATATATATGTATACAAGTTATTTGGTCATTTTTTATGTTGTTAAATTCTTGTGTAACAGTCTCGACAAATGACAATAACCACACTTGTCAAGACGCGGCTCATTGATATTTCATCAATAAAGGTTTACACTGTGACTAGACTTGACTCATGGATGTGTTGTGTCTTTTTTCTCTTTTGGATATATACCGCATAAATCTATACGTGATTATAGTAAGTTGTAACTTGTAAGCAATGGCATTCATTACTCATCATCAAGCAGTCCTGTGTTTAACGGTTTCATCAACATGCTTAGGGAAATTAGTCAGAGAAGGTTCAACCAATTATAGAAATCCTTACTCCCCGTCCAAATCCATTAATTTAAAGGTTTGTCTCGGTTTAACTATGGAATAACCTGCACGCAAATACTACACGTGAGATAAAGTTAGAGGGCTGCTCCAGTGTAAATTCTTTGAGATTAAAATCACTAAGGTAGGATCACAACAAACACGATAGAGTTGGTGTAGGGCACAACTGAACAGTGGAATTGAGGTTAGATTAATTAATCAAGCTCCTGATCTGATTTAGCCACAAAACTTACCTTGTTGTGTGCACAGTACGGGATATTATTAATTGATTTGTGCCAAGATTTCTGACGAATGATTTTTGTTGGTCTTAATAACTTGACAATGTCACGTTTGCTTTGAGGGTCATTATGAATAAATCAATAGATCAATTTGTCAATTTAACTACCAAATCAATGCACGCAATTGAATTGATCGTATCTAAGGGTTGAATTGATCTTGGGCCACGATTTAACTTACCATGAGGCAGTGCCATCAGGGTCAATTTATTGTTTTCTTACTATTGTTGCCTAGTTAAGTCATGTCATGTGTCATGATCAATTATGGCATATCTGTTAAAAAAAAAAAAGGTATTTATCTAAAAGATTATTAAACTTAATATGTTGAATTTTAACACCTTTCTGTTATCAAATAGGATTTATGTAAATACTCAACTTTTGGAAAAGTTTGTAATTAAAGTAAATCTTAGGAACAATCTTCCCACTACTTATGGGGAGTAGTAACTTGTAAGTAGAAAGATTGTATTTGGAGAACTCCAAAGGGCTCTACGAAATTACTGGCCGAAAGAAATGAAGAGGCGCATAATGTTCTTTTAGCATTTCTTATATGAACAAGTATTCTACCGCATAAATATGTTCTATCGAATTTGTAAAAAGTGTCAGATATTTGAAGAGGGGAAGGGACTTTTTCATTTCTTTAAATTGGATAGTTCTAGTGGGCAACTTTTCTATGTTATTTTAGTAACTAAGATCAATTCAACATTGGCAATATGTGCCTTGTGGTGATCCTCATAAAAAATAGGGATAAAAGAGTTAAACCCCCTATACTTTAGGGGTGTAGCGATTTGCTCCCTGAAATATTTTTCTTGGCAACAAGCCTTCTATACTATGAGTAAATAAGCACTTTGTCCGTTGAATTATTGACTGGAAAAAATAATTTGCTCCCTGATCAAATTTTCGGCCAATTTTCGCCGAAAATTGAAACGTGAACATGATGGTTCATCACTATTTAACCTTAGATTGAATAAAATGTCATTTTCTCACTTCGCTTTTTGTTATATTTTTCTGAATTTCCAAGCCTTAATTTTTGATAATTTAAACTATAGTTTGAAAATTATGGAAACATAACAAAAATCAAAGTGAAAAAGGGCATTTTATTGAATTTAAGGTTAAATAATAATGAATCCTCATGTCCACGTTTCAAATTCCGTCGAAAATCGGCCGGAAATTGGATCGGGGGGCAAAAAGTCTTGTTTATCCATAGTACAGGGGCCTTGTTGCCAAAAAAAAAAAAAAAGAAAAGTTTAGAGGGCAAATCGCTACACCCTATAGTATAAGGGGTTTAACGTTTTTATCCCTAAAAAATAAAATAATCTAAACGGGGATTAGCCAAGAGTAACTTTTTTCAGAACTAAGTTTATTAATTAGGTCTTATTCTGTATAATTTCTTTTTGAGTTGAGCCAGCTAAGCTGTTTGCAATTGTTTAACACGTTTAAACAACATCTGTTGGCTAAGGGAGTCTCATTTGTATAATAACAAGGGCGAATACAAATTTAAATAACTTGCACATATATAACACATACAAAGTCCTCACATCAAGAGTTTTCTTGCCGCTTTTGCATCTTGGGAAAAGGCATTCTTTGATGGTTTTCGGCTTTTTATACGAGTTCATCCTTTGATAGTTAAAATAAAATTATGTTAAGCGGAACTTTCTGAAACTCATGTGTATCCAGTATTCTGCATGACTGCATCTGATAGGAACCACTTGAGAAAAAAAAAGGCTGAAATAAAAAAAGGTAGATTATAAACCACAGTTAATTTATGATTTAGCTGATTAGTGTCTTGATCTAATTTTATATTATTAATATCCTTACTGCCTGCTCATAAGCTAAAATATGTTGTATATTCTATGGAATATACATAAAATATGGAATAAAAATATTAAATAAAAGTATTTTTCACGCAATACTCTTTTTTATAAATTCTTAGAAACACATTGACAAAATAAAATATTGCAAACAATTTCTGTATTTAGCAGGTATAAACCAAAAAACGGAACATTCATTTATGTCCCTTAATTACTCCCTTATACGTTATAACCAAAAATAAATATTCTTGTGCTAGCGGCTAGTTTTGTGATCATTGGGCTGAGACTCGTATCTGGACCCATTGTAGACCGGGCAATTTCTCCGTCACACAATGGACTGGGTTCTACTATATTGGGTTAGGACTAATTGAGTAACAGAACGTCAACCTTTTGAGTGAAAGGCCTGGTCCTACTTGGGCTTATGTTTAACAAGCCACTCAGTAATTAACAATTTAACATTTCATTGCAATTTTATGTAACAAAAGTTACTTTCATATTTTTTTCTAACGCGTAGCATCTTCTTGGTACGTTTGGACCTTTGGGTTGCGAATTGAGATTAGTAAATCAAAACTCGAATTGACGTGATTGACATCACGTACGCGTTGAAAAATTTCAAAATCAAAGCACGAATGGAATAGATATATTTCAGTCCACAGTAATTACCCTATGCCGAAAAGGCGCAATTTAAACCTGTTAAATCAAGGTTTGAGACTTGAATTAATACAAAAGTCCGGACAACTAAATTATTGGAAGTTAAAACCTTCGAATCCCTTGACTTTCGACCCATTTCTAGGTCTCCTCGTGATCTTAGAGTGCCACTTGAAATGAACTCGATAAGTAGAATACGTTTTTGAAGATGTTTTTATGTGACTTTCACGTATGTCTATTAGAAGCAAAAAATCAGTTTTCGTCGACACAATCTCAATTTCGATTAGGATCGGTATTTAATATTGGAAATGACTTTTAAATTGTCCCCTAATTTCTCCCCATTTCAATTGACAAATTGAGTGTAGTTTCTCAAACCTCAATTTGCAAATAAAGATCTGAAAGAAAATTGGAGCCTAGTTGAATATAGATGGAAAATATATAATTTTATCAAAATTGGAATTGAGTCGAATTAAAATGACTTTTTTTACTTTAAATGGACGCACACGAGAGTATTTTCAACGAGATGTTCAACGGGAAATCGACTGGGGTCGAATTTCACAAAAAATGTTTGGATAAAATGCTCCTTTACATGGGTAAAACGTAAAAGATGAGCTAATTAAAGGTAAGTAGGCTTGCATATCTTTTATTAGTATTATATACATTAGAGTATACCTTTATTTTTTCTCATCTTGAAATAGGCCTAAATTTGGGGCTGTCGCATTCGCAATGAATGATTATGAACCTTTAGCAATGAATATTTACTTGAGATCAAGTTCTGCTGCTGACTTGTTTTTTTCACTATAATATTCAATAAATATATAATAGAGAAGGATCACTATCGCAATTTCAATATGGCCACATACCCAAACGCACAAAATTGACAGAATGGCACCAAGGGAAGAATTGGTATGAATGTAATTATTAACACAGCAGTTTTTAGAATTTGAAGTGCGTGGGCATAGTCAAACTACGTTTAATTACTAATTAATAAGCTAGTAATGGTCATTCAATTTTCTACATGAACCAAATAACTACAAACAAATGGTGTGTTGTCTACCATCAATAAGATACACCATGTTCTTGAATAAATCTTCTTTAACACGGTGATGGACCTAAGTTGGTATCTCTATTAGTTTCCTTTCGTCATTGACATAATCCAAATTTTATACCATTGTTAAATTAATCAAAATAAATATCGGTGAAACACCGAAACAATGAAACAAAAAAAAGAACAGTAAATATTTTATAGCAAAAAATACACAATTACTAATAAGTAAATTGCAATATGCAACTCAATCTCAACCGGAATTAAAGTAAGATATTGAGGCATATGTTAATTACAATTTTCTTAAATCAGATTAGCTCTCTCTCGACAGTTCTTCACATAAAGTGAGCGATTATCTTTCAGAATATAGCGCATACGAGCAATTTTTATAATTAGCACAAAATGAAAAGCTACGATAAGCTTGAAACTATGACATCCCTCTATCACCATGTGTGAAAATAAGACATTCCTCTATCAAAGTTGTTTTTTATGTGTGAAAATAAGAAGAGAGATTGAGAGCCTCTTATGGAATGACGCATGATAGTGATTAATTAGTTATGTAATTAGTGCACTAATTTGGCCAATTAATTAGCCATACAATTAGACATGCAGTAATCACATTATTTTACAACATCTTAAAGATGAAATTACCAATAAGTTGCACACTAATTTAACCATAAAATTAGTCAAATCAATTATGCATCAATCTCGTTCATTTAGACAATAAATGGTTTTTTTCCAACACGCGTGATATACCATATTTGGGCATGACACTTTTGGAACACGTCGCAGACTCGCAGGCAGAGAGCCCTAAATCATGGTTGAAACTATCCTCGACCCTAACAACACGACTGAATCGATATCAAATAATCCCCAACTAACTCCTGAAATTTTTGGAACTAATCACCAATAAATGTCTCTTCCAAAACCTAAAAAATGTATGTAATTTCCATCCCTAGTTATGAGAACACGGTCATTCAATCATGACTTCTCTAGGCTAACGATCAATTGATCATTATTAATATTTTGACTCTTTTTGCTAACTTAAGCATCGAAGGGTTGATGTGTTGAGGCAACTTGCTAATCTCACGTGTAATGTTTTGAACATTTCAAATAAGTTGAACAAACACTGCAAAATAATCATGCAATAAAATTTTATATAACGATCTTTCGTAATAAACTATGTAATTAAAAGTGGCACGCATAAGGGCAAAGCTAGTGTGGTCACTGGATATTTAACTTAAGGAAGCAAAAGATCATTGAGATACCTTGTACTAAAAATCCAAAGTGGTTGAAATAACTTAGAACTTAAAAAGGAACTAAGTAAAGTCTCGTCCACTCATTCAAATAATTAAACCGACATCATTATTAAACATGAAATGCCCCCCTTTCGTAAAGTTAATACTTCTTCTAAGTTGCATATATATTATCTCTGCTTTCTTGTTTTTTGTCGGAAAATGCTATGTTATGTTACTTCAAAACCCAAAATATGTTTTTCTCTTTTCCTTTTCAGATAATGATAATGAAACGAAAGCGAATTAAAAGAAAAAGTGTGGATCCCGTACGTAACTTAAAGTTGGATGCAGAAAATTACCTCTAATTAACTCAAGTCAATTATTGTTCAAATACGAAGAAATATTACTTATAGAGTACAATCTCTAACAAACTGTAATTATGGAGGCATTGGAATAAGCTTTTAATTAGTTGATCAATTATCGTTGTTCGTAATCACCAAACATATCTTATTCTAAAATATGTGTCAATTTTAGTGTCATCAATAGGTTTATGTTATATAAAGATTTGAATTATTAATTTTCTAATCACCATCACTGCATGCACTTGGATGACTAATTACATACACATATAATGTCTGATAGAGCGATTCATATACCATTAATAATCAAATAATTGAACCGGTACGCAAGTGTGTGAATTATCACTTGCTACTTAAATAGTATAATTAAGACCATCCTCTTGCTTGATACTTTAGGCAATTTCTCTGATCAAGTAAATTCCTCTTTAAATTAAGCAACGTAACTACTACTTTAATTTATGATTAAACTATATATATATATTCTTGTATAGCTCATTTTTAGTCTCTTAATTATGACAGATTCGGTAACTTTACTCAAATGTGGATGTTGCTGCCGAGTCCAACTGTATACTATTAATATAGTCTGGTCCAATTCACTGTGATTAAGCCAATAATTAAATTTAACTGTTTTGATCGTTAAATTTAATAAATCTTTTTAGGTCACACAAACTATAGATGGACATCCATATCTTGGTTATGTGCAGAGATCTATGTGGTCAACGTGGTCATGACCCCTAGGTTGGCCACGAGTTATCATCCACATGAGGCTCTAATACTATGTGCATGATCTGACAATTAATATATTAATTGCATGGAATGAAAGTTTATACATCAAAATAATTCTTATTAATAAAATTCTGTTCTTTAGGAATTCTTTTTCTAGATTCCATATCAGGTGTATACTGTACGTACACTAATGGGATATTATGAGTTCTATGTAGTATAGATACAATTTTTTATATAAGGTACATGAATGTGGATGTAACTATTTATTTTATATTAATGTTACACATCAAAATAAAAATATTAATCTATATAATACATCAAAATTTAATCATTCATGCATTAAAAATTACTCTATAATGTCGTAGCAAAATCTAAATCTCGATTCATCTAATAATCAAGTATGAAATACGAATGTAACAAAAAAAAAAAATTATCCGAAAATACAACAATACATGCAAAAAGTGGTGAATAACAGACTAAACGCCACGTAAGCTGCACGTTCTTGTATTAATTATGAAGTATATATATGAACAATATCAACGAGTTCTCTATTGTGATGATTTCTTAGCCGTCAATTTTCTGTGTGCCAAAGGGTATTTTGGCCAAATAGGTGAATACATTGAAATTTTTCTTCCACAAGTGGCGAGCTTTGAACCTACTGCACCCAAAGCAAGTAATGACCGACACAATATATTGTTGAAACAAAAATAAATTTCTAATGTTACGGCAACAATAAGATAAAATAATATTCAAGATAATGATGCCAATTCGTTCTTCATCATTATAAACTGTTTCTACTAAAATATTGGATTCCTTAAATTTCCCTATCAATCAAATCAGTGTGGTTGACGTATGTTTATAAGGTAAACTATAGAGATCTACTGTGTTGTGATTATTAATTAATTCTTAGTTTAAAGTGAACCTAGCTTAGTCAGTAAAATATCTGAATACGTTATATTTATTCTAAGATTAAGGGTGACTATTTTAACTTAGAATTTCTAAAAGCTTTTAGGTTGCAACTCAGTAAACATAAGAGCAGAAGATTAGCTATATTATAATATTTTAAGACATTCTTCAGTTGTGATGTTTTACAGTGAAATATAACAAAATATTAATTGATGGACATTTATTAGTTATCACAATCAACTTACACCATGTGATCATGTGCTTTTTGAAATTCTTAAAATTTAGTAGACAATAAATGCCAATTAATAACAATTATATAAAGTATCAATTACAAATAACAGAAAAGTACCTTTTATAGTTTTACTCGTCCTTTTAAAACACAATATAAGATGCCTAACTATGTTTCTCAATTTAACGTGGTGAACTCTTCTATACCTACGATTAATGGTTCATGAATAATAGATATAAGATATACAATGCATGTTTTGGTCTCAGGATCATATCAATAAAAGTACTAACGTAAGTTGCACATGAGATTACTCATTAATATTACAACGAAACATTTTTTTTATGATCAACCATACTAGCCTGCTTCGCTACGAACCAATTCGATCAATAACTCATTCATTTTATTGATGTGGGAGTACTTAATTATATACACTCTAACACTATATCAAAACATAGCAAATTATTTAGCTTGATACAAATCCTTATTTAGACCCAGTTTAATTTTTTATTTTACTTTCTGTGTGCCGTTTGCGGTTTGTCCGTAATTTCATCAACTAATGCATTCAAAGAAACAAGAGGGCCAAATTGCAATCTCCAATAAATAGAGAACAACGTCGGCAATTAACCAAAACCCGGAAGGATCTCATAACGAACATTGACAGCAAAGTGACAGTGCAAACTGTACCCCTATCACACAGACAAAGGGCAAAATCGTCATTTTACACTCACACTGACACACACACCCAGACCCATTTTCGTCATTTCACACACCCCCACCCCCCATAACCCACTCTCAAAGTCCCAACTACAACACTTCACTCCCCACTAAAAAACCACACTGCAATCAAACTCTCCATTAAAGCAACAACAACAAAATGAGCGGTCGAACCGGGTCGCACCAGCTCAGCAGTGGGCTCATCGTCTCGGGCCGACCCGACCACCAGCCCAAGGACCGCCAGCCCACAATGGCGGCCCGCGCCGTTCCCTACACCGGCGGCGACGTCAAAAAATCCGGCGAATTAGGCAAAATGTACGGCATCGCCGACCAAATCCAGCACCAGCAGTCTCACCTCCCCAAGCTCCCCTCTCGCAACAGATCCGGCCCGAATTCTGGCCCGAGATCCACCAGTTCCGGCCCGATCAGCAAAAAATCGTCATCCTCGTCGTTCTCCGGCCCGATGACGCCGATTCAGCCGACCGGACTGATTACCTCCGGTCCGCTGGGGTCGAACCGGCGGTCCGGTCAGCAGGTGGACGCTCCGGCGGCGGCGGCGACGACGAGTTCGTTTAACAAAGCGGTTTACGGTTCGGCGGTTACGAGCTTGTCGGATGAGGTGAAGTTAGGGTTTAGGGTTTCGAGAGTTGCAATGTGGGTGTTTTTGGTGGTGGTGGTGATGGGGCTTGTGGTCGGGGCGTTTTTGATGGCGTCGGTGAAGAAGCCATTGGTGTTGGCGGTGGTCGGGGCGCTGTTGGTTCCCGTGGCGGTGATTTTGATCTGGAATTATGCGTATAAGAGGAATGGTGTGTTGAGGTTCTTGAGGAGTTATCCTGATTGTGAGCTTAGGGGTGCTGTTGATGGACAGTATGTGAAGGTTACCGGGGTAATTTTCGCGGTCTTTGTTTAATCTATCTGTTTTTTTTTGTTTGATTATTGTCAATTGTTTATATAGTATGTTAAGATATTAGTGATGTTTAGTTGTTTAATTGTTTTATGCAATTTTGAATTTATTATTGGATTTGGTGAGTATGCTTTTTATAGTAGTATTGGGGACCATTTTGAGAATTGATGTGTGGGATGGGACATTTAGAGAATTGAAGCTTGGAGTTAATATATACTGGACCGTGTTTATAAAATATTAGTATAATCTTGCAGTAGCTTGAATAAATTGGCGCCATTGCCTTGGGGCAGTGCTCAGTAGTTTGGTTTTCCAATCTTGTTACCCTAATGTCAATGTTCATAGGTTGATTTTCCTATCCCGAGCACCTTATGCTGGTTGAATTTGCAGTCTTGACTCCGTTGTAAATACTTCTGCTACATGACAGCTTTAATTTTTGTTTGTGTTTGATGTGCCATTTGGGTTCATCATTTGTACCGTCAACTCTCATCTGCTAATTGCTCAACATTATCGTGTCTGGTAATGTCAACCTAGATAACATAAGTTGTTGGAATCCTGCCATTCCAGCGCCTGAGTCGAGCTATGCTGACTTCAGAGTGAGAGTCCTGAATTAAGGCAGCTTTCATTTTCAGTGATAGGCTTCCTAACAATTCCGTGATTGATGAGTTAATTTGTGGAGGAGGCTGCGTCTTAAAATGTTCATATCAAGGAGGGAGGCAGCAAGAGTATCATGCCGAAGGTGTTAGTCGTGAAAGAAAGAAGTAGGAAATAAGAATTTAAACATCCTGGAGAAAGAATGAGACAGATGAAAAAATGGGTGCAAATATGAAAAAAAATGGGTGCAAATATGAAAATGGAAGCCAATATAAGTCGGCAGAGTGATTCTTTGGGAGAGATGAGGAACTAGCGTTTGATTTTGACGTTTTTGTTACTATTGGATGGGGGGCCATATGATAAGAATTAGACATAATAATTAGACTTGCCGAGTCTTGACTTCATATTTGGGATGAGTGAGATTTTTTATTAGTTAGTTGGGCTACTTCAACAAATAAAAGTTTGGGCCCTGTTTGTTTCCTAAATGGATCTAATGAGATAAGTTGGAACACCATTACTTTTTAGGCCATATGAAATGATAAATTAATAATAATAAAATAAACATGATATAGTATTACATGATTTTATATGTTTGCAGTCTTATATATCAGTAATTTTACAAAAAATCATAATTTCGTGTTATTATGCATACTTTATTTATTATATTAGTAGACACATTAAGGCGCTCTCGTAATTATAATGTTTTAAATTTGGGTTTCCTGCACTTACGTGCTCCCGACTTATCGCAAGGCATATCCTATAAAATCTTGTAACAGATCATCAAGCTCCAATATCATGTTAGAAAAGTCTTGCTTGACCTGTATTTTGGCAGGGTCAAAAGCAATAAACCTGTCATTTTATTCAGTAATTTGATAGAAGAATTACGTAAGCAACGAAAAATGTTTGGTGTAATAGTTTATGCATTTGTTGGTGATAAGGTTTTAAGGAGCTGTTAACTAAGCTGGTAATTCTACATCGTTCCGCCATATAAGACGACGAGATCAAATATTAGCGGGGGAAGGGGTCGTAACAAACAGTATAATTATCTAGTTTGGATCCTTGATGCGTGCAGTCTTGCATCTTCAAGTGTGGTTGCAGTTATCTGCCTAGATACTTTGGCACAACTTGTGATCTCATCCTGTTTTACTTTTTGTTTTATCATTCTAGAGCAATTTGTTTTACTTGAAAGTTTCCTAATATGATTCTCAACTTGATACATAAAAAGATCTGCACGTCTCATTTTGGCTTTATTGACTTTATACTTTTGAGATTGAAATATGTTTAGCTGCCCAAGAAGTTGGATTGATCCCCAGAAACCATAAAATTAAAAAGAACAAGCAAAGCCCTTATGCATTATTCATGAATATCCTAAAGAATTACAAACCCCTAAATTTTTTATCACTTACATTTTATAAGTGGCTTCTCGAGTAATTACCTCAAATTTGAAACCATCAGCTGGATTTAATTTTGATGTGGTCCACAATATTACTTGAGTCCTGGTGCTCTACACAGTGATTTATGCTATTAGTTTGGTTTGTTGCTTTGAGTACTTGTCATTCTCACACGCTTTTTATTTATGCTATTGCTGCATTGTTTTGTGTAGGTTGTCACTTGCGGCAGCATACCTCTCGAAACTTCATTCCAGAGGGTACCAAGATGTGTGTATGCCTCCTCAGAATTGTATGAATACAGGGGTTGGGGCGGAAAACCAGCAAATGCTAAACACCGTTTCTTCTCTTGGGGATGCAGACATTCAGAGGTGAGTTTGTGCTAATTATATGTGGAATTCAATTTGATCTTTATCGGAGATGTGTTTTTCTGTTAATTATTGACAACTAATTGCATCTCTGAAATGTCCCGCAATAGCCACTTTGAATGCTCACTTATTTGTAAAGCATAGATGTTTCAACATGAAAATGTTTCTCTTTGAATGCACAGTTATATGTAAAACATAAATGTTCAAAGATGATTGCTACGGTCTAGCCAAAGACATAACCCTTGGTTGGAGTACTTTCCTGAGAATAATTTTTGCATTAAAGGGAATAAATTAATTCTTAGGTTTTCGTGTGATTGAAGTTGTTTTAAAAATGGTGAGAAATAGTAGGTCTAATAAAAAATGTGTTTCGAGTTTTCCGCTGGGTCTTCTTTTTCTTTTTTGGCGGACAAATAGAAATTAGGGGTCAAATCAATCAGCATAGGTTACATAAGTAATATTAGAAATACTCTAGTATCACCTTGATAAGCGTGTTTGTGATGTCAACTTATGATCGAAGAGAGAAACACACAAAAGACAAACAACCATCAGTACTAGATATATGTGTCAATGATCAAACCTTGTAGTAGAAAATGTAGGCTTGGTGCGGGTGTAAGGCATTAATTAACTTTAAATGTGTCTGTCATCTTTAATTTGTTAATTGATGTTGTAGTAAGTATAGTAGGGTATTTTTGGTTTGTAGTTACACATTTTCAACTTATATGAATTTATTTTTCTCAACTCTCAAATGCATTTTTAGAGATCAAAACCAAACATGTTTTTTATTTTATGAGACGTTATTCTTTCCTTCTAAAACAAACTCCAAGCAGGACTTATTGTTATCATGTTTTTTTAGGCATAACTCATCTTTGGAGTGCTTACATAAAGTTTTTCTGCTTTTCAGAAAAGAAAAAAATATGTTTGGTTCTGATTTAAGAAAATGCAGTTTCATCTCAATTGTTGAAAAGTGCCTACTTCAAACAAGAATGCCCCTGCTATACTTAGTATAACATATTGGACAAAAAAGCTACAATTAAAATTGCTTTATACCTTACATCCCACTACACTTTGTGAACTCTACGTCAAGTACTTACAGTGGTTGGATCATTAACACGTGTATTTAGTGGTAATAGATGTTTATCTTCTCTATCTATGATGACGAGTTAACATCACAAACATGTTTATCAACATGATGATAGGGTGTTTCTAATATTTTTGGTGTAACCTATACTTCTAAAATCTGTTTGTCTTGATAGAAACCTAGGGAAAATCAACTCCAAAGACAATTTTCACTGCACCTACTTTGCTTAGCACTTCTAGAAACAACTTCTAACACACCTTTTACATTATGAGTAAACATTGGACTTTTAAGAATACCCCCCTCATGTCAAAATTACTCTGAAAAAGTACTCTAAACATGGGGACAAGGCTTTAAGGCTTCCTGGAACTAGGTGTAGGCCCTATAATATATTCAATTTTCTTGTATTCAGAGTTTTAAAAACAATTGTATGTAAGAGTATGCGAGAATGAAACTATGTTGAGAAAACATTTGTGCACACGGAGAGCAGTTGACTAGCTATGTTGGGATTTGAGAATGTCTACAGAAGGAGAAAAAAGAGCTGTTTACATAATTTCACTTGTTAACAATGTATATAAATTTGTTTTGTTCAAGCTATATCTTTTAAATACTTATATACTCTGAAACTACTTGTGGACTAGAGATTCTGAAAGTTAATAAAAAGCCCACAAAAGAGTAGCACTGTCATGCCAAAAGCGTACGTGATATTAGGTGCAAGAGGTGCATCTCATCTGCCCAAGGAAAAATAATTTTGCGCAACCGTTGCATTCTTACGTGGTGCAACCAACGGTCAAAATCATTATATTTTCCTAAAATGTAGGCACTAACCACCCCACAATCTCATCCCAACCATGTATCTACACCAATAATCGGCTTGTTGTGCCACCTCATCGTGCAATGGTTGCACGAAATAATTTCTCCTGCCCAAGGCATATGCCTCGAGGATATAGGGTTAAGCTCCGTTAAAAGAAAATGTTAATTTCAATTATTTCTCCAAATTGTCATAGCTAATGTTCTTTAACTACTATCCTTGTATCCAACTCAATAACTGCAACTTGTACTTCACCAAGTTTAGCCATTTTCTAATTCATCAAGCTGACGATCAGACGAGGTAGTTTTATGCATCGCCAGGTTTGTGACCTTTGTTTATGTCTCTCTCACAAAATAAGATGAAAAAGTTCAAGTCTCACTAATACTTATCGGAATTTTTTTCACTTTTAACTAGTCATTCGAAGTGGTAGCAAATTAAAAAGCCTTTTAAAGTGGCAAGGGCCAATTTCAGTCCCATAAAGTGACACTTTCGCCAACTTTAGACCTCTGGCGCTGAAATTGGTCCTTGCCACTCTAAAATCTAAATGACCTGTTTTGATTTGCAACCACTTTAAAAGACTAGTTTTGAATTTTTTTCCCAATATTTACATGAGAGTTTAAAACTGTCTTGTTGAGATAGATAACTATATTATGTATGCTAAGTCTATTTAATCAAGTCTTATGTAGAATACTTCTGAAGCTGAGGTGAGCAAGTTCTCCTAGTAGACACTATTTATATTTTGCTTCTTTTACCACAAAGAGCACTTTTCTTACATCTACTGGAAGAAGTTGTGGATCTGAACTTGATAAATAACAATATTGGGTAACATGACTTGTTTTAATGGATAACTGCTCCTCTGAGGTGATTTACTGTTTGTTTAAATGGATAATTGCTCCATTGAGGTGATATACTTTTTTTGTACTTGTATTAACAGAAATATGTGGCGGACTTCTATATATCAGACTTCCAGTCTGGTTTAAGAGCACTGGTTAAAGCAGGCTATGGTGCTAAGGTTGCGCCTTTTGTCGAATCAACTGTAGTTGTTGATGTCACCAAGGACAACAAAGAGTTGTCTCCAAACTTTCTGCGCTGGCTTTCCGACCGAAGTTTGTCAAATGATGACCGTGTGATGCGTCTTAAAGAAGGGTAAGATAATTTTTGTAGTTGCTTCTAATAATCCTTTTGTGGCCTTTTACATGATATCTTATAGCAAGTTCAAATATATTACATAATTTTTAATTATTTTTGCATGAATAACGCAGTTATTTGACATATTCAGGACAAAGATAAGATATACCTCAGCTTTAAGTTGATCGTAAACTGACAAATCACAACTAGAATCAGATATCCAGCGCACTTCATAGAATTCCAACCCTCCCTATCACTCCAATGTGGGAGTTTCAGTTTCTTTCTCAAGAGCACTCCCTAAATTCTTGAGATATGAAACTTCTAGATTGTCTCTAAAGAAAAAGAATTTTCTAGATTTTGATTAAGTAGTAATATTACCCGAATAACTAGAGAATTTGATCACAATTTGTTCCTTCAGCCTTGCTAATATTTCCACATTGTGTCCCTTTTTTCTCTTTGCAGTCATATTAAAGAAGGAAGCACAGTGAGTGTTATGGGTGTGGTTAGACGCCATGATAATGTGCTCATGATTGTTCCACCAACAGAGCCAGTTTCAACAGGTTGCCGCTGGCCTTGTTGCCTTCTTCCCACGTATATTGAAGGGCTTATTTTGACGTGTGATGAAAGTCAAAACGGCGATGCAATTCCTGTATAGTTGCGTGTATACTTCCATTTTTTCTTCACAAGTCTCAAGTAGTGGAATATTTGAGGTGGAAAGAGGCTTCCGTCAAGATCATTGTGTATCCCGATCATGGATCAAGAGCAAGATTTGTGGAAGTATAATGTGCTTGGAAGATATACGCATCGTTGAGACATATAACAGGGAAACGAAAAGAAGTTTCCCCTATACTAGTTCTGCAGCAATTGTAATGCCAATTTTATTCATCAATGTTTATTTTGTTGTTATTGTACAGAGACTATCTCTTACGCTGACTGTTCCTATCTGCATATATGGTTCCATGTTTCCATTGATCAACCAATGAATGTAATTAAAACCATCTGCTGTATAATATGATCTCTGAGAGTTTAATATGTCTTTGTGAAAGATGATTGATGTGTGTTCTTCTATCTTATCACACAGTTATGCCTATTACAGTGGTACAATGAAGTGAACAACTGAAGATCCCTGCTGTAATGAAGTGCACACGGTAAGATAAACAGAGCTGCAAAGGATAAACATTAGACTTAAAGTGTGATAAGTGGAACTTAATTTGGCAGAAGTTATTTACATACATATCGATAAGGAAATGAGGTTTTGATATTAACTCTCCTACTTTGCAGAAGAATTTGACACAATTATATCTATCTCCGCATATTTTTGCAAGCAAGAGTATATTCACGGGACCAATATTTAAATAAAATCCACAATATTCCATTGTCTAGTAAATATTTTCATTTTAAAACGGTGATAAAAAATAATGAAAAGGGATGCGAGCGAAAATCTGAGACATGGCATACTAACCCCAGTACTTGTTCCCTTGGCTTTAAGATTTCATTCCAACCCTCTTGTGCCTTTCCATGTAGCTAATTACATTTGGCAATAAAACTGTATTTTCATTGATGGGATACAGCTTGTAATTCGTATTACAACTTAACTTTTTTAAGTGGAGGGTAATTTTTTTTTTTTTTTTTTTTTTTTTCAAAACACAAACTAGAATTGCAACGGTAATGGACAGGGATGCATGACAAGTTTGAATTCAAATAGCTTCTAAAAAAGAATTTTGCTGAGTTCAACCCTATCCGGGATTTGGCATTTGAGATTTGGTATAAAAAGCCTTTTAGATAGATATAAGTCATTAGCATTCATATGTAATTCTTGGATATGTGAATCAAAAATTCAAAATCTTTATTTATTTCACATAATTTCTATGACCACAGTTCTTACATAAGAAAATATGAATAATGTAGAAAATAACTTGTCGTAAAAACGATTTTAACAGCACGATTTCGTTGTATTATCCACTGAGGAAAAAGCACAAGCAATCCACATTTTGTTCTTCAAAACAGGCAGCAACACTTCTGCAATTGAGAAACAATACCAAGAGTTAGAAGAGCTGAGGAACGTTCGATGATCACGAATGCTTTCGTCGAAATTCTTGTTCTACCCAAAAAGCTAACGACAACCAAAATTTTCAGCTTGTGAACTTAAAATGCTAACTAGTTGCCCTAAACGAAAGCCTACCTTTGATCTCATCTTTTTCTCGCTACTCTGATACTCGTTGACGTTCTGAAGTGGCACGCTAGGGAATTTAGATGCTGCTATATGCTTTTCCTCCTTCACTTTGTTGAAAATGACTGTAAATCCTTCTGCTGATCTAGGATCTTTTTCATCCCATTCGCCAAATTTTGGTACCGACACCGATCTACTAGACTGCCACGGTAGATTCACCATTGTTAAATCAACAATGATCGATACTTAAAAGCAGATGACTCAATTCTTATCATTTTCTGTACCTTAATATATATCAAGTAACATAAAACCATAATAGGAATTAAAAATACTTACGAAGTCATCAGCATAACTCAGAGTACTACGTCCTGGTGATGGTGGGACGTGGCTCCCGGTTGTATATTTGGTTCGATCAGATCTTTTACGCTCGTGATTTGGCTTAACCACTACTGAGCTTGAGTTGTGAGATGAGCTCTTATCACTGCTCGATTGTGAAGCCACTCTGTTATGACTACTAGAACTCTTGTGCTGATCATAAGTACTATTGCTGTTCTGATGATGAACATACTTTTCAGGACCATTGCGCGAAATATTATTGCTTCCATGAACTTCAAAGTTGAAGGCTTCTGGATTCTCCTCGGGGTCGTTTGGGTTTATGCGAATGCCACCCACTTTTTCCTTTCGCGCGTTCTCAAAGTAGGCGGTGTAGGGTACATTGTCCCCGTCCCAGTTGCCAAACTTGGGGACGTGCGATCGGTTCTGCAGCCAAGTTGTTTGGAATGATTCATAATTTCAAGAATTAAATCTCAACCCACTTAACTAATTTTTGGGATTGACTTTGAGAATGTACAATGAACAAACTATCATAAATTACGATAAATATCATAAACAGAATAGAAGTCATTAGAATTTTGATTGGAACACTTACAGCCATTGATTGTTAGCGAACTTATTCCTCTGATTCTTGAGATCAAGCTCTTAAATTTCTAGAACATATGCACCAATGAATTATACAAGAATGAAAGACTAGAGTTTGCGCGTGGGTCCATCATGTGTCATTTTACTACCGGGTATTCCAATACAAGTTTGGGGCATGCAGACAGTGGTTCGATGGTTTCAAAGTATTGTCCGGATGCAAAAGGAATACAATGTATTGCTCGGTCACTAGCTTAGAAGCATATACTCTGCTTAAAAATAGCTTAGTTCTATTAAAATCAGGATATATTAGTTATAATGCAGACTTCAATAGTTTCATCAAACCCTAAGTTAGTTGTAGCCCTGTGATTTTAGAAGATCTGGGCACAACTACTAAAACATTATAAAATGAAATATTTTGCAGTGTATAAGACTATAAGAGTATACATAAAATAATTTTACTACTTTTTTTTAACACGATAGTAATATTTTTATATAACAGAACATAAGGGGGAAATTTTACCTATTATTTTTTTTACAATGGGGTAATTTGCCTATTAAACGTAATATAAGAGTTATTGTGCCAAAAAACCAAATTTAAGTACCATTTTATCCTAATATCCGACATTCTTATCGCTGAATTTCTGAAAAAAAAAAAATGCATAAAACTCCTGTGTGTTAAAAACCTGCACTAAGCCCTAATAATGGTATGTTTTTTTTAGATATAAAGCCCCTTTGATTATCAAAAATCTTGCACCAAATTCATCTGTATTTATTTTTAAGGAAAAGTGTGGAACTCGCTATCCTTTAAGTATTTATAATTTTTTTATAACAGAAGGGTATTTGATGCAAACTTTTTGATAACAAAAAAGGGCTTTATACAAAAATATAGCATGAGAAGGTTTGGCGCAAGTTTAACCGTATGCATAGGAGTTTTATGCATTTCTCCCATAGAGTCTTACATTGATTATCTCATGCTAAGTATTGGCGCTTGCTATTGAAGTGATCAAAACTCAAAAGTGACAGTCCAGGTCCAAGTTATGAAAATGAAGAAATTAGATTAAAGATGGAATATATTCTAGAGACAACATATTAGGTAAGTGGATGAATTTTTCAAAAATAAGTCAACGGTCGACATTCTTTAAGTATGATTTGGATAGAGATAGACTCAATTATTCAGTTGCACCTAATTACACCAAACTATCATAACACACTACATTACATATGTTTTCTTTTGGCAAGCTTGCAATTAGTCTACTCAGATCACATAACCTATATAGTAACCATTGAAGTAAAAAAGGAGTACCACAAAAAGATGCGTTCTTATTTTTCAGTTCACTTCTTCGCAGACGTGCTGCCATGCCGATCTTATCTAACACGATCAGCACAGGTTGTTGTATGGGCGCCGAGTCTTTGCAAGAAAAAGCTGTCGGAAGAGACCCCAAAGCTTTATGCAGGTGTCTGAAGCAAGCTGCCAGGGTTGCTAAGGCTGGTTTAGAGAAAATCGAACAACTGAAAAATGTTTGCGAGATCGATATTCCCCTGCCAATTTTGCGTCTCGACTGTGACATGAAAAAATAAATGAGCAAATTATTTCCAGGTGCTATATATGTTAAAATAGGCGTATTTACATTGTGGGAAAGAGAAATAGATAAATCACATTTGTGTATTTTAATACTTTACAAAATATCACCCCCTTATATGCAAGTGTTTGAGGGTGGTGATGTATATTTTTTTAAAATCACATAGAATATATGTATTTTTTTTTAAGTAATTACAAATGTGGTACTGTGCTCTATTTAACATAATACATGGGGTATTACTCTATATAAACTTAATGGCAATTACATGAGATGGAGCACTTTTATTTAATCTTCGACCGTCACATTATTAATTCCATATCAAATTTATATGACTTTTTGTCATCATTGATCATCATCGTCTTATAAGCATTTTGATCACAAAACGACCCTGGTGTTATTTATAATTGGGTAATAATCCCCTGCGTTATTTTATAGCAAAAACCCCTGTAAAATTTTAAAATTATCAAAAACCCCTTGTCATTATATTTTTAGTTAATTTACATTATGTCAAATGTTTATGTATTAAATAAATCAATAAATACTTAATCTTTCTTATAACTTTTCGAGGTTTGTTTTTGCAATTAATAAAAACATAACAAAAATATTTAATACCTTAATTTTTTTTTTACATATGTGAAAACTAATGCTCTTTAGAAAACAGTTAGTAAAAAAGTATATGTGAAATTCAAATTGTATAAAATAATTCTTTATACATAAAATCAACACAATAAAAGTTAAAATTTGTTATTAGTTTTAGTAAGTGCACAATAAATAAGTGTATAATTTTCTTCTTTGCTAATTTCTAAATTTTACAAGGGGGTTTTTGCTTATTTAAATAACACGGGGCGTTTTTTGCCAATTGGAATAACACTGGCTTATTTTTTGCAATTACTTTACAGTATTACTAAATTGCTCGCATATATCATGTTAAGTTCGCATTATGTCACGCGGTGTATACATGCACCCCAAAACCTGGAGAAAAAGTAAGTTTGAATGCTGATTCCTATACTGATTTACTCGCCAGTTACCTCGTATAAAGGAAATAAAGGTAGAAGAATCCAAAAAGTATGGTGCCTTGTAATTTGAAACTCACCTTAAATGTACCAGAATTTATTCCCTCCTTGCACTATATATAAATAAAGCCACTTCATACAACAAGAACCACCAACACTCACTCATTTCAAGTTCCCTAAAAATGGTCAATATTCAAAAAAACAAAATGGCTCACAATTCAAATACTTGTTTCTCAGTTCTTGTGCTCTTGGCCTTCACAATATCCTCCAACTCCGTCGCCGCCATCTCATGCAACGAAGCAACGGAACATTTAATGTCGTGTCAGTCCTTTCTTACAGGAGCTGGGAACGTTATTAGCGCCGCATGTTGCCAAGGCGCCAAGGCACTGTCTAAAGCAACTGTTTCTGAAACAGACCATAAAATTGTTTGTGGATGCCTCAAACAAACTGCATTATTAACGTCGGTTAACGCTGATTATCATGAAAGAGCTAAATTGGTTCCTGAGCTTTGCAAAGTTGCCGTTCCTGTTTCCGTCCAACCCGATGTGGACTGTGACATGTACAAATTCTTTCTAAATCTAGATACACAATTTTAATTACTTAAAAATTCCCAAATCATTGTTTTCTTCTTTCATATAGGCAACTATGAAAATACATAAAACCCCGTGTGTTTCAAAATACCTGCATCAAACTCGTCGTGTTGTAATGTTTTATGTAAAAAAATCCCCTCACACTGAAAAATCTTGCACCAGATCCCCTTGTGATAGAAACACTTTAATTAAATATAAAATTATCAATATCCTCTTAAAGAGGGGGTATGATGTAGATTATCGATAACATTAGAGGACATGATGCATAATTTCTGATAAGAAGAGGTTCCAACATTTTTGCATATCTATATATATTACACGAGCGGATTTGGTGCATGTTTCGGAAAACACAAGGGGTTATATAAGGTGAGAGGAGTTTCGGTGCAGGTATTTATAAACTATAAAAGAATTTTATGAGGAAAAAATAACACAAAAGAGTTCTGTACAAAATTTTAAGAACGAGGAAATTTATGCATTTTTCCTACAGGATCACATTGAAGGATGCGGATTCTAAATCGAACGGCTACGGTCTATTACATTCGCCTACACAGCCTGGGAGTAGCCCTGGAATGGGCCATAGCGTGAAGCCACCACCCCGTCCTTAAATGCACAACCACAGTTTGTAACACAACCTTCTTTTATTTATATTTTCTGATATTTATTTGACATTGCTGATTGCTCTCTCTTTCTATTTCTTTGATGTGCTGTGTTTTTTCCAGCAGCATTTTCATAGATCTAACTTATATTTTCTTCAATTTATCTTTTTCAGTGGCAGGGGATAAAAAGGGTGCGTGAAGCTCTAAGATGCAAGAAAATATATACTATCTGAGAGAAAAAACTTTGATGTACTCCTTGACCTGTATCTGGAGCAATTATTTCATCAATAAAATATATTTTCAGCCAGCATTATTATACTAGTACCTCATATGCATGCAACTTTCTCCGCGAAAGTGGAATAACTATTATTCTCTCTTCTTCTAGTGTTTGGGCATCATTTTATTTTTCTAAATAACTATATATATATATATATACATATATTATTTAGTTTATTTACTTATTATCATTTTTACATCATAAACAAATAAAATTGGACTTTAGAGCTTAAAGTATATGATAAATTACACTGAAGATATTATTCTATGAAATTCTGAATAACTTCTGGGTTGGAAATTATTTTAAATTAAGAAATATAATGTTAACTCGACTTAAACAAGTGCTGTTAATATATTTAAAATAAAGGAACATAAATTATACAAATTTTATCAGGAGGACAGAAAGATAATAATTATCTTGTCAAAATAAAATGATATATTAATAATGCAACTGAAATACTTTAAAAATAAAAATAGTATATGAAATAGGTCAAATCCTCATTGAAAAGTACTTCTAAAACTTATTTGTAACTCCTCCACACGCTAGGTTTGGGTCAAACTGAAAATTCTCAACCACATTATCATTCACCAATATTTCTTTTAAAAAATGGACTTACGATCTTCCATTTTCACTTAAATAGTTTAAAAAAGACTGAAGACTGATTTCATTAAATAGATAGCTTATTGGATACCAATGCCTAAAACATCAAATCAAAATATACTGTAAATTAAAAAGAGTGCTATATTACTGAAGATGATAAATAACAAGAATAAAACACAAAAATGTAAGTTAATTTAAAAAGAAATACCTTGTAGGTCTATAGAAGTTTTACAAAATAATTTTTTTTTATACAGAAGTGTTTATATAATTTTTGAGTTGGAAGACATGTGAAAATTTTATAAATTTCAAAAATTATAAAGACTCGTCGGTTTTTCCATGTTTTGTGTTGGAGGGAAAGTAAATTCTTTGACAAATGTACGGGTTTATTTGTTTTCATTTTCATCATCCCAATTTGTATGGAACCAAAATATTTGTTTCTTTTTTTATTTTCTGGACTAAAAATATACTTTTTAGCACATTTCTACAAAACCGATTGACAGATTTGATTAAGAGATCATATAAATATACATATAGTACATGTAAAATCTAAACCCTGCTTTTGAGAAGTTACGCAAACTATCTATGTCATATCACATTTGGGATTAAACCGTATTCCTTAAGCCGTTTGATCTAATAAAATACTATGATGTAAGCATATGTATTAAACTAATAATTCAAATGTCTTAATATACTAGAATTTGTATAATAATTAAAATCGATTATTTCTTACGATTGCACCTCCTCCGGATTTCTTTTCCCATTCTTGGTATCCTTGCTAAGATTCTACCTTTTAATCACGGATATTCAATTGGAAATTCTTGTTTCTCTTTTTCATAATCGTTCATTTAAATCACGGCAAAAAGATATGAAAGGAAATTTCTTTATTGATTGATATAATTTGTAATTCGGAATTGACGGCTTTTTGGTTTGCAACTGACAACCATGGCTAAGGAGGATGGGGTATAGGGGTTGTGGGTTGGACGAGGAAGACAAGTGGTATTCATTTTTCTAAGTAACATTTAGTAATAATTATAAAAAAATGTTTGTTATATTTTTATAGAAAATATTTTCTGTATCACAATTAGTATTATATTGGTAATCACTTGAAAAATGGAAAGGTTAGAATGGTAATATTTTATTAAAGAATAATATATGGGAACTAGTTTTTCCAAAGTGTTAGTTGGTGAATATTTTTTTTAAGAGTGTTAGTTTGACAATTCATTTCATACATACTTGAAAAATTATCATGTACAAGTATCAGACACATACATGATTCTTCTGCACTACGTATCAGATACGATACGATACATATGCGTAAATTGAAATAAAAATGATAAGTATTTGATACATGCGCTCGGTATTTCTTGAACATAGAAAGAAACACGACTGTAAAATCGTGACTTTAATTATATTAGTCAAAGAAAAATATGTCAGTACATTTGTCTATGGAGAAGATAAGCATACGTCAATAATTTTAATTTTTTGTGAGTTCCTTACGTCGAAAAAGGTTTCAGAGATTCTATTAATACATTTTATCATTTGGGGGTTAATATGCTAGTAAAAAACATTTTGGTCAGAGTTAAAGTTGTGAAATATAATTGAATTACTGATTATAACGGAGGATCCGGTAATTTGTGCACTAGAAAACCTTTCCTTGGCTGTAAGTGTACAGTCGTTAGGATAGCATTTTTCCAAAAAAAAAAAAAAAAAAAACTGAACAATTGCCAGTTCTTTTCAAATTGATAATCAATTTGGTTGTTGTGGTTCTACTCATTTTAGTTTAGTAATCTACTCATTTCTCACCTTCCATGCACCTAAAAAATTAACTTCAGCAGGTAAACATCACCTGTATTTGCCAACTGATTTTTTACAAAACGCCAAATAAAATAAAACCCCATCACTTATTCTCCGCTTCCGTTTGAAAAAAAGAAAAGAACAAACAATCGAAACAGAGTCATCTCCTCACTCAATTCATGAAGTTTACATTTCACAGTCTAATGAACCAAGCCGTTCATTTCCGCTAGTTATAATTTGTATTTTCTTTAAAATCAAAATCTATAACCTTTTAGGCATAAGTATCCTAAAATAAAACACCTAACCACACAAATACATATTTATGGTCACAAAACTAATTTTCAGTTCCGAGGCACCAAATCTTATCTACAGCTAGTATCAAACTAACTTCCCAACAAACAAAGCAGAAAGCTAATTTACCCGCATTTAAAACCCGCTGTTAATTAGTCCATTATAAATACAGCACGAATTATACCCATCACCACATATCTCAAATATTTTTCCATCAAAAACTTTCACCTTAACTATTATCATGTCTACAAAGGTCGTGAGATGCGCAATTGCAGTCATTGTTCTAACACTTTTGGCTAGCCGTGCATCAGTGAACGCGGGGAGGCTCTACTGCTACCAAGCAGTGCACTATGTACTCTATTGCACTGATTATCTGACGGGGTTTTCAGATGCCGTAATAGCTCCTTGCTGCCGTTCTCTTGCCGAACTAAGTGGACTAACCCAGACCAGCGAAGAACGGAAAAACGTGTGTGCGTGTGTTATACAAATGGAGCTCGCCATCAGGACTAAACCCGCTAGAGCTGCGGCACTTCCCCAAATTTGCAATGTTGACGTGCCCATGAAACTCGACATTGACTGTACCAAGTAAATCACAGATCTGTTATTTCGTTCTCAAAGTCTTATTGCATAGGGTTATTGGCGCAAGACTGGTGCCTGTGTTATATGAAAAACACACACACACACACATATAAATCTATATTATTATCAGGCAATTACTCCACTCCAGTGTTATATCAAAATAGGTATATTACCCCATTTAAAAAATAAATAGGCAAATTATCTTTCATTTTATGTTAAATTAGGCAAATTACGTCCTTATGCATTTTATATGTATCGAAATACACTCTCTTCTGTGAAAATGTTTGGGGGGGGGGGGGGGGGGGTGCTACTCTTAAAACCACTCGGAGTAATTTGCCTTAGCTTCTTTTTTTTTTTTTTTTTTTTTTTTTTTTTTTTTTTTTTTTTTTATCATAGGGGGTAGTATGGCATATTTAACGTAAATATTAGAACAATTTGCCAATTTATCTTTTTTCATAGGGGATAATGTGCATATTTCATATATAATAAGGGTAAAATAGCATTATCTCTATTTCATGAGCTGACTGGAATTTTTGTTGTTGGTTTTTGAGCTTGATCTATTTAGTTTTTGAACTCGATTTTAAATTTTCTTGCAGGCTTTGAATTCATGGAGGATGGAAGTGAGCAAGAACAGAGGAGTATGTCACCTAATTAATCACTGTGAAAGTTATCATAGAAATTTAAATAGGATCTGAGAAATTCTGTAGTAGCTTGGATTTTTGACTATTATATTGTCGACTATATATGCGACAAAGAACTGATTTTGGTTATTACTGACGGGTGGCAATCTTTTGAGTCATAGTATCCTTTAGGATAACTGCAACAAGTTAATTTGGTCGTTTGCATTGTGGTCCTAACTTCAAAAAGTGTGAAAAGTCTCTTATTCTATTGAAAAATGTTGAAATTGTATCTTATGTCATATTTAACGAATAAAAATGTAGAAACGTGTCAAAAACGAACAGTAGATCAAAGACTTAGAAAAAATTCAAATATTTTTTAATAAGTTAGAGACTATTTAACACATTTTGAAAGATTAAGAGTCACGTTGCAACGGAGCCCATAGCCTTGGGGGATTTGTTGCACTTTACCATTTCTTTATTTGCCTATATCGGATTTCATAAGTTTTCTTATAATAGATCTGAAAAGTATGCAGATATAGACTAAATATTTTAATAGTTTAATATATACACACGTCTTAAGCACTTCAAAGGACGAAAATAGTCTCCAGTTTAAAATCCACAACTTTGAAAGGGGAGGTGTTAGTCGCACCTACAAAGACTTGATTCATAAGTGTTGGCTTGGCTTGAGGAGTGTGGGACATGCCTAGATAACCACCGACCTTCGACAACTTCACGATTTTGACTCTATACTCTCATTGCCCAAATTACAAATCGTGTTTGGCATTAGAAACTATTTGTGTTTTTCTAATGGTACAAGTACATCATCTAATTCCTTCACAAAGTTAGCCGTTATTGATGTAAAGTTTGTTCATCTCGCCAAAATTCACTCTAAAACAACGAAACCAGAAAATAAGCATGAAACGAATACTGGCCCCAAAAGTGAGAGTGAATTACTAAGCTAACTTCTTAAGAAGAAATGATTCCAAAGCGGTGAAACTGAGAAGAATCAAACTGATTTTAGCCCTTTTCTTTAGAGAAGATTTAATCTTTAATTGATTGGAGTTTGTCTACTGTACAAAATTCAGAATACGAAATATAATATATTGTCTATAATTAAGAAAAACAAAACGAGCAATTCACACATTTTTTTTCCTTTCAAATTGATCGTCAATATTTAATGTCCTAAACTTTTGGCTACAAAAGTGAGAGTGAATTGCAGTCATTGTCCTAAACTTTTGGCTAGCCGTGCATCAGTGAACGCGGAGAGGCTGATCTAGTGCTACCAAGTAGTGCACTATGTACTCAATGATTACATTTATGCTACCCTGCCCGCTGTGCGGGTAGCATATAATGGATCGCAACAAAATCCCTGAAGACTTTACTTAATACTTTAAACCCCCAAAATTTTATAAAATTGATAATTTAATTCTCAATATATATTATCTAGTTAATAAGTTAAATATATGTAATTTAGAATTAAGAATGCAAAACTAAATTAAATATTTTCTTATACCTTTTTAAAACACTTGTATTATTATTTTCACACTTAACAATACAATTAAATTAATTGCTAAATTTATTACTTTAAAAATCATGAAAAGTAAAAATAAAAGATACCAACAAAAATATGATAAAAAACCATACATGTAACCGAATTTTCCTCATCTTCCTATTATGAAATACTTTTTGTTTTTATTCCTCTTTGTTTATCATTTTTATGTTGGTATCTTTTATTTTTACTAATCATAATAATTTAATTAACTTTAGCAAAAACAAAAGACATTTAGTTGTTTTGTAAGTGTAAAAGCAAAAACAAAAGTGTTTTGTAAAAGTATAAGAGAACGTAAAATATGTTGCAAAAGTGTAATTTTAATTATTAATTATATATGTTAAACTTATTAACTATACAATTTATTTAGAATTAAAACTAATCAATTTTATAAATTTTAGGGGTTTAAAGTACTAGATAAGATCTTCAGGGATTTATTTGTAAAATCCATCATATGCTACCCGCACAGCGGGCAGGGTAGCATAAATGGAATCGTACTCAATTGCACCAAATATCTGACGGGGTTTTCAGATGCCGTAATAGCTCCTTGCTGCCGTTCTCTTGCCGAACTAAGTGGACTAACCCAGACCAGCGAAGACCGGAAACACGTGTGTGCGTGTGTTATACAAATGGAGCTCGCCATCAGGACTAAACCCGCTAGAGCTGCGGCACTTCCCCATATTTGCAATGTTAACGTGGCCATGAAACTCGACACTGACTGCACCCAGTAATTCATAGATCTGATATTTCGTTCTCAAAGTCTTATTGCACGTCAATATCTCCTGTGTTATATAAAATAAAAACACACACACACACACACACATATATATATATATTTATATCTATATACTCCAGTGTTATATCAAAATAGGTATATTCCCCATATATAAAATAAATAAGCAAATTATCTTTTATTTTATGTTAAATTAGGCAAATTATCTCCTTATGCATTTTATATGTTTCGAAATACACTCTCTTTTGTGAAAATGTAGGGGGGGGGGGGGGGGGGGTACTATGGCATATTTAACGTAAATATTAGAGCAATTTGCCAATTTATTTTTTTCATAGGGGGTAATGTCCATATCTATTATATGATAAGGGTAAAATGCCATTAGCTCTATTTCTAAGCTGACTGGATCTTTTGTTGTTTTTTGAGCTTGATCTATTTAGTTATTGAACTCGATTTTATATTTTCTTGCAGGCAATGGTTGCATGGGGGTGGAAGTGAGCAAGAACAGAGGAGCATGCCACCTAATTAATTACTGTGAAAGTTATTATCAAAAATTAAATAGTATCTGAGAAATTCTGTAATATATAGTAGCTTCGACTTTTGACTATTGTCGACTATATATGCGACAAAGAACTGATTTTGGTTATTACTCCCGGGTGTCAATCGTTTGATTCATATTTTCCTTTAGGATAATTGCAGCAAGTTTATTTGGTCGTCTGCAATGTGGTCCCAACTTCAAAACATGTGAAAAGCGTCTTAACCTATTGAAAAATGTACAAATTACATTTGATGTCATATTTAACGAATAAAAATGTAGAAATGTTTCAAAAACGAACATTAGATCAAATACTCGGGAACAATTCAAACATCTTTTTAATAAATTAGAGGCTATTTAACACATTTTGAAAGATTAAGTTCCTATTAATAGAGTGAGAGTTCCTTTTACAAATTCTTTCTACCATGAAATCGTGTTTGGAAAACTAACTACATCGACTTACATGCATTTGATTTAGAACCCCACTATTAACACAGAAACTCTTTTTAAATACATCACGAATTAAACCCACACATATCTTAATATTCCTACGTAAAAAACTATATCAACTTAATTATATCTACAAAGTTTTTGTACAGCTTGAGGTGAGCATTAATTGTAGTTTTTGTTCTAGCACCTTTTTTAATTAGATTATGCTCGGTTGGACTAAAACACATGTATATAGACATGTACTATAAGATTTTACCTTGGGCTATAGCCCAATCCAACCCTTGAGGTGTCTATGCTCCTGCTTTTAGGGGCAAGTATCTTAAAATTAAACACTATTTGAGCACATAAATGCATATTTATATAGAAAACTAATTCTAGTCACCAAATCTTATCTACATTTAGTATCAATTTATTTCCTGAAAAAGAAAGACAAAAATGTAAATTACAGCATATTCAAACTCTGATGTTAATAGTCCCGTAACCCATTACAAATACAACACGAATTATACTCAACACACATCTAATTATGTCTACGAAACGTTTTGTGCCGCTTGAGATGGGCAATTGCAGTTTTTGTTCTAGCACTTTTGGCTCGCCGTGAATCAGTGAACGCCATCATGCTCTTGTGACCCGAAGTCATGCATATTATATTTTCGTGCAACGATTATCTGACGGAAAATTCCGATAGCGTGACTGATCTTTTCCGTCGTTTTCTCGGCTATGTAAATGGAGTCACCTGACTGTAAGAAGTAAATCAAAGATCTGACGAGACTCTTTTAATCTATTCTAAAATTGGCTTTTTGAACTCTATGTTTTATTATTATCATAATGCTCTTTCAGGCTTGAATACGTGGAGGATAGAAGTACGCAAAAACAGAAGAGCATGTCACATAGTTAAATGTGGAAGTCATTACGGCAAATTTAAACGGGCTGACCAATGCTGTAATAGTATATGTTTGACTTATGACTTTGTCGACTATATAATATTCCTAATTTGCCTACATCGGCTTTGATAATTTTTCTTTCGATATATCTGAAAAACCGAGGGATATAAACATTTCTTTTTTATCGAGCAAAACATTTATTGAAAAGAAAAACGAAGCACAAGGGGTGCTTCAACCTCGTACAAACAAATTATATACTGAATTTTGCGGAAAAAAAACACCAAAAGATACTTGAAACCATCAAGAAACAGCTCCATTCCAGGGATATAAACATTTAAACTTTTAATATTAGAAAGGATAATCACATGTGTTTATGTATTACACTACATATAATACTATATATATACATGCGTGTATAATAATATTCCGAATGGGTTTTTTTATATATTTGGATGGTCGGCCGTTAAGAAATGGGCAATTGGACCCTATGTGTTTGCTATTTCAACAGTGAAAGTGGAAATAGGGTATTGCAGTTTAGGCTTTTATCCTTATTTCATTAAATAAATGCACAAACCGTTTCTGTATAATATTTCATTGGCGCACGCCATGGTAATTCCTTTTAGTAATACTCTTACTGAAATTTAAAGTTAACAAATAAGACTATAAAAGCATGGTTAATTTCTAGTTGAGTGCGTTGTTGACTAATTTGTCAATTCGAGCGAGTGAAGTTAAAAATTAAACCATGCGAGTGGCGAGTTACGTGGGGTGAATGGTGGGCGGATGCTGAGTTTAGATTGTGAGAAAAATATAGCAATATTTCGGTATAAAAATAAAGACATAATCTACTTTGTATGCTAAAAAAAACAATACCTTAACATAATAAAAATACATTAAAAACAACATAACCTAATTAACATAATAATTTAAGGACGCAAGCGAATATTTTATCCGCATAAAAACTATAAAGTTATGGTTTAAATTGATTCAAGGTCGAAAATATAACTATCAAACAACACAAAACTAACAAAAAACTATATTAGTTCAAAAACAACAAACATTACATACAACACATTTAGTATTTAAGTTTTCTTAACATCACTAAAGAAAAATAATCAAACATTAAAAATTAAGTTGAGATAGAGATTGTTTGTTTGTGATAAACTAGAAGATGATGGTAATTTTATATGATTTTCAGAAACTTTCTTTGCTCCCTCTTTTCTCCAAAAATTATACAAACTAGGGTTATACGCGTGCATGTTTGGGCGGATTGTTACTAAAATTATAACCATAACTAAATTTTGCTTGTTACCGATTTGCAATCCGAGCAGGTGAAATAATAAAATAAACCATGGTGAGTGCGGGTTTGATGGGTCTGATTTTGACAGATCGGGCGAGTCTTGGACACCCATATTATCCTTTATTCGCATATATTAGCTTTAATATTTTTCATCGATAGATCTGAAAGACCCGGGGATATATATATATATATATATAGACATAAATTTTAATATTAAAAAGGATAATATACAGATAGTTTTTGAGGTATAAAGTATTTACATAAGCCAACCTTATATTTGAGAAGTTAAAAATTATTTATATCATATTATGTTTGAGATTATACATTCCTCCTTATAAAGCCGTTAATTCTAATGGATTACCGTGATATATATGCATAAGTACTAATTAAATTTTCATGAAACTCTTGTCTGATGAAAGAGAATAAAAAAAAAATCAGGATGTTCAAAGATACCATAAGTCATATAAGTATGATTAATTATTTCATACTATTGCACTTCATTATCCTATGTTGCACTGATACTTTAAAAAAATCGTCTCATGCAAAGAACAAATACACCAGTATGTTTCATGGCATGCCTTATAAATACGACTTTGATACTCCGGCATTACCCCATTACGTTCAAGATAACTTTAATTTTTTTATTAACTTAAAAAATTGCAAAAAGAGAAATAATAATTGTTATAAGATAAAATTTAAAAATTACAAAATTAAAATGACAAAAGAAAGCGAGACTTTTTCTACTCGTATTCGTCTTATTATTCCTCATTCAGACTCACTTCTTCATCTTCACTTATTTTTAACTAAAAAAGGTGCATAAAGGTTGCAAATTGTAAATTCTACTTAATTTTGAGTCATGAAGCCTTAACTTATCAATAGCAGGAAAGATACTACGCAAGTTTGGGACAGTCGGCGGGCAGTGTAGCTTTCTGCACATACTAGCAAAGTTGTAATAATTAATGAGTTGCCGAAAAAAACTGAAACGTGCCTTCCTTGCACCTAAAATATTTAATTTTTAGGTAAAAAATGACAATTCCCATTGATATCATGTAGAGGAGAAGTATTTAGAGGATGCAAATTGTAAACTATATTTAATTTTGAACCACCTAATTGGACTTTTTAACTAGTCACGTAACTTGTCCGGACATAAAAAAAACTCTGAATTTTAGTCCTACGATGTGTCATAACTCATAATTTCAATTTACAGCTTAGGAAATTGCATCCGTTTCTTAAGTTTTACAGATATTATTAATTTTTACCCCATTATTTTTAAATATTTACTCATACACCCCTAAAATTGTTAAATAATTATATTTACAACTTTGACAGTTTTTTATACTTCAAAATTGAAAGTAAGAACTTGATATTAACTTGTAAAATAAATTTAGCATATAAATAATTTAAATATTAAACTTAATTTCAAAAAAAATAAGCATATATATAATTTAAATATTAAAATTAATTTCAAACAAAATTATTTTCTGTTTCAGTTGAATTTTAAAAATTAAAATTTTAATGTATAAAATGAATTATACTTCTAAAATATACTATTGTAGAATGTGTTCTGTTAGATATTTACTGCACAGATCATCAAGTAACGTTAGTACAATGAAACAATGTTCAGCTGTAAGATGTTTTAGAATGTGTTGTGCTAACTACACTAACCAAATTTTCCAACAAACAAAGACCGGAAGCGTGCGCCTTTCGGATCCACTGATTAGCCCCAAAAGGCCAAAGCCCACTATAAATATGGCACGATATATACTCACATGAACACATCTCAAATATTCTTACATCAAAAACTTCCACTTAAAATTATGTCTTCAAAGGTTGTAAGATGGGCAATAGCAGTTTTTGTTCTAGCACTTTTGGCTAGCCGTTCATCAGTGAGCGCGATCACCTGCTCCCAGGCCGTGGCGAAGCTTAGTCCATGCATCGGTTACCTGACGGGGAAATCAAATGGCGTGACGATTCCTTGCTGCAGCGGCGTCGACTCACTAAATAAAATGGCGAATAACAGCGCTGATCGGAGAAGTTTGTGTGAGTGTTTTAAGAAAGTCGCCCCCGCCGTGGGGGTTTTGCCTGATAGAGCTGCCGCACTTCCTAAAGCGTGCCATGTCAATGTTAACGTGCCCATTAGATTTGACACCGACTGTAGCAAGTAAATTACTAACTCTCGTTCTCAAAGTATTATTGCAATATTATTTAATAATGCTAGTCTTGTCTAAAAACTTAAAATTGTAAAGATATCGAATAATTATTAATTTTTATATATTACTTTTAGCATATGTTTTTCTAACACACACTCTCACTTGCATGCAGGCTGTAGTACTATCTTTTAGTTAAGCGAGCTATAGACACATGGCATTTTTGATAAACGTTTGGCGACTGAATTTGGAAATTAAATTTGTTTTCGGTCTAACCCTGATTTATACTGAAGTGTGGCCTTATCAACAAATTTAAAGGAGAGATTGAAGATTTATTAATTTAATTATTTTCAAACAAAAGTTGAGTAATATTTCACACTTAGTAGTTGAATGTGATGTGATGTAATTCATTTAACTAATTTTCGAACTCTGTTCTCTTGGTTCTTGCAGGCTTGAAGTCATGGATATTGGAAGTGTGCATGAACAGAAGTTCATGTTTCATAATTAATTGCAGGAGCAGTTGCTGATAATTAAATAATAAAGAAGCTGAGCAATTCTATGATAGCAGCTTTATGTAGCAAATAACTACTTTTAATTATTACCGGCGGCAATCGTGTGATTTACATTATCTTTTATTGGCATATATTAGCTTTAATATTTCATAGTTAGATTTGAAAACCTGCAGATATCTAAATATATATATATATATATATATATATATATATATATATATATATATATATATATATATATATACATAATCAAATTCTTAATATTGAAAACGATAACATACAGATAGCTTTTGAAGTATAAACTACTTTCATAAGCCAACTGTACTAGAGAAGTTAAAAGCTATTTGTATACTATTACGTATGACGGTATGAGATGTTGCATTCCTTCTTCAGCCATTAATTCTCATAAAGTAATGTGATATAAGCAGAAGTATTTAAATTGAAATTAAACTTTTGTCTATAAAAAAGAGAGGATGTTCAAAGATACCATAAGTCATATAGGGTACAACTAACTATTTTCATACTATTTGCACTTGATATACTATATATAATTCCATGGATACTTTGGAAAAATCGTCTCAGGATGCAATTATCAAATACTTCAATATGTACATTATATGTCTCGTAGCATACCCGTAACTTAAATTAATTATAATACTACTGCAATACTCAAATACTACTCGATACGTTCAGGATAACTCGAGTATTTCATTGAGTTATTACCTTTAAAAATAGAATTTAAAACAAATAGATTAATATTTATAAGATAAAATTAGAAACGTACACTTTTAATATGACAAAAAAAGCAAGACTTTTTACTACAAACATTTGTCTTATGATTCCTCATTCAGGCTCACTCCTTCATCTTCGTTTCTTTTACATAAAAGGGTACATAGAGGATGAGGATTGAAAACTTTAGTTAACTTTGAATGATGTAACCTAAATTTATCAATAACAAGAAAAGGTACCAAGCAAGTTAGGGACAGTACGTGGGGGAGCAGTGTAGCTTTTCTACATATGCTAAGCAAAGCTGTAATAATTATCGAATTGCCGGGAAAAAACCGAAACGCTGCCCCCAGTGCACCTAAAAATATTTGTTTAGGTAAAGAAGACAATTCCAATTAATATCATGTTGAGGACAAGTATATATACGATGCAAACTGTAAACTATAATTAACTTTGGATCATGTCGTCTGAATTTATTGGCATTTTTTCAACTAGTCGTGTAACGTGTCCGCAAATCAAAATTAGTCATTTACTAAAATTACTCTCTAAGTCCTACAGTGTGTCATAATTTTAATTTATATCCTGGCGCACAAATTTCATTTGACTCAGCAGTTTCACAAATATTTTAATTTTTACCCCAATATTTTTTAAAATGTTTACGTACAGATACACTCTTAAAACTGTTAAGCAATTAAATTTACAAATGTGAGAGTTTCTATACTTTAAAAATTAAAAACTTGATATCAATTTATAATTAACTTTAATGTATATTTAATTTAATCATTAGTTAATGTTTTAATATAAAACCGTTTGTAGTTTGAATTAAGTTTTTAAAATTATAACATTTCATTTTATTAAATCAATTATAATTTTTAAACTTAAACATTTTAAAATGTTGCATTAGTAAGGTCACTACAAGAAAACTGGGCAACTGCGACAACATAGTTCCAACAAAATAAAATTTGTCACTGTTAGTAATGGAATTCCAACAGAATACCAACAGAATACTCACTACAAAATATTTAGCAACAATATTCCAACAAATTGTCCAACCAATTAATTTTATGTCGCAATTCTGTGGCTATTCTGTTGGAGAAAGTTGAAACAAGTCAACAACGACGATAGAGTTCCAACAAAAATAAATTCGTCACTATTATTAATTGAATTACAACAGAACAGTATCAAAAATATTAACTACAAAATATTTAGTGACAATATAGCTACAAAATTTCCAACCAGTTAATTCTTGGTCGCAATTCTGTTAGAAACTATTCCATGACATCTAATATAATTTAATTCTTTCTTGAATTCGTTGGTGTTCAATAGGAAATAATTTGGCGCCAAATATTGTCGTTTTGCACCAACTTTAGCAACGAAAATTCCGCCGCGAAGTCTGTTTCTAAAATTCTATAAAGACAATGTAGTTCGAACAAAAACAAACGTGTCACTGATACTTTGTTAATGACAAACTTACGACATACCAACATACAATGTATTACAAAATATTTAAGGACCCAAAAGGTGTTCGACTTATTAACTGTTTGTTAAAGTTTCACGATTATAATGAAGTAGGTGTAACCATATACTAATCAAAGTGGGAAGAGTTAACATTCATACCTTTGTTTCTCCAAAATTTAGTGATCTTGCAAAAATTCTTTGTGAGGAGGAGTGCAACAGACTTATGCCTTATCATAGTCATCAAGTTCTGCACTTTTGCCTTTAGATTGAATAGCTGCATTGGATCTAATTGTATTATTACTTTAGAGTTTTAACTCATATGTTGCAAGAGATCCAATGAGTTATTCAAGAAACATACTTCTAATGTTTTTTGCCTTTCTCAATTGCTTTTATTTTATGGCAAACCTCTTAGGTAGAGAGTAGGGTGCTGATAAGTATCAAGATTATTTAGTTCTAATTAGAGGAAGAACCACAACTCCTTGAATTGGGATGAGAGAAAATAGACTTGAAAATAAAAATACAAACTTTTCTTCTTCTACTCTCTTCCACCGTGCAACACATAAATATATATTACATTGCATAATGCATTATAGATAATTATAATAATATTAGATAATACTAATAATTAACTAAATAACTATTACACATGAATTTAACATTAATACTAATAATAATAATTAGGCACGTATCAATTGCCCGCCCCTGAAATTCGACCTTGTCCTCAAGGTCCAACATCTTGAATTTTCAAACGCTCTCCTATGGAATCTTCATCAAAAAATTCACTAGTTGATCCTTCTTCCATAACTAAAGTTAAAAACTGTGGGGACTTGCACTTGTGCCCTGGTGTATATCGCTCCTCACAGTTAAAGCATAAACCTTTGAAACGTCGAGCTTGTATCTCAGCTTGTGATAACCGTCGAAGTGGTAATTGTGAAGGCGGTTCAGGCGGTGGTGGTGCTAAAGGAGGATTCGGTAAAAGTGGTGATGCATTTGCAGGTGAAACTAAACGAGGATAAGGGTGATAACACGAATCTCGCAACTTATCTTCAATTAGTTTAGCTAAACTGATTGCCTCAGCAACTGTCACTGGTCGTTGTACCGCTAACTCCCGCTGAATATCAACTTTCAAGCCTGAAATGAAACAATTCATAATAGCTAATGGAGATAAATCAGTAATACAGTTTTTCAACTCCTCAAACTGATTCTGATAATCCTCAACTGTACCCTGTTGACGTAATTTAAACAACGCAGCCTGATGATTAGCATAAGTTGAAGGCCCAAAACGTAAAGAGAGGTCACGTTTAATTTGCCAACTACTAAACTGGTTATTCATATGCATCCATTTATACCAACTTAATGCTCTTCCATGCATATAAAATGAACCAGCTGATCGAGAGGAACATTAAAATGTGTAAAGAACCTGTCGGTGTTGAAGATCCAGTCTAAAGGATCTGTACCATCAAACGAACACAATTGAATTTTGGGAAGTTTAAACACTTCCGGTTGGGTCGGAGGTGCAAAAACCGGATTCTGAAACTGTTGCGATGGGCTGCCAACCTGATATTCTTGAGCGTGCGATGACAGAGATGGAGCAACAGTGGCAACGGCTTGTTTGTCCAGGTGTGCCTTAATATCCGTGATCATGGTCATCATCAAATCAAGTTTAATATCATGATCATTGTATTTTTTTTTTTTTTTTTTTTCAAATTTCGAACAGAATCAACCAAATTCAACTCTTCCGCCTCTTTTGATTGTGAACGAGTGGGAGGCATAGTGCAATGAAAGCACCAAAATGATAAGTATCAAAATTATTTAGTTCTAATTAGAAGAAGAACCACAACTCCTTGAATTGGGGATGAGAGAGAATAGACTTGAAAATAAAAATACAAACTTTTCTTCTTCTACTCTCTTCCATCGTGCAACACATAAATATATATTACATTGCATAATTTCAAATAAACTAATAACTAACCACTCCTACAATAACTCTTACCATAACTCCTAAATAACTGTATTATAGATAATTATAATAATATTAGATAATACTAATAATTAACTAAATAACTATTACACATGAATTTAATACTAATACTAATAATAATAATTAAGCACGTATCAGGTGCTCATTGAACCAGTTTTGTTGCACTGCATTCATCACCTGCAGTATAGCCTCATTGACAATATTTCTATGTTTAGTATTGAATTGAGTAATAGTTTTATTTTTCTGCATTTTCAGTGCATCAAACCGATTGTTGAGAATTTATCGTTTTGATCTCTTGACTGATGGAGATCCTTCATGAAGAACTTTTTATTGATAATCACCACACACACACACACACACACACACACACACACACATATATATATATATATATATATATATGTATATGTATACATATCTATATATATGTATACATATATATGTATGTGTTTGTGTATATATTAGAACACTATATGTTGTTATTGCATATATAATGATATAAGATTAGTTTCGGATTTATGGATGATGTGACGTCCCACGTATTACAAAAATATTTGTAATATGTGCTGCACAAATTAATTGTTGATTTATATTGACCGCATATATATTTTTTATTATATATTTATTTAACACTCTTTATACAGATTTAGACCACTTTATGCTATTACTACATATCCATTGGTTTTAAGTTTATTTTAGATGAAGGATAATGAAATATGATAATATAATATTTGTGTGGGTATCAGTAAATTTATTGTTATTATATATATACACAACACTAGGTATACATTATCATTGTATATTTCATTGTACAGTCAATAATATCCATAAAAAAGCAAAATGAAAAGATTTTAATTTGTTTAGATATATTTCTACAATTTAACTAAAATAGAATAATAAATAATGACCCAATTTTATTTTTTTTTCTGCAAAACAATGAGATTTTTATTATAATCAAAACAAAATATAGTGCCTACTTTATAAATGAGAAACAAAGCTAATCCAAGCCAAATAAAACCAAACAAGTGAGTATAAATAAAGCTATCGAGCGAACCAAAAGAATATCTTATTACACCCCTTCTATAGGGTTATTTATCTAAATGAGAATATATAAATCTTATCTAAACTAAATAAAATAAATCTTTTTTTTTTGTTGTGATCCTTTTCAATTTCAAACCATAAATCTTGACAGCTCCGATTCTTTATTCCTGATCGCTCCATTTCTTCCCCTTGGAAAATTATAATATTGCTCCGAAATTCCTAGAAAAACCAAATGACAAAATATAACTCCAAGACCAGATCTTGGATATCATTTTGAATCTCGCTAAAATTACACAATTATTTTGAACCGATTAAAATGATATTATAATACGGATCACAAGTGTATATATTAATATATATGATATATATATCAACATTTTATGTTAAGTCTTTAGTAGCTGATCAACTGAGGTAATTATATTTTTTATATTTAAAATTTAAAATTTAAAATTACACAATTAATATGACAAAAGAAAGCGAGACTTTTTCTACTCGTATTTGTCTTATGATTCCTCATTCAGACTCACTCCTTCATCTTCACTTTTTTTTTTTTTTTTTTTATAAGTAAAAAAGGTACATAAAGGATGGAAATTGTAAATTCTACTTAATTTTGTATCATGTAGCCTAAATTCATCAGTTACGCACATGTACACATCTCAAATATTCTTACATAAAAAATTATGTCTTCAAAGGTTGTACGATGGGCAATTTATAGCATTTTCAGTTTCTGTTCTAGAACTTTTGGCTAGCCCTTCATCAGTGAGCACGATCACCTGCTCCCAGGCCGTGGCGAAGCTAAGTCCGTGCCTCGGTTATCTGACGGGGAAATGAAGTGGCGTGACGATTCCTTGCTGCAGCGGCGTCGACTCACTAAATAAAATGGCGAAGAATAGCCCTGACCGGAGAAGTTCGTGCGAGTGTTTTAAGAAAGTCGCCCCATCCTTGGGGGTTAAGCAAGACCGAGTTGAGGCACTTCCTAAATTGTGCCATGTCTACTTTAACTTGCCCATTAGATATGACACTGACTGTAGCAAGTAAATCAATCATTCTCTTTCTCGAAGAATTTCTCATATATCTAAAGATAATTTAATTATCTTCTTGTCTAAAAATTTGAATTTGAGAATATGTTGAACAATCATTAATGTTTATGTATTAATTTCTAGCATGTATTTTCGAATTACGTACACGCTTTCAAGTGCAAGTGTTTCTTTTTTATTCAGCGTGACCGTGACATTTTTCTGATATATGAGTGGAAATTGAGTTCGAAGATTATGCCTCTTTCCAGTACCCACTCAATACTAAATTGAATTGTCGCCTTATGAGAAAATCGAAAATTTATAATGAGAATCTTGATTGATATTGTTTATTTTTAAACGGAAGTAGAATATCATTCATGCGGTCGTTGAATATGATGTGATATATTCATTTAATTATTTTTTTTAACTCTGGTTTTTGTTCTTGAAGGCTTGAATATTTCATGGATATTGGTGGAAGTGTGCATGAACGGAAGTTCATGTTACATAATAAATTGCGGGGGAGCAGTTGCGGAAAATTAAAATGAGCTGAGCAACTCTATATAATATATAATATAGTAGCTTGAAATTTTTGCTATTCTCGATGCCTTGGTAAACGTATGATTTATATTATCCTTGGTAAACGTATGATTTATATTATCCTTTATTCGCGTATTTTAGCTTTAATATTTTTTCATGATAGATCAGAAAGACCTGGGAACACATATACACGACCAAAATTTTAATATTGAAAATGATAATGTACAGATAGTTTTTGAAGTATAAACATAAACCAACCTTGTAGTTCAGAAGTTAAAACTATATAAATTATATAAAATATGTTGAAATTCCACATTCCTCCTATAAGCCGTCAATTGTAATTTTTTTATTTTTATTTTTTATCAGCAACAACTTTTCATGAATTCTAGAAAACCAAAAAAAGTAAATGAAAACAGAGTACAAGAAATACTCTGTTACAAATAACAACTCTAAAACCTTAGAAATCACTCCAAATCTAAATATTTAAAAAGAATTTATATGCCAACATTTGCATTTTAATTGGTGCGCGCATTTGCAAAAATGACCATAGATTGTTCATCACCATCTCCTCTTTTATTATTTCTAATGAAGTAATGTGATATAAGCATATATAAGTATTAAATAAACTTTAGTGAAATCTTGTCTGATAATTAGGATGTCCAAATATATCATATAAAAGTCATATAAGTATAATTAATCATTTCATACTATTGCGCTTCATATACTATGTTGCACGAATACTTCTAAAAATCGTCTAATATCAAAATATCAATATATATGTATCGAAGATGTCTCATGGCACCCGTCATTCAAATTTATTACAACATGACTTGAATACTCCAATTTATTCTAATACGTATGATGTTTTTAAAAAAAATATTAACTTACAAAATTGAAACCAAAAAATTAAAAGTGATTGCAAAAATTACAAGAAAAACACAAAATTAATAGGACAAAATAAAGCAAGACTTTTTCTTCTCATATTTGCCTTATTCTTTTCCATGAAAAGGTACGTAGGGGATAGAAATTGAAAACTTTAGTAAACTTTTAATTATGTAGCCCAAATTTATGAATGACCGACAAAAAAAAAAAAAAAAGATAGCAATTATATATACTACGCAAGTTTTGGGACAGTCGGGGGACAGTGTAGCATTCTTCATATATTAAGCAAAGCTGTAATAATTAATGAATTGCCGGAAAAAACTGAAACGGTGCCTTCCCTGCACCTCAAATATTTAATTTTTAGGTAAAAAAAGACAATTCCTATTAACATCAGCAGTCATCTGTTTTTCCATGGCACCGCCCGAACCTCAATCTGGCAATGTTTCGTGCCTCGGCAAACTGATATATATTATTCAGAAAACCGCAATATATAATAAATTACCATCAATTTTATTCACCGAGCTAATTAAAAAACTGAAAAAGGAAAAGAAAAACTGATCTCCTAGCTCATTCATGCACTATAAATAAGAGCACTACATTTCATACTCTCTCCACATTTTATAACAATATATAGTGCAAAAAATCTATTTCTAGCTCTAAAATGGAGAGAGTAAACAGCTTTAGGTGGTTGGAGGCTGTGGTGCTTTTGGTTCTTGTTGCTGGCCAACACTGGGCGGCAGCTGTGATTCAGTGCAACGACGCGATGACACCTGTGATACCCTGCGCGTCGTACTTGATGGGTGGTGATCCGTCGCCGGGTGGTGAATGTTGCGCTGGCGTACAATCACTTGGACAAATAGCGGCGGCGTCACAAGAAGATCGGAGAGCCATATGCAAGTGTTTCAAGGATATGCGCGGAGCGTTCCCTATTGACTTGGCCAAAGCAGCGAAACTTCCTCAACTGTGTCAAGTTAACCTTCCCGTGCCTATCGACCCCAAAGTCGACTGCGACAAGTAAATATATATATATATATTTTTCATGTTTTTTCCTTTCCACGATTATAAATTATATGTGACTTGTCATTTAGAATCCACGCATGTATTTTCTATTTCAATTTTCATCCTCCAAGTAATCTTTTTACGTAAAAGAAATAAAGGCGGATAAAAATGATGAGCTAAAAATATTTCTAAATATTTGTTTGGCGAATTAATGTAGTGATATCAACTGTTTTGTTTGTATGTGTAGGATTTGAAGGCCGGGGAACTCCTCTAGGGTGTGAAGATAACTTTATGCTTGGTGCATGTATTTAGCCCGTTATTGCTCAGTTTGCTTGGAAATAATTTTGTATTGTGTTATGGCCTACTTATAATAATGAAAATGCACCTAGAGCGTATGATGTAACTTGTTCTACTAATATCGTTTAGCATGACTTCGACTTCATGATAGTGGAAATTTGTGTTTGGTAAGACTTTGATTAAGGACTACAACTTTGGTTGATTCACTTTTAGACGGTGTTTGTAAATCTTTATAAAATTCTTATAAAAGGAGTCAATACTTTAATAAAAAGTCGGAAGTGTTTGGAAATCTTTTTTAAAAACTACTTAAATCATTAATTAGGTGTTTGTAAAATACATGAGAAGTAACTTTTATTTTTAAAGATCTTTTTAAAAATATCATAATTCCAAAAGTAATTGGGGAAGCACTCATGTGCATGCTTTTGCGGCTTGTGTTTTTTTTTTGATTTTTTTTAGACGAACAGAAACAAAAGTCAGTATTCCAAACACTAAAAATGTGTTTTAGCGGCTGCAAAAGCCAACAAACTCCTTTTAAAAGTATTTACAAACACCACCTTACAATTCATTTAGAGAACTTTTTTTGTCTTTAAAAGATAAAATTGTATAAAAGTTAAATACTATTTTAATCTTTATACAATTGTTTAGTATACATAAGGTAATCAAAGAAAAGATAAGAAAAAGCCTAAAGCTTAATCATACCGCATAACCATATCATCGAAGGAAGGAAAAAAAAAGATAAAAAAAAAAGAAGAAGCAGACGGGCAGGAAAAATTAGGTGGTGTTTGCAAATGCTTATAAAAGGAGATTGTTTGCTACTTTTGCTTAAAGTCACTTTAAGTAATTTTTAATAAAAACTCGAGAGTGTTTGCAAATCTTTTTAAAAAGCTATTTAAATAATTAATTAGATGTTTGTAAATATTAATGAGAAGTAACTTTTCTATTTAAAGACCTTTCAAAAATAACATAATTCCAAAAGCAGTTGGGAAAGCACCCATGGGCATGCTTTTACCGTTTGTGCTTTTTCTAAGACAAGCAGAAGCAAAAGTCAACATTCCAAATACTAAAAATATGCTTTTACAGCTGCAAAAGCCAACAAGCTTCTTTTATAAGCATTTGCAAAAACACCACCTTAATCACCCAATCTTTCTCATCAACTAAACTGAGGAATTTCTTTCTTATTCTCAATCATAAATGCTTGATGTAATATTAACTGTAAAACTCCATTGAAGAACCAAAAGCTTGAGAGCAAATTACAGAGAGTGTTTTTAATCAGGAGAATTAAGTAAGTAAAAATAACTAAGGAGCAGCCTATTTATACTAACAGAAAACGTTCCTAACTAACTAAACTAATCAACTAATTAACCGGCTTACTATTTGGGGAAAGTAGCCGTTAAGTATAAATAATAAAAATATAAAAACTTTCCATAAAAGGAAAGTTATACAAATTATAAAACATATAATTTAAGATCCCCCTCAAGCGGGACATGGATGTCAATGATGCCCATCTTGGACATCATCTTGGTGAAGGGTTGAAGAGCAAGGGGCTTGGTAAGAATGTCTGCAATTTGGTGATCATTTGTGATGTGAATGACTTTGAGAGCACCTTGGTGGACCTTTTCTCTTACAAAGTGACAATCAATCTGGATGTGTTTAGTTCTCTCGTGGTGTACCGGATTGTTTGCAATGCATTGTGCACTCCAATTGTCAGTAAATAAGATAGGAGTCTTGAGGGAGTTAGAAGTGAGATCTTTAAGCAGTTGAGTGATCCAAATGAGTTCACATGTGGTGGTGGCGATGGCCCTGTATTCAGCCTCTGTGGATGAACGGCTGACAGTAGGTTGTTTCTTGGCACGCCAAGAAATTAAGGAATTACCAATGTAGATGCAGTAACCTGTTATACTTCTTCTAGTGTCAGGACAAGCTGCCCAATCACTATTTGAAAATCCTTTAATGTGAAGTTCATTTTGAGCTGGATAGAACAATCCTTTGCCAGGGCTGGACTTGATGTATCGAAGAACTTTATGGGCAGCAGCAAGGTGAGTGTTTGTAGGATGAGCCATATGTTGTGTAAGACACTGAACACTGAAGCTCAAATCAGGTCTAGTGATGGTTAGATACAAAAGTCTTCCAACTAATCTTCTGTATATCTTAGGTTCTGTAAGTAGTTCAGATTCTTCATCATTAGCTTGAAGTCTTTTAGTTGATGTCATAGGAATAGAGCTTGGCTTAGAACCTAAATATTCAGCTTCATTCAAAATATCCAAAGCATATTTCCTTTGGCAAATGCTGATTCCTTTCTGACTTCTTGCAACTTCTATCCCCAGAATGTACTTTAAAGGTCCAAGATCTTTGATGGTAAACTGATCATCTAAATGCTTCTTGATGTTGTTGATTTCTTACATATCATTGCCTGTAAGTATGATGTCATCGACATATACACAGAGAGCTGTAAAGGAAGCATCATTTTTCTTGAAAACAAGGATGAGTCAGATACACTTTGAACATAACCAAAGGCTAAAAGGCAGGTAGTTAGCTTATTGTTCCATTATCTAGAGGCTTGCTTAAGGCCATAAAGACTCTTCTTTAACAAACAAACTCTCTTATCATTAGTAGCACAATAACCTGGAGGGGGCTTCATATATATTTCCTCATCTAAATCCCCATGAAGGAAAGCATTATTCACATCAAGTTGGTGAAAAAACCAATTGTTTGCAGAAGCTAAAGCTAAAAGAATTCTCACAGTAGTGATCTTAACTACAGGGGAGAATGTATCAAAATAATCCAATCCTTCCTCTTGAGTATATCCCTTAGCAACTAACCTAGCTTTATACCTTTCAATGTCACTATTAGACTTGTACTTTATCTTATAAACCCATTTACAGCCTATAGAATGATGACCAGGAGGCAAAGTAGTAAGAATCCAGGTATTAGTCTTTTCTAAGGCTTGAATTTCAGCTTGCATAGCTCTCTGCCATTCTAAGGATTTATTAGCTTGATGGAAAGTCTTTGGTTCAACATGCTGAGTTATGGAAACAGTGAAAGCTCTATGGATGTTACTAAGTCTAGATAGAGATAAATGCTTTTCAATAGGATATCTGACAACTGTAGAACAGTTAGCTTTGTGCAATGATTCAGGTAATGTATAATCATAACTACTAAGGTAAGCAGGAGGAACAACATGTCGAGTAGATCTTCTAATACCATCAGAAACAGAAGTATTAACTGGTAAAGTACCAGATGGAACAACATCATGTAAAGCAGTAGCATGATCAGGTATTAAAGAAGAATCGGAATTGGAAACATGTATATTATCAGATGGAGGAATAGAAATACTAGAGATGCCCTCTGATGTTTGATCAAAACCAATATGAGGAGCTTCACTAGAGAAAGAATCTGCAGAATGTTGTTGCTGAACCATATGTGTAATATCCATCCTATCAGGGGAATCAGGCAAGGACAAACTGAATGCAGGAGATTGAGGTTGTTGTGGTATAATCAAAGGTGGTGGAAAGACTTCAGGAGCAGGAACTTGAACTTGAATGAAAGAATCTGTACAAATAGGACTAGAGGAACTACCAGGAAATACATTAGTTACTTTAGGTAAATCTTTAAAAGGAAATATTGTTTCATAGAATTTGACACTTCTGGAAATAATGAGTTTAGAAGTCTCTAAATTAAGTAACAAATACCCCTTTGTACCCTGTGGATAACCAAGAAAACACACTTTTGGCTTCTGGCATCAAACTTATGCCTATGAGCACTAAGTGTAGTAGCAAAGCACAAACAACCAAATGTTTTTAATAAATTGTAATCAGGAGGCTTCTAAACAAAACTTCATAAGGAGTTTTACTGTTTAAAACAGTAGAGGGAAGCCTGTTAATGATGAAAACTGCAGTAGAAACACAGTTAGTCCAATATTTCAAAGGAACATGAGATTGAAACTTAAGAGATCTAGCAATCTGAAGCAAGTGTTGGTGTTTCCTCTCAACCAAACCATATTGTTGAGGGGTCTCCACACAACTAGTTTGATGAATCACACCTAAAGTAGAATAAAAATGCTTCATGATAAATTCAGTCCCATTGTCAGTCCTTATAGTTTTGATTTTAGTGGAAAACTGAGTATTAACCAAATTATAGAACTGAGTAAGACATGTCTCAACATCAGATTTATGCTTCAAGAAATAAACCCAAGTGCAGCGAGAAAAATCATCAACAATGGTGAGAAAAAACCTGTAACCATCATGTGAGACCATAGAAAATGGACCCCAAACATCACAATGTATAAGCTCAAATATATGAGTAGAAACAGATGTACTAACATGAAATTTACTCTTCTTTTGCTTGGCTAAGTAACAAACCTCACAATGTTCAGCCTTATTACAAGATATAGTAATATGAGGAATACAAGATATCTTCTGAAAAGAAGGATGACCTAGTCTGGTATGCCACAGATCAGAGAGAACAGAATTACAAAGAACTTTATTACAATCAGAAAGAGAATTATTATTTGAAACAGTAGGAATGTCAAGAACATAAAGTCCATGAAGCATCCTAGCAAAATCAATCATCTTCCTGGTTGGTATGTCCTGCAAAACACAACAATGAGGCAAAAAATGCAAACAAAGCTGTGAAGCAGCAGACAACTTAGATACAGAAATGAGATTGAAATTAAAATCAGCAACATAAAAAGCATTAGTTAACTGAATATGATTCAATAAGGTAATGTTACTAACTAGAGAAGCTTTAGTAGATTGCTTATTAGGTAAAGCAATAGGAATATCAACATGTTTAGAAGCAGAAGAAGAGAAATAATGTGGTTCACAAATCATGTGATCAGTAGCTCACAAATCATGTGATCAGTAGCTCCTGAGTTAAGGACCCATAATTTCTTAACATGCTTATCATGAGATTTTGATATTAAAGAAGAAGATAATGCACTATGAAAGTTACCCATGAGAGCTGAAGCAGCAGTATGCTGGTGAGCATCAGAAGAAGCAGCATTCTGAGCTTGAGTGAATGCCATAAGCTTATCAATCAGATCCTGACTGATTTCAATTGGAGGCTTCACAGGCTCAATAGAAACTTGAGAGTCAGTAGCCACCATGTTTGCTGAGGACCATCCCATCCAGGGGGATAGCCAATCAGCTGAAAGCACCTGTCCACTGTGTGCCCATTAAAACCACAATGGGTGCATTTTAACTTCTTTTTATCTATGTTCTTACCATAACCTTTCTGAAATGTACCAGTAGGAGCAGTAGGTGGTTTATGAGAATTGTTAGATTTAGAGAACATAGCAAAAGAGTCCATAGGAACATTAGAGTGCAAAGATCTTTGGTTCTCCTCTTGGAGCAAAAGAGAGTAAACTTTGCTCAAGGAAGGAAGGGGAGTCATCAGTAAAATTTAGCTCCTGATAGCATTGAAGGAGTCATTGAGTCCAACCAAAAACATCAAAACACAATCAGATTGCTGTAGTTCCAGCATGTGTTTATTCACTTCACAGGTACAGTGACCACAAGTACAACCAACAACAAGCCTCTGACTCACATACTCATCCCACAAAGTCCTAAAATTATTGTAATAAGCAGTGATCAAAGCAGAGCCCTGTGTAATAGTGGAAAGAGATTTCTGAAGATGATAAACTCTTGATCCATCAGTGCGATCATATCTAGTTTGAAGTTCTTTCCACACATCAATAGCAGTAGTGAAATACAACAAACTATGTCGAATTTCTTTAGACACAGAATTAAGAAGCCATGACAACACAAGACTATTGGCACGGTTCCAACAGGTTCGAGTAACAGGATCAGTTTCATCAGGAATGGGTAAAGATCCATCAATAAAGCAGATTTTGTTCTTAATATTCAAGGCCATCTCAATGCCTTTAGTCCAGGATATATAGTTATCACCATTAAAGATATCACCAACAATAGATGATCCTGCAAAGTCCTGTGTACCCAAGAAATATACTGATGTAGAATCTTCAGACGGATTCTTAGTGATGCGAGGAGTAGTACGATTATCAGTAGAAGAATCAGTAGGATTAGACATATTTCAACAATTAGGTCAAAAAACCAGATCAAAAAATCACAAATCAACAGGACTGATCAAAAAACAACAATTCAAACCGATTAATCGATCAATAACAACAAGCGAACACAAATGATCGGTGAAATTGCAGAAAAAACCAAACAAATCGACAAGATCAACAGAAAAGTACGATCGAATGAAAATCGCACCCAAATATCGAGTAAAAAACTCAATCAGAGAACAATATCAAGCAACAATTGCTTGATCAATAGCAAGATACGATCAAAAGAGTGCAGCGGAAAGAGATCGAAACTTGGTGAATGATACCATGTAAAATTAACTGTAAAACTCCATTGAAGAACCAAAAGCTTGAGAGCAAATTACAGAGAGTGTTTTTAATCAGGAGAATTAAGTAAGTAAAAATAACTAAGGAGCAGCCTATTTATACTAACAGAAAACGCTCCTAACTAACTAAACTAATCAACTAATTAACCGGCTTACTATTTGGGGAAAGTAGCCGTTAAGTATAAATAATAAAAATATAAAAACTTTCCATAAAATGAAAGTTATACAAATTATAAAACATATAATTTAAGACTTAACCGTCTCCTTCCATGATAAGTTCAGAAACTTATAAAATAAAGCAGAACGTCATCTAATTTTACATTTATTTTTGCAGGCATAAAAGCGGAGTGAACCTGAATATCGGAATAATTTAATTTCTTTATTTTCAGTTCATTTGTGAAGCATTTAATAATGCCACTAGGGCTGTACACAACCCGCCCGACCCGCCCGACCCGCCCGCAACCCGCCCGCCGAACCCGAACCCGCGCGGGTTTTTTTTTAATAAAAAAGTAGCAGTTTAATTTAATGGAAACCCGCCAGAAACGGGCGGGTGGCGGGTTGACCCGCTAACCCGCCCGTACCCGCCCGCCCCAAATCCCTCAACCCTAATCAGTAATCCCCCTCTCAATTTCACGCAGCCCTTTCCCATCTCCATCTCTAACCCTTTCCCCTCTCCATCTCTAACCCTTTCTCCATCTCTAACCCTTTCCCCTCTCCATCTCTAACCTTTTTTTCTCTCGGCGGCAGCGGCGACGCACCTCTCTCGGCGGCGGCGGCTTACCTCCCTCGTCTTTGGCGATTTCAAGAGGTAAAACTTTATTTTTTCATGTATTGTTGGGTGATGTAATGTTATGGAGAGGTTGTTTTGAGTTAGGTAAAACAATAGGGGTTATGTTGATTGTTGGTTAATTGTAGTAATGTTTGATCACAAAGTGAAAAGGGTTTTGATTATGTATGACGTATGTATCAGTGAAGCATTTGGCTCATCATGTGAGCAAAAGAAGTCATCACAGTGCTGAACTTGTTGTTGTTGATGGAAGCTCTGTAAATACTGAAACGTTAGTCCTGTTTCTGCATACATTTAACTCTGGTTCTGTTTCTTGCTTATTCACTATTAGAGAGAGAGAGAGAGAGAGAGAGAGAGAGAGAGAGAGAAGTTGTATATTATGTTGTTTATCAAACTTATGGAATAGTGCTTATTTATGTTGTTTTGTTGCGTTTTATGAGAGTTGGGTGTTATGTAACTTATTGTTTGTGTTCTTGAATGTTTGAACAAGTTTTAGTATTGAACATGTGGTGGAATACTTTGTGCAAATTATTGTTGTTTATGAGCATCTTTAGTTGATGTTATAATTTGATAGCTTATTTTGTGTTTTTTGCACTTTTTGGACATATTTGTTTGTGGTTTTATGCTGAAAAATTGTAGCATTTTTCTTCACTAATTAAATTCTCAAACCCGCCCGCAACCCGCCCGCAACCCGCCTAACCCGCAACCCGCATGGTTTCATTTTTAATTTAACCCGCACGGGTTGAAAAAATGGTAACCCGCCAACGGTAGGTATGATCGTTTTTTGAGCGGTAACCCGCCCGAACCCGCACTTGTACACCCCTAAATGCCACAAACTATACGGGTAGAAGGAGAGAAAGGGGGGACTGGGCTTACATTCAATCAGGGGGCAGAGCCGAAAATTTGGGAGGCGAGAGGAAATAATATAGAATAATTGTTTTTCTATTAAAAGATATGCTATTTATAATTATCTTAACATAAAATGTGATAACTCATTATGAAAACTTAATTACTTTTAAAGAGAAATACATAGTTCCCCTAATAAATCTCAAATTGAAAAGACGACAAATATCCATGATTTTTTCTTCTTATTACGTGTAAAACATGAGGGTTTTATATCACATGGATTTAGTATCAGTATTCTCATAATTTGATACTTTTTCAATTGTGTAGGATGTTGAATTTTTATTAAACTTTATGCAATTTCTTATTGTTTGTATGTTAAGGATCAAAGATCCTTAATTTGTTCTAATTGGAGTTTAGAACGAACTCCTAAGAATTGGAGATGAGATGGGGAGAATTCAACTAAAAATACTATTTATTTCTTCTTCTCCCCTCTTACAATACATTCAATTCTAATTTATAAGCAAACAACATAACTTCTCCACTAACACCACTAATCACATAACATTCCCACTAACGCATAACTATTACAATCATATCCACTACTCATAAATATTATCTAATAATAATAATAATAATAATAATAATAATAATAATAATAATAATAATAAACTATCATATTATAGAAAAATTGTTGGGCCCGTATGAATCCATCCCCCTTGAGAAGAGGTCTTGTCCTCAAGACCCCAAAAGTGAAAGGACTTTGATGAAAATATTCAGAAAGAAAATGCCTAATTTGCAAATTTCTCTTATGATTTTGAAATTCAGCATATGTCTTGTTGCAACAAACCAACGGAAATAATAGCAACATGTTCCCCATCTTCATTATCCTGTGAAATCTTCCACTTCGATTTCCTGTCTTTCGGGAATTTAGTTGATTTCATGTTCAAAATGTACAACTTGATATAAATCTACGCGGTTCCCTCGATCAAATTCTTCTTCAAATCTGAAATTTTAGAATGATGTTGTTCGAGATATTCTGCAGCTTGAGAATCCTCAACGTTCCGTGAAATTTGTAACAATGTTGTAAAGATGTTTGAGGATTCAATTGTTTTGAAATCGTCAGCATTAGTCAGAACATTGTTGGATTTTGGGGTTGTTGGTGGTGGTTGCGGTGTGGGCGGGGGCGGAGGCATTGTAGGGGTGTGGTTGTTTATATTATTTTGGTGTGGGATTGTGATTTGGGAGTCTTTGGGTAAAGATTGTAGTATAGAAGAGTTACCGGACTTTGGAATTTGGGTGATTTCTGTCGAGCTAAACAACATTTGCTTCAATTCTGTTAGCATGGCCATCATGTTGTCGAAGTGGTTTCGATTTTTTGTTAGCATGACCATCATGTTCTCGAAGTGGTTTCGATTTTCTTCCTTGAAAGCGCGCACTTCTTGTAAAAGTTTTGCCAATTCGTATTGAACCGGTGAAAGGGAATGCCACGATCAGAACATCCATAGTTGTTCGAATTTGTGAACTCGGAGGCATGAGAGTTCTCTCAATGATAGCACCAATGTTAAGGATCAAAGATCCTTAATTTGTTCTAATTCGAGTTTAGAACGAACTCCTAAGAATTGGAGATGAGATGGGGAGACTTTCACTAAAAATACTATTTATTTCTTCTTCTCCCCTCTTACAATACATTCAATTCTAATTTATAAGCAAACTACATAAATTCTCCACTAACACCAACCTAATCACATAACATCCCCACTAACGCATAACTATTACAATCATACTCATAAATATTATCTAATAATAATAATAATAATAATAATAATAATAATAATAATAATAATAAATTATCATATTAAATTATCATTGTATCACCAATGTAATATGTAAAAAGTTATCCCTAGTTTTAGTTTATAACGTTGTTCGTAAATTTCTTTTTACCAAATTAAAACAACTCTTAAATGTTCAAAAAGTTTTTGTTTTAAATAAAAGAAAGTATCCTATTAAATCAAAATATACACGCAGAAGATGTAGCTAAAATAATCATTTTCATTCTATTAAATTGCATGTAAAGCATTAGAGTATTAAATGTAGGCAATAGTGTAACAAGTTAAATGAATTTACAAATTAAATTGTGGAAGCAAAGTAAGTAGAAAATTTACCACAAAACTTAATTATAAAATACTTTAAAACTTTATATTATTATCATTTAATTTTATAAATAATTATATATGTAACTAAACAACATATACACTATATACTTATAGAAGTGTATAATATAAGGGGCTTAACGCTATATGGGGTAAAGTATATGGGATTTAACGCTTTTATTCCTAATATATATAACTGTTACATATATATATATATATATATATATATATATATATATATATATATATATATATATATATATATATATATATATATATATATATATATAACTATTGTATACAACAGTTTTTGTATATATACATTATACATATACACACACATATATGCATATCAAAGAGCTGTATTTTTCGTTGACCTTTCACTTTTGTTCACTTTAAATTAAACTGGGGTCAAGATGAACCGAACTTTGGTAACGACGGGGAAAAGGCAAAATCTCACTTTTATGATTTTATCCTCACATGATATCTGTCATTACATGCATTTAATCCCCCCCAACCCAAAAGAAAATACTAAAATAAAAGGTAGTCTCACATTTTGAAACTAGTCGAACATTCCAAAGATCAACTTCTAAAAATAGTTGTAGATATCTTACCCCTCAAATACTTGGCTGTGTACAACTTAAAAATAATATTTTGGCACTTTACATCCACTTGAAAATGTAACAATTTAAGTTAATTGTTGCTTTACATTTGAAAAGTAAACGAAAAAATCGACTGCATTTTGGTAAAAGACCCAAAAATAAATATAATGATTTTTAGATTAAAATCAATAATGTAAGTAAAATGTTCATGAACAAAGAAACCTCTAGTTTAAAGTACATACAAACGTATTAAAGAGAAGTTTGAGAAAAGCACACTGCTAGATATGGTGGTGTTTTTACTTAGAAAGAAATTCGTTGAGAGTTCTTGCCATGTTTTGCATCACTGGCCTACTACCAAAAACGTATTATGTAACTTGTTCTGTACTATATATTGTTATCAATTGTCTCTTATTTCTGAAAATATATTGCAGATTTGCAACTTTTTCTTGATTTTTGTTACGTGATACTACTGAAGATGAAATTAGTGTCAACTTCTAATTTAAATTAAAATAAGGGAAATATTACCAATTAACTTTGAAATAAAATCAGCACAAAATAAGAAACAAAAATATTTAATAAAATATTTTCACTTTAGTCCTTGTACTTTTGAAAATAGTATTTTGATCGCTATTTATTCTAAAGGCTTTGAATTGGCCCAAATGATTTAGGAAACATGCAATTTATTTGGGAGATATTTTATAAATCTCAAATAAATATAATTATCTTAATTTTGAATTAATATGACATTTATGCGCAGCTTTTAAAGCTATATATAATTTGTTTCCGATCAACATTTGAATAGATCAATACTAAATTTAATAGTTATAAAGTTTTTTTTATCAGCCTTGATTGATTTTATGTTATCTTCGAGTTTACATTGTCTAGTAAATATTATAGATAACATTTCATGTTGATAAAAATATTTTATATTATGCAAGTAGATACTTTACTGGTAACATATTTTGATCCATTTAACATTTATTTCATGATTAATTATTTAAATATTTTTTTAAGAGTAAACTAGAAGGTACCAATTGAACTATAAGCTTGATTTTCATTTAACTCTTAAAATTAATTAGTTAAAATATTTCAAAAATAGATTAATATTTTGAGAAAAATTAAAATATCTGAGAATACTTAGAATGAACTTAATTTACAAAAACTGAAATCGAAATATAATAAATTGAAAATAAGATAATTTCAATGACAAAATTTCGTAAAAATATAATTTAAACAAAAAAAGAGACATGAAATGATTCAAAAGGAAAAAAGGGAACAAAAAGTAGAAGGAACGAAATATCAGTTTCTAAAGAGTTTTAAATTTGAAAAAATGGAGTAAGAGTTGTTATAATACTGTGGGGATTTTTATAAACGGACTGGATGTTAAAATTCCCAGCAATCTTTACAAGTGCAACATCCCTTCGTAAAAAAGTCTTTACAAATAGAGAACCTGTTTATAATGGCGGATGCTTTTACCACTTTTAGTCTAATAAATGTACTGTCGGATTGTAAAAATGAAGGGATTCACTGTTCAGGTCATTTTAACAGGAGTCCCTGTATGTAAGAATTTGAAAGGTAAATGTACCATTTTTATAGACGGACTATCACATCGTAATAATAACAAAGGAGGGAGTGTAATTGCGACTCGACTGTTTTTTTTTTTTTTTTAATCAGGCAAAAAGAATAGATAGAAGGAGGACAAGGGGTCCTCCAAACCCATGAAAGAGCGACAGTTACAGACCAACAACAACAACCATGAGAGGAAACAAATCACATATCAATACCATTACTAGAGAGACATATAAAGAAGGAGCAGAAGACCAATCTGAAAAAGAAAAAAGGAAGTCTCTGCTTCTATTTTTAATCCATAACCAAGTTCTAATTTTGATGATCTCCACGCATTTTTTAGCACCGCCATCTTCACTTGAAGGTTACTTTGTTACGTAAATCACACAACAACCAAATAATGAAAAACCATATGCCAGACCAAAATTTCTTCGCACTTCTTTTTGTCCAAAGGCCACCATTTTGATCGTAATGCGCCTTCGGATTATTAAAAGTTACAGTCGTGAATCCAACCCATTTATAGCATTCCATCCACACTTGATACGCCACACTACATTCGAAGAAAAGATGAGTAACATGTTCCTTCTCTTCATTACAAAGTCTGCAATTCAGACTGTCATTGTGAAGCTCCACTCTTCTTCGAATTAATAGATTTGATTCAGTTGGAACCCTGTTTAGAATCATTTTTCATGCAAAAGCAGTCATCTTTGGTGGCACTTTGTTATCCCCAGGGACGGGGCCAAAAATTTGAGTTAGGGGGGCGAAATCATGTAACTTATTATAGAATTTTGAATGTTTTTTCATTAATTATTTTAATTAATTCATAAATCAACGTGAAAATGTAAGTACCTTTAGAAGCATATACTATATAAAAAATAATAAACCTGAAAAATAGAATTTGGCTAAATTGTAGAAGAATTAAACTAAACTACATAAAAAAAATACACAAAAGTGTCATAAAAATGGGGATAATGTATATATTCCTAGGAGTTATGTATTATTTATGTTCACTTAGATATTTATAATTATGTTTCGTATTTGAAGAGAATATTAAATTGTAACTAAATTAATATTAAAGTATTGAATAATTCCTTTGTTGATTTATATTATTAATGAAATATTTCAAACAATATTTTTAGTTTTAATCTATAATTTTGTCTTCGCAAACACTTTTATCAAAAACACAAATTTGTTGTAACGAAGTCGATGAAAAAGTTAAATTATATTAAAAAAAAAGTTCACTCAAATATATACTACACAATCACCTTTTATTTATGTATTACATGAAGTAAAAGATAAATTAAGTAATAGTCAGAAAGCTATATAACAAGATTTTGAGGAACAGTTTTAAAAAAAGAAAGAATAGAACTATTAATAAATTGAAGTTAAAATCTCAATAAATATAAACCATATTTAGCAAATATATATATGGACAAAACTATAATCTGGTAATGGTAGGAACTGATCATAATATATCTGTAGCAATTTGTATAATACAATATTTACTATGTTACGTAATATAATATGTGTATAACAGTACCTATATACTATATTACTACAAGGGGTGGGGTGGGAGCTGGGGGGGGGGGGGGGGGGGGGGGGGGGGGCGGCTATCCAAAAACCTCTTAAAAAAGGCTCGATCACGTCCCTCCTCTTCCCTGTAGATGTATTCGTATGCCAATTTAACCGAATATTTACCACTTCGCTTTAATTTCTATTCCCAGTTGTCCTCTTGATCTTCCTTAAGTTGAACAGATACCCATGAACATTCAGTTCGTAATTGTTACAAGCGAATTTTCATTGATAATAGTCAGACCTAATATAGTTCTTTTTTTTTTAAAAAAATAAATTCTGTGGTAGTTGTTACAAAGGGAGTTTTATCTGATATGACAATTAGACTTTTTGGCGTTTACCAAAGGAGTGTTTGTTGATACTGAGCGATTTCTTTTTAATTCATCCAGACACTGTTGGTTAACAATGAATATTTAGGAAAGGAATGCGTCTCTTTGTATTGTTTTGTCCCTAATAGCGGTTCTTCTTGGAGTGGTTTACATATTACATCACCTCGTTAAATATTAAATTTATAAAAAATAAAGTGTCAATTCAATGGTAATAGAATTTGCATCCTTTATTTCTTTGGTATATTTGATATATAGTACTTTAAATATTTGAGTATTAAACGAAAAAATGAACTGCATTTTCGTATAAGGCACAAAAATAAATATGATCACTTCTAGATTAAAATCTATAATGTAAGTAAAATGTTTATGAACGAAGAAACCCCTAGTTTAAAGTACATACAAACGTATCAAATAGAAGTTTGAGAAAAGCACACTACTAGATATGGTGGAGTTTTTACTTGGAAAGAAATTCGTTGAGAGTTCCTGCCATGTTTTGCATTTTGCCTACTACAAAAAATTAGTTACTTAACAAAATATACGAAAATTTTCTATTGATAATCAATTATTCTTACATAATTCAATGAAACTCAAGTTGTGATCCAAATGTAAAACACTAACCTTCTTTTTGGAGGGGTTGGGAGCAAAATGAAAAAACTCTTAATTTAGTTACAAATTACAATAACTTTCAACTTCAACGATCTGAATCGTAGAAAATTCATTTGAGTTACTGGGGTATTTTGGCCACAAATGCTTAAACTTAATAGGGATAAACATCACTGGATGTTTTCTTAAAGAATTATCGGGAGGTCAAACATCATACCAGTGAGATCGTAACTTCACGACCAGTGTTGTACCTACGTATCTAAAGCATATCTATGACAAATGATGGTATTGCCAAAAATTCAAATGCTAATTTCTTACAACCCATGCACTTAAAATATTTTCTTTAAGACAAATTCCACAATATATTCAAACTATATATATATGGCAATACATTTATTAATTACCACACAAGTTTGTGACGGCTATGGATTATCCAAAGAACCCCAATATAGATTAAATTACCTGATGAAGTAAAAGGATTATGTATTAATACATTAAAGGACAAATGATTAAAAGCCAACTCAAATTCTTGTTTTCTGCCAGCTTACAGGGGTAGTTTTTGTATTTAACACATAAATATTATGGCAGCAAACGAGTATGAACCTCATCATTGGACACACTTTTATCTGATCTCTTAAAATCATTCTAGTTGAAATGGTCAAAGATGAAATCTCTTAAAAAAATATGAAATCTTATAAAATACTGTGGAAAAAATTGCGAATACCTTGCGAAAAGTTTTTAATATATTGCGAAAAACTTTTAATATATTGCGAATGGAAACATACTGTGGAAAAAAGACTTTGATCCATAGTTCTTAATAAATAAGTAATTATCCTTAATACATCAAAAAGGGACAAGAAGTACCAAGACAAGTTATAAATCTCAATATGAGCAGATTAATTAAGATTCATATAGATCTTTGCTAAGCTTTAAATTTTAAAATGTCACAGGAGTATTTACTAATAAAAATCAGTGGGCTGTGTTTTTGCAATTGTCAATAAAAACAGCGTGCCGATGGGTAGATTTTGCGAATTACAACCTATAACAACATAATGACAAATTCTAAATCCTACCTACAAATAAAACAAAGACTCAGATCAGAATAAGGAAAATCTTCAATTCTCCTAACTTTATTCCATTCTAGTACAATTATATATAGTTAATTATTTTCAATGAGCAACCGGTTTAAATGAGCAAGTTTTAAATCCAACTTACCGAATTTCACCAAGGCTCAAACCGAATAAGGAAAATCTTCATTTCACCTGCCTTTATTCCAATTCAAAACCTCTCATTCTTATCTACACCAACCTGATGCTGAATGTTATCAATTAATTCCCCCATTCACCACTCATTTTACCAAAACTATTACTAGGAACTGCACTATAAATAAACAGCCCCTTTTCCAATCTCAAAACATAAAGAAAAGAAAACATTGAGTTACAAGTAGTCATGGCAATGAAAATAGTTTGTTCATTGGCTTTAGTAATTCTAAGCATAAGCACAGTCCATGCAACTGACAAACAAGTTGATCAACCAACTACTTACTGGGGTCCTTGGTTTCCAGGTGCACCACCAGCCTCTCCAATTCCTAGGCTTTCGATTCCTTTTCCTCCGTTCTTTCAAAATCCTTGGATTCCAGGAACTCCTCCAGGCTCTCCATTTCCTACGCTTCCATTTCCGCTTCCTCCGTTCTTTCAGAATCCTTGGATTCCAGGTGCTCCAGGCTCTCAATTTCCTACGCTTCCGATTCCTCTTCCTCCGTTCTTTCAGAATCCTTGGTTTCCAGGTTCACCTCCAGTCTCTCCATTTCCTACGCTTCCTCCGTTCTTTCAGAATCCTTGGTTTCCAGGTGCTCCTCCAGGCTCCCAAATTCCTAGGCTTCCGTTTCCGCTTCCTCCGTTCTTTCAAATTCCTGGGTTTCCCGGTGCACCTCCAGCTCCTCCGGCAAAGGCATAAATCAGCAGCATGAGGAAAGCACTGGAATTTTATGCATCTTTTTAGTTCTTAAATTGCCTAGATCACACAATTTGTAGTTTGCGGCTGTTATTGTGATAAAACAATGTAAACGTTTGATACTCTCTTTATTAAAATCCTTTAGGTATTCAACTTCTTTGCATAAGTATAGAGTAAATTGAGAAAATCACCCTTTTGTTGTTCCCGGTGGAATATACATAAGATTCCATGTAACATTTATTAGCAAATACATATTGAAAGAATTAAAAAATCGACTTGGCCAATAATCTCTACTCTTACTTGATTTATTGTACAAACTTAATTTTTATTTGTACTTATTCTTGCAAATTAGGTCGCGAATAATCACTCCAAAAGTTACGAGATTTTCTCGACAGATCATTAAAATCTCAATCCTCAAAATATATGAAAAAAATGGTTCATATCATGTTCAAAACAATTCCAGAGACTCGTGGCTCACATTAACATGTGCGATTCGGGAAACTTTTGATGCTTTCTTCACATGACTCTAGTACGATTTCAATTACATTCTGATAATTAATAAAAATATGAAATTCTAATAAATAAATTATAACTATTATTCTTCGTGACTAAATAAATGGCTTGTCGGCTTCAACGGTGACGATTGACCTTACTATAGCGACAACTACGTATCAGTATAGCGGTTTCCTAAGCTTTATTCAAATCCAATTCAAGAACTTTCATCTTCAAACTAAACTATAGCTTCCTAAAATATATTAAAAGTGTATATATTTTTGTTCTTTTAATTAATCTACTTTCTTTATGCTTATGTATTAAAAAAGGAGATTTAGGAGGCCAAAACAATAATAAAAAATTCATCAAATTCCGAGAGGGTTTGCACGCCCCTTCACGTACTTATAATGATATTTTTCGGAGGGGGAGTGCACGCGCGTTCAACATTTGGCCTTGATTATTTAATTGGATGTTTTTTCCATAAATGATAAACTCAAATATAGTTTAATTTTATCTCTTAAAATCAAAGATGGGAAAAACTATTAATTTCATAATTCAATCATCTATTATTTAGTTAAGAATGCTAATTAGTTATATCAATCAATATTGAGTAGTGACTAGTCATATTAATTAAACAACTTATTAATCAATAATTTTAATTAATCGAAGAAATATTTTTATTTTTTACACTAATTAATCTACAATAAGACATATAATTCATACAAATTATTGAAATTGTAGGGAATGTGTCGAGTCATGAATCGGAACTTCAAAGTTCCAAACTAAGTTTTACATCTCTTGTTCATTAGTTGTCCAATAATATTAGTGCAATAGGTACTACTAAATATCTCATATGAGTCTCTCGTCATTATAAATATATATTTTACTTAAAGAAAGTTCCAAGTGTCGAGTAATCTAACTATTGCCAATTAGATTGATCCTCCATAATATGAGTCATGATCTAATAGATAAAATGATTAATTTTTAATCACATCTTATACTTGACTTCCATTACCATAAAATTCTGTTGACCATTTCCTTAACCAAGTTATAATGGAGAAAATTATCATAAGACAACAATACATGTTAGATATCAGGTAAAAATCATTTTTCTTTCCATAACTTGTCACGATTTTTATTTTCATACCTTAATTGGACACCCATCAATTTGCATACCATAAGTTGGACAATTTCTTCACAATGGTAACTTCGTTCCCGAACTACGAGGTGTCATCGGAGGGATTATTTCAAAATTGGTGCCTCAAATTGGCACGATTTTAAACTTGGTGCCTTAATGAGGCATCCATCAAAATTGGTGCCTTATCAAGGCATTTTCATCAATTTTGGTGCCATGTCGCCGGAAAATTTGAAATGTGATCGGAATTGCTTACGTGGACGTGACATGGCAATATAATTGGAGATTTTGACCATAGTCAAAGACAAGTGGGAAACATTTGCCACGTCGGCCGCCACCTATATTGTGTTATGCCATCGTAAGCAATTAAAATAAAAAAAAAATTTACAAGGAATAAAAATATTGTATAAGAAAGTGTATAAGTTATAAATTTAAGGTATAAACATTTTTGTATTTTAAAATAAAAAGAAAGAAAAATAATAAAAAAAATATAGATTACAAATAAGATTTTAACAGGTTTTTCTAATTTTAATTAAAAAATTAAAAAAAAAAGGGGAGAAATCGTCTTCCCCGACCACCCTACCCCGCCCCTTCACCAAATTGCCACCCAACAACCACAACACCTCCACCATGAGTTATGAATTATTATATTGTTCAAGCATGTAAGGGATTATATTTTGATTTGATTGATAGTCCATAGCTATTTGAATACATGCAATGGGTTATGTTGAGGATTCATGGTCTGTATGTATTTTTTTTTTTTTTTTTTTTATATTGAGTGCGTATATAATTGTGTGTATTTTTAGATAATAACTTGTAATGGGCTAATCTAATGTATATAAAATAATCTGTATGTGCTAATGTCAAGTGTATAAATTATAAATCACGTGTATACAAAAATATATATATGTGTGTGTGTGTTTGGTATGTGCTGTGCATATGTACGTGAATTCGTAGTCATAATCGATTTTTGCTTTGCTTAGGTTAGGATCTATTTTGAATGTTTTTGAAATAAATATTTTGTTTGACCATTAGGTAGATGAGCTTGACCTGATGTATCTGATCATTCTTGTAACTGGAACTCAGGTGAGTGTTCGTAAACCAATACTTACTTTTGAAAAACTGGAAGGATGCATGTATATATGTACGACCGTAATATGTATGTATTAGTTACTCAACTGTTTTATGAAAGCATGTGACAGGTTAAAGTTTCTGAAAAGTATTTGCTTCACTTATGATGATAATGTCCCGTCTGTTCTGTTCTGTTTCGTTCTGTTCTGTTAGTTGGATCCAACTTTAGCTTGGGTGTGTTTGGGGTAAGACCGGGCAACAGAGGGCTCGCCGGTTGAGTCTCAAGTCTCTATGGCCCATTCCCTCTTAGATACAACGGGAGGTCGTTGTTATCTTTGTTGGGTCGTAGGTTTTACACATGAACCATGGCATGTGCTTCTCTCTGATTGTAAGGTCGCTCCTTACACGATAAGGCAAAGATTCTGGAAATGGTTGTAAGGGTGGTCTGCATCAGCAAATAAACGGGGACGTTCATCATCATAAGTGACTAATATTTTAGTGAAAGTTATTTTAAGATCAATCTTTGTGTTTTTCAGAATTAATATGACTACATGTTTTGTCTTGTTTTTTTTTTCTGTTTCAAATGTTTTCAAAATAAATGTTTTATCAATGAAAGCACGATCTGCACACACTCATGGACACTCACTGAGATTTTTATCTCATAAAATGTTTTATTTTCCTTTCTTTCAGATTTACGTGACTTTCTGGACATGACCTCAGGACTATGGTGTGTGGGAGAGTCTAGATTGACATGCTAGAGTTAGCACAGTTCGAGTTATGGATTAGAGTATTGTGAGATTCTTTTGTATTTGTCAGTTTGACTTTTAGAAATCATGGCAACTACTCATTGTTTTAATAGTTTAGATATTCTTGTGTGGTTTAGTGTAGGTTTGAAATTTTGGGGCTGTTACAGTTTCATCCTGGGAATGGGATTGTGAGTACGTCTAAAACTATTGGGAAAAGAATCCTACCCGTTTCTATTGCAGCTAACAGAAATTTGGTGCTAAAAGGGATAAAGGAAACGCAAAAAATCAGAAAAGCTTGGCAAAAAATCTCTCGGCAGCCAAGAATAAAAATTCTTTTGAAGTTCTTGCAACAGTGGGAAAACTTCATGGTGGTGATGGAGAACTGGATGTTAATGGCAGAAATACTACCGGAATTTTGGGAATTTCGCACACTGATTACCAAGTTCGAAGGCCCTTTGAGAATATTACAAATAGAACCCCGCGACATCTTAGTGATGACAATCGAACCTTGGATTTGGGAGATAGTGATCAAAACCCAAACGATAGAAAGGGAGGAGAACATCCCGATATGTTGGCAACGAATTGCAATGAGTTTGTGGGAGGAGCACAGGCAAAATTACCTGGTAAAGGAGTTGCTTCGTCAGATGATGTTGTTATGGATGGGCCGAGTTCCGGAGAACGCCATTCACCCCCTCCACCTTTTTAATTTATCTATGAAGATAGTTTCGTGGAATTGCCAGGGAGTAGGAGATGCGGATTTTAGAAATAATTTTTAGGACCTGGTTAGGATTCGTAACACGGACGTTGTCTTTCTTCTTGAAACCCGAGTCTCGTCGGATCACGCTTATGAGACAGCCGCTAGACTTGGATTTTTGGATTTTTGTTGCACCTACTACTGGTATGAACGGAGGGGTTTGGTTGTTGTGGAATTCAGACAACATTGAAGTCGAGATTTTACAGATTGAGGATCAAGGGATTCATGTTTTAATTCGCAAGCAACGGCAAGAGAAGTGGATGATTTCTGGGATATACGCAAAGCCTTACAAGGAAGATAAGGTGCGTATTTTTACCAATATCGAGAACATGGCATGGACGGTGGACGTACCCTGGTTGGTACAAAGTGACTTTAAACGAAACTGGGTTTGCTCATGAGAAAAGTGGAGGCCGCGGGGAGGTTCATAACCGATCCATAGCTTTTCAGAATTGGATTAGAGCATGAGAGCTTCATGATCTTGGTTTTAATGGTCCTAAATTCACATGGATTAATAAAAGGAAGGGGCGAGCATGTATACAAGAAAGAATTGATCGTGCACTCGCCAATGATAAGTGGATTGATATGTTTCCAGAGAATGCTATTTTTCATCTTCCACGCACACATGGGGATCATCATCCTATTCGTACGAATACGGAATGATGGACGATGCCAAGATTTTCACGACCCTTTCAGTTTGAAATTATGTGGATGCCTAATCCGGAGTGCGAAACAATTTTCAGGAGGGTTTGGGATGAGCATAAGGAGTTGTTGCCGACGATTGAACAAATCCCACAAGTTATTTTACCATGGAATAAAAAACGCTTCGGTAACATATTTAGCCGGAAAAGTATTGTGCTTAAGCGCTTGGATGGTATTCAACGAGTGCATGGTCCTAGGAAGTCCGATTTCTTGGCAAATTTGGAGCGGCATTTAATTGATGAGTATAATTCTTTGCTCAAGAAGGAGAAAATATTTTGGCACCAAAAATCGAGGGTCAAGTGGCTTGATGTTGGCGATCGTAACACCGCTTTTTTCCACAAGTAGACGATTGTTAGAAGGAAGAAAAACCGAATTCTTTCGCTAAAAAATTGAGGATACGTGGATTGAGGACCAAAATCTTTTGAAAACTCATGCGCGAGGGTTTTTCATGAATTTATTTACTCGAGAAAATCAACGCACCCATCCTCTTCCTATCTTGTAGCTGTAGCAACGTCTTGATGAGGAGGCCGTAATGGCTGTTGGGAAAAATATTGAACTGTCCGAACTCAAAATAACCCTGTGGTGTACTCACTCGAGCAAGGCCCCGGCACCGGACGGACTGCAAGCTCTTCTCTACCAAAAGTTTTGGTCCTGGACGAGTGATTCCCTATTTAGCTTTGTGCACGCGGCTTTTCGGGATGGGCAGTTTGAGGAAAAAGTTTACGAGGCTCATCTCTGTTTGATTCCGAAGGTATCAAGCCCCAGATTAATTTCTCAATTTCGCCCAATATCTCTTTGTAATGTTAATTATAAAATCATTACTAAATGTCTTACCTTGAGTCTCCGAGATATTATGCCACAAATTATTGCGCCTACTCAATCGAGTTTTATCAAAGGGTGAAGCACCCAAGATAATATTTTCGTCATTCAGGAGGTTTTACATTCTTTGCGCACCAAAAAGAAAAATAAAACCGGGTGTATGATTTTGAAGCTTGACCTTGAGAAAGCTTATGATAAAATAAGTTGGAATAATTTAGAAGAAACTCTTGAAGCTTTCAATTTTCCGAGGAATGTGATTCAATTAATTATGTTTTGTGTCTAGAATGCCTCGACAAAAATCTTATGGAATGACGAACCTTTGGAGACGTTTAAACACGGTTGCGGACTCCCGCAAAGGGGATCCTCTGTCCCCGTATTTATTCATTTTGTGCATTGAACGTTTATGATATATGATTCATGAGGAGGTGGAGGCGGGGAATTGGGAACCCCTTATCCCGTGTCATGGCGGCCCAAAATTCTCTCATTTATTTTTTTGCGGATGATTTGATTCTCATGGGTAAAGCTACTACAAATACTGTAACGCCCCTGAAATTGGAAGAAAATAAAGTTTTTCAAATTTTCATTTTAATCGTTGAACTTTTTGAAAATACGATTTTGACCCCAAAAGATTTGAAAAGTTACAATTTAGTTTTTTCCCTTTTGAAAAATTTATGATTGACCACATATATTTTATTTAAGACCAAATGAGTTATCAAAACTTTCAAAGTGGTCCCTTGTAGTTTCAAAATATCCAAGCATTCATTTACTATGATAAATCTTCACATATTTACATTTACATCTGTGAAAAGGTAACTTTGCTTTGTCTTTTATGGTAGATATTTCTAATATTTTATTCTTATAAAATCATTTCAGATAAGGCTCGGAAACATCTTCATAATTAGAGTGGCCTAGCTTGGATTAAAATAAAAATAAGTAGGGTATGGTAATTAATCCTTTGTCTCCCATTTTCACCTATAAAAGGGAGGCTCTCTTCAACAATTTCCACACACCTCTCTTCTTCGAATCTTCTCTTCTTTTCTTCTGCAAAGTTCTTCCTCTTGATATTTAGATGTTTAGAAAAATTGTTTCAATCCTTTAAGCCTTCTTTATAGTCCTTAAAAATCCTCAAAACCGAGTCTTGTCAAAACTGCCAGTTTTGGTACAGAAACTTTGGAAGTCCAAAAACCATATCAAAACTTTGAGTATTTCTCTGAACGTTTTACCAAATACTGGTTATTGTGTAAGCTTACTTTCATGTTCAGAAACCGTCTTCAACCAAAGTCGTTTAAGGGGTCTAAAAATTAGAAATACATACCACTGTCCAGAAAATCCAAAAACAGCCCCTATCTTTCATGATTTATTTAAAATACCAAACCTTGTCCTATTGATCTGATTTTGAAACTACATACTCTCCATGATGTTTAAGATTGAACCCCTCAACCAATTCCAGATTATCATGTTGTTTGAAAGTCCGATTAAAGGTGAATCCGAGATTGCTACAGTTTTAACCTCAGATTTGCATTAACTTTTTGTTTAACTAATTTATGTTGCAAAAACTATCCAAATCATGAAATTGATCATTAATACAGACTCATTACATACTAATAATGATGTTAGATCAGTTGATCATAATTTAGAATCGTGTTTAACATTTTTCATGGTTTTTGCAACATTAAGATGACATATAGTTTATTTTACGGTTGATCTTTCAATTTCTTTAACTTTAACTAAAGTATTGTGTTTATCTTGTGATATAACCATCTAATCTAGTCTATTAGCATAATAAGTATTCTGGAAATATTAATTTTAATTAGATCTACATGTTTACAATTTATTTTAATTGTTATTAGTGATATATTCAATATTATGTTATTTAATACTAATAATTATAAGAAAAATAGTTTTTACCAAAGTTATATATGTGATGTAATTTTATTCAAGGGCATACTGAGATATTTGTTCAATGTTAAGATCACGATAAAACTTTTGATTTGAGATTATTATGTAATAAGTAATTTACAAGAATTTTGTTAAGAAATATTGTTTTAAAACGGGTTTAAATATGCATTGATGCATATGTATATATTAATATCAAATATGTTGTTAATAAATTAGAATTGGAGATTTTAATAATAATTTCGTAACTGATTTAGTCTTAAACTTGTTACTTTGAAATGGTAATTCTCATTAATTATATTTTTACGTCACAGTTAAAGTTAAAATAGGTAAATGTTGGATAAATCCAATTAACAATAATTAGATATTTAATTGAACTTCTTTAAATATGATAAATATTGAAAATATATGTTTATTTTTGTAAATTTATGAGCAAACTATTGATTATATCTTTTTGATTTATTTAAGGTTCGACAATTATCGACGTTTATCAAGAATTTCCCATACGGTAAAAGGTGAGGTTTGATTTCTGATTTGTTCAAAACCTTGTTTGGCATCCGGCCCTGAGAAACTTGGACATAAAAATTGTGATTCTTTGTTTCAAATCATGAGCAACATTTTATCACCATTTTAATGCTTTTATATTGATATGCATAATCAGTTTTCTTGCCAATTGTCAAATCAAATCTCATTTAATTCATAATCAAAAATTTTCTTCATAATCATAATTATCCTAATATCATGATCACCCTATCGATTCTTGAATTGTGCAACGAGCAACGAACTATGTTCGGCCTATGTAGCTCAAAAATGAGCAACGGATATTGTCCGGCTTACTAGCTCATCTGATAATTTTGTTTCACCCCATTGGGACTCCTTTGGGAAGTTGGGCCCAGGGATTGAGAAGATTTATTGCTGGGTAGCAAAGGGCTGTATGTTTAAGTATTTTAACTTAATAACCATTCTGTCTAAGCGCCGCTTGCAGCCAGGAGTTGGTTGTGACCCGCGTGTTAGATTGACATGTACTTGAGCATGTCTTCTGTTTTATTGCGAGGTAGCTCCTCGTATGGAGGTATACGGTTGAATTTTGGGAGTTAAGGTTGGAACTGTTATATGTAATTGCACAAGTTCATTTTCTCGTTCTTCTGAATATTTCAGTATTATCGTTAAAAATCGATAATTTCAATTCAATGATGCAGATGTAACTATTCTGGTCATTCTTGTTCGTTTTGTTCTGATTTACTGTTTGATTATTGTCATGTTCTAAGAATCTCACTAAGTCATTAAAGACTTACTCCTCTTTTGTTCTATATGTCCCTTTCTCAGAGTAAGATTGGTATAGCAGCACGGATGGAGCGAATGATCGACAAGTCCATTTTTTTGGAAACTTTGCAAAAATTGTTAAGTGTTTGATTTTGTACTTACATCATCTCAAAATTGCAAAATGTATTTGTATTCCAAAGACTTCCACTGTATTTAAAGTGAAAATATTTTATAATGCTATGGTTTTGATCCTGGTCAGTGAGACCCCTTTCTATGAGCACAGTTCGGTCTGAGTTGAGTTTGTTAGGTGACCAACTCCGGAACAACTCGGATCGGATTGTGACTCGTGGGGCGCGGTCCTCACAAAAACTGCAAGAAATATGAAAATTATTTTGGAAAGATTTTGCTGTGCATCGGGGCTTAAAGTGAGTGCTGCGAAGTCGAAGACCTATTTTTCGCATAGAGGCGGTGCGTTAGGAAAGCGAAGGATTTGTGACTTGTTGGGGTTTCCACAAACTTTGAATCTTGGGAAATATTTAAGGGTTCGTTTGACGCATGGGCGGGTGCAAGAGGAGCAATTCAATGATTTGTTTGATAAGCTACTTGCGAAATTTTCGGGATGGAAGGGCCTGGCTTTATCTCTTGCGGGAAGGACAACACTTATACAATCAGTCTCTACGGCTGTTGCGATCCATCTTATGTTATCAAGTTGAATTTCGGAGAACGTATGTACAAGACTTGATAAATTAAATAGAGATATTTTGTGGTCAACCCGGAGATACGCAAAATGCACCTTGTTGGATGGAAGTGGGTGACGAGGTTGAAAAAGGAGAATGGTTTGGGTTTGAGAACGGCGCGTTTGAACAATGAGGCACTCCTCGCTAAATTATGTTGAAATATTTTGCAGCAGCGTCGAAGCGTTTGGTGGGATTTGGTGAAATCAAAATACCTTAAAAACGCGCGTCCTACTGAATATATTGTGCGTTCGGGGGATAGCTCGACGTGGAAAGGTATTGTTAGATGTTTGGCGCTTATGAGACCTATCATTAGATGGAAAACTGGCAATGGAAATGATATTTCTTTTTGGTTCGATAATTGGTTAGGCGAGGCGCATCTTAATGAGGTTGTCTCTACTATTCACTCTATGGATTATGGAATGAAATTAGCGGACTTCTTTGATGAGGAAGGACAATGGGTTTTCAGGCGAGGCGAAATAAAATTATAAATTTTGGGGTGATTTTGCGCGACGAACCTGATCGGCTGCTTTGGAGTGAGACGTCTAGTGGTATTTTTTCTTGCCAAAGTGCGTACCGCGCCTTTCATCGATGCTACACTCCGAAGCCAAGACTCGGCCCTCGTGTGGATTGGGTGTGGAGTTTACCTTGTAGTCAGAAGCTTAAGTTTTTCGTTTGGCTAGCGGCGCAAAATAAGCTCGCGACTAACCAACAGAAGAAAATCCGAACTATGACGGAGGATGCAAACTGTGAGTTGTGTCATGAGGAAGAATCGGTTATTCATATACTTCGCAATTGCAATTCAGCAAAACGGGTTTGGCTCCGGCTTTTGACCCCGACACAATGGGAAAGATTCAGTGATTTAAGCGAGGAAATTGGCTGCATAAGAATCTTTCAATGATGGAGCCGATTTGTAATAAAATTATTTCGGTTCCGTGGAGTATGATTTCCGCCGCTGCTATTTGGTCAATTTGGAAATCGAGGAACGCGCGTGTGTTTAGAGGAAAAGATGAAAATCTCGCGTTGGTGTTATTTCAGATTAGCACTCTTGTTAATGATCTTTTATCTATTTTCAACAGGTCGAGCAAAAGAAGCCTAGAAGCTTGGATTAAACCGGCGGTATGATGGTTAAAATTAAATGTGGATGGGAGTGTGAGGCCAATTCAGAACATTGGTTCAGCAAGAGGAGTGCTTATAGATGAAAGGGGGCTTGGCAATGGGGTTTTGTTTATAAAATTTCGCAACCAACTATTCTTGAAGCAGAGGTAGAGACTATCCGACAAGGTTTGAAGCTAGCTTGGGAGAAACGTATCCACCAAATAGAGATTGAAACAGACTCTAAGGAAGCTTATTCGTTGATTATGGAAGAAAGTCGGATTAATCATCCTTTGAAGGAGAAGATTGATGAATGTCGCGCGTTGTTGCATAGGCCCTCGGAATTCAAATTTCAGTGGATTGAGAGATCGAAGAACCGCCTTGCTGATGCGATTGCAAAGCTCGTGGAGGATACGACTCGAGGGGTCTGTTTGCTGTCGACCCCTCCGCGGTCTATTTTAAATATTTTAGATGCTGATTTAGTCTAGTGACTTCTGTTTCTTTTCTTTACCAAAAAAAAAAAAGAGTAACGAAATGTTTCTACTTTTGACTATTGCAAACGGAACATACAATATTTTCTATGCAAATCACAACAACAATTTTGATGAATTTTCTGAAATATATCAGAAAGAGGTACTCAAACATTGTGAAAAATCTCTAATATATTGCGCGTCGGAGTACAGTGGAAAAAAGACTTTGATCCATAGTTCTTAATAAATAAGTACTAGTCCTTAATGCATCAAAAAGGGACAACAAGTACCAAGCTAAGCGATAAATTTCAATATGAGCAGATTAATTAATATTAATAGATATCTTTACTAAGCTTTAATTTTTAAAATGTCGCGGGAGGGGTTTTTTTTTCAACTTTGGTCCCTTAATGAGTACTGATTTCATCTTTGGTCCCCTATTGAATTTTTGCAACTTTGGTCCTGTAATTTGTCTCACAATTCATACTTGATCCCCTTTTTCACCGAAATCGTCCCTTTTGGCCAACAAAATTCACGTGTCGTGCACGTGGTCACATGAGGGTTATTTTCATGCAGAAAGAAGTCACGATTCTGAAATCGCACCCCTCTTTTGTTGGTTTAAGGAAACACTTTTTCTATTAGGGACTAAAGTTGCAAAAAAAATTCAATAGGGGACCAAAGATGAAATCAGTATTCATTAAGGGACCAAAGTTGAAAAAAAACCCTCACAGGAGGTATTTACTAATAAAAATCACAATGGGCTGTGTTTTTGCAATAGTCAATAAAAACAGCGTGCAGATGGGTAGATTTTGCAAATTACAACAGCTATAACAACATAATGACAAATTCTAAATCCTACCTACAAATTCAACAAAGACTCAGATCAGAATAAGGAAAATCTTCAATTCTCCCAACTTTCTTCCATTCTAGTACAATTATATATAGTTAATTATTTTCAATGAGCAACCGGTTTAAATGAGCAAGTTTTAAATCCAACTTACCGAATTTCACCAAGGCTCAAACCGAATAAGGAAAATCTTCATTTCACCTGCCTTTATTCCAATTCAAAACCTCTCATTCTTATCTACACCAACCTGATGCTGAATGTCATCAAGTAATTCCCCCATTCACCACTCATTTTACCAAAACTATTACTAGGAACTGCACTATAAATAAACAGCCCCTTTTCCAATCTCAAAACATAACGAAAAGAAAACATTGAGTTACAAGTAGCCATGGCAATGAAAATAGTTTGTTTATTGGCTTTAGTAATTCTAAGCATAAGCACAGTCCATGCAACTGACAAACAAGTTGATCAACCAACTACTTACTGGGGTCCTTGGTTTCCAGGTGCACCACCAGCCTCTCCAATTCCTAGGCTTCCGATTCCTTTTCCTCCGTTCTTTCAGAATCCTTGGATTCCAGGAACTCCTCCAGGCTCTCCATTTCCTACGCTTCCATTTCCGCTTCCTCCGTTCTTTCAGAATCCTTGGATTCCAGGTGCTCCAGGCTCTCAATTTCCTACGCTTCCGATTCCTCTTCCTCCGTTCTTTCAGAATCCTTGGTTTCCAGGTTCACCTCCAGTCTCTCCATTTCCTACGCTTCCTCCGTTCTTTCAGAATCCTTGGTTTCCAGGTGCTCCTCCAGGCTCCCAAATTCCTAGGCTTCCGTTTCCGCTTCCTCCGTTCTTTCAAATTCCTGGGTTTCCCGGTGCACCTCCAGCTCCTCCGGCAAAGGCATAAATCAGCAGCATGAGGAAAGCACTGGAATTTTATGCATCTTTTTAGTTCTTAAATTGCCTAGATCACACAATTTGTAGTTTGCGGCTGTTATTGTGATAAAACAATGTAAACGTTTGATACTCTCTTTATTAAAATCCTTTAGGTATTCAACCTCTTTGCATAAGTATAGAGTAAATTGAGAAAATCACCCTTTTGTTGTTCCAGGTGGAATATACATAAGATTCCATGTAACATTTATTAGCAAATACATATTGAAAGAATATAAAAATTGATTTGGCCAATAATCTCTACTCTTCATTGATTTATCGGTACAAACTTAATTTTTATTTGTACTTATTCTTCAAAATTAGGTCGCGAATAATCACTCCAAAATTTACGAGATTTTTTCGACAGATCATTAAAATCTCAATCCTCAAAATATATGAAAAAATGGTTCAAATCATGTTCAAAACAATTCCAGAGACTCGTGGGTTACATTAACATGTGCGATTTGGGAAACTTTTGAATGATTCTAATACGATTTCAATTACATTTTGATAATAAATAAAAATATGAAAATTCTAATTAATAAAAGTATTACTATTATTTTCTGTGACTAAATAAATGGCTTGTCGATGGTGACGTTTGACCTCACTATAGCTACAACTACGTATCAGGAGAGCGGTGTCCTAAGCTTTATGCGAATAAACTTCAAGACCTTTGATCTTCAAACTAAACTACAAGTTCTTAAAATATATTAAAAGTGTATATATTCTTGTTCTTTTATTAAATCTATTTTCTCTATTCTTATGTATTAAAAAAGGAGAAAGTTGTGAAGCAAAACCAATAATAAAAATTTCATCAAATTCACAGAGGGGTTGCACGGCCCTTCACGTACTTATAATGATATTTTCGGAGTGAATAATCTCTCCAAAATTTTGGAGTGAATAATCACTCCAAAATATACAAAATTTTCGCTGATCATTAAAATCTCAATCCTCAAAATACATGAAAAAACGGTTCAAATCATTTTTCAAGTCATGTTCTAACTTCTAATCAATTTCAATGACCCATCGAATACATTAACATGTGCAAATTCGAGAAAAAATTTATGCTTTCATTACACGATTCTAATACGATTTCGATTAATTACACTTTTGATAATTAATAAAAACATGTAAATTCTAAGAAATAGAATTATTACCATTATTTTTTGTGACTCGATAAATGACTTGTTGGCTTCAAGGGCACCGTTTGGCCTCACTATAGCACCAACTACGAATTCGAGAGGGCGGTATTCTACGCTTTATGCAAATTCACTCCAACAATGTTGATCTTCAAGATAAACTCCTTCTGATTGACTTCTTAAAATATGCAAAATAGTATATATTTTTTTCCTTTTATTTAACATGTTTCTCTACTCTATGAGTTATAAAGGAGACAGTTACTAAGCAATAAAAAAAAAATAAAAAAAAAAAAATTATAAGACAAAGGCTTTATTGAAAAAACCTTGAGTACTCATCCCAATACAAGAGAATAGAAGTTCCAATACACCACATCCAATGTTAGATGACCAAAAACATCACAAAAAGCACTCTAAAGGTTCTTGATACCAGTCAGTAAATGGAAAGGGAAAACCACATTTGTTTGCCTTCACCCAAAGCCAAGACCTCACTTTGATTGATTCCATGGTTCCACTCAAGATAAAAGCCTCATTTCTGAATATTCTTTTATTCCTCTCTTGCCAAATATTCCAAATCACAAAGCACCAAATCCCTCTCCATAAATCAATCCCTTTCTTGCTTGGCAGAATTGCAGCATATGTTGCTTCAAGTGAACTGTTGAAACACCCACCCACCTATAACACTCCATCCATAAGGCATAAGACACTTTACATTCAAAAAATAGATGATCTGTTTCTCACGAAGTTTCAATGAGGAATTGTTGTTGATGGCATTCACAATTTTTTCTTTAATCGTTGCTTATAAGTTCTTTATACAAATCATTCTATTAGACTAGTGTAAACATCTAGATATCACTAATTACATTAGTTGATCTAACAATATTTGTTCATCCAATAATGATGATCTATTACATTCAAAAGTTAATTTATTAATAATTTAAAGCGAACTACAAATGAACGTTGCTAACTATTTGTTATGATCCACTGAAACCATATTTTGTTCCTCATGCAACTTGATATACTGAATGGTGAGGCTCTTAATGCACTGATCGAGCAATTCAACGGAATTTCTTCATCAAGTGCTACCAGGTGCACCACCAGGCTCTCAAATTCCTAGGCTTCCGATTCCGCTTCCTCCGTCTTTCAGAATCCTAGGTTTCCAGGTGCACTTCCAGTATCTCAAGTTCCTAGGCTTCCGATTCCGCTTCCTCCGTTCTTTCAGAATCCTTAGTTTCCAGGTGCTCCTCCAGGCTCCCAAATTCCTAAGCTTCCGTTTCCACTTCCTCCGTTCTTTCAAAATCCTTGGTTTCCAGGTGCACCTCCAGCTCCTCCGGCAAATCAGCAGCATGAGGAAAGGACTCGAATTTTATGCATCTTTTTTAGTTCTTGTATTGCCTAGATCACACAATTTGTAGTTTGCGGCTTTTATTGTGATAAAACAATGTAAACGTTTGATATTCTCTTTATTGAAATACTTTAGGTATTCAACTTGTTTGCATAATCATTGAGTAAATTGAGAAAATCACCCTTTTCTTATCCCCGGTGGAATAAATATAACATTTCATATAACTTTTATTAGCAAATACATATTGAAAGAATTAGAAAATCGATTTGGCCAATAATCTCTACTATAAAACCCAAGGAATTTCCTCAATGGATCATTAAAATCTCAATCCTTGAAAAATATGAAAAAAAAAAATGGTTCAAATCATTTTTGTCATTTCATGTTTAAATGACCAGTTTCAAAAACTCATCTTATACACTAACATATATACGAATTTGAGAAATCTTTGATCGCTGCATAACAACATCTTAGTATAAATTTTAATTAGACTTTTGATAATTACTAATATGCGAGTCGGCTTCAAGGCAACCATTTGACCTCATGATAGCAACACTTACGAATTCCAAAGAGTGGTCTCGTAAACTTTATGCAAGTCCGCTTCAAGACCTTTGATCTTCAAGCAAAACTCCTTGTGATTGATTTATGGAATATATAAAAAAGTGTATATAATTTTTTTCTATTGTTCAATCTATTTTCTGTACTCTTATAAATTAAAAAGGAGAAGGCAATGAGGCAAAAAAAAAGTAATAACAAATTGATCAAATTCAGAAAGGGGGTGCACGCCCCCATTCACGTATATATAAGTGAAAACTTGAGAAATTTGATGAAATAAACGAACAAGTCTGAATGATTTATTGATGAATGATTGAAGAATAATTGAGAGGAATGTTTTGCTCTCATCCTTAATCTAAAATTAAGAAAGAACTGAATGAATAAAATGTACCGGGGAGGGGATATTTATACTGCATAAACTGCAAACGCAACCTTCATATTTGGAAAGTTAGTTGGTGTACAATTATTAACCAATTTTTAAATTATTTCTAAAATAGAAATATTGGTTTTTATCATGTAGTTTAACAACAGGGATAGATTTTTCATGAGGGGCTGCATGCTCCTTCAAGATCTGGACTTGATTATTTTGACTAGATTCTTTTATCATTTCATAAGTAAGACACTAAAAGAAGCCCAAATGTAAGTTTAATTTTATCTCTTAAAATCAAAGACGTGAATAACTACAACTTTCATAATTTCATTTTTTCTTATTTAGGGAAGAATACTAATTAGTAATATTAATTAATTATGAATATTAAGTTTAATTAAAGCTCTGAAAATCAAAGACATGACTAAATACAAATTTTATACTTTCATAATTTCTTATTTAGGAAAGAATACTAATTAGCTATATTAATTAATTTTGAATTGTTAATCCGTGACTTATTAAACTTTACCTTCTACTAGCAAGTAACAATTTAATGAATGAAAACAAACTAACAATCAGCCGGAAATTGCAATCATAGCATTAATTTCTTCAAAAAAAAATACATATAGCATTAACTTTACCGAAACGAAAATGCCAACACCAATACTGCGGGTTTTTTTGCAAAAATAGTCCTCTAATTTTTCTCTTTTATAAAAGTAGTCATTTAATAATATAAATCACACAATTTTAGTCCCTTGTCTTAGTACTCTTTGCAATTTATGCCGTCAGGTGACGGAGTATTTTAATATTCGCCGGAAAGTAACACGTGGCCTGCACATGAGGAGATTTTTGTAATAATCGTCCTATAAGTTGATATTTTTGCAAAATTGGTCCTCTATGTTTTTTATCTGCAATTATCGTCATCTATATTGCCACAAGTTGCAATTTTAGTCATCTGTCAATAATTGCGTCAAATTAAGCGGAAACTCCCATTTTCTTTTTAAAGTTCCTATTGATTTTTATTATTTTAAGTCGTGAGCTTGCGGAAGATGGATTCTTTGGGGTAGAGGTCAAGGTGACTCCCTTGAGAACTGAGATCATCATTTGTGCAACTGGCAAATAGAATATTCTCGGTAATTTTTCTACGTACTCAATCATTTTGTTTTGGTGCTTGATTTACCATCTCAATTAAACTGTTTGGGTGAACAGTGATATGTGAGCAGGGCAGAAGAATAAGAGAGTTGGCTTTTGTTATACAGAAGAGGTTTAGGTTCACAAAATTTTGACCTAATCAGGCCAACAGGTCCATCGAGTAGGCCGGGGACTGCTCATTCGGACAGGTTGGAGGTGGAGGCTGCGGTAGAGAGTGAAGGAGTGGTAAACTTTGATGAATTTTGCAATTAAAATTTTGCACACATTTCATTTTATTTTTTGTGTTTTTTAATTAATTTTTACATAATAATGAAATTTAAAATTAACTTTGGCTAATAAAAAAAATAGAAACTTTTTAGTGGTGTAAACATAATTTTGTGAAAGATGTGGTGTTAGAGTAAAAAAAAAATCTAAAATTTCGGCCGTCAAAATCCTAATTTTTGGTCAAAATCGTTGACTCTGACAAAGAATGGCTATTATTACAAATTGGACCGTACGTATGATGGAATTAAAATTACGATCTACCACTTTTGAGGACTAATTTAACAAATAGGTACTTTGTGGCCTAATTCTGAGAAATTTCCCATTACTGGCTTACTGCCGCCGGGTTGAACAATTATGTTACCAGCTATAGTGAGTGCAATGCAGAAACTACCCGTGTTTTATTGTTAATGGGCAATTTTTCTACAAACATTTCCTATGATATTTGAAAGTGAACATTATATGTAATGAGCAATTAATGCTCTGCGTGATTTTTACTAGCAAATGTCCCGTTTCAAATTCCAAAAAAAAAAAAAAAAAACCCAACTATTATACTTTCTAGTTAATGTATGATTAATGACTCTAAACTTTTATGTTTTAAAATTTAATATACAGAATTCAACGATGTTATATAAATTTTTAATTTTTTCATAGGGATTTTCTTATACAAATCTAAAAGGTAATTCGTTTCAACAAGTTTATTGATGAAACTATGTACATAATTCATTTTCAACTATACTCACCCTCTACCGCACACACCAAAAAAGTAAATTTAATAATTAAGTTTTCCGATCAACTCTTGCACGGATCAATTAAGACTGTTAAGAGTCTACGCTAATCTTCAAATCTCAAAGTGTCTCTGCTAATAAAAACCACATAAGGATTAATTAACATTTGCCAAGTAGCAATAACAAAAGGAATAGTTTTTGCAATTACTCCAGCTATATATATATTAAAAATAACAGAATACGTAGAATCTTTTTTTTGGATGCATAGAATACGTAGAATCCTACGTACTTACAAATTCAATCAAGAATAAAATACGAATAATTAAATTTCAACTCCCCTAATTTCAGTCCGATCAACACTAATTATCTTTAATTATTTTCCCCATCCAAAGCTCAATAGTCAATACTCACCGACAAAATTTATATCTTTTCTATCTCTACCAATTAGATGCTGATTCATCATTCATCAATCGATTCCCCCGTTCATAGCTCAATCTCCTAATCGAAAAAAAAAAAAAAAAAAAAAAAAAAAAAAAAAAAAAAAAAAAAAAAAAAAAAAAAACGTTACTAATCAAAATACCGATACTATTCCTATTTCAAAAGGGAGATGATCCCTCAATACAGAGCAATTCTTTGAGTTTTACAACTATACCCTCTTTATATTAGTTAAACATTAATTTTTCTTTTAATACCTGCCAATCATTAGATGAATCTTTGGAAACATAATTAGAATATTCATTTTTCTAAATTATGTAATGGAAAGATTGTCTTCCCTTGTTTAGCAATAGTTAATAATATACACACACACACACACACATTTATATATATATATATATATATATATATATATATAGAAATATAATTAAGTATTAAATCCATGTACGCATTAAAATTTGTATATTGGATTTCGAGAACAAAAACCTGTTTAACACGCTAAATGTCTAGTTTCATTATTACACGAACATAATGGGAATGATATTTTGAATTCACGTAAGATTGTTGTCCACCTTGCTCTTTGTATCATTCTCCAAGTTTAAAGATTTTCTTTGATAAAAAAGATAAAAGAAGAAAATATTGAATGTAAGTAAAATAATTATTATTCTAATTGGTATCAAGAGTGGCCCTCAATTAGTATAATATATGCATTAATATATGTATTTACAAAAAATAATAAATTTGAAGCCACCTATATTTTGACAAATTTTGTCGGAAAAAACTTGTAAGATTATACGGATATATGAAAGCCGTAGAAACAAAAAGTTTGAAGGAAAATACTAAAAAATAGAGTAATTAATTATATTTTGATTACGTAATTTATTTACATGGATCATTAGCAACTGCTAAACAAAGAAAAATAATCTTTCCATTAATTGGAAGAATGGATATTTTAATTGTGTTTCCAAAGATAATGCTAATCATTGGCATGTATTAAAAGGAAAATGAATGTATAACTAAATAACTAATATAAATGGGGGTATAACAGTAAATATAAGAAAATTGCTCTGCATTGAGAGATTTTGCTCTGTATATATCATCTCCCATTTCAAAACATACAAAACAAACATGAGAAAGAAAAAAATATCAACCATGGCCCTAAATCTGGAGTCGCAGCGTTAGCAGCACGTGAAGAAAAAAAAAACGGATTTTATGCATTTTTAGTACTTTTTATTGCATGAACACGATGTGTAGTTTCAAATCTACGTAAAGGATGAACATATGTTTTTTCTTATGAAGCTCCTATGTTTAATCACTGAGTAACTTGAGAGAACGATCCTTGTTTTCATCTCAATTGGAAGATAAATTTCGTGTAAAATTTATAATCAATATACAGATTGTAAAATTTAAAAAATGAGAAAAACTCTTTTTTACTCTGAGTTGATATTATACACGTACATTAACTGATAGTGGAATTAGATATTATATTTTACTTATTTGACGAGTGAAGACTATTTTTGATAACTTTAATTTTCCTATTTTTATCAAAATAATTGAAATAAAGTAGTTTAAAAGCATAACATTAATTATTTTAACTATATTTACAAAAGATCTCAATAGAAAACCAATATCCACATAATTGCTTGAGGTAAAAATATCAACTTAGGTCGTGGGTTTTCGTACCAACAGTATGTATCACGCCATGTCTTGGATGCCAATTTGAGCTTTGAACTGCAGTGTGTGAAAATGATGTATAATAATAATAATAATAATAATAATAATAATAATAATAATAATAATAATAATAATAATAATAATAATAATATCTTAAAAATCTCGTCTCGGAGTCGGTTAAGACTTCCCCAAAACATCTAGAGGCAACTCCTTGGAGCTTAATTTTCACAAGGCTTACGCCCCATGTAGGCGCAAAGACAGAAGACACGCTTTTTTACGCTCAAAAGAAAAAGAATGATTTTGTCTATTCATTTATAATTCTTCAATCTTATTTTGTCTAAAATTATTATGTGCTTCATAAATAACAGGTATACTAAAGGATATCTGATATTCTTAATAAATTTAAATTTTATTTTCTTTTTTCATAGGTCTTAATCACAAAAAATAAATTTAAGATCATTCTTTTGTCGCTTTTTTTTTTTCTTTTTTGTTATTTCTTCAGTTTCTTATGTTATAGTATTACAATTATCATTATTGAGGTCTATGTACTATTCTATGCAACTTATACACTATGTAAAGTGTAATATGTGCATAACATTTGTGTGATTTTTTATAACTTATATTGGCACAGATGTTTTTCAACTTGTTCATGAGCATTTATAAATTTATGCTTTTAATTTTATTTTTTTATCATAAATAGATTTTTAAGTTATTAGATATTCAAATGTATGGTGCTTATGTGCCTCGCTTCTAATTCATGAAACACTTTCTTTGACTCTCAACAGTTTTTAAAATATTAATAAGATGGTACTGATGATGATGATGAGAAGAAGGACAATTCCGTCGATCAACCAATATTTTGGAGGTTAATTTGAAATTTCACACCTATTGGGGGAACCATTTTCCCCCCAAGTATATATCGAATGGCTAATCCACAAATTTTCACAAGGCTGTTCATCTTAATAATATATCATGGCCTCTTTGTTTTTTCTTTCTCTTTTTTCTGGAAAAAGATTTACATTGTTGCATAACCAACACTTAACACTCCCAATTTCCTTTTTGGCACTCTAGATCCAACAGTAGAGAAGCATGCTAATAGGGGCCTAATTATATTATTATTATTATTATTATTATTATTATTATTATTATTATTATTATTATTTCATATGTGTGTATATTGTATACATATAACAACATAATATCAACAATACTTTGAGTTTACTCACAAACAAATATCAAAACATAATCAACTCAAACGCGACGAAAATATGCAAGCAAAAACAAAAAAATCCATAATTCACATAAACTCAAAGTACAAAACTGCAAAAATTAAAAAATTACATCAAGATTGAAGAGTTATATCCAAAAAGCTACATAATGAAAGAGCCGTATGTGACTTTTCTTCTTTCTCAATTGAACAAATTGATCTCAAAACACTCAATTCAGCCTTGCTTTGAGTAGTATTTGCAAATTTAAATTCATGTTTATGTGATATTACTAGGCGATCATATTCATATTTTTGAAAACTATCAAATCCCCTATAGATGACCTGAATGTTCGGAATGCTCGGATACGCGTATCTTGTCATTTAAAAATAATTAAGTAATTGGACACACTATGTCGCGTGTCCAATACGTATCGGGGCGTATAAGACATGTATCGTGTCCGATACCGCATTTAGTATCTTTATCAAGTATACGTCCATTATAGGTGGGAAGTTATCCAAAATATAGTTATTAGAAGTTTATTTAGCTTTGCATCTCTAGTAATACAATGAGTAGTACATATTAAAATTAAGAAGAAATAAAATTTGTCTTTTAGTTTACAATTTTTTTCTGCTCATCTTCATTGTTAGAGCGTCGCGTTCTTGTTCGAATTAGAAACTTAGCACATGTTTCTTCGCACCCCATGAATTATATGAGCTTTGGCACATTACATTGAATTTTTGTTTTGAAATTCGAGTGATGGTGAACAATTTAAAGAGATCAGTATAATCTAATGATATACACTGAATAATGTTTTGTCTTCTTCCCCATCAATTCAAGAATGACAAGGTCATACATTGTTGTTGGCTCACGGTAGCAAAATTATAATTGCTTTATTGTTTTAAAATAAGTCTAACAAATTTAAAATATTTCAACTTTGTGATAAATTCACGGAATGTCTTCCATTAAATTTTCCGCTCAAAGTTATAAGCTTTCATTAACTTAAATAAATATTTATCTATGGAGTTATGTTTCTCAGAATGATTTATACTTGTCTTCTTTAATTTAAATAGCGATATATTCATGGCGTTGGCAGGGATAACTTAATAAAAGTAATATATTTTGATTTTACTAGTGTTGTTGTAAATTTTCAAGGATTACTTTTTCAAAAACATAATAATTATATTGTTATAATATATACAACCAAATTAAGTAGTGAGATCATCCGTGTTAATTTACACTTTCCATACGAGGTTTTCGGCCCCATATCCAACATATATGGTTAACAATTTGGTTTCTACTAGTTTAACAAACAAACAAACAAAAATTTGGTTTCTACTTCTCCTTCTTTTGGTTTTCAACAATAATCATCTACGCGTAAATTATGTCACTCATTAAAAAGATATAACGCGTAGATGATTATTGTTGGAAACAGCAAATCTTAATAGTGGGACCGATTATGATACAAAAAACAAAGGAAGATGATATATACAGAGCAAAATTCCTCAATACAGAACAATTTTTTATTGTTTACTATTATACCCTCTTCACATTAATAGTTTAATTTATTTTCCTTAATACTTGTCAATGATTTGTACAATCTATGGAAACTTAATCAAAACACTCATCTCTCCAATTAATGAATTGGAAAAATTACCTTTCTTTGCTATAACAATAGTTAATAAACAATAACTAATGTAATTAGATAAGTTACTTATAAAATATAATTAATATTCTATTTCTTGACAAATTTCTTCAAAATTTGACTTTTGTAATTACGACTAGATAACTTTAGAAAACTTTCTCCACAAACTTTTTCTGGTAAAACTTGTGGCGAATTAAATTTATTATTGTTTATAAATACACATGTTAATGCATATATATTATACTGATAGTTAAGTTCTCATCATATTAATTCTTGTAGTAATCAATTTTTTTTTATCTTTGTTCTTTTGTTCCACAAAGTTCCACGCCTAGTCAGTTTAGGAATTCTTCGTTTGAAGTTTGCACTACAAATTGAAAGGTCATTGCTAGCGGTTAGAACTTAGAACAAATATTTTGCTTACATCTATTTTTTTTTTTATCACTAAAGCTAACATTCAGAGAAGAGAGAATGATACTGAGAGTTAAAAACTGAATTGCTTTGAGAAATTATGGTTGAGTGTGAGGTGTTTGAACAATTAAACATGAATTGAATTTTTTTTCACTATTTTTGTTTAATTAATGAATAATTTAGTCATATTAAAATTATGTTATTAGACTTTTTCTTGTTCTTAATATGTAATGTGCAATTACTTAATACATAATTGATTTTAGATACTTAATTCTAATTTAATTAAATAACTTATGCATGAGTTATTTACAAATTTTATATAAAGAAAGATATCTTTCAATATAAATTGGAGAGAGAGTGTTTTGATTGTGTTTCCATAGATTGTGCTAATTATTGACAAGTAATACAAGGAAAATAAATAAACTATCAATATGAAGAGGGTATAATAGTAAATAATAGAAAATTGCTCTGCATTGAGGGATTTTGCTCTGTATATATCATCTCCCAAAAACAAATGGTGTCTAGCTCAAACTTCGACATAATAAACATGCGCAAACAGTATTAATTTGTTAAGTGTAGATCCCAATTGCAAAAATATGTCACTCATGGACACGAACTTTACGTCTACCACGTCATTGCATTTCCATGATAATTGTCATTAATATAGGGTGTTTCACAATGTTCCCCTAAATTATTCAAAAGAACAATCTACCTTCTAGCCTTTTAATATTTGTGTGAAATGTCCCATGGTTAACTTTTCGGACAAAATTTACTGGAAACGTGCCTTGCACGTGATCGTCAGACGGGTATTTTTTTCCATCCATATTTGATAAGAACTTAAAAAAATTAGTAATCACCCATATTGTCCCACCCTAACCTTTTTAATATGTGCCAAATACCCCCTGGATTTTATGAGCATGCCCCTTAACCTTTCCAATATGTGCATTGTACCCCCTGAATTTGTGCAATCTTTCCTACCTTAGTCAAATGAATTCATTCATCATATGCTGTGAAATTTGTTACGAGTAGGTTACAAAAGTTCAAGTTCTAGGTGATTACCTTAGACTGGAGCCATATTAATGGCGAGACCTATTAATGACTTAGCTTCTTAATTGGCACAATAGTGATTCATATGAGGTAATTAAGCACTTCTAGTCTAAAACATTAAAACTCATGATCCGATACTTGTGGAAGATGTTTTGGATTTCTCCGGATAAGAATTTTTTTGAACCAGAGAATGGTATAGCTTTAAGTTATTTTTGAAATCCAAATACTTAAGGTCAAAGTGAAATATAAACTAGATTACAACTCGAAATAGTCCATCAACGACCACACGAAATACGACCACTTCACATTAACACCATCATAACGAAATAAATTTTATCGCATTGTGAAAACTCAAGAAAAGTTATTCTTGTTATATGAAATAGTATGAAAAATAAAGGATGGTACTTAACTTTTTTTTTCAAACAACAGAGGTGATCATGTATGTATCTTTTCTAATGACATCTTTTATGGCTCCAGCAACTTCTAAAGTGTCGTTTGCAACCTCATTAATACCTTAAACTTATCGATCAATTTTTTAAATTTCGTGAAAATAAAAAGATTGTGAAGTTTAAATTAAGTGCTCTTTCATTCTATGTAATGTAAACCACATGATCATTATATTTTTGTTTTATGTGTTTTAAAACTTCTCTGAGTCCATTAGAATATTAAAATCCTACTTGAATTTTTCGCTCGTTTGTCAATTCGTGTCCATTTTGATCTCCTATGAGAATGTAAGAGATAAATTAAATTAGTCTTGAAGTATCACTCCCTAAACCATATAATATATATTATGTAAGAAAATGAGTCATTTACCGATGTTTAGAACCTCAGCGTCTGTCGTGTACCTGAAGCTAGAGGAGTTAACTTTACTTAATGCATATATGGCATTATAGTAATTCAAACCTATGATAATTGAAAAATCCTTCATCATGTTTATCTCCTCTGCTGTGAACTTAGGCAATCGGCTTATGAGACGAACTCTCACACTTTCTGGATGTTTGCCTACTATTATCGATTCTAAAATTCTTAAGAGGTAAAAAATGACAGTTTAGCCATGTGATTGAACAAATGATGATGCATGGAGTGCCGATAACTAACAAATGATATGAAAAAAATATTGCAGCCATAGTGCACAATGCACAAAATGTATATCAAACTACAGACTGAATCACATGCACTTACCACCGTAGCATGAAAACAAGAGTCTGATCTTTAGCTTTTGATTCCCATTAGTCCCATCTTATGGCTCAAACCAATACGAGTAAGTAATATCCTAATCCACCCATTTTGTGATGCATGCACATCGATATTGATTGAAATTAAGTTGTGTTATATAAATAAAGAAATGTCAAATCCGACACTAAGTGCTTTTATTTAACTTTAAAGTTAGAATGCCAAATCTTTAGTTTAGGAGGTACAACGCACATAGTCATAAAGTTTAGGGGGTATTTCGCATATATGGTAAAGGTTAGGGTGGAGACAATAGGTTAGGGTTGATTATTTTTTTATTTTAAGAATCTTTTCAAATATGGAAGGACAAAAATGCCCTCACAATTATCATGTACAGGGCACGCTTCTCGTGAATTTTGGCCAGAAAGTTGACCAGGGGCATTTCGCACAAATTCTAAAAATAGGAGGATAAATTGCTCTTTTTTGTAGTTCAGATGGCACATTGTGAAACACCCCATACAAGGGCGGAGCCAGGGGGCTTTATGGGTCGTCAGCCCCCAGCCTCAGCCCCAGCCCCACCATATATATATATATATATATATATATAAAGGAAGAGGTACTTATGACACGAAACTTTTGATTTCCAAGTTTAACCTTATAATTTATGTTCTACTATAGCAGCTTATTACTAATTTCTCGATTTAACCCTACAATTTGAGTTAGATAAAATTAATTATACCATTTACTAAGAATGATGATTTCGTTTCCCTATAATTCATATTCAGGGTTGATTATTTTTTTTTTAAGATTCTTTTCAAATATGAAGGACAAAAATGCCCTCACAATGATCATGTACAGGGCACGCTTCTAGTGAATTTTGGCCAGAAAGTTGACCAGGGGCATTTCGCACAAATTCTAAAATAGGAGGATAAATTGCTATTTTCTGTAGTTCAGATGGCACATTGTGAAACAGCCCATACAAGGGCGGAGCCAAAGGGCTTTAGGGGTCATCGGCCCCAGCCTCAGCCCCACCTTATATATATATATATATATATATATATATATAAAGGAAGAGGTACTTGTGACACCAAACTTTTGATTTCCAAGTTTAACCTTATAATTTATGTTCTACTATAGCAGCTTATTATTAATTTCCCAATTTAACTATACAATTTGAGTTAGATAAAATTAATTATACCATTTACTAAGAATGATGATTTAGTTTTCCTATAACTCATATTCGGGGTTGATTATTTTTTTTTAAGATTCTTTCCAAATATGGAAGGACAAAAATGCCCTCACAATGATCATGTACAGGGCACGCTTCTCGTGAATTGTGGCCAGAAAGTTGACCAGGGGCATTTTGCACAAATTCTAAAAATAGGAGGATAAATTGCTCTTTTTTGTAGTTCAGATGGCACATTGTGAAACACCCCATACAAGGGCGGAGCCAGGGGGCTTTAAGGGTCGTCGGCCCCCAGCCTCAGCCCCAGCCCCACCTATATATATATATATATATATATATATATATATATATAGGAAGAGGTACTTGTGACACGAAACTTTTGATTTCCATGTTTAACCTTATAATTTATGTTCTAGTATAGCAGCTTATTATTAATTTCTCGATTTAACCCTACAATTTGAGTTAGATAAAATTAATTATACCATTTACTAAGAATGATGATTTAGTTTCCCTATAATTCATATTCGGGGTTGATTATTTTTTTTTAAGATTCTTTTCAAATATGGAAGGACAAAAATGCCCTCACAATGATCATGTACAGGGCACGCTTCTCGTGAATTTTGGCCAGAAAGTTGACCAGGGGCATTTCGCACAAATTCTAAAAATAGGAGGATAAATTGCTCTTTTTTGTAGTTCAGATGGCACATTGTGAAAACACCCCATACAAGGGCGGAGCCAATGGGCTTTAGGGGTCGTCGGCCCCCAGCCTCAGCCCCAGCCCCACCTTATATATATATATATATATATATATATATATAAAGGAAGAGGTACTTGTGACACCAAACTTTTGATTTCCAAGTTTAACCTTATAATTTATGTTCTACTATAGCAGCTTATTATTAATTTCCCAATTTAACCCTACAATTTGAGTTAGATAAAATTAATTATACCATTTAGTAAGAATGATGATTTAGTTTCCCTATGATTCATATTCTTTTAATGAAAGTTACTTTTCTTTCCAATCTACTTTAATTATGTTGATTAATTCATTCTTCTATTAATTCAAACTCTTTCCGTCTAAGCATATCTTCTTTTTTTTTTTTTTGTATTTTTTTTCTTCCAAATTTTTTTTTCACATTTGAATATGATCATCGAATACTTTACATTATAAAAAATTAATTTGCGCGGTGCTCCGCGTGCCCCATATTCTAATATATCTATATGTTTACGAATGTGTTTATATTTAAATGGCTATAGTTTTGAACCTTCGTACACAGATGTCATGCTGAAGTCGACCACTAAACTGAAGCTATCTTTTGGGCTTGATATGGATTTGCCTAATTAAACATGAGGTGTAAATAATAGATTTATAATAATTGAAGATTTTGTATTATATGCACTTATATAGGGATATTATAATGTTCAGTGTATACGGACTACTATATCAGGTCTCAATTTTTATCTATATTTTGACCCTATATAATATATAAAGTACAATTAAAGAACATCTTTTCGACAGATAAAATATATTATATAAAATATATAATATTATATTGTTAGATGTAACTTCTTTAATTTAAGATGTAGTTTATCTGTATACCATCATCTTTGTCGTTTTTTTCATAATAATTTATGCCTAACTTGTTTCACTATTCCTAATTGTCTCTTAATCTTTTTATCTAGGAAAAAAACATATATAGGATGATAATCTAATACAACATTGGAGTGTATAATGTATTTTTAGGATGATTTAACCCTTTCTTAAAAATCTTAACATTGAAACATAAATATTCACTGCAAATATTGCTAGGTTACAACTAGAGATACTTTTTAGATTATTACATTAATAATACATGTTAAGATAGAAATAACTCGACAATATGAGGTTAATCTATTTAATTTAACATATTCTCGAATTTGTGCAAAAAATTATTAACTTCTAGGTAAATATGATAATAGAAAACTCCTAGCAGCTAATACATTAATAAAGTCATTTGATATAAAAAAAAAAGTATTTGTATACATATATGTGTGTGTGTGTGTGTATGTAGGTGAAGTTTTAATTTAGTTCTTTTACAATTAATGACAAAAATAATATTGTACAAATCTTAGGTGCTATTGTACTTATAAAAACAATTCTTCACATGATTTCGACCCCTAAAGAAAATTTCTGGCTCCGCCCCTGAGCCCATAGGTTGATAGTTTTAAGCGTTTTACCCTATATACTATCAAATTGTTACATTCACCACACACGTTTTATAGTGTACTAAAAGTCACTGTCCAAAAATATCAATCACGGAGTAGAAGTAAAGCAATTTCTAAACTACTAGTCTAACTCTAATAAGTTAAACTCTAAAAATAGTAATGATATCTTAGGGTTTTAAGGATTGTGGGAGAAACATATTAAGAACACTGTAGAGATAATTGAGCAGTTATTCAGAATTAAAATTTTATTGGTGATTGGATTAAGTATTCGTAAACAAATAGGATCTGATTCTTCTTAATATTTAGACATGTATCATTGAGTTTGTTTATTTGCGATAACTCCTAATATTATTCTGGAACAAATAATCATATCACAAAAAATTGTTTATCTTAGTTGATGCAATCGCCTATTTAGTACTATTTATACACTGTGCTAAGCATGCACCTGGATATTCACTAAGTAACAAGAATATATGAATCTATTATTATTGTGAAATTTTTATGCATTAAATAACGCGATCATACACATAGCAACTGAAACCATTCAATCGGGTGCACTGGGACATGTACAATTGGGGTGATTCCCTAGGATTAATAACCGAGATCATACAATATGGGTAGCAAATCCAAAGCAAGCATGAGCATAGATGATCATCATAAACTAATAAACTCAAATCAACCTAAATAAATTCTAAAAAATCATAGCATAAAGATTCGTTCAACCAATCACTCCTACGAATTACAAAATTTGATGAACTTAGCCGAACATAATGTCTATAGGACACATGCTTTAGTTTTATTTACTGCTCAATAACTCTTATAAAAGAAAACAAAAAACTAATAACAGAACTGAAATAAAAGAATTCTAAAACTAATCTATGTTAATTCTCTGCTCTCTAAGGTTCTGTTATTCTTCTTATCAGACTCTTCAAGTCCTTTTCTAGATACATTTTGCAGTTATTTTCATCCATCAATGTTCTTAGAAGATAAGTTTTCTTGTTTAATTCTGATCATAGGAGATTTGAACTGGTCTACATGATTTTTGATGTAGCATAGGCATCCTCGGTAAAGATTTATCAATGTTGGTCTGCGGTTAATACTGGCTACTTTCTGTTGATGCGGCATGGGCATACAACGGATCAGCCTTGGTGGTACTGCACTAATGACTGAGTTCGCAACATAGCCTTGGTATTTATTGGGAAATTTGGGATATTCTGAATTTTTCCTCCAAATTCTAAGCTTTTTTTGACATCAAAAGCTTCTCGGAACGACCTTATTGGTATTTGCCTATTTATTTTATAAAATAAAATCGGGTGGAACAGAGTCCTCTGTTCCTGCATGGTGCGTTGAACACGTGTTCTAACACAAACACGATCGAGTTATTGGTGAATTAACTTGATTCGAAGATTTAATTTATTAAGTGCATGAATAAATATATAGTATTGAATAATATGGTACATGTATTAAAAAAAAGTATGTATTTGTCTTTTGGTGAAATTTATGTATTAATATAGGTGAACATATTCAATCAAATGGTGGTACATGAACTAGGGTAGGTTCATGTTATAAATATCTATGTAATCTGCTCATTTTATTCATTTCTAGTTGAGCGATAGAAACTCCTTCTCCACTCTTTGCGTGTGTGTTAGAATGTCGATTCTTGACTTGACTTGTTCATTCTAACTTTTTCAAAACTAATGACTCTTTTCCTGTTGTTGTCAAATTTTAGGAACGTCCATGCCAATCCTGCTTTTTCTTTTTCCCTTTTATTACAGACAGAAACAACCAAGGTAGTTCCTGCCTTTCAGAAGACATCAAATAATGACTTTTCTTCTACGGGTAAATATATTATAGATATGTATGCCAATCCTTATCGATAATAACGTTTTTGTACGTCCATTTTCTTGTAGTGCATCTCCTTATCTATAAATAGAGGCATCCCCATTTAATTTCTTACCACCACCAGAAATTCTCCTACAGGAATTGTCAAAAAATAATTACAGAATGGCCCAAGAAATTGTTGAAAATGCTATTAACAGCCACAAGGAATTTGTCCGCCCTGTGGCAAATTTCGCCCCCAGCTTATGGGGTGATCAGTTCATCGACTACAATTATGATACTCAGGTAATAATTATTTGTCTTTCCAGTTATAATTTTTCATCCTAAATTTGCTTTTGAAATCACAATTTCCACTTGGTAAAATCAAATGATAGTAAAAATAATAATTCTTCAAATTAAGTTTCTTTTTCCAGGCATGTTAATTATGTTGAGACAACGAAATTACCGCCTTAATAATAATTATTATTATTATATTTTGCATGTAGGTGGCAGACAAAATTTCAAAGTTGATTGAAGTGTTGAAGGACGATGTGAAGAGTGAACTAACATCTGGAAGAAGCAAATTGGACACAATAAATTTGATCGACACACTGGAGCGCCTAGGCATATCATACCACTTTGAAAATGAGATTGAACAGACATTAGAACAACTCTTCAATATGCACATAAATTATGAAGATGAATCCTATGATTTGTACACTGTTGCGGTTCATTTTCGAGTATTTAGGCAGCATGGGTACCGTATATCATGTGGTATGTTTTCTGTCTCTACGATATCAGTCCTTGTTCATGTGTATGAGAAAGTTTACAAGACAAGACAATATATAATTTAACAAGAATTTTGAGAACGAATTAAGTTTACTTTTTGTGCATGGACACAATGTATTAATTCCAATATTCTCTCTTGACTCCAATCTCCAGATTTAATTAATTCGAAAACAGTCAAACACAAGCCTAGCTAACAGTTTAATGTTCAGAAATAATCACTTTATCAAATTAGTTTTTGCCATTAGTTACTAATTAGTCAGTTCCTTCTTGAGCAGAAGTCTTTAGCAAATTCAAGGATGTGAACGGAAACTTCCACGAGGCCCATAAGAATAATGCAAAGGGCTTATTGAGCTTATACGAAGCAGCACATTTGAGAATACATGGAGAAGACATACTAGAAGAAGTCTTAGCTTTTGCTACTACCAATCTTAAATCCATTGCACCACACCTCGATTCACGCCTTAGGAAACAAGTTTTGCATGCCCTGGTGCAACCCTTGCATTTTGGCTGTCGAAGGATTGAGCAAAGGAATTTCATCTCCATCTATGACGGTGATGCATCCCTTTTGAGGTTTGCCAAATTAGACTACAATTTAGTACAAATGCTTCACAAAAAGGAGCTCCAAGAATTGTCAAGGTAAATAATATCTTGAGATATTGTTGACTTGCGTATAGCCGTCCAATTAGATACAAGTCGATACTTTTATATAGCCGTCTAATTAGATACAAGTCGATACTTTAATTATGTTATATATATACACATATATATTTGTGTGTGTGGGTGTTTGTGTGTGAGTGTGGGTGTATGTATTAATATACATTATTCATGGAGAGTATTGTTGAGGGTAACTACAAGGAGCGTATTCAGAAATTTAGTTGAGGCTGGGCTGAAATATATTCACATCATAATAGTTTTTGGTAAAACAAAAAATCTTATAAACTAAATTTAACAATTTTACTACTAGTTATCTTAAGCTTTTAATATTAGTTAATAAACATATTAAAAGTTCTGTCGTAAGATTTAAGAGGCTTATTAATTAAAGAAGATATGGTATAAGGAGTCAGGAGTGGAGGCGAAGGCTAAGGTGGGGTCGGGGGCTATAGCCCCCAAGGCCCAAGCCTTCAAGTAAATATGCCCTTGGTAAATACGATATAACCCTCAATGTTCTGTCAATCAAACTGCATGTCATACTATCATTTCATTTTATTAGGTCAACAATAAAACATCCATCTTCCTTGTTTTCTTTTTTCTTTTATTCTCTCAGGTGGTGGAAAGAATTGAATTTTGCGTCCATACTTCCTTATGCAAGAGATAGAATGGTAGAGTGTTTCTTTTGGGCAACTGGAATCTATCATGAACCTCAGTATTCACGTGCTCGAATCATGCTCACGAAAGTCATTGCTATGATATCTATAACTGATGACACTTATGATGCTTATGGTACAATGGAGGAACTTGATATATTAACGGAGGCAATTGAGAGGTAAATATTTATTTATTTATTTATTTCAAAAGATCTAGGGGTATTGCAAAAAGAAAAACACTATGCTTTTAGTTTTTTTCATTGCCAAACTAAAAAAGGGGAGTTCAAAGAAGAGCACTAAGAAAGATAAAAACAACGTTGTTTTATCGACGAATAAATTTAGTTAATTGTTTTTTGATTTTATTTTAGGTGGGATATTAGTGAGATTGATCGTCTTCCCGAGTACATAAGACCATTCTACAAAGCTCTTATCGAACTCTACGAGCAATTTGATGAAGAATTAACTCAGGAAGGAAGATCTTATGCAACGAGTTACTCAATAGAATCAGTATGAATTTTGAGCTTTACCTACCTATTAAATGTATTCATCTTATTACAGTAACTCAACTCTGATATTAATTCCTTTTCACTATCACCTCTAATTGCACTCGAATACCTTTCAAGAAACTAAAATCAAATTCATTAAATCCCTAGCTGAAAGAATTGGTGAGGTGCTACCAAGTTGAGGCCAGATGGTTCATCGAGGGATACTTGCCATCATTTGACGAGTACCTGCAAAATGCTCTCATCACTTGCACTTACTGTTATCTCAAGATTTCATCTTTAATGGGGTGTAGATCTGCCACGAGGGACGATTTCGAATGGTTGAGTAAGAAACCTAAAATGGTCCAAGCCGGGCTGATAGTTTGTCGGACCATTGACGACATAGCTACATACAAGGTATGCATAATGCATTATAAAATTTAAATATTATAGGAGAATAACAAATCTCAATTAGTATATATAGCTCTCAAAACATGCCTAGGATAATATGCAATTATCTCTTCTAAAAAGTACTTACCCGTAGATTGATTCATTAATGCAAGTAGTAACGGTAAAAACGCTAGCTTAAACACATATTTTAATTATTTTTAATTGATTTATCTTTGTATTAAATAATTGTTCACGTCAATTCTAGGTTGAGAAGGATAGGGGTCAAATTGCAACCGGCATTGAATGCTACATGAAAGAAAATAATGTGTCAAAACAAGAGGCAACGAATAAATTTCTTGAGATGGCTATAAATGCATGGAAGGATATGAATGAAGAGTGCCTCAGGCCATATAACTCTAGCTCTAGAGATGTACGTATGAAAATCCTGAATTTTGCGACTCTCGTAGATGTCACATACAAGAACAATGAAGATGGATACACTCATCCAGAGAAAGTGTTGAAACCTCACATCATGGCGTTGTTTGTGGATCCCGTGTATGAAGATTAATTAGAATTTTCGAATTCATAGTTCTTAATAAGTTGCAGGACATGACAGATGTTGTCACAAACAACATTACTTGTCTTGTTTCACTCTCTCTTTTAAATAAGCATGCAAACGTGTCACGTTTTTGTTTTTTGAAACGATGCATAACATCACTTTCATATTTGTTTTTGAATGTTGTGATATCATGCTAAATTATCAGCTAATAAAAAAGAATTTTATTTTGATAATAATCTACTAATTTCTTTTTATTACTTATAAACTCATATTTCATCTAACGAAGTGTGCGTGCATGCGTGTTGTTTGATCATTTTGAAGATTGTTTATTCATTGACCGCCCCAAAGAACGCGGCTTCTTATTAGAGAAATTCAACGTAACTAAACCAAAAAATATCAGAGTCCTGCTAATGATAAAAGTAGGGCTATGTGTTTTGATTAAATTGAGTTGAATCGCGATCAAATTAGCATGGATCATTCAATTTTTGTTGTGAAAAATAACAACCAAAAAGCGAATCGTCTACAACAATCCAAATCTATTTGAATCGAGTCGATTTTGGAGCGATTTCGACTACGAGCCTTTTATCTATTTTAGTTTAGTTTCGAAAAAGATGCAATATAATGACTCAAATTTGCATTTAAAACTAGAGAAAACGTGTATGAGACACTACAAAAATTGTATACTCTCTTAGTATTCCTACTTTATTCAACACAATCTACAAACAATAAAATATTAAATTCAAACGTAATTAAACATAAGAGAAGTTAAGTCACACGTCAAAATTCATGAATATTCAAGAATTATGTTTGTTTTTTCTTTATTTGATGTTGATGACTAAGTTAAGGTAATAGTTTAAATTGTTGTTTTGCTTTTGGCTTAGACACATAATTTTTGAATCTCAGTTGAAGGCAAAATGAATTGGTTATTCCGTTCTCCCCCTCCTCTAAGATGTATATGACAAATCAAAAATTATTAATGGTATGAAAAGTAGATTATTGTGTGAGTTATATCTCTATAATCTATATTGAAAATAAAACGAAAAAATAGATTTGATTTTCGATTCAGTACGGGAATCGACCCATATAAATTGAAAATCAAATCGAAGTGGATTTTAATTTTTTGTAACAACCAAAAATGAAATTCGATTCAATTTCTAAATCAGATCATTCAAACCATTCGATTATGTTTGCACAATAGATAACACCCGACTTCAATCAATAGAATAAATTATTCAATACATCACTATATTACGAAAATGGTATTTCTTATCATCTTATGACTAATATGGTTTAAGACCGACAAAATTTCTGAAATCTAATGTTATGAATGCACATTCAAATAAATTAAATAAATTAATTTATTTTTTGCTCAATATTCTTTTTTATTTTTTGAAATCTGCAGCGAATTCCATCATGTAATTATTAAAAAATTTGTATGAAACTCTATAATCTGAAACAATGAATCATATACAACATACATATCTTAAAAGACTAGCGATGCTGCCAAAACGCAAAATATTGTTACCGGAGCAATTATAAACTCTCTAATTTGCCCTTATCAATCAAAAGCTATAAAAGTTAAATGTTTAAAATATCTTCATACCATTAGTTTCTTAGTTAATCAACTTTACACTGTCGAAACTCAATTAATTTTGTCATTACAACATAATCTATTTCCTTCTTCATTCCAAAAAAAGCCATTTTCAAGCCGATTTAAAATTTTAAATGAAAAGTTAGTCTCTATTGTTAATAAATACTTTGACTTTCTTTAATACTAGAAACTGGAGCACGCGGAGCCCCGCGAACATTAGTTTTTTTATATATTGTAAAGTACTATATTTTCATATTTTAGTGTGAAGAAAAAAATAAAATTTGGAAGAAAAAAAGTCAAGGAAAAAGATTTGTCTAGATGGAATGAGTTTGAATTAATGGGAGAGTGATTCAACATAATTAGAGTATAATGGAAAGAAAAGTAATTTCCATCAAAAAAATATAAATTATAGGGAAACTAAATCATCCTTCTTAGTAAATGGTATAATTAATTTCATCTAACTTAAATAGTAGGGTTAAATTGAGAAATTAATAATAAGACGCTATAATGAAACACAAAATTATAAGGTTAAACATGGAAATCAAAACTTTGATACTGTCACAAGTACCTCTTCCTTTATATATTAGTATAGATAATCCACCCTTTATTATGTAGAACAATAGAAGTCTTTAAATACCTAGCAAAATTAAGTCGTCTAAGCTAAAACTAGGTATAAAACATAATTAAACTACAATTACAAATAAAAGAAAATGCATAATTTATTAACTGAAGAGTAAAAACATTTTGTTAATAAATATTATGAAGGAGCAATATCGGAAAATTATGAATTGTAATGATTCTTTTTCACACACAAAAATGCCTAAATAATGCTTCCTTATGATGCACGGATACTCCAAAAAATCGCCCCGTGCACGTATCGGATACTCTATCGATACTCCTCAGATACGTATCGGATACACCACGTGGCATATCGAATTATTTAAAATAAATAAAAAATATCGGATACGTATCGGATACTTTAGGAGGACGTATCCAACACCTTTTGGGACGTGATTTTTATGGGTTAGAAGAAAATTTTCAAAACTTCAAATATATTGTAAATAACAAAAATAGAACAAAAACTGAAGAAAAAAGGAATACGCATATTGCTTAAGTATGAAATTTCTTTTTGTTTCTGACTTCCTCTTAAGAATGGCAATCGAAACCAACAACACTCAATTGCTAGGAATATCTTTAAAGTTTATCGTAATCTTGTTCTTTCATCATCTTGGCGCTCAAACTTTGTTATTTTTGTAGTTTTACAGTTCAACAAAGTAGAAATTGATGTAAATGGAGAACAAAGTAGCCCTTTGTTATTGACTTAAAATCGTAATGTGTTTGGTTGTTTGCTATGGTAGTTTGTAATAAGATTTAGCTAGAAGATTCAGTGCATTGTGTATTCAATTTTAAATGATTGTCGAAGTTATTTGCTTGAAATAATATTAATATAATCTCATGATTTATACTTGTATTATTGTGTATTACAAGTTAGATTTTTATATTTTGTATTTAATATAAATATTAATACAAATATGTAAAGCCGTATCCTCGGCGTACCCGTATTCTATATTTTTGAAAAATCCGTGTCTCCGTATCCATACTGTACCGTACCCGTATCCCCGTATCCGTGCATCATAGATGCTTCCTTATTTTACACCAATTATATGTGTGCTTAATTTTCATTTTATATTTTGAAGTGTGTTCATTCTCATGTTCCATTAAGCGTAAGACTTCAGAAAAATGAAATAAAAATTCAGTTGCTCACTTAAGTTTATCTCTCAGAAAGGATCATCACTTTCACTAGATATATAGTAACTGGTTTCAAAAATATTTTATGTTTGTCATTCTTTTAAAAAAATTAAAATAAGCTCTCGCAATCATAACAGTATTTGAACAGAAATTAATTTAATTTGTAATTATAAATATAGATTTTCTCTATTAATTACCAATGCAATTTAATTTTATCCTTCGGTTTATTCAAAATTCGCATTTTTTTCAATGTCCTGTAAACTCAAGGAAAAAATTTATACAAGACCTTGCACAATCTAGTATAACTATTTAATATAAAGGCTAATTTGAAAGTTTATTGAGAGCAATTCCGGATATTTCATTAAAAGTTAGTGTATTTCTTCATAAAAATATCAAATACTTGGAATGGATTTAAAGAATATTAATTGGAGTGAGAAAATAATTAGATTATGGAATAATGTTAAGAAAGATTCATTTCATTATATAAAGCCGATTAATGAAGCAAACATGGTATGAAGTAATTTGGAAATTTGAATGATGTATTGATAAGGGAAACTAGTAAGACTAAATTAACTGTTTTGACAGCAACAATTATTGTTTTGGCTATATCGCTAGCCATCATGAAAGTCCAATTAAACTTTTTCGTATCAGTGTAAATTGTTTTTGAATGCAATTGTCATTAGCATAGAATGGATTCTCTATTTCAGTTCTATGAAATCAGAAATAGATATTAATGTACCATAATTTAAAAATACGTGCTTTGTGAAATATAGGAACATATTAAAAAAAAAAAAACTTCAAAATGTGTGCTATACAACCTAATACTGAAAAGAACCAATATAATGAAGGAAAACTAACAATCAGCCGAAAATTGCAATCTTAGAAAACAAATATATATTCTGCTACAATATTTCAAGTTTTCCTTTATTATTTTTATCATCATCGTTTTCATGAACGTAATTAAGCAAGTAAAACCAGGCTAAAACAAACCAAATTTTACGTATCCAATGATTATATGAAGCAATAATTAACGAAATTTACTTGTTACTATAAGATTATTAAAGTGAACGAATGATTTTATTAATCACAGAAAAGGTATATATACTATTACAGAGTCCTAGTACTAATACGGTTAGAAGAGTTTGCGGAAGACATAGGGATCGAATTACTCTTTTAGGAGATAAATCCTGCTGATACCATATAAAATTATTAAAGTGAACGAATGATTTTATTAATCACAGAAAAGGTATATATACTATTACAGAGTCCTAGTACTAATATGCTTACTGATATTTTATATTTACAATAAAAGAAATAAATCATCAACTAGGAGTCTAATAAATCATCAACTAGGAGTCTGCTTAACAGTTACTGTTGAACAGTTACGTAGATGGACAATACAAGCATTTCATAGTTGAAAAAGAAATTACGTATATTTCGTGAGCAAGTGGCGATATGTTACCACTTACCAGTGAGCGAACTGCTAGATCTGTATAATTTTTTCAGGAAATATCTCCTATAAAATTTAAAAACTAACATTAATCTTAACGGGCAAATTAACTCCGTGTATTTCTTATCAACAAATATCTCATGTGAAGTCATTGTATCAATAATCAAAGATTTTTATGTATTTGATTTCTACATTAAAAGTGTATGTCTTGAACTAAATATTATATGTTTTCTTTAATATGCTTTTGATACAGTTTTGAAAAATTACGAAATATTGATGAAAATGTTGATAAACTTAATTTGCAGCAATATCAACCCTTTTATGCACCAAAAAGTACAAATATCAAGATTTGCTATAACATTAAATGGTAAAGATCAATTAAGACGAGTGACCAAGAATCAAATCAGAATGAGAAAAGTCTTCAATCCCCCTAATCTTATTATCCCAATCAATTACTATTTTATCTTTAATTATTTCCCCATTCAAACCTCAATACTCACTAACAAAATCTCCAACTTTTTTTTATCTATACCAATCAAATGCTCCACTATACACTATAAATAACTAGCCCCTATTACAATCTCAAAACACAAACAAAAAAAAAACATTGAGAAAGAAAAAAACACATCAACCATGGCAATGAGAATAGTTTGTTTAGTGGCTCTAATTCTGAGCTTAAGCACAGTCAACGCAGTTGACCAAAAAGATGATCGTCCCTTTCCAATTCCTCCTTTTGCCCTTCCTCCTATTCCTAAAATACCCGGGTTACCACCACTACCACCCATACCCGGGTTCCCATTTCCACCTATACCCGGGTTCCCGTTTCCACCCATACCCGGTTTCCCATTACCACCCGTACCCGGGTTCCCATTACCACCCGGCTTTCCCGGGTTTCCAATTCCGGGTCTTCCTACTCCTCCTGCTCCAGCAAAGGCATAAGTAATTTGGAGTGCCAGCATTATTAGCATGTGGGAAAAAAAGACTGGAAGTTAATGTATTTTTCGTTTTTGAGAAGTTTTTTAAGTAGTTAAAAATTGGTACAATTAGGAAAATTATAACTTACGGTCATTTGCTTATTTTTAATATTTATAGAAAAATTTGCAGCATTTTTACTAGAAATTATGATCATTTTATTCCTATGTGCTATTGTTGATTATATTGATCAAATGACATTCTATTAAAATATTGATCTTATTTAATATGTTACCTTGTAAAATAAAATATAGAATAAAACAATTTGTCCTCTAAATTATATTATTGTTTGGTAGAGAAGAATATGCATATTAATGGACCTATATAATTAAAAAAAATATACTTAATTAGAATATTTAGACTATAAGAATAAATAGATTATGTTTAATATTATTAATAAATTAATAATCATAAATAAGTTTTAATATTTTAAAGTATAAAAAAATTACATATTTACACTCACTTTTGATAGTTTATTAAGAGTCAATAGATGAAAGGAAGGTACATGTAAAAGAATAGAAACCTTAGAAAGTGTATGCCAAAATACGAAACTTTAAGGGGCTATATGCCAAAGTATGAAACCTACGGAAAGGTGGGTGAAAAAATTACCGACAATTATCATTATTGAGGTCTACCGTCCATGCACTATTCTATGCAACTTACACTATGTAACGTGTTATATGTGCATAACATTTGTGCGATTTTTCTAATTTTATATTGGCAAAGATGTTTTTCAACTTGTTCATGAGCATTTATAACTTTTTGCTTTTAATATTTAATTTTTTTTATCATAGATATATTTTTAAATTATTAAATATTCAAATGTGGTGCTTATAATTCATGAAACGCCTTCTTTGACCCTCAACACTTTTTAAAACAATATCACGATGGTGCAGTCCGAATTCCTAATTCAATATAGCTGGAAGATAAACTTCCTGCTTCTAGGTACGTCGACAAACCAAAATAAAAATGGACCAAGACTAACCCAGATAAATTACCAATGCAATTTAATTTTAACCTTCGGTTCATCAAAATTCGCATTAAATGTCTCAAGGAAAAAATTTATACAAGACCTTGCACAATCTAGTACACTATGCTAGTTTAATCTTCTTTTCAATTTAAAAAGCAATTTTGGATATTCATTAAAAGTTAGTGTACTTCTTATAAAAATATCAAATACTTGGATTGGGTTTGAAGAATATTAATTGGAGTGAGAAAATAATTATACTATGGAATAATGTTAAGGAAGATTCGTTTCATTATATAAGGCCGATTAATGAAGCAAACATGGTATGTAGTACTTGGAATTTTGGAATGATCTATTGATAAGGGAAAACTAGTAAGACTAAATTGATTGCTTTGGTAGCAACAATTATTGTTTTGGTAATATCCCTAGCCATCATAAAAGTTCAATTAAGCTTAAGTTCAATTAAGCTTTTTTGTATCCACGTAAATTGATTTTGAACACAATTATCATTAGCATAGAATGGGCTCAATATGTGTGCTATACAATATAATACTGGAAAGAACCAATATAATGTAGGAAAGATAACAATCAGCCGAATATTGCAATCTTCTTAGCGAAGACAAAAAATCTACTACAATATTTCCGGTTAGGATCGTCTCCTACATAATATCCTATATCTTCTCCTACATTATTTGGATGATTGTCACGTGTTTCTTTTAGCATATACAGAAAATACACAATTAAACTTTTATCTCTCTTCTCTCTCCAAAATAACGGCCAGATCTCTCTCCGTTCCATATTTTTTTCTTTCTACCAAATATGATTCCTAAACTTATATCAAATATAGAAACAAATCTAATTGATATTTTTATCAAATATGTTCTATTGTCTTTCATTTATTCAATTATTTAATTTCATTATAACTTTTCCACAATTTGTTGCACTAATTTTTAATTTTTATCTTAATCTTCTATTACTCGTTTCATGTAGTAAAATTAAATAAAGGAAATCATCTATTATTTCATTTGTATGTATACGTCATTCTAAAGATGAACTATTTTTAACTGAGACCAATCATTTCTTATAGCACAATGTGCATATAAATTTAAAGAATAATATTTACATTTATTTGTCTAGAATCTAATTACAAAAATATCTAGGATTTTTTAATTATAGAAACACTTCTAGAAAGAAAGAAAAAAGAGAGAGAGAAGACTCCCTAGTTTGAATAGTCATTACAGAGACAACTTGTAATTTTGAAAAACACAATTTATAATTTTTTCAAACTCTAGGGAGCTCTCTGTAATTAATAAAACTATAGAAACGTTTTTTTCTGATTAGGCCAAATTTCAAGGCCATAAGAATGTGATTTTCCCATTTTAGAATGGAAGGATGCTACGTACTTACCTTTGGAATAGAATTGGTGAAAATATCAATTAAATTAGTGTCAAAATTTGATATAAGTTTAATAATGAAATTTGGTTAAAAAGAAGGAATGCACCGAGATTTAGCTGTAATCATTGTGAGAGAAGAGAGATGAAAGTTTGATCGTGTGCTTTTTATATATACTAAAATAGACACGTGGCACTCATCCGAATAATGTAGGAGAAGATGTAAGATATTATGTAGGAGATGATCATAATCGCAATATTTCTGGTTTAAGCGAGTAAATTCAGGCTAAAACCAATCAAATTTTACATGTCCAAATATACGAAGCAATAATAACGAAATCTACTTGTACTGTTGAACAGTTACGTAGATGGAAAATACAAGCATTTCATAGTTGAAAAAGAAATTACGTATATTTCTTGAAGAAGTGGCGATATGTTACCACTTACCAGTGGAAATGACCGAATATATATATATATATATATATATATATATATATATATATATATATATATATATATATATATATATATATATATATATATATATATATATATATATGTGCTATTTTTAGGTGGTGTTTGTAAATGCTTATGAAAATGGTTTATTGGCTTTCCCGCCGCAAAAGCACATTTTTAGTGTTTGGAACACAGACTTTTGCTTTTGTTTGTCTAAAAAAGAATTCAGAAAAAGCACAAGCCGCAAAATCATTCCATGGGGTGCTTCTCAACTGCTTTTGAAATTATTTTATTTTTAACAAGTTTTTAAAAAGAAAAGCCACTCATTAATTTTTGCAAATACCTAATTAATGTTTTAAGTAGCTTTTTTTTTTAATATTTGCAAAACACTCCCGACTTTTTATTAAAAGTGACTTTAAGCAAAAGAGATGGACAAACTTCTTTTATAAGCTCTTGCAAACAAAATGAGAAATTAACTCTAGATCTGTATCATTTTTATTAGTAGATATCTCCTATAAAATTTAAAAAATTGACGTAGATCTTAAAGGGCAAATTAACTCCAATAGGTTAGCAAATAACCCCTTCGTGGCGTTATATATTTTAAGTTCATTGTATCAATAATCAAAGTTTTTATGTATTAATTAAATTTCTACATTAAATGTGTATGTCTTCAACAAAATAATATGTGTTTTTTTTTAATATGCTTTTGATACAGTTTTCAAAAATTACCAAAACTTTTCAGAAAACAATCAACAAATGAAGAAAGAATTTAAATTTATTGATGAAAATATACATAAACTTAATTTGCAACAATATTAACCCTTTTATGCACCAAAAAGTACAATAAATATCAAGATTTGCTATCACCTTAACTGGTAAAGATCAATTACGACGAGTAACCAGAATACGAAAAATCTTCAATCCCCTAATCTTATACCAATCAGTTACTAATTATCTTTAATTATTTCCCCCGTTCAAACCTCAATACTCACTAACAAAATCCCCAACTCTTTTTATCGTTACCAATCAAATGCTAATTATCATCAATCAATCCCCCCATTCACTGCTCCACTACACTATAAATAAGCAGCCCCTATTACATTAATATCAAAACACAAACATCAACCATGGCAATGAGAATAGTTTGTTTAGTGGCTCTAATTCTGAGCCTAAGCACAGTCAACGCAGTTGACCAAAAAGCTGACCGTCCCTTTCCACTTCCTCCTTTTCCCTTTCCTCCTATTCCTAAAATACCCGGGTTACCACCACTACCACCCATACCCGGGTTACCATTTCCACCTATACCCGGGTTCCCATTTCCACCCATACCCGGATTCCCATTTCCGCCCATACCCGGGTTCCCATTGCCACCCGGCTTTCCCGGGTTACCATTTCCGCCCATACCCGGGTTCCCATTGCCACCCGGCTTTCCCGGGTTACCATTTCCGCCCATACCCGGGTTCCCATTGCCACCCGGCTTTCCCGGGTTACCATTTCCGCCCATACCCGGGTTCCCATTGCCACCCGGCTTTCCCGGGTTACCATTTCCGCCCATACCCGGTTTCCCATTGCCACCCGGCTTTCCCGGGTTCCCAATACGACCCATACCCGGGTTCCCATTACCACCGGGCTTTCCCGGGTTTCCTACTCCTCCTGCTCCAGTTAAGGCATAAGTAATTTGGAGTGCCAGCATTATTAGCACGTGGGAAAAAAAGATTGGACGTTTATGTATTTTTCGTTTTTATTAGTTCTTGTATTGAATGTGATAAACCTAAGTAGAAGGATTAATATATCCCTCATGCTTTTGTGAGACTTTTGTGGTATTTTCCTTCTTCGTGTATTCAATTGAATAAATTCAAAAATTGATTCTTGGTTTGTTGAGTAAATTTAATTGACATGTTCATCCTTGGTTTCTTATTTGTTTCAAAAGTGTTCATTTTATTCAAGTTATAATATGTATGATTTTTATCACAAACAATTGAATGACAAAATCTATACAGTTATAGAGAATTCAGAAAGAAAAAACTCAAGAAGTTAAAAATTAAAGGTGAAATCATGAGTTTTATCAACACGTATTCTGATATAATGTTTTAATATATAAGAATTGTTAGTTATTGACACATTCAACTAAAAATAACTTTATGGCATTATTTACTAATTCATGACGTAATGGAATTATTTACTATTCGTTTACCCGAGACTATTCTTAATTAATTCGAGAAGTAAAGATGATTTAGTTTTGAAATGCTTCAAGTTACATAGAGCAATTCAGGCTTATTAGTTATTACATAATTGTGCTTAATTGTGGTTGATAAGTGTTGCGTAGATTAAGCTTGGGCTGCTGCCCCGTTGCTTGTACGTGCCACGATTATTAGAACAAAACTCCGAGTTCACATATTACTGATTATAATTCTTTAATAAAGTTAACCAAATTTTGAAAATCTTGATTTTGAATTTCAAATTTGTAACATAGAGCAATTAAAGGTTATTACATAATTGCGCTTAATTGGTTTGTCCGGGTTGCGTAGATTAAGCTTGGGCTGCCCACCCGTTGCTAGGTACGGTGCCACAATTATAAGACAAAACTCCGAGTTCACATGCTACTAATTATTATTCTTTAACAAAGTCAACAAAATTATGCAAATGTTTTTAATTTCACGTATCATAAATTAACATCACTATATATGAAGTTATTGAGTATAATATTTTCTAATTTCCTGAATATTTATTAAATGGCTTGCGTAGATTAAGCTTTCGCTTCCCGTTAATTAGGTACGTCCCACCAAATTAAAGCTGGACAAAGACTAACCCGTAATAATGCCTGGATTTATAACCTATTATTTTTATGGGCACCATTTGCCCCCCTCCATATTTATCAGATGACTAATGCACAAATTTTCACGAGTTTGAAGTTGGCTGTTTTCGTAAACAATATATTATCGCTTCTTTATTTTTTGTAATTAAAGCTGGACAAAGAACTATCACTAGGAACTGCACTACAAAATAAACAGCCCCTTTTCCAATCTCAAAACATAGCGAAAAGAAAACATTGAGTTAAAAGTAGCCATGGCAATGAGAACAGTTTGGTCATTGGCTTCAGTATTAATTCTGAGCATAAGCACAGTCCATGCAACTGACAAACAAGTTGATCAACCAGCTACTTAATGATTTAGTCCTTGGTTTCCAGGTGCACCACCAGCCTCTCCATTTCCTACGCTTCCGATTCTGCTTCCTCCGTTCTTTCAGAATCCTTGGTTTCCAGGTGCTCCTCCAGGCTCCCAAATTCCTAAGCTTCCGTTTCCGCTTCCTCCGTTCTTTTAAAATCCTTGGTTTCCAAGTGCACCTCCAGCCCCTCCCGCAAAGGCATAAATCAGCAGCATAGGAAAGGACTCGAATTTTATGCATCTTTTTTAGTTCTTGTATTGCCTAGATCACACAATTTGTAGTTTGCGGCTTTTATTGTGATAAAACAATGTAAACGTTTGATATTCTCTTTATGAAATCCTTTAGGTATTCAACTTGTTTTGCATAATTATTGAGTAAATTGAGAAAATCACCCTTTTCTTATCCCGGTGGAATATATGTAACATTTCATCTAACTTTTATTAGCAAATACATATTGAAAGAATTAAAAACCCCAAGGAATTCTTTCAATGGATCATTAAAATCTCAATCCTCGAAAATTATGAGAAAAAAAAAATGGTTCAAATCATTTTTATATTTCATGTTTAAATGATCAGTTTCAAAGACTCCTCGAATACACTAACATATACGAATTTGAGAAATTTTTGATCGCTGCATAACAACATCTTAGTATAAATCTTAATTAGAACTTTGATAACTACTAATATGCGAGTCGGCTTAAAGGCAACCATTCGACCTCATGATAGCAACACTTACGAATTCCAAAGAGTGGTCTCGTAAGCTTTATGCAAGTTCGCTTCAAGACCTTTGATTTTCAAGCAAAACTCCTTGTGGTTGACTTATGGAATATATAAAAAAGTGTATATAATTTTGTTCTATTGTTCAATCATTCATGAATGATTTATTCATGAATGATTGAAGAACAATTGAGAGGAATGTTTTGCTCTCATCTCTAATCTAAAAATTAAAAAAGAACTGAATGAATAAAATGTACAGGGGAGGGGATATACTTATACTACATAACTGCAAACGCAACCTTCATATTTGGAAAGTTAGTTGGTGTAAAATTATTAATTGATATTTAAATTATTTCTAAAATAGAAATATTGATTTTAATTATGTAGTTTTAACAACAAGGATAGATTTTTCATGGAGTGACTGCATGCTCCTTCAACATTTGGGCTTGATTATTTTGACTATATTATTTTATCATTTCATAAGTAATAAACTAAAAGAAGCCCAAATGGATTTAAGTTTAACTTTATCTCTTAAAATTCAAGTCATGAATAACTACAACTTTCATAATTTCATAATTTCTTATTTAGGGAAGAATACTAATTAGTTATATTAATTAATTTTGAGCATTAAGTTTAATTTCTTGGGTAACCAACAGTCCAACACTTAACACACCCATATTAGTCCATTTTTAACACTTTGCATCCAACTTTAAAGAAACATGCACTTTTCATCGGGTGAGGATCCTCTGTCCCATTATTTGTGCCACTTTTTATGGCACTTTCTAATAATAGTTGTTTAGTTAATTCTACATGGATTAATTTAATTCTAATTTAAATTAAGTAAAAAGAAACACGCACACCACAGAATCTCAATCGATTTGGATTCCTCACTCAACAATTGTTTTTCCATCTCTATCATCTATCTCTCTCTCATCTCTCTCACCTCTTTCTCATCTACACCATGCGGAACTGTATCTCTTCAACTATAGCCATATTCTCAACTCCAAACTTGATTCATTACATTCTTTTAGATATGAATGAGTCTTTTCTTGTGTAATTTATCTCCAACCTTCAAATATAAACTAATATTAAACAATTCATCATAAATATTTTGAAATAAATAACAGAAGAAATTGCCGGATGGTTTGAACCAAGAAGGCTGGCATTGCCACTAATTTAATATTCTTCTTTATTGTGAGTAATGGCTTTCATTTATGGTCAAATGCAATCTAATCTTGAGTAACCTTATAACCCCTGCTAATTACAACTGGAAATAAGCAGTCATTAAATTGAAAATAAGCACAACACTCTCTCAATCAATTTATCCTTATTATTCACGAAAACGAAATTTGAAGTTTCTCTTGAATATGATATTTCGTTCCAGTCACATTGTATGTAATATAATAGTGGTTTATAGATTGTTGATGTTGGGAATTGCCGTACCTATGAGCTTTCTTATCTTATGTCCGTGGAATATGATATAAAAGACAATCACAATATGTAAAGTTTAGTACATATTAATGGAAGAAAACAAATTTAGAAGACTAAGATTGATTAAGATTGTACTAACTTTGTTTCCTAATCAAAAACTGCTCCGTTATGCAATGTAATGGCAAAAAATAATAGATGAAAAAACCTCCTCAATATCTAAAAGAATGTAATTGGAGTTGTGAAGATGGGTTAAGGATGAAGAAGATCGGATCCCGTGAATGAGGTGAGAGAGAGAGAGAGATGATAGAGATGGAAAAAAAAAATTGTTGAGTGAGGAATCCAAACCGATTGGAATTCTGTGGTGTGCGTGTTTTTTTTTTTAGCTTAATTTAAATTAGAATTAAGTTAATCCATGTAGAATTAACTAAACAACTATTATTAGCTTGGCACTTTGCACCTATGTCTTTGAGATTTAAGAGATAGTTAATGCTTTAAAGAGATCAATTTCAAATTTTTTAAATTTTTGTTCATTTTTTGCACTTGGCACCCTAGATAAATCCAATTTGCATTAACCCATTTTCGTGAATCGAAACATTTCCCCAATTCAATGTTCTTTGAAGTACTTTGATCATTGATGCTCATACATCAAAACTTATATAAATAAATAAAAAGTTAGCATCTGAATTTGATGAAAATACAATTGATGCTGCAGGCATCCAATACATATTATTATCATATAACAATAGAGTATACAAAATTTGACAGTTTTTAAGCATATTTTATATGATGTACAAATGACAGGAGTACATACCACAACAGAGCAAGTTTTAAGGTTACGTACTTGTAATCACACTATGATACAATCTAGGCAATCTAAAGTTGGCTGCAGTTATAAATCTCAATTGAACATTATGTTCAAACCACACCTAAGCACCAGCGGACGACATACAAATCATGAAATTCCGATTGTCTTGTTCAATATCCACAGCGTCAGCGAAATCTGAATCGCGACAATTGCACGAAGCCACATTCTATCCAGCATAAAGCCATACACCGTAATTCCACCTTTGTTGTGCTCGAAATAAGTCACTGCACCAGATTTACCACTCATTAATCAAAAGCTGCTTCTTTACTTATGAATACTCTTAGAAAGAAAAACTATTTAGTACTTCGACCAAACTCACCTAGCGCTTGTCTCTTCTGATAGGATATAGTGTTTGCAAAAATTGGCATATCTGTATTATCTAACACATCATCTCCGTCTCCTTCTTCATTGTCCGTATCCCAACCGGAATCCACAGGATGACCTGCCCTGGCTGAGACAATCCGAGCACTCGGAGTTTCACCATCCAAACCATAAGAGTCCATTGTGGCACAGGCATGCCACTTAGCTGCAAGCGAAGCGACAGCATGCGCTTTGTGTGTTATCTTTGCCGCACTTCTCAAGCAGATAAAAAGCCCTGTTACCAAAGTCATGGAGCATAACTGCACCAAGATAAGATCCCATTAGATTTTGCAAGTTTAGGTAAAAACTAATTTCATGGGATAATTACAGGTACAACCCCTGAAATTTGGTCCAGTTAAGAAAAACTCCCATGTTTTTTGAATAACTAAAGCAAAACCTTTGAAATTTAAAAGAACTTAAAGATAGACTCCAATTCAGTTTAAATGATTACAAAGACACCTCCTAAACTTTTGAAAAACATTGTCTGCTTAAAAATATCATACCTTAAAGAAAGTTTCCATATTAGACTAAAACTCATGGGATTTAGATGTACTTATCCCAAACCTTGTTGGCATAAAAAGCGAAAATAAAAGAGTTGCATGCAGAAATACCGCAATTTCTCCGGCTGTGGAGATGTTGGTGGTAGAGCTTGGTTCCATGACAACCAACAAGGAAAGAAACTGACTCATTGTTACTAGGACTAATGTAGATAAAATGAACAGTCTAAAACGATGGCTTATGATGCGGAGGTTTCTTCTGATCCTTAGATGTTCTATCATGATCGAAGCCACATCAGCTTCTTTCTCAAACACCGAAGCGAAATCCTCTAGCCTAAGTATTTGAAGAGAACACGTGAGTTTGAAGAGGACACACACGAGAAAACAGATGGAGGTACGATATATCCACGAAGACATCAATAATAAGCACACCACGCCGTTGCTCAAGTACGTGTTGTACAAATAGGGAATTTGGTTTCCTCCTGAAGTGAACCACCATATCTTGTACGCACTATCAGCGAAGAAACAGGGGAGAACAAAAGCTGATAGGAGCTTCATTGATCTCTGCAAAGATAAATTGGTATGTTTAATCCAAACTTGCAGATTTCATATGTGAAAACAACAAAAAAACTCTTAAACCAATGCTGAAAAACGTGGAAATACCGAATCTTAAGCTAGTCCATACAGTGAAACCAAGCGATAGTGGCTTGAAAGATTTGTATCAACATTAATTCCCAGATTTTTCAGTACTACATGTAGTATATTGTATCAGAGATCGATTTACTTTATCATACTGACGGATAAGAATCGGTAGCATGGATTTTAACTACTAGGATTTCGTTACATGCTATCAATGAATCATTTCTAAATTAATTCTGAAATATCTCAATCTCCTACTATAAACTCAATTATCAAAGTGTAGCATATTTTTCAACGCGTACGAGTCCTCACCAAAATCAACGAAATCCATAACTACAACAACGCAGTCTTGCAAACGCCAATGATCACGAAAGTATTCATAAGCAAATCAAATAACATAAACCAAAAGCAAACAGCCATTTTTCAAGTTCATTAACAGAAGCACCAAAGATCAAATGACTAATTCACAATACATAAAGATCACACTTCATCTAGTCACAAAACCAAACAAAAAAACACACCAAAACACACACACACACACAATAAAAAACGCAACTTTGCCAACAAAACTACACAATTCATCAAAAAAAAAAAAAAAACACTTACATGAAGCTGCAGCTTATACCCTTCACGAACCTTCTCACTCTCATCACACAATTTATCAAGAAACAAAAACCTCCTCAGGCCATACTTCCTCGCAAAAGAAGACAGACTAATGAACGAGATCGCCGCGAACGTCGACAGAGACAGCTGCACGATCGCGTCAAACGGCCTCTGGTGACTCGAATCACAATCGGAACAAGAGAACACGAAGTGGGACACGAGAGGAACACCAATATTCAACAGGAAAAAGATGGACCAAGATAGCCCTGTTCTCCACAAATTCGAATAATCGAGAAAAACCCATTTGAGACCCGAGCTGTAGCTCTGCAATGCGAAATTGGGTTCTTGGATTGGATTCGATTTTTGCTTTGGTAACAAAATCGCTGTCACCTCTGCTTCCATTGGAGGCTCCTCTGTTTTTTTGGGGGTCCTCTGTTTTTTGGGGCTCCTCTGTTTTGTTTTGTCAAAATTGGGTTTTTTGTTTTTGATTATTTGATAGATGAAAGCTTCAAACTTAAGCTTTTTTTATATATTTTAATTGAAAAGGGGCGATGTATTGTGAAATGAAAGTAACGTTCTTCAAAACCTAAATTGAGAAGAACGGATTGTTTTTTTGTTATAAAATAAATTTTTCCGACAATGGATTAGAATGTTAAGACAATTTTTGGAAAAATACAAGAAGAGAATAATAATGTAAACAGGTGGCAGAGAGATTTTTGGATAATAATTTGTCGTTTTTTTGTTAGTGATTTGTTTAACGTTGATTGCGCGGTACGTGATACCTTAGTGTTTTTTTAATAATGAATCCCTAATAATGGAGTGAATAGTGAGTTAACTTATCAAATTTTAAATTTTTTTGAAGTCTTTATCAAATTTTAAATTGATTACATAAAACGGGTAAATAAAAAGATATGAAGAATGGTGTGAGTTGGGCCATGTGTCCCAAATGGAAAAGACAAATCACTTCACAGATTGCACGATGAAGTTGCCCTTTCGCAGTTGTGGCTTTTTTCAGGTGGAAACATTGAGTTCACTTGTCATTTGTCAACTGTATATCATATGGTTTAATTAGTTTCAAAATAATATACATGACAATGAACTTACAGTTCGAATTCCTAGAAAAAGATATGACGTTTTGAACAATTAGTAATGCAATATTTTGCAATAGAAGTATAGAACTAATCTGCTCTATTTGTGGAGTACGAATATACCAATTTATTAAAGTATTTTATATATCTATTAAAAAAAGGAAGATGCCAAATTTAAAGTGAGGACTTAAAGCGCGGGATCCCACTTGTTGTGACGGCAGAGGTTGCCTAGTCCGGGAGGATTAACTTTTGACAGCTGCCACGCGTTAACTGGTGAGGACGTGAGTTTGAGAGTTACCCTCGAACCACCCCCCGACCTAAAAAAAGGAACAAGGGAAAAAAGAAAGAATTTTACAGTTTATAAGATGGTGTGCAAATTTTTTAATTTAATAAAACAAAAAAATGCGACAAGTTTCTATGATAATTAAATGTTCATGACCTAACTTTTTATTTTTCTGTCATAAAAGAATTTGTCGCTAAGCTCCGGTCAATGAAGTTGGAAGTATATAGTCTTCTTATATTGGGGAATTGCTTCAAGTTATTTAGCTAAGATACGAACATTAATAATTCCCATAATGACGTATGCTAATCATAGTTCAAAAAATAATCAGTTAGCGTGATATTAGCAATTCCATCATGTTACTTCAAGACTATAGTTGCAGTGCAAGTACGATGTGAATACTTTACAGAATGAGTGGAGGGACACAAATTTTGTAAGAAATAAAGATATGATACCACATAAATATAACGACTTTTTATTATTAACATTTTATTACATACTCTATAATAAATCAAAAATATTATTTAGTACATTACTAAATTGTAACGACAATTCATTTAAACATTCATTAATAAATGTTTGTTATATATAAGTATTATAGTATCAACTTACAGTATGTTGTGGCACAAGAAATATCTAGAATGACGCGATCAACCTACTACAATATTGATGGATCAGGTCATGAGCAAGCACCTCAATAGGTACACTATAACTATTATAAATACCTCCTTAAAATTCATTTTTTTTTTTTTTTTGAGATGACCTCCTTAAAATTCATTTGAAGCTAGTCCTTTTATGTTTTTCTGACTTGCAGTTAACTGACTATTAACAACTAAAGCTGTTATTTAAGGTCAACTTTTATTGTAACCTTGACCGAGCTTCAGTTTGTTTGACATTTGTGCATCAACTAACTCAGATATTAAAAGGGCCGATATACTGTGTCAGCCTCCCATGTAACTTAAGTATATTGTTTAAATGAAAGTGTATTTAAATTAAAGTTGATTTAAGACTCTTATGCTTACATACGAAAATGAAGATACAAACAATATAATTATCGAAAACAAGTCGAGCATTAAAGTGATTGTATTTGTAATTTCATAGTCACTTAAGTTTCTTGCAAGACGATGGAAATAACCACATTTACTCGTATATTAATAAGTGATATATACAATCGATTGTCTTCATACTATTCCTTCTTGTGGTGTTAATTCCATCAATCGATGGTCTTCATGCTATTCCGTTAATTTATGATTCCATGATTTATTTCTTCAATTTAGTCGTCTCGCATTAATATTGTGGACTATAAATGTGGTCTTATACATTCAAATATTACAATCAACATTCCAACTACTCTAGAGCTTTTCTACGACCAATTTGTCAAAAAAAAAAAAAAATCATCACATCTAATACACCTGTTTTTTTATAAAACCAAACCACGTGAATAATACGAAAATATAATAAAACTGTTTAATTACTCAAAAATAAAAATCACCACCACCTCGTGGGAGAGTTGTGAACTTGAAACGTCTGAATTGTTGTGAATAACAAAGAATATAATAAAGAACTTTAGGCCCCAGCAAAAGCCCACACGAATGGCCCAAAATAAGCCCACATCCAAATCACAAAAATATGCGCATCCGCCCACGACGGTCGAATAAAACAACGGACAAAACTATCTCGTGCTGCTAATAAGGACAAAAATATAGGATATTTATAAAATCAACCCCTTTTATTCCAATATTCCGTCGTCAAAGTCCCTAACTCAAAAATTGAATTACAAATTGGGTTTGTTTTCCATCTATACATACATACACCCAGCTTAAATGAGCAAGTGTTAGATACAGAGGAAAAATGGCGATTCCAATTAGCTCTTCCATATTTACAACACCATCGCCGCTTCTTTTGAAGGCCAACAAAAAATTGGGATTTTCATCAGTTTTTGTCAAGTCCTTAAACCCTAAATCCCTAATTTTGTATCATTCCGATCACAATTCTCGCTTCAGTTCACAATCGGGGCTCATCAGGTACAGCTTCATTTGACCTGATTACTGAATTCGTGTTTATAATTTGGTGCTAATTGTTGTGAATTTGTGATTGAATTAGGAAGAGGTTTTTGCGAGTTGAATCGACGATATTGCGCGAGAATGAAGAGAAAGTGGTGGTTGAAGAGTCATTTGATCCAAAGAGTTTTCCACAAAATGGAGGAGAAGGAACCTCGGGAGAGCCGCCGTCCTCTAGTGGATTGGAGAAGTGGGTTATAAAATTGGAGCAATCTGTTAATATTTTGCTCACGGTATGTATATTTTGTTAGTTTAGATTCTGCAATTTGTGGTTTTTAGTTGAATGGATACTTGATACATGCTGCTTGTGGTCTTCGTTTAGTTTACGAATCCGCGAACTAATACTTTCGACGCCTATGTTTATATGATTTAAGTGGAGTTTGGACAGAGCAAGGAGGTGCTTATCCATACGAATATGCTTTGTGATATGAATTTATCTCGATGATACAGTATTATATGTATGAGTTTTGCATATAGGTAGCGTAATTTGTTAATATCGATTTTGTTCCTTGGCGATGTAAGAAAGGCAGTAATAGGAACACGTGTTGAGGTGAACAGTAATGGCATCAATCAGTAATACCAAACCAGATTGTCAGGCTAGAAGTCTATTGTGTGCTAATTTGAGGCCAAGATCATTAAGTTCGATGGTATTTGAGCTGAGCCATTCTATGCACATAGCATGAAGCTTGTTTGAATGTGCTGGTTATGTTTATGTACTTCGTTTAGCATACTATAATTGTGGAGGTATTTCTTAGATTGTAGCTAAGTTTTTTTTTTTTTTTTTTGGACATGTGCAGGACTCAGTGATAAAGATCCTTGACACGTTATATCGTGAACGTGATTATGCAAGGTTTTTCGTTCTCGAAACTATTGCTAGAGTTCCTTATTTTGGTAATACTCTAGATTTTTCTCATAAGCCTAAAGGTTACTTAATGCTATAGGTTTGGTTGAAATCATGAACAAAACATTTTCAAAATTTGTTATGGTACTTGACAGATGTCACAAACTGTACTTCAAATGTGAGATTCATGATTTGTTCATTTCATCTTGTCACCATGAGGCATTTTCATTATAGAGTCCTCAAACTATTCAATGTCAAAGTTGAACCAAAATCAAATATCTTGCCCTAATAATGTAACTAGCTACTGCAAATTAACTCTTTGTGTGAAAACAAAAAAGCACTGGATATCCCACCCTAGTTTATAAGACGAATTTAACTTTTCTTCGACACAGAATGTTTGGCTAGTTTATTAATGTAGGGTTTACCTTCACTTTAGGATTGTATGCTGAAGGTTGAATGGTCTGTTTTGGTTTTGTGTTTCGTGACAGCATTCATGTCCGTCTTACACATGTATGAGAGTTTTGGATGGTGGCGCAGAGCTGACTATTTGAAAGTTCATTTTGCTGAGAGCTGGAATGAGATGCATCATTTGCTTATTATGGAAGTAATACTCTTTTCCTCGGGATCGTTATTACCTGTTTACCTGTAATTAATCAATTTCTTTTTTCAATTTTAGCAAGCTTTAATCACAATGAAATCCAGTTCCACTGTATATTGTTTTCGTAATTATTTGATCTCCACATATCAAAGTACTTGATTAATATCGAAAAGGCAAGTGAGTTCAGAGGTTCACAATGCAGATGAAAAGAATTATGTTGCATCTGTACAGAAGTTAATATCTTTAAGTCATACAGTTTGGTTTGTTTTGTCTTCTCTCCCCGCATCCCCCCAACCCTCCAAAAAAAGATCCAATTTCTTCTTAAATTTTTGGGGCAGGAGTGGAGAGGATTGCCGCTGGTAATCTTTCCAGAGGAAAACAACAGAATATCTCAGATTTTACTATTCTTAATTGTATACAAAAATACTGATAGAAGTTTCATACGTATGATAAAAACTAATTATGATTTGCATGTTCTTCTAGCACAGTGGAAACTGCTTCAGTGCTTTTCAATATATATGTAGAGAGAGTATCCTTAATTTCTTGGCACATTTAGCTGGTTAGTTTGATATCATTCACTTTTCTTTCTTTCTTTTCACTTCTAACTTTTTCTTTTATATGTGCAGGAATTAGGTGGAAATGCTTGGTGGTTCGATCGGTTTCTCGCTCAACACATTGCAGTGTTTTACTATTTTATGACTGCTTTTATGTATCTTTTGAGTCCAAGAATGGCATGTAAGTATGATTTAGGGCCCGTCCTTTGTAGCTTTTAGCCTATGTAAATACTAAATAGTTTATATAAGTAGTCTACTTTTCATTCTTCAATTGCACAATTTGTAGTTTGCATTTATTTCCAGCTTAAATTTTCTCTCCTCTTTATTTACCTACATTTATAAACTCCAAAAGGTTTTTTAACATAGTTGTTCCTTCTTCAGATCATTTCTCTGAATGCGTGGAGCATCATGCCTTTGAAACTTACGATAAATTTATCAAGGCTCAAGGAGGTAAGCATGCATACCCTCCTATCTCGTCACTGTACAACACATGTTAATATCATGCTGATAGAGCAAGAAAGGGATACAAAAAATTAGATGTTGGAGATTTCATGCATTCTCATATTTCATAAATCATACTGAATGGTGCGAGCAGAGGGGGGGAAAAATAATTCTTTGGAGATTGCTGTTCCGTCACACGATGTATTTATTATTTAATCTTGATCTTTTTGTGCTTCTTTAACGTTTTATCCTTTTCTGCCAATGATAGATGAGTTGAAGAAACTGCCTGCACCTACAATTGCAGTTAAATATTACACTGAAGGGGACTTGTACTTGTTTGGTTAGTCCAATCTCCATTTCTTACATTATGGGATTGCTCTAATCATCTTGGTTTACCTCAAGTGTTTTTGTGACTTTACAGATGAATTCCAAACTGCAAGACCTCCCAATTCACGGCGTCCGAAAATAGGTGAGTGTAACCTCTGATACATTTTTCCAGTAATTGGTCCTAATCTGGAAAACTAGTTACATACTTGGCACCTCGAATATCCAATTATCAGGGAAAAACAGAAAGCTTCAATATTCAATTTACATAGCCGAATAATCCTGGAAAAATATGAAGTGGACTAGATCTATGGTAGACCTTGCGGTGGCTATTTTTCATACTTCAAAACATGTGGCTACGATTGTCTCGTGTATTTAATTTCACAAATTTTGGACGATGTTGCAAATTTAAAGCCGCAAAGTCTGTAGACTTGGTTTAAGTAAGAATCACCCAACTAATTTATGTTAACTGAGTCAACTATGGCTGCTTCTTTTGAGTTTTGACATTGTTTTTATATTTCAGATAATTTATATGATGTCTTCATGAACATTAGAGACGACGAAGCAGAACATTGTAAGACAATGAAGGCCTGTCAGACTCACGGCAGCCTTCGCTCGCCTCATTCGTCTGTGTATGATGAACAAGAAGAGGACTTGGGATGTACTCTGTCACAGGCAAATTGTGAAGGCATTGTGGATTGCATAAAGAAATCTGTAGCTGACCCTTCATCAAATAGAAAGTGATACAAAATAGGCATGAATGAGGACATTTCTGCAGCTGAATATACGTGTATACACAAGAAATGAAGAAAATATAATTTAAATATAGGAATATAATTGGCTTACCTTTGAATGTCCTCTTTTTTCTCATTTTAAAGGAATATTATTCTACGTTTATGCCTAAACTGTAATTCCCAGGAGCAGCTGTCCTTGTGGATGGGTGTTAAAAAAGGAAAATGCTGGTGATTGAAAAAGAAAAAAATTATAAACTTTTTCCATAAAAAAAAATAATTCCCTTAGTTGATCTGTTGCGTGGGGTGGACTGGTCGAGTATCAGAACAAACTGTAAAGTAAATCATGTTATTAATTGAAATTTCAGAAGGAAAAAATATAATGCAAGAAAAATCATGAAAACTAATTGAGATATGCTGAATGTCCTAAACAATAATCACGTTAAGGTGAACAACCGAATAGCTCTTTTCTGTAGGAAAAAAGAAGTCCTAAAGTTAAGTTTATGGTGCTTTCAGAATACAAGTTACATTATTCTTAATTATAGCAGTTAACATTATACATAATGCAATAAGTAAGAGTTAAAAGATGCACCCAAATTACCTCGAAACAAGTTATTCATGACTGCTTAACAGGAGGATTCACTGCAAATACTAGCTTGGCTCATTATTGCCGAGATAATATGCCCTCCTTCTTCACATTCATCGTGCAATGCATGCAGTTATTGATAGACAGAAGAATCATTTCCATTTTAAGTAGTATTCTGTGACACTTTGCTAATGCTATCAGTTTTTTTTTTTTTTTTTTTTTTTGTTATTAAGTAGCTTATCGTAAAAAACATAAGCTATTCATTTAGCTGCTGTGCACAACACCTTAGTCATTTGATGATCACATTATTCTTTTACGAATCTTATACACGTCTTTTTTTTTTTTTGGTATCATTCTGTAAGCATTCACACTTCATTCATTTGTCCGAAATTGAAAATGTTCTAAGTGTTGTATGTTACTATACATGCCTTTGTGAGTCTACACCTCACGTGAGTGGTGACCAAGTCATCATGATTCATGAACAACTTTGTCCAAACAATTCATTCATGTATTTATATATCATATTGTCTTAAAGAATTATAATAATAAAATGCACGACTTTCTGAATAAAGTACACTGAACTCGGGTGCAGGAGCAACAATTGGTGTTTAAAAGCTTGGCCAGCTATGAGCCACGACTTGGCAAGCTAATGCCTCTTCCACATCGTATCATGACCTCCACTCCACACAACCCGAGCCCCCAGCAAACTGGAGACTTGTATGCTCCATGACTTTGCCAACTTTTCCACAAATTCACAAAAGAATATTTAAGGCATATGCTTTTCAATTGTAACTTAACTAAAAATGATTTCTTTTTGTCGGGACTCGTCTCTGCGGTCTTTTTGTCGTAAATGGTGTCTGATTTTGTTGCATGGCGGCGCGTTCTAATAAATTTTATAATCCTACATAATATGTTTAGGAATGACATTTTTTTTTTTTGTGATAAGTTGTTTAGGAATGACATTAATTGCGTATATAACGTGTGCAAATACTAGTAGTCTACATAGACCTAACCATATTTTTCCTCTTATTGCAGAAGTTATTGCACACCTAAATTATTTTTCAAGAAAGTAATCGACTTATTCAAGTGGTTCCTATAATTTCTCTGTAATATTTCTAATAATTGAAATCGCAGTTTATTGTGGACTAACTCTTTAATTATCTTTTGGATGTAACGTTGTAGCCCCATATAAAGTACTTGTAAGATACAAATGTTGAAGAATTTTTAGGTTAAAAGTTGTACCACTAATATGTGCTTGAGAGGGTTTATATAAATTTTCTCGTGTGTACGATGTTGTTTTGGAGAATCCACACCTGATGATTAAGGAGGGACATCTCACTTTCAAAAACTGGATAAAGAAGTCTTTTCAGAATAACTGTAACAGTTACCTTAAGAGTTGTTATAATGATAGTTATTAGGATAAAATTGTCAAAATACCTAAGAGAGATGTCTGCGTTGTAAGAATTATAATAAGAGCTGGCGGTCTACGACTAGGATGACTACTTATCCCTGTTTTGTCCAATGCGTGTTGACTTTTGGGGAGGGAGTTCGCGAAGATTGATCCACGATAGGAGTTGAGAAACTTGGAAATGACTCTTCTTTTAGGCCGGGGCTTAGTTGTTCCTAATTGGCTTAAGAAATGAAGATTGATGATTATGATGTAGTCTTTATTGAATGCCGTTCTCACTAAAAGCTTAAGCTGATAGAGAGGATTGACATTTATATATTTATGTATATAATCTCCAACACGCCCCCTCACGTGCAGGCCGTAAATCTTTTTGTTACGCCTGACACGTGCTATTTTTTGTTAAGTGGGTGGCGGTGGGATTCGAACCCAGGACCTCCTCTTTTCCTGAGCTCTGATACCATATTGAATGCCGTTCTCACTAAAAGCCACATTGCTTGGGAATGAACTTGGGCTTCTGTTTATAAAGGATTTCCCCCTCTCCCTCTATTAAGGCCTTTTAGGGGGAAATATGAGGGGCCCTAATTTCTACATGGTATCAGAGCCTACCCAAGACAATGTTGGGCCTGCGACCTAACCCACGTAGTAGGAACCGATGTCCAGTCCGGCCTACACGTGAGGGGGCGTGTTGGGATTTATCCCACATTGCTTGGGAATGAACTTGGGCTTCTGTTTATAAAGGATTTCCCCCTCTCCCTCTAATAAGACCTTTTAGGGGGAAATATGAGAGGCCCTAATTTCTACAGTCTTTTTGAGGTTAGAGAATCGGTGTTACGATTGAGAATTGTGATCATGAGATGTGAGCCAAAACGAGAGTTATGTTGCACGAGGGTAGCATAGGACTACTATGAATAGGGGCGAACTCAGGATTTTAGTTTACCCTGGACTACTAAAGAGTTAAGTATTATATAAAAATTATATAAAAAACTTAAATAAAATATATTAAGTAGAATGAGAAATATCCGCATTCGATACAAAATACTAAAGAGCAACGTACCATTAAACATAAGAAAAGAAAAAAAATGTCTAAGTTTTTTTTCATAACCCATAAACAATATTGGGTCTAATCCTCCACTCATTTTCAAAGTTCATTCTTCAAATTTTTTAGAGATTCCTTAAAGTTCTCACTTTTTAATTTCATATTCTAATCCTGACAAAATAGGAATTTAGAAAGTACAAACCAAAATAATTTTAATGTCTACTTTGTTAAAATATTCAACATGGTAAATCCAAAAACAAACACAAGCTTAAACAATGAATGCCAACCTAAAATATACATATTTTGAATAGACTCATTAGATATTCTTCTATTCTCCTTTGATCTTTCCGGTGCATGTTGTTGTTCTAGTGTTCTAAATGGTGTTGTTCCTTTACCTTTTTATTCAGATGGATTTTGTATTTATATAATGAAGATTGTGGGCTAAAACTAAGTTAGCTATATCATGAGATGAATTATATGATATGAATTATTTCTATGGCCCATTGATTTTATGTATATTTGTGTGGGCTAAAACTAATTTAATTAGATCATGAGATGAATTATTTATATTGCCCATTGATTTTATGCATATATGTGTGGGCTAAAATATATATACTTAATTGCACATAAAAAATCTACCCTGTCTACAGCCCAACCCAGCCTTGGGCTTGGGTCGGCCCCTGACGATGGATGACGTTCCCGTTCTAGAATAGTAGCATCCCTTGAATCTAAATCGTATGAGGTATGGGGTAGAAATTCACAATAAAAAGCAAAAATTGCATTTGACTAAAAACTTCATGTTGACAAAACATTTTACTTTATCGAAAATGCGAAACATGAATGTTATTACATGATGGCCTTTAACTTGTTGATAGGTCAAGATCTTTTGTACTTATTCCCTATAAACAAACAAAGAGGATAAGTTCAGAGAAGGAGGACGAAAATCAAGTTTACCATATATATAAATATCTTTCTTGCCAAAAATTGAAAATTTGTGTAACGTCCCACTTTTTTCCATGCATAAGTAAAGTTCTGCATGCAATACGATGGCTTGACATAGGCAAGAAACTACTCTTTCTCCACCAATTTCCAAGAATACAATTTAATATACAAATAATCAAACACTAACATCTCATAGGGTTAAAAATAAATTCCTATTTCACCAACAAGTTAACATTACTTTAGATTTGGAAAACCATAGAGGTCTCAAAAGAAAATATGATTTTGCTCATGCAACTATAAATAAAGTTATATAATTTTTTGAGTGACTTCTTACTTAATCCCAATAACATCACATGTGAATCATTTGAACAAATTCTTACTTAACCCAATAATCTCTTGGTTATTCTGACACAGACGTGACGAAAGATGTTGACATTTATCGCTAGAGAGATAACATATTCATTATATTATCAATGTTCCATCTTAATAAGGTCTTTCAAGAAAAAACTTGACAGGACTCTATTTTGCACAAAATTCTCTACGATTACTCTAAGAGAATATTAAAAACTAACTTTGATGAAAAAGAAATTTTGCTTGAGTTCAAACATAAAGTAAAAATCATATATTTTTTTTTTTTATGTATATATATATAATAAAGATGAAGATATTTTTAGTAACAAAAAGGGAGAACGTAACAAATAAACAGTGCACTTTATCCTATTTGTAACAAATAGTCAAATAGGCATATTACGAATCAAAAAAGACCCGCCTAACGTGGTCTTTTTGTACCCTTACAAAAATCCCCTGCTCCTCTTAAAAAACACTCGCTCGCTCACTCGTACAAATGGTGCTCACAAAAATATCTCAACACTATCACTCACTACACTACGCACATGTACCTCTCATTTTCCTCTCATTTTTCAAAAGTGTAGCTAAAAACTGATCGTAAATCGGAATATGAGAGATTTCAACACTTCAATCGGATCAGATTTAGCTGAAATTGATCGTAAATCGGAGCCGTTGAATTCCTCCGGCGAAGCTCCGGTAGCGGCGGAGATGAGTAGTGAGGAGGCTGATGCGTTTGATAGGGATATTTTGTGCCCTATATGCATGCAGATCATAAAGGACGCTTTTCTGACGGCTTGTGGACATAGCTTTTGCTACATGTGCATTGTGACGCATCTGAGGAATAAGAGTGATTGTCCTTGTTGTTCGCATTACGTCACTGCGGATCATCTGTATCCTAATTTCCTTCTCAATAAGGTTCACTTTCTTAGTTTGATAGATTTTATCGGTTTGTGATCTGTGCGCTAATGTGTGTTGAAATTCTGGATTGTTTTCATGCATTGTGGAGTTTTTTAGCGATGCGTACACTATTCGGAAGATGAGTACGAGTGAAATTAGAATTGCGAATTATGAGATCACGAGAGTTTCGATAGTTATCGGGAAAAGTTTCTTATGATTCATGAAGGGAGAATGAGTATATATATGCTTAAGTGATATTAATTACATCAGGTTTTAAAACTGATCAATCGAGTTAATCAGAACGAAACTCGGATAATCTGTCACTTGTCAGGCAGTTGTTTTAGGAGGGGCTTGTGTTCGACTTCTAATTATTGTAGAAGGCAACTATATTGATGATTATTCTCATTTCTACTGTTACTTGTGTGTTCTTTACATTATTATGTAGGCTTTTGTTGTTTGCTCTCAACAATTGAAAAAACGTTTAGTCGAAAACCTGTCAATGACAACCATATCTTGTTTTTCTCAGTCTTAAGTATTTCGCTAAAATTATAGTTTCTGATTGAGAAACTCTTAATTAAAGATTTAGAGGCTATAAAGTTGAGTGTTAAATTACGGAGACTGTGAACTCGTTGCAATTCAGTGAATTGCGATCTCTGTATCTCTTATGTTTTATTCCTAACTAAGTAGCTATGCTGCTTGACATGCCTAATTGGTTGCTGGAAATAGTTTCTCATTTTCTTGGGAGGAAGGATAGATAGAAGTTGATATCCATTATGATACTAATTAGAGTGATATGTGGACAAGTAACTGTAATTTCAAGATAACTATTGAACTAGTTTAAAGATTTTCGTTTCGCCGACTTTAACGATCTAATTATATCACGAAAAATGTTTACTCTACAAGAAATACATATGCCCTTGAGAGTTAAGATAAAACACACAATTTTGTTGGATGCAGAGGATTCCTGATACTTTATGGAATTTAGGATGGATGTCTCTATGCACGAGCATATGTTACTGATGCACTTCCTAGTTGATATTTAAACAATGGTGCATAGTGATTCAACATTTTTGTTTGTCAAAAATGAATTATGTGTAATTAAACAATCGCTGAAGCAAGGACAAAAAGAGATTTTCTTCTTATGTTTATAATTGTATGAAGCATTTTGCAAGTCGTGGTACCCACCAACATATGAAAAAGGACTTGAAGGATAAAAACAGAAAAGAAAATATCAAATTATTGAACCTGTTAAAAGCGAGTTGATAATAAATGGCACACCTTGGACAAGCTCATGTTATGACATTGAGTATTGCAACTTGTGGCCGTTTTAAGAACTCAACAATGACATAAGTTGTTTTCTGAAACTTAATGTTTGGCAGTTTTGGTGCTTTCTCTAGCCTCTTAACACTGATTAATATCAAATTATCTAAGCATATAGCTTATCACGTTGTCAACATGCACTGAGTTTTTATGGTGTGTTTTGCCTTGATATAGTTATTGATGAAGACTTCTGCTCGTCAAATAGCTAAAACAGCCAGTCCATTGGAACAACTTCACCAGGCATTAGAACAGGTTTGTTATGTCAATTTGGACAAATTTCTGATAAAAATATTCATTTAGACATGTAAGCTTGTGAAATTATTGTAACATTACACCTCAACTTTATAGGATTTTAACTTTTCTGAATTTCACTTGTACCACCATTCTTTAGCAAAACGCATGCTTAGATGCAGCAAATACCATCTATCGCCAATTGCCATCACATAAAGAGAGCACTTCACTGTATATGGTTGTCCTTAGCTTTTCTGTTAATCTGAGACTTAAACTTCCCCCTCTTCCTTAGAATAGTTTCTAGCCTCTTGTCAGAGAAGGGCCACATGATCTAGGAATAACATTGCAAAATCCAGGTTGTTATTTTCATGATTTATCATAGTCAGAGGGTAAGGAACAACATTTGGAGCTCTTAAGAGCTATATTGAAGACATCTTTCTTTCAGCCTTTGTCCTTTCATGATTGAAACCCATGTTTCTTCCAGTTCCTTATCATCTAGGTTGCCTATATGCAAGATTTTATTTTACATCCAAATCATGTACTTTTACTTCAGAAGTGTGCGACTCTAACATATTTGGACAGGGATATGGACTATCTGTTAAGGAGCTCGAGACCCTCCAGTCTCTTCTTGCAGAGAAGAAAAGTAAGATGGAGCAAGAAGAAAATGAGATGAACCTAGAAATTTTAAACGACTTTCTCCAGTGCTTGAAAAAGAAAAAACTTGACGAGCTGAATGAGGTTCTTGGACTTGACTCTTCTGCTTTATGATCTAGTCGTATACATATTTTCTATGTTAGGTAATGCACATTTTCTTCTCCCCGTAAATAATTTAGTTTGTTTCGATCCTTGTATGCCTGCAACTAATGAGACAATGAATTGTTTGATCCGAAGCAATAGTTGTTTGTTAGGAATACAGACTGAAGCAATATGAGTCAATGTTTGGATAATGGTTTGAGCTACATGATAGCAATTAACTGATTTCTGCATATATTACATGTTATAAAATATATGCTGATGTTTGGAATGTTAATGGACCTTCCTAGTTTCATCCTCAAGAACTATTTCCAACCTTTTCTTGGACGGTGTGATTATTGATGAAATTTCATGTCCTGGATTTTAAATAGATATGATGTCTTTTTTGTTTTGCATGTTACATTTATCTTGCAGATACAATCTGACCTTCAGTTCTTAAAAGGAGATATTCATGCCGTGGAGAGACGTCGCGTTGAATTATGTCGAAGAAGGGATAGATACTCTCCAAGACTGAAACTGCTTGTTGATAACCCCTCGTCAAGATCAGTGCGGCAATCGTTGACTGATACACATATTGCTGCCTCAGTCTCTAGAAATGCTTTTGCACCAGGCCATTGCCAAATGAGTTCAGGTGGTTTACATAATAGAAGAACTGATGCAAAACCTTCTGCAAGTCATCATTCCTTAAGTATGGATGCTCATGGTGGATTAGACAGTAAAAATCTTACTCAATCCGGGCTTGAGTTGTCAAGAAAGAGACGGGTTCATGCACAGGTCAGCAATCTTTTCTACTTATTTCTTATAGCTGACACCTGAATTGTTACTCTTGAGCATTTGGAGATAAACAGAGAGCTAGCAATGCACGTGTTGTAGGGAAGGTATTTGTATTAAGAAATAGAAACATAGGAATGTGGTCATTGCTGAAAGCCTACTCTAGGAATAGTTGTTAGTTTCCTGGACTAATTTTTAGGTCTACCTTTAGTTGGAGAGTCGGCATTCCTTTTTTTTTTCTGACTATTTTGCAATACAATTGCCAGCTTTTGCCGCTGTAATGCTCTAAAACATCTACTCAATCCTTGGGTTTCTACCGTGCCTAGGTTAAAGGTCATCATGGATATTGCCAAATTGGTTTCATCTATTGCTTGAGAAATTTAAATTTCTTTATCAAGCTGTTTATTAGGATTTTTATTGCTACAGTTCAATGACCTTCAAGAATGTTATTTGCATAAACAACGGTATTGGGCAAGAATATCCCCAGAACAGCAAGAACAAGATCCTTATGGTTTAAATAGAGAAGGTTTTACGGAAGGGCTCGAGGATTTTCAGTCTATTCTGTCAAACTACACAAGATACAGGTACCCTACATTAAATCTTAACCTCTCTGACATTAGTGCAATCTCCCATATTGATAGATTTTGTTGGTTAAACAGTAGGTTGCGGCATGTTGCTGAACTTAGACATGGAGATCTGTTTCACGTAGCAAATATTGTATCAAGGTAAGCGGAATTTGCTGCAGGTTGCATGATTTTATTTTATTTGCTATCATGCATTGTTTCATCTAGGATCAGGTAACAACAGGAACCAGAAATTATGAAAATCTTCCTGTGCACTCTCCTTGTCTTAAGCAAATTGTTTGAAGGGTTTATTTGCTGATAAATATCATTTCCTTACTCAAAATTGAATGGTGTACTCCACTTCCTTGGTAGCTTGAAAATTGGAAATGCTAAGCTATACTCTTGGAGGTTTTATAAATCTTGATATCTTAATGATCTCTTTCGTAGGGTTGAACAAAATTTCTGTGAACTTTATCCACTTTTGCAGTTTTAGACCTTCATGTGGATGTTATGAAACATTACTTGAATGTGTTTTGAGAAAAGTTCTTTCTTTCTCGCAGTATAGAATTTGATCGAGATGATGAATTATTCGCTACGGCAGGAGTATCACGGCGCATTAAAGTTTTTGAGTTTTCATCAGTAAGTGTGTGGAAAAGTGTTCAAATGTGTGCTCCTGATAATGCAATTTATATTTCTGGACATGGCTGGATGACCATATAACATTTCTATGCTTTAGTAATATTTATGGATTTGAAGGTCATTTGGACGTTAAACAATTTGATATTCAATCCTTTTATGATTATACTATATTGCTTCCGCCAATGGCATTTGAGATCTTTTTGGTATCAATTGTTAAAATTGGTGCATGATAATTGCTCCCCAGGTGGTAAATGAACCAGCTGATGTGCAATGCCCTGTTGCAGAAATGTCCACAAGATCAAAACTCAGCTGTTTAAGCTGGAACAAGTACACCAAAAATCAACTAGCCAGTAGTGACTATGAAGGCATAGTAACTGTTTGGGATGTAACAACCCGACAGGTAGTACCCTGCTAGTTAAAGTGTCTGTTTTTTTCCCTTCTTATTCTTGCAGATGAGGTCAGCTGATTTGGATTCTCATGTACTATATTGTATGAATTGTTTTCTAGAGTGTGATGGAGTACGAGGAGCATGAAAAACGTGCCTGGAGTGTTGATTTTTCACGAACTGAACCTTCAATGCTTGTATCGGGAAGTGATGATTGCAAGGTAATTGAAATGTAAACTTATTAATATTTGGCACAGGTTGTCATTTATGCCTATTAATTAAGTAAAGTTTTCTTCTTTCTGGAGTTGGCACTTTACCGTAGGACCCCATACACTCACGCATTCCCAATATGTCGTCCCTGTGTTGCTTTTAAGTGATACTTCTGCTGTAGCTATCTATATGTAAAAGTATCATTTTGTAGATATTGCTTCTGCTAAAGATTTATATTCACCTATCTACGTCCAATTTGAGGTTGAACTATGTTTTGCTATGAATTATTGAACAAGAAGAAATATCAATCAGTTGCAAGGAGATAACATTGGGGGTCCGGTCAAATTTGGTCTTGAACCTTTCTCATGAGCTGACTTTCCTCTTGCTGGAAGATATCTTGTTTTACATGTTTGGTATAAAGTAAAACGCAAGATTTGGGAGGAAAGTGCAATATGTTTGCAAAATAGGCAAGCCAAATGTACAGTTCATAACTATAATCCCGAGGAGTACATAGTGAGCTACTAATCAGAAAATAAGTCTGATGTGGTTCTCATGCTACTTATTAGAATATATCTTGAAGATGAATTTAAATTACTTGATTTGAACTGGTCCTAAGCCCAACTAACTGCTTTCAAAATCTGTACACATTACCCTTCCAGGCCATAATTGACAAGATTTAAAAATATGGTTGCAGAGCTTCTTGTTGATCCTGATTGGTAACATCTTTTTTTGTTTAGCAGTCTGGTTTTTGATTACCAAAAAGACATGCTGCACTCCTGTTTTCATGAATATGGTTATATGCAAATGCTGGTCTGGTGTCTTTTGCATCTTACATGTAAAGAGCACGGATAATTGGACATAAATAATGCTGCTTAACTTTTGTAAAGAACTAAAGACAGGCCATTTTTATAGAGCATCAATAATAATCAAACTCAGGGGGGTTCATAGGGGTTTCAAGTGATGTTTCTTGGTCCATTTAGAATGTTTATTCCAAGTTAGTTACCAGTCCATGTCTTTGCATTTATAATCCACAAAAGTCTTCTAATTTCTAGGAAAAATTAAACTTATGATGCTTATTGCCGGAGGCTTTCATTTGAAGCGAAAATATTTCCAGTTTTGTTATTTGACTTCAGAAATGATCATCGCATGGTCTAACTTAATTGCTTAATAGGTCAAAATATGGTGCACGAGACAAGAGGCGAGCGTTCTCAATATTGACATGAAAGCAAATATTTGTTCTGTCAAGTATAACCCAGGATCTAGCATACATGTTGCGGTGAGCTCATTGCTTCATTTCATGTTCTTTCTCATTAAATGGCCAGCCATATGAATTCCAAATTTGAGGTTGTATACTCGTCTCAATTGCAGGTCGGCTCTGCAGATCATCATATTCATTACTATGACTTGAGAAGAACCAACCAGCCGTTGCACATTTTCAGTGGGCATAGGAAAGCTGTATCCTATGTGAAATTTTTGTCCGAAAATGAGCTTGCTTCTGCATCTACAGACAGTACATTGCGCCTCTGGGATGTTAAGCAAAACGTTCCAGTAAGTTTTAATTTTTATAGTCCATCTATTACTGTGAAATTAATTCGTTCACTTATACCATGTAGTGTAACACTATTATAGTAGATTTATTTTTCTCCAAACAGCAGCCATATCCTCTTTAGTACTCTGAGTGGTGACCAAATTTGACTCATTTAGCCATATGTAAGAATGTTGTTACTGATTCCGTTGTGACTCACGTGATATTTCTGCAGCTTCGTGCGTTTAGGGGCCATACAAATGAGAAGAATTTCGTGGGTCTAACAGTAAATAGCAAGTATATCGCCTGTGGTAGCGAAACAAATGAAGTGTTTGTTTATCACAAGGTACGCAATGTGGCATCGATTTCCTGTATTCAACCGTTTGGATTTCAATTGCAATGACTTATTGTATTTGTAATTTCTCTATTCCACCTTTGAATTTCAATTGCAATGACTTCTTGTATTTGAAATTCATGCATTCAACTGATTGAATTTCAACTGCAATGACTATTCACATTTTTGTAGGCAATCTCTAAACCGGCAGCATGGCATAGATTCAGTTCTGATATGGAGGAAGCCAGTGAAGACTCAAGCTCATACTTCATTAGCGCTGTGTGTTGGAAAAGTGATGGATCCACAATAGTGACAGCAAACAGTCAAGGGACAATTAAGGTTCTTGTACTTGCTCCTTGACTTTAGCTGGAAATATATGAAAAAAGTCGGAGTTATTTGAGAATAAAAATAATTTTGGTATAATTAAGGTCTCTAGATCCAACTTAGGAGTAGTTCTTCAACTTTATATATGAAAATGAACTTGAGCTTTTGTGATTATTCGCCTTGTCACCAGCTTCAATTTGAATCTTCCTTTTCCAAAGTTGAGCTTATTTCTTGGATGCATGTTTTGAAACATCAAACGATAAGAAAATTGTATTTGAGACATTACGGTCAATTTACTGCGATGAAAAATGTACGAGTTCACGTGACTTTTGTCAATGTGTTTGAAAAAGAAGCCCGCCCCATGCGCTGAACGAATCACTGCTATTGGAAGATCACACGTGCCCCTAAATTGTATGTAAATATCAATAACAATGTATAGAGACCTTTTTTTTTTTTCTTTTTCTTTTCTTTTTTTACGAGTCAAAAAGAACTAAAGTCATGGAAAAAGTTGGGATATTTGGGCTCTCACACGAATTAGCAAAAAACCCACATTTGAGGACAAACCTCTCCCTTGGTACAGAAGGGGTGCAGCCTAATTTCCACTGTTGTCGAGCCTCGTGCACATACATGCCTCCTGTTGCAAGGGAAATAACGGGTGCAAATACAGCACGAGGAGATGGAGCATTGTATATATCACAATGTTTCTTCAAAATATATGTACATATTTATATATTTTTTGTATTTCATGAATATTTTTTAGGGAAATCTTAGATAAATAATGTGTTCAGATTTTGTTAACGAATTATTGCTAATTTATTTACCTTGATACGCAATATTAATATTAATTTTATATAATCAGGTGTATTTATATAATATTTTATACTCATTATTTTAAAGAAATTCGTGCCACTATACACGTGATGATGCATCCATATCTATTATAGTGGAAGTATATGTGACCATTTGATCAAAGTTTTGTTTCTATTGTACGTTTTAGTACGCTAAATATTAGTTACTTTTCGCAATGTTTCGAAATCTTTCAAAAATCTTCAAAAAATCCATTAAAATTGTTGTTGTAATAGACGTAAAACATATTGTATATTTCGTTTATATAGAGTCAAAATGGAAATGTTTCTAAAGCTGTACTTTTCGAAGAAAAAATAAAAAAACTTTGGCTCATGTATATGACCTTACATGCCACGAACATCTCGTTCAAAAGGTTAAGAAAAGTAAATTTCACAAATGGATGGTTTTTGCAGCTCACATATCTTTCACGGGAGTCAATTAAAAGTCAGATACACCTTATTCAACGTATTCAAATCATAATTCAACCATGAAAAGTATTTAATTAATCATGGACTTGGATACGTTAATTGATTGACACTGCTCACTAGCTATGATCCGCAGAGTGATTAATGAATATTAGGATATTGGGAGATGGATAAGTTCAAATTTTTAATTTAATCTACGTAACTGCTTACATCACTTTTTGTCTCAGCATCATCCATCACCGCTTAAATAATACTATACTAGTTCACTATAGATTAAAAAAACATTTAAAACACTTACACTTTTGAATTATTAATACTCACACATGTACACGAAAATCACGCACATAGAAGCTCTTGCACTTACAGGCCTGGACATAAAAATATTATTCTATTTACTTTTCCTATTTTCCATTATTTTAAAACAAGATATATTTAATTAAGAATTATTTTTGACATATAATAACTAAATAATTCCAAAAGCTAGCATATGATAATTGATAAATAGGCGTTTTGCCTTTTTGCACCTGAGAGATATATCCGCATCTTCTGATCTCTCTCTCCATTCACTTTTTTTGGGCAAACTGGGATCTTCCAAAGATTCCAAAGGATCAAAACCACTTTCTAAAAGTAGAGAGATAAAATAAATAAAGCTTTCAAATCTCTCTCTCTTTCTCTCTCTACACCATCCTCCCGCTGTCTACGGTTCTTCTGCGCCTCTCTCTCTATCATGCGCGTTGTGGCGCCAGAGCTATGAACAGCACCACCACCTTCAATCGCCACCGTCCAATGTGTCAATCAATCATCAACGGTAACACGCCTTTCGCCGCCTCATCGGACGCCGATGTGTCGCCGGAGAATTCCGTCGCCAACGGCGAGGAGAATCTGTTCGAGCCGCCGCTCAATTTCTCTATGGTAGATTACGGAGTATACCGGTCAGGATTCCCCGATACGCCTAATTTTCCGTTCGTGAAAACCCTAGGCCTTCGATCGATCATGTAGGTTTGAAATTTGAATCGTTCTGTTCGTGTTTGTTGTGGTTATATTGTTGATTGAGGCGTTGATTGATGATGTTTTGTGCAGATACTTGTGCCCGGAGCCGTATCCGGAGACGAATATGCAGTTTCTGAATGCAAATGGCATTAGACTTTTTCAATTCGGCATCGAAGGATCGAAGGTAGGTTTGATTTTGATGTTTACAGAGTGTTGAAATTTGCTTTCAAATTCAAACCTGATTGTTCTAAGATAGGAGGATTTCCTGTTGTATGTTGAAAAGTCAAGAAAATTGACCAAAGATTTGACCGATCTTTGGTCGTAGACATGTATCCTTCCGCTGTGATTGGTTAGGTTTGTTGAATTGTGGTCTACGCTAGAACGTTATCCTGAATAGTATGTTTTGGTTGAAAAGAATAACGATAAAGAAACATATTATATTTGAGAAGAAATGCAATTGGTCCATTTTAGGAAGTCTAGTACCGATGTTAAGTTTGATTGATATTGTTAATGTTTCCAAGTTATGGAGCATGGATATGGTCAAACGGATAGATTAACAACGTCATTGGCCTTCTTTACAGGAAGAAAGGATATGATTTCTTGAACAATTATCTGAGGTGTAGTCAATGTTCTTATTGAATGTTTTACTCATTCAAGTGCTTGATTGCTTAGATCATTTTAAGACCAATAATTGTAGAAAATGATTATGCAGTAGCAGAATGTAATGAAGGGGTGCTGGATGTTTGGTTTGACATGCATATATATGTTTTTTAAATGGATGGCTCAAAAAGTTATTTGGTTGTGAGATATGTTTGACACGTCTGAGAATGTGGTACACTTTTCATGTTTGTATAATCATGATGTTGATATGATTTAGATCTTTTGTTTTGTTTGTTTTTACAATGGCTTGATGGAAATTGGATTGTATATGTACTACCTGCATGAACGAGTCAATGATAGATAAGTGCCAAAAAGCTATTTTCTGTGGCAACTAGAGCTTGAAACCATCTCCTCTGAACTTGTCAAAGGCATGTTCTTGGGACAATTGGTGTCCTATGTGCATCTGTTTTCACCGTCTCTGTTGTCATGGCCAAGATTCTTTAGGGACCCCTTTTGCAGAAACTGCATACATTGAACGAAGTAGCTTTTAGCAAACTTCATTCCTCAAGATCTGACTCAATCTAATTTGGTGATAAAAAGTGATTTCTTTTCTTTTTTGCTGTTTCTACAGCCATTTTGTGACAAGTCAATATATTGCCCTGAGGTGGCTTGATAACTTGTCATTGCGTCAAAAAGATAACCATATAGTAGTTTGTTTCTAGAATATTTACAAAGACGAAGGCTCACTTGAAGAACCCTCATAAGCATAAAATTGAAAGTTGCCATTCCTTAATTACATATTATGTTGAAGAGAGAACGGCAAATGAAAGGAGTCTATAAGGATATTGTTGTGCTTATCAGGGAGGCGGGGCAAATAAATATGTTTTGCAAAATTACCTTGGTATGAATTGCTGAAGTTCTAGTATTGAAAAACTGGGCACTGAGGGGCTTCCTTGCATGAGCAAACAAATTATCATCTTTTTTCGAAGATCAGTATTGGATTTTAAGGCTATAAATATTGTGCAGGAGCCATCTGTAAACATTCCAGAGGAAGTAATTCTCAGCGCATTGGAAATTTTATTAGGTATTTATACTTCCGAATCTTCAGTTAGATATATATTCCTCATATTCCCTTCGGCTGTTTCTAAATTTCGCTCTTGAATATTCTCTGTGCAGATGAAAGAAACCGTCCTCTACTGATTCATTGCAAACGAGGAAAGGTACTAATACACTTCCACTCTTTTGGCTTAGTTTTAAGGATCTGTGTACAATTTTTCTCAATCTAACATGTGCTGTTTTTTGGTAAAGCACCGAACTGGTTGTCTGGTGGGATGCCTTAGGAAATTGCAGAATTGGTGTCTTGCATCAATTTTCGACGAGTATCAAAGGTTTGCAGCTGATAAGGCCAGAGTTTCAGATCAAAGGTTTGTGGAGATGTTCGACATTTCCAGTGTAAAGCGTTCTACCATCTCCTTTCCGCATATTAAGGGTCGAGGCCAATGATATGTGCTTACGAGAACTCTGCATTTTCTTCTCTGACCCCTTCCCTCTTGGCAGGAGAAGGGTGGAGGATATATTTTTTAAAAGACATTTTATGACAAAATTATTACTCGATCGATGAATAGATTTGTGTGAGCACATTGCCATTTAAATGAAAAATCAATAGATCCCACAGATGCATTTTTAACCATATTTTCTGAGCCCTCATGCTATGGGATAAACCTTCCTGGACAACAATCATTTGTTCAGCTTGTCCCTGGAAGATAACAAAAACGTTTATGCACAAGTACAAGTGTGTGTATGTATTATATCTGTATGTACGTATGTATATGTGTTTGTATATATATCACAAAAGCTAATTTGTGTTTCTACTTTTTATGTTAAAAAACCTTCTGATAACTTGAAGTTTTCTTTAAACTTTAATCCAAATTGTAAATGTATTTTTAGTTTAAACAAAACTGAAGTACTCATTAAATATTTTGGTTATACAATGTATTTTTAGTTTAAACAAAACTGAAGTACTCATTAAATATTTTGGTTACAGTTCCATTGGTGTTTGATACTTGAAGTATGTGGCCCTCACATTGTCAAAGTCCAAACATAGTTTAATTGGGATGTTTTTTCTTTTTCGTTAATTCTTCCTAACCGACTTAAATAAAAAATATCATTAATCACCAATAGTTTATAAAAATGTATGAAGCTGGGATTTATTTTGATATTTTTATGAAAGTGCATAAATCAATTAATATTCATACCAAAGTGAGGATAATATTGCCCAAGCATGTTGTACAATTATTGATGACATGTCCAACGAATCAATATCCTTCAATAGTTATGTTAATTCAAAAGGAGGCATCTTTTTAACTTTTAAATAAATTTATTATGTCACTTCTCTTGTTGAATGTTTTTTTTTAGTATGGGTAACGTGAACTATTAAATTTATTTATCAAGAGTTGTAAATACATGTTTGAACATATCTAAATCCATGTGACCATTACTCTTTAATATGGGGATCTACTGTAGCATTATGCAACCAGCAATGGAGGTTCATAATAATTCTTGAAAACTTAACCTTTCTATATTTCTATACGTGCCTAATTAGTTTGTAGTTTATTTTAATTATTTATTTAGTCATTTCTTCATTTAAATTTCAATTGCTTAATTATTTCAAATTATATTAAAATTGTTTCTTTAATTTTAGTAGTCACCATATAATTAGTGGGTTGTATTCCATTAAATATGGCATGGACTTGTTCTACCAAATGCAATGAATGAAAAGTCTTTTATTTTATTTATCTCAAAACCCTCTCATCTTCAATTCTTAGAAGTTCTTTCTTACTCGAAATAAGAATATTAGATACACATACGTATCATTGGTGCTCTCATGTACCGAACTCCTAAGAATTGGAGATGAGAGGGTTTAGAAATAATAAAGTAATAAACTTTTCATTCATACAAAATATTTAAAGGAATATGGCCCACTAACCTACTAATTATTTAATGACTACTAAAATTAAGAAAACAACTTTAACAGAATTTGAAATAATCAAACAATTGAAATTTAAATAAAAAAATGACTAAATGAAATAATTAAAATAAACTATAAACTAATTCGGCCCGTATCACTCTGCACAGTCTCAATTGAGTATTTATGCAAGTAATCTCTACTGAGTACCCCTCTTGGATTAGTTAGGACCATCTCAATGTACATCTTAGTTATCAAATATTTTGGTTTAGGAAGAGAAAATAAATTGTCACTTTATTACGTATAAAGATGATATCTTAAAATAAAATCCATCAAGTTTAGTTTTAAATAATTAATAGACAAAAATACCACCCATATGTTCAAACTTAAAAGGATAGATTTTTGTCGAAGAAAGTTAATTCTCTGTCATTTGTTTCAAGTTAAGTTTATCTCGTAAAAATTACAATGAATATACGCAACAAACATGAAGATCTTCCATCATTTCCCTCCGCAAAAGTTATACCGATCAATCGATTTGTACAAATACCGCTGTTCGTAATAAAGAAAAAAGAGTAAAAAAAAAAAAAAAAGGTAAAACAAATTTATATAAAAAATTAAATAAAATAAAAATGTGGAGGAGCAACAATCAGACCGTCAATTTAAATTAATGACGACTGAAACGATATCTCCCCATCATCACTATACCTCTTGCACTCAGTTACAAAACGACATCATTGTATGTCGTCTCATAAGCGTATTCGAGCAGAGGATAATCAGATAAACAAAAAACTAAATTAAATCAAATTACAAAAAAAAGAATAACAGATTTATTCTGTAGTTTCGATAGCCCGTGAATAGGTGCATAATTGCAGCTCCGGTGTTGAAGATCACCGCACAAGCGAATATTACGATTTTGTGAAGAAGAATAGAGCTGTTTGGTTATTATATAGAGCGGGTTGTGGTTTATGGAGCAAACCCTAGGGCTGGCAATTTACAGTTATACCCTTGGCGTTAATAAAAAAGCTCATTTTACTCTGGGTGCTGGGCCTCGACTTTCATCGTTGAGCTGGACCTTATCGAGTTGTAAAAAGCCCAATCCAAACCCAGTTGCATGAAAAATTGGGTTGGGTGGGGCAGGAGACGAACAGAAAAACTTTGTTAGGCAATTCAACTTATAAATAGAACTGAAAGCTTTTACATGTTAAATTACAAAATTAAACACAAAGTTTGTAAAAAATTTACAGGTGACTAGATAATATGTGAAGTGTGGAGTTAAACTCATGCAAAAATACTTATTATTTTCTTAATCAAGTGAAAGTAGATGCTCTGCATGCATCAAATACATTTACTATATATGTATATATATTTTTGATACAGCATACTGTAGAGAGTAAGAAACATAATGCATCGTGATAGAAACATTCAGCGGTTCTACTGCAAACATTTAAAAGGTTCGTAAACTAAGAGCTATATCAACAATCACTGGGTGGTGATTTGTCTGGGTTGCTTTCATCACTTTTAACATATCAAAATCATCATTAAACTCTTGAAGCTCCCTAGTTAAAAAACATGCAATCTTGAAAAACTTCTTTTTTTTTTTTTTTTTTTTTTTTATAATTAATACTAGACTCCCATTATGTCTGAATTGTTACACTTTGATTTGTTACACCAACATAATATAATTCAAATAATTGATTAAACTAGTCAGCTATATGAGATTTTCTCACACCTTCATCTAAAATTGATTTACACATCAATTCTATTCACATAGTAAATCTCAATCCAGTTAACTACAACGATATAAGCTCGTAGATGAAGTACAAAAAGTAGGTGCATACCCATAATACTTTTTCCATTTTATCTCCATTTCAAAAATAATAGGTTCATACATGGATTACGCCTGTATTCACCAAGTAATTTTACAAGTTGAAGTAATTAATGACAACAAATTAAAATTTGTATACAATGACAACTAATTAAATTATGAAATGACAACTAATTTTTTTTGCCATAATGGTATATTGTAATTAGGCTAAAAGGTTATTTCTTAAATCATCTGGTTTTGAATTAAAAAATATTTAGATCCGAATCATTGTATAATATATTTAAAATTCACTAATATTTGAGCTCCCGGGCTCTTGAAACAAAATGCTCTTTTTTTTTTTCAAGCAAAGAGATATTATATTCCATTAGCAAATAACGCAAAGGCCTTTACAACATAATACAAACAACTGATCTAAATGCAGAAAAAATGAACCAAACCTCATGTGCCCAACTCTTTGATGTATTGATCCTCTATCCATATGAGCGAATCAAGCCAAGAAGTGAGAGTCCTTGTAAGCTATGTGGCAAATCTATTTAAGCATAACTCCACCATGAACATCTTCAATTGGCAAACATCCCGAATCAAATACTCATATTCATGGACTCCTTGGGCGAGTAAATAATATCATTCAACACGACAAGCAATCACCCTCAACGATAACATGATTTAATTGCATCTTTGATATCAATATAATTACACACTTCTCCGCCAATGCTCCACTATTCTGGGGTTCAAGATAGTCCGAAAATCTTTGTTGTATCCACGCACGTCATTTTGCACTGTATAGTACTAGCAAGAACACCAAACCTAACAACTCCTTCAGATGAGAAAAGTGTGTCGTCAAAGTTAACTTTGATCCACCCACTCGGGGCAACATTCGAGTGGCTGCCTTTTGATGAAACTTCACTAGCTTGAATGGTTAAAAGAGTTACAAATTATGAGATAAGTATTCAACAAACTTCATAATGTCACGAGTAGTAATGCCCCTCCCTCGCCAATATTCGATTACAATTACACTACTATGACCAACATACAATCGCCAATCTGGTCAAACTTTTACCATCAATCTTTGTACAAACTCAACAAAACCAGTTAGTAAGTTTTTAAGCGTCATATTAAATGATCGAACCCGAAAAGTGTGATAAGGCCGAGATCTGTCGTGCTACATGGCAACTAATATGCAATGAATAATATCTTCATCACCACACTCGCACACAAAGCATGACACTTTTGAGATAATGTGGCGCCCCAGTGATTAAAACACTTTGGACAGATAATCATGCAAGCGCACTACAAGCAAAATTTGATTTTGTTCGACATTTAATTTTCCACGGAAAACACTCCTTGCTTTTTCATTTAAGATATCTAAACAATTTTGTATTTTCTTTTAATTTTTTTTCTTAATCACAAATCTTAATCACCTATATCTAATCTTTTAATCACTATTGATATTTTCCTAAAATAGTCAGGCCCAAAGTAAAGCCCAAGTCATACTTGCATTCATAGGCCATCCCATCAATCAAAACGACACTCGTGGCTTGGAGTATCGGACCCACGAGGGATATTCAATTTCAAAAAATAATCCGAATTATACTCTCTCTCTCTAGGGTTTCACACCCCCAATTCGTTTCCCAAAACCCCATCTTTCACCAAAGTTTTACTAAAACTTTCCATTTCTTCTCTGAATAAAAAGCATTATCAAAAAAAAAATAACAATTATCAAGACCCATTTCTCTTTAGCTTCGATTCAGCTCACAAAATCAATCTGAAGCAAATACGTTGAAGTTTGCAATTTGTACCTGGTAAGTCTTCTTTTTCTTAAATTGTTCCTTATTTAGTTCTGTTTTCCCCTGATTATCAGCAAAGTTTCAATCTTTCATTTGAAACACATCTGGGTTTTATAGGTATATTCATTTAATCGAGTAAAGTTTCAATCTTGAGCGGGTTTTAGAACAAAATTTTTATGGGGAAATCTGGGGGCAAGAAAAAGAAGAGTGGCGTTAGCCAAAACCAGGTAGCTCCTGTAGAAAAACATGCTGCCCCAGCTGTTGTTAATGGTGGCGTCGATATCGACTCGTCTGTGTTCTTGAAAAGAGCCCATGAGCTCAAAGAAGAGGGTAACAGAAGGTTCCAGTCAAAGGATTATGTGGGTGCTCTTCAGCAATATGAGAATGCACTTAAACTCACGCCGAAATTGCATCCCGATAGAGCTGTCTTTCACAGCAATAGAGCGGCTTGTATGATGCAGATGAAGCCTATTGACTACGATGCTGTGATATCGGAGTGTACGTTGGCACTTCAGATACAGCCCGGATTTGTTCGTGCGCTTCTTAGGAGGGCTCGTGCGTTTGAGGCGATAGGGAAATTTGAAATGGCTATGCAGGACGTGCAGTTGTTGTTGATTGCTGATCCTAATCACAATGATGCATTGGATATTGCTGGACGGTTGAGGATGGTTCTTGGTCCCCGTCAAGAGGCGCAGCAGGACCTTCAGAGCCGCCCGTCACCTGCAGCTCTTGGTGCCTCTGCAGTTCGTGGGGCGCCAATTGCTGGCCTTGGACCGTGTTTGCCCGCTAGACCAGCGCCAAAGAAGCCATTGTCTTCAGCAGGGGGACCAACTGTACCGTCTAGTAAGTCAGAAAAGCTTTATCCAATTCCCCCCATTGAAAATGGTCCCGAGACCAAAACCCCGTTGCCGAAAGTTGTCTTGAAGCCTGCAAATGGTTCTTCAAGACCTAACACAAATGTTGCTAAAGATGCCAAGAAGGAATCAAATTTGCCTCCACTTCACCGGCAACCTGAAGTTGCTGTCATTCAGTGGAGGCCTTTGAAGCTTGTTTATGAACACGACATACGTCTTGCCCAAATGCCTGTCAATTGCAGTTTCAAAGTTTTGCGTGAGGTGGTCAGCAAACGTTTTCCTATGTCAAAAGCAGTGCTGGTTAAGTATAAGGATACTGATGGTGATTTGGTGACTATAACATGCACACCTGAACTTAGAATGGCAGAGTCCTGTGCTGACAATCTTGTTGCAAGAGATCCTGATACTGATAAGGAACCCTCAGCTGGCATGCTGAGGTTGCATATTGTTGAAGTGAGTCCTGAGCAGGAGCCACCATTGCTCGAAGAGGAGGAAGAGAAGCCTCTTGAGAGTGAAGTGGCTAAAGGAGATGACAGTGAGTCACAAGCTTCACCCACTGAAACGTCAGAGAAAAATGTTGATGCTGAGATCACTAAAACTGAGAAAATTGCGCAAAAGGAGAAAAACGGAGCAACAGAGGACCCTGACACTAAGGAAGTGGAGATGGATGACTGGTTATTTGAGTTTGCACAGCTCTTTCGCACCCATGTTGGGATCGACCCCGATGCTCATATTGATTTGCATGAACTTGGGATGGAGTTGTGTTCCGAAGCACTTGAGGAAACAGTGACAGGTGAAGAGGCCCAAAACCTCTTTGATAAGGCTGCCCTGAAGTTTCAGGAGGTGGCTGCTCTGGCTTTCTTCAACTGGGGTAACGTTCATATGTGTGCAGCGAGGAAAAGAATCCCGATAGATGAATCAGCAGCAAAAGAAATGATGGCTTCACAACTTCAAACTGCTTATGATTGGGTAAGAGAAAAATACTCTCTTGCTAAAGAGAAATATGAGGAGGCTCTGGTGATCAAACCTGATTTTTACGAAGGATTATTGGCTCTGGGACAACAGCAATTTGAGATGGCGAAACTTCATTGGTCATTTGTACTGGCTAAGAAGGAGGACCTGTCAAAATGGGATCCAACTGAGACGATTGGTCTTTTTGACAGCGCAGAAGAAAAAATGAAAGCAGCGACAGAGATGTGGGAGAAGCTAGAGGAACAAAGAGCTAATGAGTTGAAAGATCCTAATGCGAGCAAGAAGGATGAAATTTTAAAAAGAAAGAAGAAACAGGGCAGTGGTGGTGAAGGCGATGCGTCCGGTGCAGGGGCTCAAGGGGAAATTACACCCGAGGAAGCAGCAGAGCAAGCTGCAGTTATGAGATCACAGATTCACCTCTTTCAGGGTAACATGCTTTTTGAGAGATCTCAGGTTGAATGTAAACTCGGCTTGACTGGTTGGAAGAAAAATCTGGATATGGCGGTGGAGCGATTTAAACTTGCCGGTGCTTCTGAAGCTGACATTTCAACAGTTCTGAAAAATCACTGTTCTAACGAATCGGTAGATGGACAGGAGAAAAAGAGCGAGCCTCTAAATGCTAACGTGATCGAAGAGAAATAAATAGAGGTTTTCGATATGGTATTCTCGGAGTAACTCAATTTTACATGGTGTGGGTGAATGGCGTGCGCTTTTCGTGATGGTTTACTTGTTCTTGCTTCTATTTGTGTGGTGAGAATATAAATTACATTTGCTGTTTTACCCTTGAAGAAGGGATAACCTGTTCTATTTTTGAGCCCATTATTTAGAAGGATTTGTGTCATGTCCTTGCAACTCTGGTTTCAAGCTGACCCTAATTTTTGCAACGATTTACCTAAGGTTTTAAATGTCGTTACTGTTCTTGTTGTAATTTAGTTCATCTATTGCATGACTATGAATTGCTCTCAAAGGGTCATAAATTAATGACGCGTTATGTTCATAATGTTGTGGTGTGCTAGTTTTATTTTTGATAGATCTTGCTTGCACTGATTCGTCTCAATAAACACAAACTGATTACACTTCATGCAACGATTCGTATTCTGTGGCAATTCTCATTGGTTCCTTGTATGTATTGAGCTACTGACTACCATAGAGTAGTTCTTGTGCCAATGTAGCTAATGCTCCAGTGGTCTAGCCGTATTCGCATTCATGATATCGTTGCTTGAACCTTAGTATTTGGTTTTGCTTCTGCATCTGGAAAAAGAAAGTGAGTAATGCCAAATGAGCTGTTACATATCAGGAGTAAGGTTTTGTAGCAATACTTTTTTCTTTTATACTTGATGATCTATTTGGGGCAAAAATCCTGGAGAATTTGTGCAGTGAAAATTCTCTGGCATCTTCAAATGTAAATCCACTTTTTCAGTAGTTGGGATTTCTTTTGAGATACCATGAGATAAGAAGTGATTCAACACCCACTCAGAGTTAGGACCATTGTACAACTATTAAGATTGCTTCTATCAGAAAATTTCGTCAAGGGCGTGCATGTCATAGTGAATCTTGATTTTTCTTACTTTATTGAAAATCTTTTTTGACTTAACATGTCTGTAAAACATTATTTGGGACATCAAAAAATCTGCTTTTGTGGGACTTTTCCCGAGGATAAAAAGTTTCTTGGGTAACTTTTAGTTTGAACCAAACTAATGACTTAGGATAAGATGATTTTCTTATGAATTTATGATAAATGCCTGTCCGGACCCGCATTCACTATCAGCTGATCACAGGTACAAGTGAATTTGTCTGGTGACAGAAGTGAATTTATTATTCGATTGATTACTCCTATTGAAGTTTGAAAAAAAATCATAGTATTGAACTATAGATATTGGTTGATCCGAATGTCCAACATAATATACTTTAACTTGGATTCTTGGATATAAATATTTTGCTTCATGTTTAGACATCAGCCAGCATGAGCTAGTACTCATGTTACACAAATATTTTAAAATTTCGCAGTAACGTATTCGTTACTTTCAATCTAATTTTATATTTCAGTAATCCGATGATTTGATACCTCCATATTTTTTATGTAGTACGAACTTTTTTTAGTGGATGTTTAGATAAAGTTATGTGTTATTCAATAATGCATTATGGATTAACTTATATTGTATTGTTGGTAAAATATTAAATATCAAACTATATGATTTATAGTAATGCTTAATATTAATATTACATAAATTAGATAACATGTCAATACTGCTCATCGCATCGTATTGTATCCGTATTGCCTCACCTTTACCCGGTGCAAACTCAGGTTATATAGTACTAGTTAAAAAAACAACTTGCGCTCAGCAGTAAAAAAGTTGATACACAGTGAGCACCTTTGGAAGTGATCTTTGCAAACTCTTTTCAAAAGGGTTGCATTTTGAGATTAAAAAATAGCTTTAGTAGATAGATCCCCTTTGGCTAGAAATTCATGTCCTATAAGAATTACATACATATTATAATAACGAGAATTCTTTTGATTAATTAAGTAACCTGGAAAGTTCGAACAATCATCATTAAGGAATCCTCTTCAATCTAACACAATACAAACACAATCTCTAAACCACTCAAATATATAAAACAAAGGGGCAGACATTTGAGCAGTGCTCAATAGCTTAACTATTACATTAGTCCATACACTCACAAAAGCCACACTGAATATATTCTACATTATATTTTAAGCAGTTGCAATTGGTCCCAATTTAGCAGGGTTGTCAATGTTCTTGAATGCTTCAAATCTTGGCTCCTTAGCCTGGAACTTGACACCAGCATAGAGCTTCATGTAGTCTTCGAAAACAAATTTCGGGTACAGATCTTTACTCTCTTCTTTCTCGACCAGCGCCGGTGCTGGAAAGATCACAGCATCGCTTCCCGGGTTGTAGAACGACGCAAGAGACATTCTGTTCCCATCCGGTTGCGCTAGCACCCGATGCAGCACACTCTTGTACTTTCCATTAGTAATCACCTTCAATACATATTCGAGGAAAATTTTGAACAAATTAACTAATAAGGAAACTTTGAGTCACAAATATAAACTGAACGGATCTTCTGTCCCACTTTATATACCATCAATTGGTTGATACTAATGATAGCACGTGTTTTTGATCATAACACACAAAACATGAGTAATTATACAATACGCAAAATAGTATACTAAGTACCTCAAGTTGGTCACCAATGTTGATGACGATGGAGTGGCGCATGGGTGGAACATCGACCCATTCACCGTCCTTGAGGAGCTGGAGGCCACTGACCTTGTCATCTTGAAAGAGAAGGATGATGCCACCGGCATCGGTGTGGGCCCGGAGGCCTTTGATCAGATCAGGCTTGGGGCAGGGAGGGTAGTTGCTGACTTTAGTGCCAAAGGTTGGGCCTTTAGAGCCATAGAATGCATTCTTGAGATATCCCTTTTCAAGGCCAAGATTCTCACATAGCAGATCAAGAAGTTGTTCAGCTAACTTCTCAAGTTGGGATGCAAATTCCTTCATCACCTTCCTGTTATCAACCACATAATCCAAATAAGAAAAAAAGACAAGAATTAAACATGTGAAAATCGAAATCATATTTTCAAGATTTTTTGTCTAGTTGCTTGTGTGGTCCAGAACATGTGGAAGAGCTATAACTAAAAATTAGGTACTATTGATTTGTTCAAAGCCAAGATCTTTTATTTGATATGAACCCTGGTACTATATCGAAATTCACGTTTTATCTAAAAACACAAGCTTGTCGAGAAGATTGACATTTATTAATTTATACGTAAAAACCTGTATTCGTCATCAAGATCAGGGATTTCGGAGATGTTTGAGACGGGGAGATGGCGCAAGAAGAAGGTGCTTTCCCAGTCCAAATCCTCTATTTCAGATTGAACAGCTTCAAGCCCTTTGCTCTCAACCATCTCTTTGAACCTTTGCTCCATGCATTTTCTGTAATGCTCCTTTGTCAATCTCTCAACAGTGTCCATAAACTCAGGAGCAATAGTATGGTTCACAAGCTTCAAAGACAAAAAAAATTTACAGATCAAATCAATGCTACAAAAACTCCTTAAAGCTTTAAATATAAAAGTGAATTTAAAGCATGAGAGTACCTCAAAGAAACCCCAGTTTTCACATGCATCTTTGATGATCTCCATTGTTGAGACCCTTTCATCTCCATTGAGCTTCTCCATGTTAACCACTGGAAAAGTTGCCATTTTTGACTGTTTGTGTGTTGTGTGTTGTGTTGTGTTGTGTTTTAGTGTGTTAAGAGTACGATGGATTGAGTGGCTAGTTTTGTGTATAGGAATAGAGTTCTTGGAGGGACATTTATAGGGGTGGAGGGGTATGCCTTTTGGCGCCGATTAAGTTAAGTGCGCAGTTATGAGTTATGACAGTAAAAAATAAAAATCTAGGATTACGCTAACGTTAGAAACTCACTCTAAGTATTGGACTTAGGTACAGGCTGTGATAATTATAAAAAAGAAAACACTTTGATATGGAAGTTATATGATTAGAAAACTAAGGATGGAGTACTTTTTTCAATGTCGTAGAACTCTACAACCATTTTTCTTAGGGTGTGTACTGAGTAAACTTCTTGTAGATAGAGTAGCTTACAAATAGTGTCAACGAGGCAAATTACATTAAACAAACTCGGTGTATCACATTGGACACAAATCGAACTTTAGGAAAAGGTTGCGGATTAAGTATATGTGCTAGCATATATATATTAATGGAGGGATTTCAATATTACGTTAATTAATTTTATTATATCCCGACGCATGCAGTTCATATTGCATATTTTAATTGATCAAAGAATGCAAAATAGATATTATTTAGAGGAAACTTTGAAAATTAACATTCAGCTCGTATGGACTCGCTGGTCAAGTTTGGTCTAATTTATAATTTTATACACATCACATGTTTGTTTCATCTATATAATAAGTTGTAAATATATTGAAAGAGAGGTATAAAAATGTACTCAGACGTGCATTGATGCGTATGTGCGCCGGTTAAAACAAAATGGCTCTTCTTCTTTCTTTTTTTGTTAAAGAAAAAATATTCAATTTATTCCAGATATTTGTTGACCTAGTAAAAAATAATAGAGAATCTAATCTATGAAAACAATCATTTCTGACTCATATACACACACAAGGTTTTTGTTTTTTGCCAATTTAACCCCCTATTTTGCTGGCAAATTACGCCGAAATAGATAGGCAAGTTACCTCCCTGTGATTTTAAAAAGTTGTGCGTGTCCTGTGGTTTTTTTGATGTATTTTTTATATTCAATTACCAAAATACTCTTGTTATTTTTAGTATTTTATTTTCTAAAATTTCATTATAGCCTTTCTTTAAAAAAATTATAAGTAACAGTATAAAAAATATTATATAATATATATTATAAAATCATAACTTATTTTTAATTCAATTTTTATTTCGTATTTTGAATTATTTTAACAATTTAAAGTACTAAACCAAAAAATATACATATTCTTTTTGAGAAAATGTGATATAATTGTCTCTTTCACCAAAGAAACTACCCTCACTTTCAATTTTGGGCAAATGAACTACACCTACCTATATAGGGGGTAATTTGCCACTTTTTGAAATCAGAAGTGGGTAATTTGTCTATTTATTTTCTACTTGGGAATAATTTGCTAATTTGGCACAACACAAGGGGGTGAATTGCCAAAAACTAAAAAAGAAAAAGAAAAAACCTATTTGTTCATGTAATTTTAATATTTTAAGCTAGAGAACTAAATATACTTTAATTGTTTTTATTGGATTTATCCAAATACAAGTGAGGAGGGAACAAGACTCGTGGAGCATGTATGTGAATCACATCTCTTTGGACCCCTACCAATACCAAACTTTAGATCGTGACTTTCTGTAAATTAAGATGCAGCCATGAGTCTTTTAATTGACTGCCTTTTTCTTCCACTCTTTTCCCCATTTTGGTGGGTGGGTCCTAATTTTTGGTGCCTTACTCATCTACTTCATCTTGTGATCAATCTTTTGCGAGTCCAATTATTTGGTACACACATGCTTTACAAATTCATTGCTATCATTAAATTATAATCCATATGAAAAATAAATTTTAGCGTTGTTTTCATTTTTGTTGTATTTTTAATGAATATTTGCCTTACATATCATAAATATAGTTTATAAAAAATTGTAACACAAATTTATCATACGAAAGTCGGATACACTCCGACGTGTAACATGCAGGTGACAGCGTCACTGCTTAAATATAGGAAAATTATAAAAAGGTAAAATGAATAACAGGTTAGTTTATAAGAGCATTAGCTATATATTGATAAAATTTCCTCTAGATTTTATGTCGGTTAAAATATAATAGTTTAATTAAATTAGTAAAAATGTGCGGCTACACAGCTATATACAAATATAGTATGCCAAATGAAACTTGCTCTAGATGAGTTTTTTCGCTTTGAAGATAACTAATATATACATTACATTACTATAATTTATATTACGTAATCAATCAATTATCTAGAAATCCTTAGAAATTAACTGTAAACATCGCGGACATAAACACCAACTACAAACATTTATGTAAATTACATATAAGAAATTCTACACTATTTTAGCATTCCGAACTCAATACTGCTCTTTTTGTTCGTCAATTTTTTCACTTAAAGAAGCAAAAAAGTTACTATAAATACCTCTTTCTTACTCTTTTATTTATTTCCCCGAAAAGCAGAAACAACTATTTTGATCTCTTCAAATTATTATTCAACCTTTTGATCCCAAGGAAAAGAAAATTAAATATTATTACACGCCACAAAAATCTGAAAGTTTCATAAGAAACTTCATCTTACTTACTTTTACTATCATTTTCTAATCTTTCAAGTGCTCTATGACCTAATCACAATCAGTAATCGTGCAGACTCAAGTTTTAGGCCTACGTGGAAGTGATTCATACGTGTTTACAATTCTAACTTATTGATAAATTGCTAATAAAAGCTATGTCGGCAGAGGATAGTTCTAAGTTCCAACCTACTAAACGGACGATGATAAAATTTTGTAATAATATATCTTAGTTTTTCCTCTTATGGGTGTAATTAGTTGGAAGAGCATTTTTAATTAAACTACATAATTCCCATAATCAAAATAAACTTTATTGTTATTATTATTATTAGTATTACTATTATTATTATTATTATTATTGATGTACTAGCAAATTTGTCATGAATCTAACTTAATTACGATTTGATTTTAGCTAGGTATCTTTTCTTGAAACGACAAAATTCCATTTTCAAACGAAATGTGCTAAATATTTTTTTATTTGAAAAGTATGCTAACTGATCTTCATCGCACGTGGTTTTCTCCACTTCCGGAAAGTTCGAGTTGAATTTATTTTATTATTTGGTACTATTATTCAAACAACGTTAGAACCTTATTAAAATATGACTCTGCAGGCGTACAAAAGGCCACGCCATATATGAGCTTATCAAACTAAGAATAAAATTTAAGAAATGTGAGCTTATTAAATTCCTAATTTGACCACGCCATATATTTTTTTCTACTAATACTTACAATTAATAATTTCATTCGATTAGACATCACAATTACTTAATTTATACAAAAAAAAAAAAAAGGCAAATTGTAGTGGACAAGGATTCGATATAAATCGAACGGTTTATAAAAAATATTCATTTGGTTCATATTTTTTATTGTCGTGAGAATATTAGAGCACTATTTTTAGAGTGCGTATTGGATGAACTTTAGGAGTAAATGCAGTAGGATCATTCGGACAACCCGGTGCCACTGATATATGCTTAAAAAATATAGAATTAAATTGCTCCACATAATATCGAACTTGAGCTTTCCTGTCCAAGTTTCGATTTATCATACGTAAATGGCGAACTCAAGATTATTATTCAATAAAAAGAAATTGGTCCAATTTCCATGCACCTCCCCAGTGCGAAATACAGTGTGGGTATATAAATTTAATTTATATTAGAAACCATTGGTGTGGTAAAGTGTCAACGTCTGAAACGAATAAACTAAAGAAAGAAAATGGAACATATATAGTTTGGATACGAATTGTTCGAGAGCATTTCATTTGATGGCAACGGTGATTATGATTCGATTCATATCTATTTGAAAAAAAATATGATTTATTACTTGTATTTTTCTCGATTTTACTATTAAAAGCCCAAAGTGACATATGGATAAATATTGTGATGGTTGATTCAAATTTATACAACCGTGAGTCGTTGAATTATGACGAACTGTGGCACGTCTTAATTTCAAAATGAGGTCTCAAGAATCCTTTGGTGATAGAGTTTCAGTTTACTCATATATAAATATATGAGTGTGATAACCGAAAAAATCTCTAGTTTTAACTACTGTTTAATCCATTTATTGGACAATTGATTATTATGATCTCGTTATGCTCGTATATATAGATTATATAACATTGATAATAAACATAAAGATGTACGTATATGCCTATGCATATAATGTAAGCATTATATACATGCAATACAATTATATATATATAAATATATATATATATATATATGTGTGTGTGTGTGTGTGTGTGTGTGTGTGTGTGTGTGTGTGTGTGTGTGTGTGTGTGTGTGCTGTATTTGGCAATTAATCATCTCATTTTTTATGAGCCTTTCTTTTTGTTTTAAAACTCGCTAGGAGTTATAGAGGGTTCAGTTTATAATGTAAATTTCAATAAGAAGCCATTTTAAAATTGTTAAAGTGAATATTTAGATAATAAATGTTGGGCCTCACATCATTATTATACAAGAAACTATTAAACGACGACGACTACGATCATATCACATTTTATACTTAAGAGGATAGAACCCAACTTCAAAATACGCCTCGTAGACTACCTCAAAGTGTTGGCTTTCTTAAATATGAGACTCTTTTTTTTTTTTTGGGTAGATAAGGAAAAGAAATATCAAAATTATTTCCTTTCAAAGGCAACCCCAGTCCGGTACGCAAGAAGCATGGCTTGAAGCTCCTTTGGGGGATCAATTAGCTTCACTAATTTTTGATCTTGTTTGGCTAAATAGTCGGCACACTGGTTTCCTTCTCTGTAGATGTGAGAAATGCTCCCTTTAAGATCATTAAGTAATTGTCTGCATTCCTCGACAATGGGCCGCATTGGGTGATCACTCTCCACCCTATACTTTATAAACTTGACCGCGATGGTGGAATCTGATTCAACACTCAAGTTATAGAAACTCTTCTCCAAAGTCAAAAGGAGGCATTGTTGTATGCTCCATAATTCCGCCTTCAACGAATTTGTTATTCCAATTTTCCCCAAGTAACCTCCTTTCCAATTTCCATTCTATTCCAGGATAGACCTTAGCACTCCCATATGTGTTTAGTTTAATGAACTCTGCAGAAGGAAAAGACCAACTAATAAGCATGTGAGGTTTTACATTTTGAGAATTAACATGTTGTGGGAACGAAGACATAATATCCCTTGCATAATCCCAAACTAACTTACAAGAGACTTCAACAGGCAATTCAACACCATCAAATATAAACTTATTTCTACCTTTCCAGATATGCCAAGCAAAACATATAAATATAACATTTTATCTTATTCCATCAACCATATCTCTTTCATTAAATAAATTATCATCAAACCAGTCAAGAAAAGATAAATCATGACTATGAGACATGGGCAAACTATCATGTGTAATCCTTTGCCAAAGCTTGACAGAAAAGATACACTTACGAATAATATGCTTTGTATCTTCGTAATCATCATTGCATCGGGCGCATAAAGAAGAAGAAGTCATACCTCTTTCCCTACGTAAAGCATACCAGCACTAATGCACCGGATCCCATCAGAATTCAATATGAGACTCTGCTTGTAAATAATTCGCTAACTGACTGTTTGTAGCTCTTGAAACACATTGTTGGATTTTAAGTACAACGCATATGATCTAGTGTCAATATTGACAAATAATTTTATACTGTATTTTGTTGAACAAGCAAATTTCTCACATTTACAAAACATGTTATCAAATTGCTTACATGTAATATGCCCTATCTCAAATTGTGAATTTTTGCTCCTAATAATTTAAATATTCAAATGTAAGTTATATTGATTCATTTCTTCAAACGTAGCCCGTTCGTGCAAACTTCTAGTCTTTTGTTCTTGCAAAACCTATTCTTGATATTTTCTATTTTTAATGTGTGAAAGTAAAAGAGAAAAGGACAATATAATAAAAATCATTTCTTGCTATCATGCAAAGATTCATCTAAATCTTGTTTTTCCATGGAAGTACAATCTCATATATCTAAATCCAATCTAAATCTCATGCACACATGATCTATTAGTCTCTATAAACTCTAATCGTCAACTAGACACCGCCATAATCAAATGATATTCAAATATAAAAATGTAGTAAAAATACTTAGTAGACTTTTAAATCCAACGACAATTCCTTTACTTTGATTTGTTACCTTCCCACAAAGGGAACCATATGATTTGAGTTTTGAACAACTTAAATATATAGTTACTGTTAGAAATGAATGTATCAACACTGACGCAGACAACATGACAACGATAATTACACAACGAATAAGTACTTTAACCAGACAAAATGAATATTTATATTCCATCATTCTGAACTCGCCATATTAACAGTTAAGCGAGCAAGTAGCAATAATTGGTTCCAAAAGAAACAGAAAATAAATGGCGAATCAAAGGTCAACTGCACAAAAGATCTAGTAGGACATCCCATTCAGTCCGCGGTAATCTCATATGTTCTAATTAATCTTGTGTTACTTTCTTGGTTAGTGGTATTTGTGCATGATCATCACGCGATAAAAAGGTTCCTATTGTATTAAAAAGCTATTCAAGGAAATATTTAATGCTCAATATTAAATTAAGTCAAAAATACACACCAACAATATACGAAGTAAAACTATTTTTATGTAACGCACAATACGATAATATAGTGACCACACAAAACAAAAGTGAAACTAAATAATGTCAAAATATTATAAGTACTACATGATAAATATTATATAATTACTCGGAAAATTCATAAAACCTCTACGTGCTTTCAAAAACCTACTTGATCAATTCCTTCTTAGATTGATAATGTTCAGAATTACCTTGTTATTTTTATAAAACTCTCACAAAACCCCCTTGTGGTTTCATAGAAAGGAGATTTTGTGCTAGAGTACGTACAATAATTAACCACAAGAAGATTTTAGACAATTAATAAACCACAAAATGATTTTGAGTAGATTTTTGAAACTATTGAGAGTTTTAGTTTTAGGTTGATATCCCTATAATTACTAAACAACGCAACAACATAAATTGGTAATTAAGAAAACATAAGTACATTATTTGAGTGCTTCTTAGATTGATATGTGAGTGCTTCTTATTTGAGTGATATCAGAAGCCAAAGCTTCATCTTATATTTCCCCATATATAGTGATATTCGCTAATTTTTACTAATGAAAAACAACTTTCTTGTTGAGTTTGATAGTTGGGTTATTGTCATAGCTTAAAGGTTTGTTGCCTCGATTCAGTCGAAATCTGACTTTGTAGACTCAAACAATTTCTATTAAAGATAAATATATTATAATAATAAATATAAAATGGGGTTGAAAATTTTGGGTAAAGACGTCCTTAGTTGAAGATTCTCTAGCAAAAGGATAAATAATAACAGTAAAAAGATGGGGAAATAACTGTAGCATTGCACGTGTCTGGCACAATATTCCAGTATCGAATGTGTATTGTCCAAGTCCAAGGAACAACCCTCTCTAGTCTCTACATGGAGCATTGCTACTAGCTATCTCATGCAACTCTGCATGTGTTCAATAGCAATTATCAGCCATTTATATTTACAATAAGATTACATGCATGTTTCGAAAATGAGATCATGAAAGGTTTATCTTTTATAATTTATAGGATTTTACATTATAATGCAGGTATGCGCTTCGAATGTGCATGTGGAACGATTTGCAAAATAATTTACAATTAAATACACTCCACGTGATCAGCTTTTAACTTAGAAGTGTCCTTTTGGCATTTAAAGGATGCGTATTGCTTTGATATGCAATTGTATGTTTTGAGCAAATCTAGAAGTGTATTATTGCCCAAACTTTTGACAAATTGTATCAAAGTGACGTGGGATGGCACCTTCATAAGGTAATTATCATGTGACAGTCCAACCTACAAATTGATCAAGTGTGGGTGTGACCTAAGACGACCTAGCTAGTTAGATCAAACTCAAATTCGCAACCTACTACTAATATGCCTTCGCTTTATTTGACGTGAATATGAAGAAAACCAAGAAAGTAGGAACTAAATTAACTACGGCTTCACGAGTTGTCAAAAATATAGTCCTTTTCTCGTTTTATCTTTCTTACACTTATTGACCATTTCTTTTTTGATTTGAGAGTTTGTGGGACTTGATTAACCCGTCGTTTTCGTTGGGTACTAGAAGGCAAATGCGTAACCTTAGAATTTGATGGAGATAGAAACAGTAATATAATTGTTAGTAACCATGCATGGGAATATTGAAGGACCGCAAGTTTTAGAAAAAATGAATAAAGATGTTGAAATTAGGAGCCCCTCATATTTCCCTCTAAAAGGCCTTATTAGAGGGAGAGGGGGAAATCCTTTATATACAGAAGCCCAAGTTCATTCCCAAGCAATGTGGGATAAATTCCAACACGCCCCCTCACGTGTAGGCCGGACTGGACATCGGTTCCTATCACGTGGGTTAGGTCGTAGGCCCAACATTGTCTTGGGTAGGCTCTGATACCATGTTGAAATTAGGAGCCCCTCATATTTCCCTCTAAAAGGTCTTATTAGAGGGAGAAGGGGAAATCCTTTATATACAGAAGCCCAAGTTCATTCCCAAGCAATGTGGGATAAATTCCAACACGAGAGAAATTATTTATGAAATATTTTCAATAATAATCAATAAACTTAATGTCTGCTAGAGTTTACACAAAGTGAATATGCAAAATATATTAAATAATTAATATAATAATAAAATTAATATTTTCCAAAGATAAATTAAAAACATGAGATTATGATTAAAGCATGCAGTCTTAATCACGAGGATCACTCTTTAACAAACGGAATTGAAGTCTAAGTTAATGGAAATACATGTTACAAAAACTAAAATTATCAAAAAATAATAAACATTAAAATGGAGGCAAAAACATTAGAGGTTAGCATTCTGGTCAAATTAGCTCTAAAATTCATAAAATGTACCAAACAAAATATCGACACAAAAAACCCAAAATCAGTGCAAATCAACACTTGAACCTTATGACGGTCCAACTGTAAAATGAATTTCACTCCCATCTCATGCTCTAAATCAACGAGATATTGGTTGCTTAAAATTTAGGTGGTGGGACCTAAATTATGTAACCGATGGCGAGATCAAAACTTAAATTACCAACTATGTTAAAATTTGACACATCGTACTGTTTTAAGTAATTAATTCTATATCAATTACCTGCCCTCCCCTTAAATGAGATCTTGTAAGAGGAAGTTATAGGGTCTTCTAAATAATGTAATATTTCCAATTGTTGGGATTTATGAAATTATTCAGTATATTGTAATAATAATTTCCAAGTCTCTTCTTAATAATATCTGTTTACGAGGATTCTATTTTTCAATAAACTAAACAAAATGATTAACTCGATCAATTCACTTTTACGGTTTTCCTTTTTTATTCTTTTCGACATGGATAGGTTTTTGTCATCAATCCAATTATGAAAAGGATTTAATTCATTGTATTTAATTTGTCTTTCTTAAAACGACTAAAGTACGATCGATCGACACGACTAATATAAAAAATAAGTGGTGAATCTAAGTCTTACATAAATATTACTAGCTAGCTAGAACACAAATAGTATAATTATGTCGAGGCTATGTCGAATTTTGGATTTGGTCTCAGGTTCCATGAACTTCCACATTGAAGCTTCCTTTCATTTTCTGAGGTGGTCTCCCATTTGGGGAAGATGCCAATCTTAAATCGCAAGCATGCATACCTGTACGGGCTCCACCATCATATATATATGCATCATAAAACATTAATCAACTCTTTAAATCCATGCCCATTACTTTTCTTTTTTGTTTTTTTCTGCTTTTTTCATATTTATAATTACAACCGTAGTGCCTGAGGCAAAGCCCTATGCACAAATACTATTTTAAATGGGTTCCGACAAAACGTTAGATTTGAGGAACGTGTGTACCGTACTCTCTAATTTCTAGCTTGGTACATGAAATTGTACCTCGGAATTATTTCGTTTAAATGTTAGCGTGTATGAAAGTTTCGACATATATTTTGATTCGTTAAATATTATAGTTTTTTTTTTTTACTTTTTCGAGAGCTTTTCGAAAAATCATAAAAATTATCATTTTAAGAACTTAAAAATATTTTTATGTTTCTTTTTCAAATTATCAAAAATAAAAATGTTTCAGTACTAAAGAACTAATTAGAAATTTTCATCTATGAATCAGAAAACTATCAACCTAACCATAAGACTACATTAAGAGCTTGTCTGTTATGCCTTCACTAAGTTGAATTCATAATGCTAAATTACTAATCTAGACGTGATTTAGACTTTAATCAATAGTAAACCCATGCATTAGCTGTGAATCAGTACACGCAACAAGATAAAAATTATAATGCGATTAGACATTTGTGACATAATCTGGAAAAGATTACAATTCTTGATTGCACTGAATTAGACTAGTGGGAGAGGATATTTGATATTTCTAATTTATTTATCACAGTATGCAAAAAGTGGCTATGTAGATTGTAGCATATCAAAGGAAAAAAAAAACGACTTTCTCAAGCATAAAAGTACAAATCTCTATTACTTTCAAAAAAAAAAAAAAGTACAAATCTCTATTAATTGCAATTGAGTGATTGGTCTGAAGAGTGCCACAAATCTCGGCGCCGATAAACATTTGTTGAAATTGTTTTCTTAGGTTAGGTAACTAAAAACTAAATTGTCTATGGCTTCAAAAAATCCATCGAGCAACACATGTGACTGTAATTTATCAGACATGCAAGAGCAATGTTATTTTCTTAATAAATAAATTCTAAAGTTAATCAATGTGCAATGAACCAGTCCCAATACAGTCTCCAAGTTCCATGATGGGAGTGGGACTCAACCGTGAGTGAAATGTAAAGACTGATGGACGCATCAACAAATTCCTCCACTCATTTAAGCTAAATGTCATGTAGACTATGCAAAATTATCACATATTAAAAAAACTATAAATTACACTTCTTTGATTTCTTTTTCTAAAATTGGTTCACAACCTATTTTCTTATGCATCAATGGTCGTAATAATATTGGTTTTTCGAATATATTTTTCTACATGATTATGCTTTAATTTAGTTTTTTTTTTCCTATTTTTTGTACTTAATGGTATAAATAGAAGAGAAGTATGGTTTTAAGAGAATTTTCATTTGAGAAATAATTTTAGTTTTTGTGTAAAATCAAAAGTTATATATTCTTAAAAAAAAATAGTATAAATTATTCATCCGTGCAAAAATTCATCATCCCTTTCATTTTTCAGTTAGTGGAATATAGTCCGATTCCGATCCAAATATGTGAAGATATTTTGTCAGGTATATATAAAATAGATAAGAAGATTAATTATGTGCCACTTTCTTTAACCATGCATGGATTTAAACTGTCAAAAATAGCAAAATGTAGCTAGGGTTTTTCATGCCAAAACCCTTTAAGAGCCCCTTTTTACTCAAAAAGAGAATTCAAAATTGCGAATAATATGTTATTAGGAAGAAAGAAAACCAGATCGAACTATATTAATTGACGAGGGCCATTTTCCATGTTAAATCTTGATGTTGATTTTTTGGGATATGTCGTTTATAAGAGGGTCCATTGCTGTGTCAATTTGCAGCAATCATCTCCCTTGTTATTCACGAACTTTCCTCACCTTGACCACCGGATGGATCGACATTAGAGTTGTCAGTTGAGAATTATGAATCAATATTCTTGTGTTTACAAAGTTCATTTTTTCCATGCATTGACTACAATGCATGCCAACATTGATTGATTGATCAGCATCTATATATGTCATGGACTTTTTGAAACCTAAATAGACTAAAAGTAATATGGGAATTTTCTTTGTTACAACTTACAAATGATAAAATGCAATCCATGCAAGAGAAAAGAGAATCTGGTGTTTTTTTTTATTACATGTGGTGAGAATAAAAATTGAATCTAGGTAACTTCATGTGTGTTTCTGAATGAATCAATGTGTGCAGTTGCAAGATTGATAAGATTGATATATGGTGCATAAATGATCTTTAATTTGATGGGAGGCCACAATAGTGATGTGTCCCCCCCATACATGTTCCCTCTCTTAACTATATGCATCTACAACTTTTGTCTTTATCCTTTCTGTATGCTCTTGCTGTAATACCAATAGTTATACTAGATTTTATTCCATTGGCTAGCTACATTTATTATTTTAGATAAGGGAAGTAATATAAATTTCCGAATGTTCTAGTTTTATTCGCATCACATTATTCGGAATTGTTGTAGTGTGCTCCAGTTTGGTGTGCTTGAAAGATCAGATTTTTTTGCGCAATGTTTATTACCAAAAACAATGTAAACAAATCTGTTGAGGGATTATTCTGTTATGTGATGTTGAGACCTTATTTGGTGTTTGGACCTTAATTATGACTGGAGTTGATGCGTTCAGATACCTTTGACAATATATTTTAATAAAATGGTAACATCTTGAACACAAATTCTATAAAGTTTTTATACATAGGTTTAGAGAAAAACTAAAGTGTTTCGAGGAGTTTGTTTTTTTAATGAAATATATTTACAAGTGTGTGGGGTATTAGATTCATCCGCGAGCAAAGTAAGCTTTAATTGAGTTTGTGGTATTTGAGAGCACAAAGATTGAACTTCTAAGTTCTAACACTAGAGAATATAGATATCTACAAAAATAATTGGAAAGAAACTAGACGAAACTTCCCTGAAAAGGATGTTGGCATCTGATGTCTACTTTTGAAGAAGGGCTTAACTATTACCCAAAGTTGGAAAGAGACAAAAAAAGCAAAAGTGCGATGTTTGCGGAATACCGATAAGTAGGAATACGTTGAAAATGAATGGTAGATAAATTATTACGAATCATAGGTACCCAAGCCATAGCTTCCCACAAGTGAAGTTCGAGCATATATTTTTTTGCCTTAAAATAGGCCAAAAGTTCGAAAGTTATATCGCAATCACTAGCATAAGATGCATGTACACTGAATATGTTCTCGAACTAGACACAATAAATCCATGTCAGTTGAACAATTTGTACTAAACAAGCGCGATATGATAGACACGTATTTAAAGACGCAACAAATTGTTCTCTATAAGAAATCTAACTCGAGACCAAAGGGAAAGAATCCACTTACAAGATTCTTTGTTAAGAGCAATTTATGTAGACATTGTGACTATGATTCTTTTATATATTAAGATTATGAAAATTGATGATTCTGAAAAATGTAAGATAAGCAATTTCAGCCATTGAAATACTTATGAAAGTAAAGACTATTTTTGTTTAACGTTTGCTAGGGAAAGTTGAAAGCTTATAATAACCTTTTTCATGTAGTACAAGTTATATTTTATGGATATTATAATGAAAACGCAATATGCACCATATTCGATACTTTTCGTACCATATAAGATTCCAATGATCTGAAACGTTTCTTCTCTATATATATATTTATTCAATACTTTTCGTAACGAATCATACTTCAATGATGTTAGACTTTATATTTTTGTTTACATTTTCTAATGGGCGTTAAGCGTTTAGATGAGTCCTGCTATAAAATTTTACGCCCTTATATTCCGGTCTGCATCAATTTTTCTTTGAAGATGTGGGCTTATATTTGTGTACCATAATGTGGGCTACAAACTTTTTGTTCCTTGAGTAGACAGAGAAGTCTTCAATACCTTACTTGGATCAATTGCTACATCATAAATTCACTCTTTGTTCTATATAGGCTTAAGTTGCTCATTCTATGATCATACATTAATACAATAGTTGGGCCAAAACAAAAAATGAAACAGTAACGGCCCAGTTATAGCACCAAGAGCAATGGAAGTTTTTTTCTACTCTCATATTTCTCAGTTTCTTTCATCCCCATTTGCTCAAATTTTAATCTCACTAACATGGACTTAATCTCACTAACATGGATATGTTAGAGTGCTCAAGTGACAACTCGGTGTTCTGATATCTAAAGTCAATCTATAAGAATCATCTTCCTTTTTTTGGAAATGATGTTTTATTCATCTTAGTTTAGAGATATGCTTTCTAAATAGTTAATTTCTACTAAAAAAACTAGTCAAAGAGTTTAGTTATAAAATCTAATTAATTAAATTTCTTATAAATTTGTTCGTCATGTTGGTCTATATTTGAGGTTATTTATGTATTAAACTGTTAGTAAGAATAACCAGTGAATTTTTTTTTCATAAAATTTCTTTATCTGTTTTTTTATCTTTGAACATTCACAAATTAATTGTCTGCAATTGTTGGAGAACATCTAAACTATTAATATTGATCTTTTTTAGCATTTCTCTCAGCGGTTAGCCAATAATCTCAACTTTAGGTGAGAACCAAACAAAAGTCAACAAAAAATCTGACACTTAACTATACACTATAAATTTAGAATACTTAAAAAATTACTTGTGCAACATATATTCCTTCAAATCTTATGCGTCGAACAATGCAAGACGTTTTGTTCACATTACATGTACACTTTCTGAGTTGAAAGTTAAAATACATTTTAGAAATGGTAAAATCAAAAGCAAAAGTAAATTGATATTTTACCAATTAATATCCATGAGAACTAGTAAATGCATGTCCAATAATAATAGTGGTAGTAACTAGTCAGACAGCATTGTTAAAATAATTTTGCTATCGATCGAGAAGGATTTCAGATGCAAAACACTAGGCAGTTTACGAAATCGAATTGACATGTATATATTTTTGGTAAAACTCGTACAAGAAATTATGCAATGCATAGTATTTTTCAACGATTGGGACCATTGGACAAAGCCATGCATTTCTTTTCCCTTTTGTTGATCTCAGTATATGTCGAGAATCTCAAGAATCAAACGATTGCATAGGGGACAACTTCCTCGGTTCAACCACACCTCCCTCGAACACACTCTGCAAAATGTGTGACCACATGGTATGAAAGCCGCGCCCTTTTTCCTTCCCATGCACACGCAGCACACCGTATCGCACCCGCTCCCCTCCTCCTCTTTCTTCGTAACTCCATCGCAACCGTCCGTTTCCTCGAGCAATCTCATCAAAGACACCCTCAACGGTGTGCCCGGTACAAATCCACTTGGGCCGGATAATGGGCTTCTTTCCTCATTGCCATTGGGCCTTGAAGGTGTCGGATCCGGACTTGGCCTTGGGCTTTGACTATCGACAGATCCTCCATTGTCCGAATCCAACGAGGCCCTGAATTGTCTCTCGGCTGCCAACGCGGCCGCCAAATTCATCCCCGTGCTCGCCGGTGATTGCCCCACGCACGGCAGAATAGGCCCGTTTTCAATCGAATTTGGGGTAACATTAGTGACCTCGGTCAATGGGCCTATTGGGCCTTCCTCCTCTTCGTCGTCGTCCATAACGCTTACGGTAGTTGGGCCGAGGCCCCATGTGGTGCCACAACAAGCTATGCCGTTTAATCCGAGCCGTTCCTTGAGACTCTTCCTTCTCATCGTGCGATCCACGCCGTCCATTCTCTCCCTCAAGAGCTCAAAGATTGTTCTTGCTCCCCTCTCCAATTCTATCCTGGCCTGCAATTCAAACTTTAAGATTTCACCTAATTGACGCATTGTTTCACAAGTCCACACTAAAACCAAAATATGAAGAAAACAAGAAATGAACACATACGCCAACGCAAGTAAATTTATAGAACTACTACATACATGCAATATGCTATATGATACATAATAAATGCGTACATAAGAAGATGGTGAATAAAACTTACACAAACTAATGTTGATAAAGCGGTTGAAAACCAATGAAATCACGTGAATTTCATCTAAGGCGAACACCACCACCTCTGTGATTCAATACACAAATGTGCAAGAAAAAAGAAAGCTAGAGTGTGACTAAGAACAAGAGAACCTTAATTATTAATAAAATGATATATGTGTTGGTTCAAGAGAAAGTGCCCGTAGGATAAAAGAAGAGGGAATATATTTCTTTTGTTGGTAGTATATATGAATAAGAAACAAACAAAAGACAGAATAGAAGAAGTCGCAGGCGAGGAAAAGAGAACAACTTGTGGGGTCTTGAGATGGAGACATTTTCTTGTTATGTGTACAGTTCTTTAGTTAGTTAATTAAAGATAACTTTAAAATATTCTCTAAGTAGATGATATGATATTAATAACGTAAACCGAATGGGTGGTGTACTACTTACTACTCAATAATGCAATTAATTGCGTTTTTGGTGTGATTTTTTTTGTTTCTTGCCATTATCGCCGGCTATAAGTCAAGTCAAATGCCAAATTAAGCATAGGCTCGATCGCCTAGGTTTTGCCCCATGTGGCCTTTGCCTTTGGTTTTAGAATACTGAACCGTGTATGTATTCCATTAAGAGCAAAGAGTTGGAAACATGCTGGCTTGCCCTTGTTTCTTGTTGCTACAATTTTCAAAGATTTAGAATGTGTCACACTTTAATTTTCTTCGTACAGATTGAAATAACTTCATGAGATGCATTCTAAAACGTATAAAGATTAAAGAAATTAAAGTGCGCAGCGAGGACATGGCGAAAATGTATATAAATTAGTAAATGCTGACACTTTCTGTAAGTTTAAACTTTTAGATGAGGGAACAATTTAGAATGTTACAGACGCTTAAATAATAGAAGAGGTCATGCGTTCGAAGCTCACTGTCTCTCACTTACCAAAAAATATCATATCAAGTTAGCCGTAACGAAAAATTTACACTATGAACGTGAGAGAAGAAGTGTTAATGAATGTATATATAAATTAATATGGCAATCCAATATATATATATATATATATATATATATATATATATATATATATATATATATGTTATGCATAAATTCATTAAAGGAAAAAAAAAAAAAAAGAGAATTCGCTTTTGTTGTCTAAGAAGTAAGAAGGAACAGGTTGGAATGGTTGCAGATTCTTTTCCAATTAGAAAGAACAGGAAATAATAATTTAATAGTTGGAAGAAATAGTATTACTCATGTCCTTTATCAAAATTATTTTGATTTATCCTTAGTCTGAAAATTGGCAAACGACATAGTGAGAATATAAGAAGAAAGTTGTGACTTTTTTATTCAGAAGATAATACTGTTTTGTACTCGTAGTCTTCACATGTGAACTAATTAAAATCAGTCGTGGATATTTACTATTCTTTGAGATCAAACCCCGAATAAAGAATTAGCCTAGCATAAACCAGCCTGATTTTCTTTCATTTATTTTTTCGAACTTTACATATAAGACGAAATGATGTGAACGAATCATTGATCTGCTGGCAGGCGGGTGACGCATTATGTAGCCCGTCTTCAACAACTATGCGGATGATTAGCGAGTTTGATTAGGACATTTTGAATATTTTTTAACTTGTATAATTTAATTGTTGTAGAAAAGGAACGTCATATTGTGATTCACTATGCTTTTTAAGTATAATAATTTCCAGATGACATTTTGGCTACACGAGATTTGGTTATATCATGCCAGTTGTAGGGCATGCACAAATTAGTATATCATATATATGTAGCTAGTCTCAAGTTACACTTTCAGGTTGTATTCCTCAAGTTCCACAAAAATGTTTGAAGCTAATTTATTGTTTATTTGCGCCGGCAAAGTGTTTTTCTAATTATCTAACTTAGTAGTTTAAATTTTACATAAAAAACAATGATCGTATAGCTAGATTGTCGCATCATATTAATAGTATTTCTTATGATTAATATAAGCAAGTATAACATAATCATGTGAATGATTTAAGAGAATGAATTGAGATAAGGTGATTGTTTTTATAGAAATTGGTCATCAATAGCAAATTCTTGTCATTACGGGAATCAATAATCAATGGTAAAATCACTTGGTTCTCTCTCTATCTCCTTCATATGCCTTGTGTTATGATCGGCGATGTCATTTTTTATGAGGAAATCATAGATGCATAAAAGTACATATGGATGATCAATTTGTATATATAAACATAGGAGAAGAACTTCAATCCAACTAGGACTTGACATCTACGAACTATATATAGATCTTTAATGGGTTATTCATAATGAGTCATATATTGCAATTGAATAATTTATTGTAGTTAACTGTTGATATAAATTCACCACAAAACCGTTGCATGAGTAACTTTGTGCAAGAGCAAACATATGGCCACAAATTTAAAGAGAAATCAATATAAGCATTAAACTATAGAAGAAGTAGAACAGTATATTTAGTGTAAAGCAAAAGTTGATCCAGCACTAAATCACACAATTAATTGGGCTTCAGGGCCTAACGATCAATTGGGCAAATTGGCTCAGGCTGGGTAAAGACCAAAATTATTTTACTCGTGCTAGTCTCAGACTCTCAGTCTCGCATCTAAATATCATATGATCCAATAGTACAAACTCGGAAATTTTGGGGGCTTTTCTTGTGCCTCTGGATCTGGGCTTAACGTAATACGATCAAGTCCAGTGTAAGTGTAATCTAGCCTTGAATTTGAAATACAATATTTTCTTATAATGATTATTTTCTTTTTATTAGAACAATAATAACATAAATCAAAAGTAGAAGTTTGTACAAAAATCTGAGAAACCTCCGTCACAAAACAAACATTTGGGAGGTTTTGGTCATAAAGTGTTCGGATTAGTTTGACAAAAGATTACGGGCTATGCTATTAGCATATTTACTTATGTATCTAAAAAATTATGATTCTTAAAGTACTAAAATTTGGAGAGTTTGTATGAATCGACATTATCAGTAAAAAAGAATAATATACGTAGTCTAATACTGGATCACTTTTATAATTAACCGCTAAGACTCAGCTCCAAATGTCTTCACGTCAACCTTATTACAAATTAATAATTAAGGTCGATCGCTTCCCTAGTAGTTAACAATTTAGTAATAAATTAATCAATAGCCTTTCTTTTAAGCTCCCAAAATAATAATTAAATAAGCTAATTCTGGCAGTTACACGGCACGAATCTTGTGAACTGCACAGACAACACATGGAGTAAATTAAGGTACAAGCACTTTGCATGCAGAACGTGTAAATTTGCGTGTTAATTAATTAAGTACAATTAATTACGTCCACGTCTTATTTATTAGAAGAACGTTAACACGTGAAAAAATCTCAAAACAGCGACATAGTAATCGCTTCAATAAGTTTCCGTAATTAAGGTTACTTAAACTGAACGGACATTCAGCTTAAATTATGCCCTGGACCAGTTATAATGACCTATTACGGCTTAAGCATGTGGGACGTGATTCATCAATACAAGTTCCGCAAAAGAACAAATTGGTCCAAGGACATTCATTATATACCTTAGGGCGTTTGATAATCAAGATTAGAGTGTGACAACTGACAAGTACATAATTATATATATGTTTGGTAACATAATTTTTTTTTACTATAAACTCCTTTTTTCTTATAAATTATAATTCAGTACTCGAGGTGAACTATATTACATATATGACTCAGTTAGATTGAGTACCACAGGCTTACAAAATAATATATTAGGATGGCATTTCGGATTAGATACTCCATATAATGATGTGGTTTCTCCAAACTATTATAATATGGCAATTATTAAGTAATCACAAGTGTTATTCGCAAGGCGCTTGTTTTAATTCCTGCCATGACGTGGATAGACTTTACAAAGGAAAGAAAAATGACAATAGTTCAATGTAATATGTAACTTTTGACAACGTTATAGTTACAACTACAAGATCGTAGTTATAAAGTGATATATACATAAAAATAAAAAAAGTCTCACTAAATTTTATCAGCGTTATGAGAAGATAATTATGGTGATTATAATATTTAGTCAAACTACGAAAGTACTTCTAATCATGTGTCAAAAGTTAAAAAATATACTCTCTCATTAATTTGAATTATCTATTTAATTTTTCTTGCATTTGCAGACTGCAATAGTTAGAGTGGCATAATTTGAACTTTTAGTAGACTCATCCGGACTACTTTTTAATTTTGATAACGTAAAAAAGGTTGAATTGACATAAAGCTTTTAGTTGTAATCCAAGTGAAATGGACCATTAACATCTAGTTTTCTTTTCCCCTTCGCTTTATTGTAAATCTTTTTTTAACTAGAAAAAATATTTATACTCAAATAGAAGTAATTAAAAGGTAAGATGAAGAAATAAATAAAAGGTTCTAAATTATATACATACATATATATATATATATATATATATATAAGATCTAGAAACTCACAATCTAGTGACAAAAATAGTAGTATTTTTTTGTTAAACGACAAAAAAATTAACAATGTCGACTGGCAAATTTCCACCTCAAAATCACATGCAATGTGGTTCCATCAAAGGGTTTTTTCAGTACAAAGAGGACAACAAAAACAAAAAGCCAATCTGCTGCACGCCTCTAACCATTGGACACAACGTGTCACTCTAGCGTTCTCCCGCCCCAAATCTTAAAATCCCATAACGCCCATTGTACATAGTGTAAATTGCAAAACAACCCTTGTACTACTTTTTAATTACTCGACATCTCCGGTGTGTAACTTTATTAGCAAATACGTCTGCATACAACTTTATGATAATCAAGTACCCCTAAGTACTAGGTGGTATTTACAAACTCTTAATAAAAGTAGACATTCATTATGGAAGTTAAGTTCAAAAGTAGTTCTAATTTATAAGTTGAAAGTATTTGTAAAATTAACCTAGAAGCTAAAAACTTAAGTTAGTTCATTTAGAAAAATAAAAAAAATCTACAATATACCCAAAGGATATCCATACTTGAAAATTTTGTAACTTTAGAAAAGTCTTGCAACCAAAAAGCTAAATTTGCAACCATTTAAAAGCACGTTTTTAAACAAATCTATTTTCACTATTTTTACAAACACCACCTTAATTGACTTGCACGCAATGAAACTAGACTCGACTTTTTTGTACTCGTTTAATGCACAAGTGGTCTACGTCGTTCAAACTGAAGTTTATATATATATATATTATTTTTTATGAAAAATGATAAAAGAGAATGAGCTTTTTCAGATACATAAAAACAAAATCACAGTGAACCGAAAATATATTAAATACAATTCTGAAACATACACATTATTTGTTATCGCAGTGAACCGAAAGTATAACGCATGTGTAATTTGTTATTCATTCTATTATAAAGGGTGGTAGCTAATTAAAATTTAAAACTATAGAGGCTTATCTCATAACTAAAAATAACACAGAGGTAGTTTCTTTGCAATTTATTCTAGAAAAGTCCTAATAAAAATCACAAGGGCAGTAAAGTCTTTCTGCGCCTAACTACTGTGAGACACAATATAAAATCATCATTTTGACCTTAATTCATTTTCCCAGCATACTGGAAAAATTCTCAGCTTCAAACTCTCAAACACAATTTTTTTCTTTTCTCAAATTCAAAAACCTAAAATGGCGTCAATCCCATCGATCAATCAATTCACATGCAAATCCGTTCAAAAATCACCAAACTTCTCCTCCAAAAACTCACTTCCACCCGTTAATCGGGTCAATTTCTCGGGTAAAAAGTTGACCCGCAAATTCACGGTTCGGGCCGTGAGCGAGGACGAGTGGGGGGCCGATAGGGACTCGTCGAGTCCGGCGGTGACGTTCCTGAAGGATGAGCAGCCGCTGCAAGGCCCGACGGAGATGGACTTGCTGAAGAGACAGCTGGTTGATTCGTTTTACGGCACGAACAGGGGATTGAGCGCTAGTAGCGAAACTAGGGCTGAGATTGTTGAGCTGATTACGCAGCTCGAGGCGAAGAATCCTACGCCTGCTCCGACGGAGGCGTTGGGCCTGTTGAACGGGAAATGGATTCTTGCGTGAGTTTTGGATTTGATTGTGTTTGACTTGTTGAAGTTTGTGGTGTGAATTTGACTGTTGAATGTTGAATTGTTGGCGTGGACCTCGTTTTTTTCGTATTTTTTGTTGATTGTTTATTCGTTAGTAGATTATTTAGTTGACTACATGTTATATGCTTTTGATTTGCTATTGCTATTGCTAATAATTCTCTTATATGAAATCAGTACCAAGTTATGAACGACTTATGTTATCGATTTCGTGCAATTTGCAGCTTCGATTTGATTTGCTACTACTTCTTTTATACGAAAATCGGTACCAAGTTATGAACAACTTACGGTATTGATTTCGTGTGATTTGATTTGCCAATAATGTCAATCAAATAATTGGATTTCGAATAGGCTCGATCCTGGGTAGTATATCAATTGTTTTGAGTAATGAATTGATTAATAAGGTGTCTATGTTTTTTGCATAATGCGACTGTAAAACGTTGGTTAATAGAAGCTTGCAACATAAGGATCATATTTCGTGGAGATACTATTGAAGTCCATGTTTGAAGAATTTTCTGATTCTTTGGTTCTTGTTTTTGATTGAGGTACTGCAGTTACACGTCGTTTTCGGGCTTGTTTCCATTGCTGTCAAGGGGCCGAGCTCTGCCATTTGTGAAGCTTGAAGAGATATCCCAGACTATTGACTCCACTAACTTCACTGTCCAAAACTCAGTTACCTTTTCAGGACCATTGGCTACAACTTCATTTACGACCAACGCCAAATATGAAGTCCGAAGTCCCAAGCGTGTGCAGGTTTTTCTTCTTATAATTGTGCTTATTCTAATGTTTTCTATGTTTATAGCTACCGTCTCTAATCTTTATGATGAAAAGTTAAATCAGTTGGTTGGTTGTAAAAAGGAAAATATCGTGCTTCATGGGAATTCCAAGGGCCTGTACTAAATGTATCTAATTTCGATCATAGCCTATGTTCAATTTTCACTGCTTTTCTGAAACCGTTTTAACGCTGAACTGCAGATTAAGTTTGAAGAAGGTGTGATTGGGACGCCGCAGTTGACAGACTCCATTGAATTGCCGGAAAATGTGGAGTTTCTGGGACAAAAGATTGATCTCTCACCTTTCAAAGGCTTGCTCACGTCTGTACAGGACACGGCTTCCTCTGTAGCCAAAACCATTTCTAACCAACCACCGCTGAAGTTTTCCATCTCCAGCACCAACGCTGAGTCGTGGCTGCTGACAACATACCTAGATGATGAGGTTCGTATTTCAAGAGGAGACGGAGGCAGTATCTTTGTGCTTATCAAGGAACGCAGCCCCCTCTTGACACCCGAGGCATACAACTGATATTCCAACATTGTCTTACGAGTAGCCTTTTAAATAGTACTTGTAGATTGCATGTAATAAATAATTCTTGGTTTCTGAAGTACAATCCAAATTAGAAACCAAGGGCTGGAAGCTCCAGTGTATGTATTTGTGTGTGTATACTGTATACTCAATAAAATCTAAATCCTATACTTGTTTACTAGGCTGGTGTATTGTTAGTTTCCAGTCAGTTGGATATTTGCAGATATCAATTGACTTTAAAAGAGTAATTGTCTAGTAACTAATACATCTGATCAGCTCAATATCATCAAGATATTACATACCTTCAATATCTTGATGGAAGATTATAAGTTATATCTAGTGAACTGTAGTTGGGCTGTAAAGAATTGCGTAGAGTTAAGCTGGATCAGCACAAGTAACAACCATAGGCAACATGCGTAGCGAGATTAGTTATATTCTCAAGGAACTGAGGAAGAATCAATAGTATAATCAATAACATTTACAATCAACAACATAAAAATATGTCAGTACAAACTTCATAGAATACCTCAAGTATAACCTCCCGAAACTCTTCAGAATTCATCTTCACATAATAATTTAAAAGCCGGCGCAAATCCTTGGCATCCCGTATCCTATTTTCCATAATCATCTCCTCCATGGACTCCCTAAAATCCTCTCTCGGATCACAAGAACTCTTCTCCATTGCCACCATCACCACAAACTTCGTTTCCTCCCGTCTCGCTTGTCTCCTTCTCTCCGCATTCCTCACTTCTCTTTCTCTGATCATCTGATCCAACCTTTCTTGAACCATTGCATGCGCCACGCTGGAAATTGTCTGAAATCTCTCGGAATTATTCGAGCTTTCGGCTGCTTCTGAAGAAGACACACTTAGCCTACAACTGCAGCACAACGCCTTGCATCCTCTAGTTTGAAGCTTCTTTTGCTTCTTGATCGATTCTCTGGATCTTTGCATTCTTGCACATTTGAAATAGAGTGTGAGCTCTCATAAAAATTATTTATGCAATTAAGCGGTGGGGTTCACGCTAATCATGATTATGTCTTGAGATTAAAGTGGGTGAGTGTGTCCAAAAGTTGAGGATTGAATGGATTAGGGAGATTGAAACTGATATGGAGGGAACATTTGGTTTGTTTATTAAGATTTAAGGTAATGGTGGTCATAATGTTAAAAACAGATCTGCCTTTATTTTCCTTTGTATGATCTGTATTAGGTGGCATGCTTTTGCTAATAGTGGTTGCAATGTAAAGAAAAATGCCATTCCCCTTAAAGCAAAGGATTTGTACTTCTTGAAGCCAAAGTGAAAGCACGGAAATAGTTTAATAAACCATGCTATATATTTTTGTCCAATTACCCCTATTTATCCAGTATTCGCTATATACTTTAAACTAGCTAGTGGACTCTTATTAAGAACGTGAAGTTGTTAAACATTTTTTCTTACAACTAATGTAGCATCAGGCGTGAATTAATAAAATTTCATAATTTGATTCACACAAAATATTGAATTTTGTATTAAAACTGAAAGAACTCCCAAGTCGAACAATTATCGATACTAAATTGTTTGTTCGCCAAAGACAACTAGCATGATGAAGGTAGCTAAGAATCATATTTTTATTAAAAAAAGGACTCCTAATATACATAAAGTAATTACTCACATGACATCCCAAATGATACATTACCATCTTTCTCAGGTGACCGTTTTTACTTACTAAAGTGTATTTTTTGGGGGGGTTTTTTTTTGGCCAAAAAATAAGTACAATTGGCTTTCTAGTCAAATTTCAAGTGATTTTGACTTTTGAGTTTTGAGTCATTAATCCTTATTTATTTTCATTTCATCAGAAACTTTTTGGTGTATCTCATGTTGTCGATGTATTTATTTTCTCAGTATCGTGGAGACCTACACCCACTACCACTATGGTGCAAACTAGGGAAATTTTTTGAAGTAGACGCAGTAGTCTGCAAACAACGTCAGTCGAACAAATCACATTGTACAAATCTAGTGAGACCACTACATACTTTAAAAGTAAATAATTAAATTGCTCACTTGTAAATCGAACTTGAGACCAATTGGAAAAATATTCTTCGTTGCATTGTGGTGCTATCGTGTAAGATTAACTTGCGTATCTGAAATAGTAACTTATGAAATAGTAACTTAATATTAGTGTCCCATTTAAGTTAGTTTTATAAGACTTGTGATAAATAAATAAATAAATAAAGTAATGGTGATATATGAAATAGAAAAATAGCTTATCCCGGAAGATTGAAAGGGCCACGTTTTGATGTAAACTAAGAAAGAAATTGCACAGATTCATGAACTAATTGAAGTTGGCCAACATTTTGGGGACAAAACATGCTTTTATTTCTCATCCTATGCTAATGATTTAGCAGCTAATGCTATACTGCCTAATAAATAATTAAGATATTAGATATATATAATTGAGAAAATCTGGGGTCCCAGATTCTGCGTGCTCTCTTTATGCACTTTACAGGATACAGAAGAACCATATGGACTATGGAGGATCTGGCTATTTTGTCATGTGATATTTTTTTAAGCATGCCCCATTAACTTAGTCAAAGTAGTTTCTTTTGAAACTTGAAAATTCTAATGTATTGCTTCTTCTTTCTTTTTGATGGTTGATGACATGTGTATTTTACTTCTTGACACCAAGTTGACAAATCAAATAAAGTTTGTGCATGTGGGAGTAATGATCACATAAACATAGATAACATTTTGAATTGGAAGTTTTCTTGTTACTCTATTTAATGTGAATTGAAGAAGCTTAGTAACTAATGGGGAAAGGGAAATTTTTTGATGTATATAATTAGCATAACGCTCCATCCTGTTATCAAAATGCATGCATCAACCCTCCCCAAATCCGTAATGTATGGTGTATTATGGTCCGTCAAGTGTTTTCGTCTATTAGGGATTCTGGTTTTGGTTCGAAAAACACAAGATGATTTTTCTATGCAGTTCAGAAAGAGAGAAATTCGCTCAAAGTAAAAATTAGTCGAAGTTTGACTAGAAAGTCGGGGAAAATGCATAAAACTCCCTTGTGGTTTTGAAAATCTGCACGGAATCCCCTTGTGGTTTGATAATTACCTAGAATCCCCTTGTGGTTTCAGAAACTCTGCACAGAATCCCCTTGTGGTTTCAAAAACGCTGCACAAAATCCTTAATCCGTTAAACTCCGTCAGAGAGTGGCGATCACTCGCTCTATGTGAGAGTGAGTCTAATTTTTGTGTACTTTTTCGAATTAAAAAGTCTATTTCACCCTTAAAACTGAAAACATGAAATCCCCTTGTGGTTTGACAACCTGCACGAAATCCCCCTGTGGTTTGAAAACCCTGCACAAAATTTCCCTGTGGTTTGAAAACCCTGCATAAAATCCCTGTTTTTTTGTTTTTTTTTAAACATCCAGATTTTTTTTAAAAGAAGTTAAAAATAAATAAGGGCAATTTAGTCATTCTTAAATAAAACTAACGGAGTTATGTTAAATTTAACGGAAGGGAATGTGTGCAGGGTTTTTGAAACCACAAGGGGATTTTAGGTAGTTTTCAAACCACATGGGGATTTTGTGCAGGTTTTCCAAACCACATGGGGGTTTTAGGTTGATAGCCCCTAGAAAGTCAACAGAATCCATTTTCAACAAACAATAGTACTTATCAAGTGAAGATAGTCATGTGAGTAAAACGTATATACCAACTGATTTTAACAAGATTGAAAGTCGTGAGGATCAATATGTTAATCTTATATTTTTTTAATTTATTTTAGCACACAACTATCATATTTAAAGACGCAGGATTGTTCAAATTTTTATATCCCATCCAGGCAACAATAGAAATGAAAGTAGTATGTTCAACTTTAATCATAAGTATTCTAGCACAATTTTAAAACTTTCTTGCTCGAAAACTAATATAAGTTACATAATCGGCATATGGCAGCACTTCCCTTCCTTTCACTTTGAATAAAAAATATCAAAATATTGAAAACTTCAAAATAAAGATACTTAATCACCCCTTATTGATTGAGCCAATCCTATTTTTTACAAAGAAATAAAAATATACCCACCCATCCCCACCCCGCATTATGAGACATTTCTATAAATGCACTAAACATCATGTATAATTATACCTAAAAAAACTATTGGAAAGACATGGATCAAAGCTCGAAGACATAGCGGAGACGATGGTTTTGGTAAATATTTCTTAAAATTGTTTATTGATTTTTACAGCTACATAAATGCATATTTAGCATTTGTAATACTGATTTTTACTTTTATTTGTCTTAAAAAAAAAAAAAAAAAAAAAAAAAAAAAAAAAAAAAAAAACAATCGTTATAGCAGATTTTGGGGTTCTTTCTCCACTGCTTTTAGGAATATGATATTTTAAAAAGTTTTAAAAGAAAAAATTACTTCTCATTATTATTGCAAACACCTAATTAATATATTAAGTAGTTTTTTTAAAATGTATGCCAACACTCTCGACTTTTTATCAAAAGTCACTAAAAGTGACTCTAAACTAAAACATTGTACAAACATTCCTTACTCCTTTATGGGCTGGTCACATTTCTCTAAGGACTATCTTTCCCGATTGTGGTTGTTTGGTTCAGAAATGGTGTTCTTTTTTCCTTTTTTTCATTATGCTTGTGTCTGTTTTGATGGTGTATGTTTGAATATTTCCTTATACTCACTCTCGTTATCAATAAAACCTTTGACCAAACAAAAAAAGAAAAAAAGAAAAAAGAACTGGTGAATGAGAGAGATATTGGGCTTCACCTCTTATAGAGTATGATATAGTTATCAATAGGTGACACGGGCCTGCCCAAATGAAAGGTTAACAGCCCAATAGCGGGCTATGGGATCAAGAATTTGATATTGGAATATACTCATTATCCACCTACCACACTCCATTCTCCAAAATGCAAAACAATTATAAGTTAATATATTAAGATACTATATTTAACTAATTTTAAAACAATAAATCAGTTAAAAAAAATTTATTCAATTTATTTGATTTAGAAAACTAACTTTATTGAATTCTTATTCCTTCACGATTTACGCTTTGCTTTTCGTCCCTTACTTTTTTGAATGATTGAAAGATAAATAAAATTTGATTTTTTGTTCTTTAAATTTTGCAAGTTTAATATGATAAATTGTATGAGCTTGGTTTTATAACTTCTTCTCATTTTTATAACTTTTTTTACTATTAATTCTTAGTTTAATTAATATTTAAAAATAATTTGATTTCTTGTTGCATTCTAATTAAGAATAGGACTTGTTACTTGTGAAGATTTTAACGATATTTAATGCTTTTTAATACTGAATATATGCTCGTCTCTTGGTACTGTCATTATTTGCAATTTCAAAAAATCCGAGTTAGCGTATCCACGTATTCGTGCATCATAGGTGACTAGTTAATTTTTTTGGTAAAATAAATTTAGCTAGTAATTTTATAGACTCTACTATTGAAATTCACCATTAATGTATGATTGACAATTTTAAGCTTAAAATTTTGAAAAAACCCCTAAGAATTATCGGCAAAAACAAGAGATAACTACAAATGAGTTCATATTTCAACATCATCACTAACCAGAACCAAACCCTAGTGGCCAAATATTAAATAGAACACTCTACTCACCTGTACCTAATCACGTGCAGCAAGCGTGACCATACCAAATTACCAAATCACCCTTAATTTCACAACTTCACCCACTCGACGGAGTTCCCGAGGACAAATATACCCCTCGTCACTCCCAACAACCCAAACTTAAAAAGCGGAAAAAAACACCAACAGAGAAAACAAAAGGCTCTCTCCTGAAGATCTGAGATTTAGCAACAAGTGCGTGAGAACAATCATTTTCGATCTCCAATGGCTGCTGCATTGGTCGCTAACGGCGATATCTCCGCCGTTAAAACTCCGTCAACAGGCCGATGCGCCGCCGTTTACAGCGAGGTACAGAACAGTCGCCTCGATCATCACCTTCCGCTACCGTCCGTTCTCAAAAATCCGTTCAAAATCGTCGACGGTCCACCTAGCTCCGCCGCAGGCAATCCTGGTATACGCTTTTTAAGTGCTCGTTCATTTGAATTCGTTGTATGAGTGCTTGATTGAGTTGATTGTGAGTTTTAGTTGTCTAGTTGTTGAAATCGCTTTGACTAGAGTCTTTTTAAACTCGTTGTTGAAGCGTTTTTGTGATCTCGAGTTTGTTACTGATTGTTGTTTGATTAAAATGTAGGTGAGATCGCCAAATAATAATATAGATGCTTGTTTATTTTTGAATGTGTTTATGTGAATGCTGAATTGACTGTATTATGACTTTTCGTTGACTAGTTGTTGAAATTGCGTTGACTGTAGTCGTTAACTCAGTGATGAAGTGTTTTTGTGATCTCGAGTTTGTTACTGATTGTTGTTTGATTAAAATGTGGATGAGATCGACAAATAATAATATAGATGCTTGTTTATTTTGAATGTGTTATGTGAATGCTGAATTGACTGTATTATGACTTTTCGTTGACTAGTTGCTGAAATTGCGTTGACTGTAGTCGTTAACTCAGTGATGAAGTGTTTTTGTCGAGTTTCTTCTAATTGTTGTTTGATTTAAGTGTAGATGAGATCGCTATAATAATACAGATGCTTGTTTATTTGAATTTGTTTTATGAATTCTGAAATTGACTGGATCATGACTTTCCGTTGACTATAGTCTTTAACTCGCTATAGCACGTTTTTGTGATCTCGAATTTATTACTATTCTTGTCGGCTTAAAGTGTAGATGAGACTGCCAAACATGAATGTGAATGCTTGTTTATTTCAATGTGTTATATGGATGCTGAATTGACTGGACTATGACTTTTCGTTGACTATATCTTTAACTCAGTGATGGAGCATTTTTGTGATCTCAAATTTGTTACTAATTGTTGTTATATTAAAATGTAGATGAGATCGCCAAATTGTTTCCTTGCGTCTTCGGACAGCCATCAGCTGCGTTGGTGCCAGCAGATTCCAGTAATGAATCTTCCGGTCGAGGTTTAAAGATTGGAGTGGTTTTATCTGGTGGACAAGCTCCCGGAGGGCACAATGTTATTTCTGGAATTTTTGGTCGGGATTTCAGCTTTTAATGAACATAGTATGCTGAATTTTTAGTTCAAATTGATTTACTGAAGGTTGGTATCTCGGTTATAGATTACTTGCAGGATCGCTGCAAAGGAAGCACATTGTATGGATTCAGGGGCGGACCAGCTGGAATAATGAAGTGCAAATATGTTGTATTGACCTCAGATAATATCTATCCATACAGGAATCAGGTAAGTTCCACTGTTAATTGAGATCCGTATAATGTTGGTGTTCATTGGTAGTTCGCTGTGGTGTCTTTCAATTTTGTGCTAGATTTAATTCTGTTGAATGGTCAAAATCTTCTATTTGAAGTTTCTATTTTTAATATCTCTTGACTTAAAACTTATCGATACTTTTTCTTCTTTTTGAGATTCTTTTTTTATCTGAAATTGTTGTCCTACAATAAACTCGAAGCTCAAGATTGAATTATGCATGTCAACCTCTGAGCTATTTACTAAGTGAATTCATTTCAGGGTGGATTTGATATGATCTGCAGTGGAAGAGACAAAATTGAGACTCCAGAACAGGTATACTTTTCATTTGATACACACAGATACACACATTCTGTACTTAATTAATTATCTGTTTTAAGAGCCTAACAAGAGCTGCATCAAACACATTTCAGTTTAAACAAGCTGAAGAAACAGCAGTTAAGCTGGATTTAGATGGTCTTGTTGTAATTGGTGGAGATGACTCGAACACTAATGCCTGCCTTCTAGCTGAAAACTTTAGGTGTGTAATCTACTACGGATAGAATTGTTATTGTTTATGAGGTTCGTCATGTTCTCTGTATTTGGTAGAACGTGCTTACCTAGTATCCTCACTCCTCCAAAAAAAATTTCTTTTTCTTTCAGGAGCAAAAAACTGAAAACTAGTGTTATAGGATGTCCAAAGACAATTGATGGCGATCTCAAGTGCAAGGAGGTCCCCGTGAGTTTTGGATTTGATACTGCATGCAAGGTATTTTTCTCCACAAATTTGTTTTCACACTTATTTCAATCAATTATTTATGTGTTCCACACCACAATGTTTTTGCGGCCAGCAACTCCACCTCAATTTTTGTTCCATATGTTAGATATGAGTTCCTTATTCTTCTATTAAATGGCATAATCGCGTTCAACTTCTGTATATCATTCGCCGTAATGTTTGAATTTTGCATTTTGCTATAGCCAATATTAGAATTCTAGGCATCCTGACTTTCTTGCCAATTATATTGTATCCCTTCAGCCAGATGATCTTTTCGGATTCATTCAAGAAATTTTAGTATGAGTTAATTTTCCAGGCAGTGATGGGGCAAAAGATTCTTTAGGCAACTCTAATTAGAAACTCTACAGAGTTTCATTTGGCACTTCTCCTTCATCATAAACCTTTTAAAATCTCCAGTTGCCAAAATATCAAGACTGACAATTTTTATTGGAGAGCATCTGCATACTATTCATTGTTCACAGGGCATCCTTCTTTAAAGAAATTTCTTTGATGTTATACACCCGTATACGTCAAGAAATAGTGGCTAAAAGTATGTCCCACAACCTCAAAAAGCAAAATGCTGACCTTGTGCGATGCAAGCAAGTGCGTTTTGTGTGCTTTCTGTTTGAGACAATCGATGCTTTGCTTTATTTAGATATCTATGGTAGGATCCTGTTTTTGGAGAAATCAACCTTCTCGGTACACATTCATCATTGGAATTTTTCGATCTCCCAATCCAGTGCATTACCTGACACTGATCTAGCTTCTGCCTTTTCTTACGAACAATTCTTACCTACAGCAATACGGCCTCTATCCATAAAGAAAGCAACTAAATCCTCATTTCATCCAAAATTTTGAGTTTTCCACATTATTGTTTTCAGGAATAATTTCATGGTTTCATTAATTTTTAATTTTGAAAACCTCCAACATGTTGATTCAACCCTTTCTGTAGATATATGCGGAAATGATTGGGAATGTCATGATAGATGCTCGTTCAACTGGAAAATACTATCACTGTAAGTATTTTATGATTTGCAATGTGTTGGAAGGAAGTGATATTAGCATTCTCTATTTCTTGTTCCTTTTATTTTGGTTCACACACACCATTGTTGCCAGGGCTATTTCTATTCCCGTGCTCTTATCAAGAATTATCCTATGTCATTTATCAATTCTAGTGCTATATTTTGAATGGAGAGGAAATGTTACCTATGTGATGGTTGATATCTCCTGTAAACATATAATAAACAAACTTTTGGAACCATTCTTATCCGTTAAAAATTTTTGTGCAAGTGAAAAGAAGATGTTTAAGTTCGGAAAGAGAGAATATTGTTAAATTTTGTCTCTGTATCTAACGAAAGAAATCCAACCTTTTGTGGCTTACCTGAGGCTATATATCCAAAACATTGCAGTCAAATACTAATTATCTCAAAAGGTTCTCGTATGTTTTGGTCTTACTTTCACACCGGTCCTGCTGTGCGTCATCTGGTAAATATGGTTGCAGCTTGAAAATTAGCATTGAGTTAATTATTGAATAAGCCATGAGGGTATTTTCTGTCATCAGATATTTTGTTGCCTCTGTAGCTTCTTAATGTTACAATTGAATGGTGATACCATTATAATGCTATACATGTATATCAATAATGACTTATCTCTTTATTTTCAGTTGTTCGGCTTATGGGGCGTGCTGCATCTCACATTACATTAGAGTGCGCATTGCAAACTCATCCAAATATCAGTCTAATTGGAGAAGAGGTACTTGTGCCTTTTGTAATTCGATTTCCATACCTGTTCCAGTTTCGTTAGTCTCATACTCTTCTTCGTAGTTGGCCATAACTGAGTCAAGTGGATTAGTAAAGCGATTCCAACCCTGTTTCAGATACAAATGAAGTGTCTGTAGCTTACTCACCAGAGACAATCAAATAAGGCTACTTTATTCCTCAGCTAATCCATTAATTATCATGTTACTGCTACTATAGTCTAACAGAAGGATCTAAGTAAACTTTCTTTGTTTTAAGACCATTGACAGATTGAGTAACTGTCGCTCCATAATGTTCTGGCTGGGAGTTTAATCTTCCCCTCCACCTCCGTGTCAAACTTGGACTTCGTACTATATCTTTACTGACCAGCATCAAATAATATAAACGCTGTATGATAGTTATTGCTTCAGTTGCTTCTCCCAAGTGACATTGATCTAGAGCACGCTCTGCAAAGTTTGATCTTCTAAACTCTTGAAGAAGAATTGGTAAATTAATTGATTTATATTAGCAGTGGAAGGAGGACCTAGTTTGGATCTTCAAAAAGGGCACAGGATATTCTTCTGGAATAAAATTTCAAATGCAGTGTGTGTTCTCATATTATGTTGTGTATAGAGATAGAGGAGATCAAGAAGATATAAATACAGTACTTGCATTTGTTTTAGTAAGCACGTCCGATAATCACTTCAACTTTAAGGTTGGGAATTAATTTTTCTGCAATATAACAATACTTGGAGGCTTATTCATCTGAACAAGTTAATAGTTGCCTTGGTAAACAGCAGCTTTGAACATTTCGATTACAATCTTTCTGCAGGTTGCTGCAAAGAAACAGACCCTGAAAAATGTTACAGACTACATTTGTGATGTGATCTGCAAACGTTCAGAACTTGGTTATAATTATGGTGTTATACTCATTCCAGAAGGACTTATTGATTTCATTCCCGAGGTAAACTTTGTTTATGCAAATTGATTAGTCTTTTTATTTGCTCCTCGTATTTCTGTTCAATTTTCATCTCTCTTCTAGCCCACACAATCAATATTACGTATATCCTTACTGTTTGATTGTGGATCCATATCTTATCACTGATTGCATATTTTCCTGATTGATATTTTATTTGCAGGTTCAGCAGCTCATCGCGGAACTGAATGAAATATTGGCCCATGAAGTTGTTGATGAAGCTGGTGTTTGGAAAAAGAAGCTCACTCCTCAGTCTAATCAGCTTTTTGATATCCTACCCCCAGCAATCCAGGATCAATTGATGCTTGAGAGAGATCCACATGGAAATGTCCAGGTACATACTGCTTCTTACTCAAGTTTGTCGAGCAATATTCTTTTCACTATGGTTTGCTTGTATGATATACTTCTGGTTAATACTTCAGGTTGCCAAAATTGAAACCGAGAAAATGCTTATTCAAATGGTTGAAGCCGAATTGGAGGTGAGGAAGCAGGCAGCAGCATATAACGGACAATTCAAAGGCCAGTCTCACTTTTTTGGGTAAGTCTTCTGTCATATCTATCACCATGCTGAATGTTAATGTTCGATTTACATACAGAGTAAATTGTCGTTTCAATAGATAGTTCATTGTTGATTTATATCCCAACTTATTACTTTGCCTCTGGTTTTGTCTGTCACGAGTAGATTAACAGGATATTCCTCAGATCTCATTATATAGCTTTTACTACAATCTTATTCACACCTTGCAGATATGAAGGACGGTGTGGTTTGCCATCTAATTTTGATGCCACATACTGCTATGCTTTGGGTTACGGTGCTGGAGCTCTGCTTGAGAGTGGGAAAACAGGACTAATATCCTCGGTATGTTCTACAGCTGTAGTTTTCATGGGATTTCAAGTTGAATTTTTATCTATTTTCAACACACAAGATTTAAACCCCCGTCTTGGAAGCAGCTTCAGAGAATTGATCTTTTTGTATCTTTTTTTCTGGTTCATAGGTTGGAAACTTGTCTGCGCCAGTGGCGGAATGGAGTGTTGGTGGAACAGCGCTGACTTCACTAATGGACGTTGAAAGGAGACATGGTATTTCACTTACTCTAGTGCAATACTGTAAGTTCAAACTTGATGATTATTAACTCAAAATTGGTTTTATGATGCAGGTAAGTTCAAACCGGTGATAAAGAAGGCGATGGTTGAGCTGGAAGGTCCGTGTTAATTTTTATTTTTATTTTATCTATTTCTAGTCTACGTACCTGTGTGTGGATATTTAGCTGTATGACGTATTATCCTGTATTGCAAACTAAAATCTTTGTAACTATTTGAATAATTTTTGTTCAATGACAAATTATGAGATGAGGAATTGATGATTGTTTCAGGTGCCCCATTCAAGGAATTTGTGTCAAAGAGAGATGACTGGGCTCTTAACAACAGATATCTGAATCCTGGTATATACTTTTCCTCTCCCTCTTTCACCGCGGAAAAAATTAGTAATGGCATGACGTTCCAGCAGAAACTTGTTCTAGCACGTTTAACTAACTTCTGTTATTCCCATCTCTATCACAGGTCCCATTCAATTTGTCGGCCCAGCATCCGATAAACTTAATCACACCTTGCTATTGGAACTCGGAGCTCAAGTCTAAACGAGAGTTGTCGTCCTTGATCACCATGTCAAATCACTCAAGAACTTGTTGAATTTTCGGATGCGCAAGATATTTTCAATACCCCGAGTCCTCTATTTCTCTCATTTTCTTTTCTTTTAAGGATGCAGCCCATATTTATGATTGCCAAAAATTTGTCCTCTGTTGTGCAATTGAAGGATGATATGGTATAGGTTACTTAAACTGTTCTTCAAGTTGCGTACCTATTTTCTCCTTTGCAAAACGTAATTCTAGACTTGACTGGATAAACCTAATCGGAACTTCACGTGTCTTGTGTATCTAAGATCTCAGAATATTTGCTAAGAACCACATAAAAGGAAAGATGTTCAGACAAAACGTAATTGGTCCCGAACATCACGCGGTTATATTCTAGTAGTACTATCGGAAAATCATCGATACCCAACTGACAGTTTCATTGTCTTATCCTCATTACCTAGAAGAATAGGAATTCAATGTTAGAGGATTTGTTGTCTCAACCATGACCAAGAACCTTATACTCGTGGACCAAGGTTCAAACAAAGTTGTTGTAATGGATGTGGAAAATACTTTTATATTTTTTTGACAAAGTAAAAAATGCAAATGTTTTGATAGCTTTTGAAGAAACTTTGATTCATGTTTATATTATCGCGGGCAGTATGTTCCAACGAAATACCAATTGTATCATTTATCTGAGAAAGAATCATACCGCTAATCCTAATTTTATTCTGATATGGGTTTGGGTTTTCACGCAATGTATATCAGTTGGTGGGAAAAATACATTCTGCGGGCCTGAAAGAGTGACTAGATAAAAGTGAATGAACAGTGTATAAAAGTCAACTGTTTGGTCCGAGAATAATGGCAGAAACTAGAAAGTCAACTTGTTTGGTTGAAAAAGCGCAAATCATGGTTAGACGCTGGTACATAAGAAATTTCTCTTAAATTAAAAAGTGTGCATTAATAAAAGTGGAGTTAAAAGAAAGTTGATGACGTGAATGTCTTCCATAATTTTGCGATATCGAATTTCTTTTTCATGTACGAAAAAAGAATAAAGGTTGAATATGTACAATGCAAACAAAAATAGAAGGATTTCTCCTTTCCTTTCAGAGACATGGCACCAAAAAGATTCCACGTTGTAGGATGTCATTTAATTTTTCCTTCCATTCCAACAACATAACACAAGGAGTTTTTTTTGGCCAAAATTCAAAAGAAATTATGACCAAAAGGTTTACAGATCCATCATGGCTAAGCTTCTTTCGAAAAATCATGGAATTTAAGGAGAAGATAATACATAAGTTTATATTAATTAGTAAATTGCTGAGCTGGCCTCAGGCAAAACGCCAATTAACTTTTCATCCAGTTGTAAAGGTGAAGGATAAGTTGTTCCTCCAATGTTCTCGCTAACTCTTTCGTTTATACTTTATTGAAGAAAGAACAAACACTAATATCTCGCTAAAAAAGCTTTCGTAATTGACTTTACATCAGAAATTCCGACAATCACGTGTTCTTGATTTGTTGTTTTTCAAGACAATTTTAGTTCATGGCGTTGTGGACGAGAACGAGAATTGAATAAAAAGAAATTAAATAAACTGTAAAAGTTGTCGAATTAATTGAAAATTCAAGAAAATACTTCTTATATTTAATTTCATACTCATTTTCTCAAATGATCAGTTCTATTATTGCCACGTTGGTTCATCAATTAAGTTCCACTTTTCCCACCTCAGGTGCGACTTTTTTCCACATTTAAAATAAATGTACACTGCATGTAAAGTACTATACAAAATCACGTGTCTTGTAATAGAAATTAAAGCCATATATATTATCTCTTGTCCTTAAAAAACCTTATTGACATGAAAAGAGAGAAATATTATTAATATATTAAAATAAAGAACAACAACTACCACCTAGAGCCAGTGTTTGACTTATTACATAGTAATATAATCAAATAGAGGTCTAATTATTTTCAGACAATCATTGAGATAAAAGAGTGGATATTCCGTATTTCACATTATGCAGTTGTACTTTTTGATGTGAAAGAGCGAAAGTAAAGAACAAAATGCATTTTAAATCGGTCGCTAACTAAGCATAAGGCCGCAACTCGCAAGTCGCAACAACCCAAAGATAAGGTTAGAAAATACAGCACCGGCATAACATTGATCAATAGACACTGATAGGCCATTAATAATGAATAACTTTACCACATATATAACATAATTATATCATTGTATGGGCTACTTTGATAATTTAAGGGATAGAAAGTATAACAATTTAGGAGATTTTCACTATTAATTAGATTAATTATGTGGCATCCATCAAATTCTAATCGAGATTTATTATGACTAGAAAGTTTCGGGGACAGTGAATAATTTGAGGAGATGGAGATGTGAATATTCTAAAAAAATAATACATTAAGATTGAGTTTGTTATTCGAGGCATAAGTATGGACTCAAGCGAGCCCAAAGATTAAGATTACTTTAGATCCAACCAGTAGCTAGATTCGATGAGGGTAAGTGTGAAAATATTGGTGGAGCTTAATGGAAATGAATGAATCGCAATTAAAATGACAGTTAAAAGTTTTGGACCAACCTACTCCCACGGTATCTTCTCCTCACTATCACTTCTAAGCATAGATCAAAAGTTTCAGCTTCATTGTATGTTTGAGTAAGCTAACCTTTAAAAGAAAATTAGAAGTTTTTTTAGATTTTTTTGACATGTTTCAGAAAATTAGTTGCTAAAATAGACATGAAAAATACTTTTATATTTCACTTTTACTAAGTATAAAATAAAATTGAAGATATGACTCATATGTCTACTCGGTAATAATAGCAGCCTCCACTTTCGCTCTAGTTAGATGAGTAACTGATCCACCAGCTACGACCTATACATGACTCTGACATGAATGTAATGGCACTTAGCTTCCCCTAGTTAGCGCCAACTTTAAACGAAATCCGATACCTAGTAGGTCAAGTCAATTAGGACGTGATGAGACTTGTAAACTCAAGTCATTTTTCTTTCATATAATACGTTTTGTAATAAGATGCTTGAATCCAAGATCAATATGTTTGAAAAATAATAGATTCTTTATACACTCTCGAGTCTCCAATAGAAACCCCTCATAAAAATGATTCAGTATAGTCCGTAGACACACATGGAAACTTTAATCCACACATGTAGCTAGATAGGCACCTAAATATCGTAATTACTTTGAAGACGTACGAATTCACATTTGATGGTGGCTCACAGCGAAACTATAAGTTGGTTCAAATTGTAAATTTGTAATAGACCACATCAAACGCGAATTGAAACTGAATAATTTCGATCTCTTATTTGCTTCATGAGCGGCATAAATTCAGGCAATTGGAATTTTTGATCATGTGCAATAATTTGTCACCGCACCAATTATTATTTCACGGATTTAGTGTTCTAATGATTGAAAAATTGACGAGTTTTCTTATAATCATAAATATTAGCAAAACACATAGTCTTCCTGTGCTAAAAAAACTAATCCGTACTCTTATTGCATTCCTATGCATTTGCTTGTGGCCCAATTTCACTCCACAGATAGAACAATTCCATCGTGATTGGTGGTACATTTAATCTTGAAATTTGTATAAAATTAAGGAGGTGTTTGCTTTGCTTGCTCTATTGTTACAAATTAATAACAAATTAGGTAGGTATATAGTTTTGGCTTGCATAACTAGTAATTAGCTGTGTTGGTGTGGCGTTGACATGGAATTCAATCCTCTATTTACATATTTGATATCTCTCCCTAGCAATAAGAATAATTGGGCAACAAGAATGGTGTCAAATTACACTCCCGTCCTCGTTGAAAAAGTGAATAACAAAATGAAAAAGTGAATAAAAAAACTATGGTTATTGCTTCCTAATTAATTTCATAAGATAGTTTGTTTGTTTTATTTATGACTATAAAAATTAAAATTCGAGAAGAATATGAAAGGGTCACATAGGCAAAAATAAACAAAGAATTAAGCTCAAATACGTTTCAGAAATGAACTTGATGCGGTAACCAATATTTTTTATTTGTTTGAAATAATCGTAACATAGTAGTGATAGTACATCATCAATAGAGGGTTATATGTCTAGTTTTCTTCATGTCCTATATTTTGGTAATAATATCTATATTATGTTCCCTCAAATTTTATGGTTTTGTATATGCGGGCGTAGGACCATATTGGATTAGGCAGGCATAATAGAGTTAAGAATATCATGGAGAGCTCTCCATACGCTGCTACCAAATTATTAATTTGCAGAACAAACTGAGATGTCATTCATAAAACTCAAAAAGAGTCTTCTATTTTTTCAAAGGAAAATAGAGAGCAAACTTAATATTGTGACGAATCCTATGTTTATAAGAAAGATGATCAATACACGAAATTGAGAAATTCTCCTAAATTCTTGTTCATTATTAGAATTGACGGCTTTGAGGGTCCAGATAAAATAAGTACCAAAATACGAAAAAATCTAATATTTACTCATCATAAAAACTATGAGATAAGTACTTAAACGAAAAATCCTAATCGCGAGAATCCTCAACAACAGAATAAAAGTTTGGATATTATGAAAAGAGAAGTCACAATTTTTTCAATCAAAAATAGCAAAACTATATCCATAAGATGAAACTTAGATAAAATTGGGCCTGCATCGTGATAAAGTAATATGTTTTGCGCATTGGTATGTTTCCACTTGAATCAGATTCATGGTTCATAAAAAGTGGATCGAATCACATCGACACTTGGTCATGGTCATACGATGTATGCATCTTACCAATATCATGTAGCAATCTGCAACTTGGCTCGATGTTTGTGTCTGAAGAGCCATCAGATAATAACCCATTTTCATCTGAAAAACTTGTTCGGATTGACTTAGACCTTTATTGTTATTGATCTTTCTACTGTTATAAATCGCATTTTTAATTCTGTTATCCATGTACGAAAACGGTTACTTTGTCTAAGACAAATGACCACTAGATCTTTAAAAAAATGCTTGTGAAAGAGCATGTGATATTATTACATGTTAGAGAATACATTTATAAATTACGCTTGTAAACTTACACTTACGGGAATGGAATACTATTCATGTGAATTTTTACAAGAAAAAAAAAAGAGAGAGATAAAGAAAAATAAAATAAAAAGTGGAGACACAAGTGTATGGCATGTGGTAGTTGCTATCAGATTGTGGACTGTTTGGTTTAGTGGCCCCAGAATTAAATGCACAATAATGAATTAACTTTATGTTTTGCCTGCACATAAATGCCTATCCTTTTCATGTTTAGCATACTAACAAACACCATTTAACAAATATCTCTAACAATTCCAAATTCATTAGCCTCGTCACCAGCTTTTCTATAGCACCTATTCTCAAGTTTCCCTTTATTCAACGAGACAATGATTGCTTTTTTAAAAGAACCCGTTGAAAAAAAAAATTCAAAAAAAATTTATTTCACAAAAATGTTTATTAGATACTTTTTTTAAGACAAAAACATGTCCTTCCAATAAAACATGTTATCTTTGACGTTTTCAAACTATAATTTATTTAAGTTGTCTACTATCTCTTACGTTCTTTGTTCCTAGGCTAACATCTTAGGAAATTTTCTTTTATGCTAGTCATGGCCTTTCATTGAATATTATTTTCCATGTCCAAAATTAGCTAGTCGACCGGTGTATTGTAGTTAAAGTCAAAGTATTAGAAAATCATAACCAGTTTACTTTATTAACTCTTTGACAGTTTGACATTACATAATTTAATTTTTTATGAATATCAAATTTTATCATGCAACACTTTCGTGCTATTTCATTCAAGTAACTTGGTATATTTGTAAACTGAATTGAAATCTGTTTGGTGATTTGATATCCACCGCTACTAGAGTCATTTTGTGCTGTTTTATTAGGTGATTGGCATTTAACGCTCGACTTTAGGACAGTGATCATAATTAAATAAAGAAAAGGGAGAAATTAATTCATAGTAATTGGGCCTAGCTAACAAAATTAAATTCTCAATCCGTACCTTAATTGTCTTTTCTGAGCTAACTCGCGATTGTCATCGCATCAAATACTTTGTACTAAGTGGTCGACCTGCAATGTGTTATTATTAATTTATTATATCACGACAAAAGAATAGTACATCAGAAGATGGATAATTTATAATATATAAACATACATAATAAAAATCCAAATATGACTGTACTGTCACATTTGATAAAGATGCGTAAGTTGCCTGGTCAGGCGAACTTTTTAAGCCGGAAGTTGATTAGAGGGCAAAATGAATAGTTTTTTTTTTCCTTACTAAAGGTTGGAGGCACTTTACAAGATGAAGTATACTATACGAAGATTGCCCGGCCACTTTTTCTCTCAAAAGAAAATGGTATTAGTCAAGCATGTTTTTCAACTTATTAACTAGCTTTTCTTTTCTAAATTGCTATTAGACGTTCATTCTAAATACATTATATGAATTCCCTCAATTGGGGAAAAAATAATGAATTTCCCTCCTAATTATAGCCTTAAAAATTAGCATTATAATATATATTATGTTTGGTATAATGAACCATAATATCTATTTTGTATCAAAAGGAACCGGCAACAGTCTAACGTGTCGTTTATTGAGCCACATTTTTGTTTCCAAATTAATTACCTATAAATATATATACAATACAGAGTTACTTCCATTCATTTCAAAAGACATTTTTTTCTCTAATTGACGACTTCATAAACTATCATAATATATTGTTTTTACATATAATTAACACGCAATCCGAGATTTCTAAATGTAGTTTTGGATTGTCACGTTCTAGATTAAATTACCGTGAATATTAAAGTTGTTAGGGGAAAGGCGGCTTGAACGTGAGCAGCACCACCATCGTAAAACGCAATCCTATGAACTATAACCATGCATTGCCGCCACCCAAAGCCCATCGTCAGGCCCACGTGACTATTTTTCTCAAAATGCACAAAAATATTCTTGCCCACTAATTCTCCTATCCATAAAATCTTCTTGTTTTCTTCGATGAATAATAATAATAATAATGTGTAAATTATCTTTACATCCCTAAATTACTATGTAATGACAACAAGAACTAGTCCCCACATTTGATAACTACACTTGCCTACACTGTCAGTTGGGGACGCACATCAATTCATATCTTGTGTGAAAAGACTAGCTTTGTCATTGCAGCCAAAAGCCAAAAAAATTAAAAAATATATATGGACTTGCTTATCGTGGGTAAATTCTATCCACCTCCCTGAGGTTTCTTCTCTCTCCATCCACCTCTCCTCTAGTTTGTAATTTTTCTATCAACTTCCCTTCAAGTTTGAATTTTTTTCATCCACCTCCCCTCAGTTAGTTGACTGTTAGTCAACTATCAAGTTTAAGGGGTAAAAGTGTCATCTAATAAAAAAATAGAAAAAAAACTATTAAATTAATATTTACAGTAGAACCAAATATATATTTTTTTTTATCGGCAGTAGAACCAAATAAGTTAATAAATTAGGAATTACTAATAAGCAATATTAGATGAAAATCTTGTATTTAGATAAATATATTTTAGTAATAATATATATGTCATGGCAAACAAAACATAAACAATATATATGTAAATTAATTGAGCTTAACTCAACAAACGAAATAAGAAGAAAATTGTAAATAGTTTCATTTCGATTTTCTATAATCTTCTGAAAATTAATTAGAAGACTCTTTAGTGTATACAATTATTTTTATCTTTCTTTTGCCCGTGTGCTATATATATATATATACATATACATATATATATACATATATGTATACATATATATACACATATGTATATGTATATATATGTATACATATATGTATATATATATATGTATATGTATATATGTATATGTATATATATACATATACATATATATATGTATATGTATATAATGTACATATATATGTATACATATATGTATATATATATATGTATATATGTATATATATATATATATATATGTATATGTATACATATATATATGTATATGTATATACATATATATATATATATGTATGTACATATACATATATATACATACATATATGTATATACATATACATATATATGTACATTATATACATATATATATATATATGTATATAATGTACATATATATATATATATGTATATAATGTACATATATATATGTATATGTATATACATATATGGATATGTATATATGTATATATATATATATATGTATACATTATTTTGCCTGTTAGTTGTATTTTAATGCTACACCAACTTTTTATGCTCCCATGAAACGGGAGCTATGTTGCATGTATTCTTGTAAAAATCATGTTATAAACTATTTAATATTTTTCAAACACTAATACTGAATGAATACTCTTTTATTTTTTATACGTATTTGACACGTCAATTATCATAACTAATAATTAAAAATAAAATTATATCAAATATATTCTTTCAGACATAGATCTATGGCTTGTACAATCATATAGTTACCGTAAACCTCATTGTTTTTATAGTTATTGACCCAAAAAAAGAATTAAAATCTCTTATTATATCTTCAGCGATCTAAAAAAAGAGAGGAAATAAAATATATTAATCTATCTTTAATTTCAAATTCTGTTTCGAAATTTAATAACAAAATATAATTCTCTAAGTTTAAATTAAATTGGAACTTTTGCCACTTCTAGATGAATTTAAATTGCATTTTTACTAAACAATTTGTGTTTCTGTTTTGCTAGCAATCAACATGTACATTATTACTAAAAATCTAATAAATTAAATACAAGACTTACATTTAATATTTGGCATCTAATATTTCATATTAATACCTATTAATTTATTATACTATTTAATTGTATTGTGAATAAAATTAAATATTTTGTTTTGTTATTTATTATTTGACACTTTTACCCCTAAAAATTAAGTGAGGGGAGGTGGATGGAAAAGTTCAAACCAAAGGGGAGGTGGATAGAGAGAGAAGAAACCTCAGGGGAGGTGGATGGAATTTGCCCTGCTTATCGTCACAATTATTTACGGCAGAAAAAAAAAAAGGTCCAATATCTCGAAGATATAAAATAATTTCTATTGAGATTCCGCAGCTCGTAATACTGTACACTAATTTTTTTATTTTTTTTTAAAGAATATAGTACACTAATTCACGAGCATGATTATTTTAACTTGTAAGTAATTGTGACTAATTTTTTTTTTTTGTCAATTTACATTAAAAAAAATGACCCCTCTGATGCGACCTACATTTAAAATGATAAATTACTACGGCAAATTAACACATAAATGACTCTGTAGGTTCTGACCGCATGTCACTTGTACTCAAAAACATTGAGTAACATTGTCAACACTTCAACACGTACATTCATGACAAGCTTGTACTAGTTGCACACACAAAATGTTTTGCTTGAACACAAGATGTTCAAGTAAATAAGTGATATCTTAGTTATATACCTCCATAACTTATAGTATTGCATTATCACTTATAATTAAAGTTATGCTCTTAATATAATTAATCAATTTTTGTAAGTATCATAAAAAAATAGTAAGAATATCATGATTTAATTGAGCAGCAGTACTTGTAGATGTATTCTTTATGAAGAACTAGAAAAGCAATCCTATGTGTCGTTAATTATTTTCATTTGTATATTCATCATTTTATTATCATATGTAATAGATATTAATTTTTGAATAAAGCATAAAATATTAGGAGACTTGATTAGTTAAAAGTTATCATGTTATTTTAATGACCCGAAGAACACTGTTTAGCTTAATTTGTGAAAGAACCTTGTATGTCGAAATCATGATTTAAAGTAAAAGGTAATTGGATTCGTGAAAGAATTTGGGACTTGTTTCTTATTTGATCCAAGTCACGAAGACTTTTATCTTCATTTATTTAATACGATATAGGATAATATGTATTTTACAAGAGAAACTAGACGAGTTCGTGGATGATTCAGCAGATTCTCTATTGGATATGTTTTTTGGGTAATCTTCACAACTCAGAAGTATGGGGACTACTTTAAATTAGTCTTAGGGCGTTCCAAAGAGCAAGAGATGTTGAAATCGTACGAAAATTGCGATCATTTGGATATTTGACTTGTGCATCGATCATATCTTATATGAGCTGGTATTTATAAAATCAAATCAAATCAACTACAATTGTTGTCCCTATAGGTAGATAGCACTGAATTTCATACAACGTATCATTATAATTTTGAATTAAACGCCTATATGCTATACAAGTGGATAGCAGAGATATTTGATTAGAATATCACAACTTTTACAATTAGCTTAGGAATGATTATATCATTAGGCAAGCGTCTTATTCAGTTTAAATACTAGCATAAACGCCCTTTTGAGGAAAAACAAAATTATTATAGATAAACTATCCGGATGTCTGATTAATAACAGAGACACTTCATAATGTTTGAGAATTTACTAATTGACCTATTACTTTTATATATTTTTAAAATATCACGAATGTCTTCCTAATTATTAAAACAGTAAAATAACGTTATAATTAAACCAAATCTCTAGAGGTCTACACGTTATTATCGCGTTTCACTTAAAGTCCAAGTATTTGGACTGCCTCATATCAACTTTGCCAACTCAGATAAAACAAAATAAGGAGAATTGCCCCAAAATATACAAGAACCAATATCACAACCTAATAAAAAAGAAATTGAAAAATTGACTTTTGATTCTACAAATTTACTCCGAAATCACATCTAGTCGCAAGAAATACCACACCTAAAACTAGTCCGAATTCTTGAATCTTGTCGTTGCATTTAAGCTCAAGTTCAATTTTTGAAATTCATAATTGATACTTTACCGTCTCAAAATATTATCTTTTGTCACTTAACACACCAAAAGTATAATTGACATCTTATACTCCAAAAATAAAAAAAATAACTTAAAATTCAGATTTTTGCTCAATTTTCATTTTAATAAATTAATACACTTATTTATATTTATTAAGTTAATGTTGTTTGTATTGTATCTGTAAATTCTGTAGTTTAAAATGATGGATTTATTTAAAAGTAAAACAAGAAAGCTAGAATCATCTTTGAATAAATAATCATTTTTTAGTTTAAATTATATATACACACACACACACACATTTACAAATAAAACTAAACAGTCAAGAAATACTCAAATAAAAGTTAAATACTTACTATTCTTTAAATTTTTATTCATTATTGTTGTTTTTGTACTTTTTAATATGTTTGTTATTTTTAAGTTATAAAATTTAGGAATACAAATACTACCAATATTCTTTTAGTTACATTAATTTTATTTTATTGTCATAAAACAAAGAATTAAATTAAATAATATATTTTCAAAAGTATAATTCTTTAAGGAGTGTAAAGTGCCAAAGTTATAACTTTAGGGATCAGTAAAGTACCAAAATACAGTTTCGAGAGAGCAAAATATCAATATTTTATCAATTTTAAAAATTGAATTAGAATCTAATTTGATCAGCAAAATTCGGAACCACCTTTTGATTCTGGTGTCCTTATAGAATAATCATTTGAGACCAGGAGTAAAATTTGTGCAAAAACCAATAAGCAATAGTTAATGCATCAAGTAAATATTCAGGACTAGATAAACTACAGGACGAAATGGCGTTTTCCACATTTAAAGCAATAATTGGAAGATGGTTCAATGATGATTTAGATTTGTTTTTCATGCAATGCATCTTCTTTATTTAAAAATAATGTACTTGAATGGTTTTAAGAGCTGAGATTTTGTTACGTGACCCCAAAGCACAATCTAAACCATAGGCAGCTACAAGCTAAATGATCCAATTCGTTCAAATGTCGCTTTTAGTATGATTGCAAGAAAAAACTGCAGATATGGGTATAAAATTAAAATAACTTGTCGGTTAAAACAAACAAGTACTTGTCAATTAATCACATTTGATATTGCCAACAGCAAAAACCATCAAATTAATCCCCTATCATATAGCTCATTTTGAAAAAGTGTTACTATCATTTTAGAGTTGGAATATGCATGCTTTTGACCTTTTAATTCTCCATACTGGTTTTCAGTGGATTATTTTTTCTAAAAGGTTTACTTTGTTAGGATATTAAGTTAAATATAGAGATTCATCTCGGTTATACTCTAATCCAATAAAGAGTCCTCTTCTTCTTTTCATTTTCATTTTTCAAAATTTAAGTTGGAAATTAAAAATTGTGATGAAGTTAAGGCACATAAGTAAAAACTGAAAGAAAAAGAGGGCTTTGTAGTGAAATTAAAATAAAATTCAGATCAACTCTTCATATTTACGTTACTATTGCATACATCATATTTTGAAAGGGTATGATAAAATAATAAAAGAATTAAGATTTACACTCATTTAAGTGTAAGAAGGTTTTCAAAATTTATAATTTCTCACAACCATCATTACTGTACGATTAGTTCGCGATGAGTTTATTAACGCTATATATTTTATTAAGTAGCCAACTCAATTAGCCAATATATAGGAGTATATTCGTTAAATAATCACCACAACTGACGTACAAGTTGTAACAAATTTCTACTGTCATTTTTATATTATATACCAAACTAATAAAATGTATTGTTGCTACAGAAAAATATGCAACTTCTATTGAAGTAATTTTTGAGCTGGTAAATTAATAATTTATTGCATACAAAGCTAGAGTGAAAATCATGAAAACTAAGGTGATACGTGACTAGGTTATCAAGTTATAAGAATTAAACAAATGAGCATAATAGTAACTTTATATCATTCATCGGTACAAATGGATTAAACTTAGGAGCAATTCTTACATCATATTATATTTGTTATGAGTCTTATGACTAAGAATATTAAATTAATTCGTGCTAACTCACTAAAAATAGTATTTAATAATCGTAGTTCTACACCCTTGGTGCCCTAAGTATGAACAAGTCCAAGTGCCCTGGACCATACCCTCGTGCTAGTTGTGGTGCCCCTAAGCCCTCAAGTCTCTACCAACTTTGTAAGACGTCCACTTCTATCTTTATTACTCATTGCTAATTCTCCGGTCCCTTTATTTATTACATGTACCTATGTGGGGTCTTCCTCCCAACCTCGCCTAAAACTCGATCGACATAATTTCTGTAACACCTGGGACTTTATAGTTTAATATCAACACCACCTCCCCAGATTTTATAAATATCAATGATACACCCTACTAGTAAACACTATTAAGAAAAGTGTTAATTAAAATAAGAAAGAAAAATTCATGTTTCTTCTTCTTACTTAATTATTTTTGGAATTTAATACTAAATTACAATAATTCCCTTCAATCCCACTGACAAAAAATACGCACGAACCATCCAACGTCATGAATACTCAATTTACAAATAAGTAAAAAATATTACAAAGGGTATATTTTTTAGAGATATGAGAGGAGAATTATATTGTGCTACTTTTTTATATATCAGGGGATCGAGTATTTTCTTATTTTTTGGAAACCTTTTGGCACATATAGATATACAAGGTTACTTAGACTGAAAACATTTCCAATTAAGTGGATTTTTATTTGGTTTTGAATTGTGCCACGAAATTGTTTGCTCAAGGTCTTTAAAAAGTGTTTCCCAATTTAATATAGCTCCAGTACATCACTTAAATTAAGCATCAACCCAAATACATTTACTATTATGTCATTTAAGTATTTTTCTTGCACATTTATAACCAAATCACTCTTTCCTTGATTGTGCAGCTTAACATTGTTCCTATCACAAATTTTGATTCTTGAAAAAGACGCGCAAACATAAATCGGTGGTATTACAATGTTGCCTCGTAAAGTATGTCTTTAGTATCAAACTAGAAGAAAGGCAAAATTACCTTCATAATTTTAAAGCTACAATCTTGTTTGTGGTGTTAACCGTAATTTGATGTTAATAACTTAATATACATGTAATCCTACTAAGTTTCTGGTGATACTATATAAAAAAAAACCTTGGGGGTGTAATCGATATTATCCCGAAACATTAACTCCACAGTCCACACAAACAGAGATAAAAAAAAAAAAAAAAAAAAAAACGTACTACTTAAAAGCAGAAAACAACTTCATTTTCAAGAAGTAGAAGAAGAAAAAAAAAATGGAAGAACCACAAAATCCTCTCCCTCCAATTCTCTCACAAAGCAGCATCGGCAGAAGAAGAACAAGCACCAACTCACCCGAATTCGAGTTCTGGATGGTCCGACCCGAACCCGAACTCCCATCCGCGGACCAACTCTTCTCACACGGCTTCCTCCTCCCACTCCACAAACTCAGCCTCTCAAACGACCCGCCCACCCAGCCCGAACCCGCTCACGACCCGGCCCAACAACCCGAACCCGAATCTTCACCCCCCGAATTAATCTCAGCCACTTCTTCCAAACGCTGGAGAGACATTTTCAAAAAAAGCGATAACACTAACACTAACGCCACCACCAAGGAAAAAGACAATTCTACCCCTAAGGAGAAAAAACGCGAGAAGAAGAAAACTAACGGAGCAGCTAACGGCGTCAACGCCGGCGCTGAGCTGAACATCAACATCTGGCCGTTCTCGAGGAGCAGATCCGCCGGAAATAACGGAAATCGGCCACGATCGTCGTCGACGGCAGCAGCTCGTAAAGTGAGCAGTGCGCCGTGTTCTAGAAGCAATTCCTCCGGCGAGTCAAAGTCAAAGAAATGGCCGAGTAGCCCTAGTAGAGGCGTTCATTTGGGGAAAAACAGTCCCGTTTGGCATTTGAAGGCTGCCGGAAAAAATGAAGGTCGCCGGAAAATTGCCGCCTCCGGTGGCGGCGGCGGTGGATCGAAGGTGAAGGTGTTGAGTTTGAATGTTCCGATGTGTATGGGTTATAGAGAGCATTTGAGTTGCAGAGGGTTTGAGAGTAGCGCCGGTGAAGTCAACGTCGGCGGTCAAAGTGGTGGTGTTGAAGGAGAAGGGGTACGTGGCAGTGGCAGTGGCAGTGGGGGTAATTTTTTTAACATCAGGGGCTTGTTTGGGAAGAAAGTTTATTGAGCAGATTTGAAGGAGTTTTGGTTAGTGTTATTTCGGTTTTATATTTACATTTTACTGTAGTGAGATTCAACTGTTATAACTTATAAGTATTATTATGTAATTAGTTTTGACTTGGAGAGATTTGATTCTGTGTTTATTTGTAATTTATATATATACTATAATATATATGGAAAATACAATTCAGTAGTGAATATTTTTCTGTATGTTAATTTCTGCAAAAGAGAAGGTGCCTGTTCTTCATGAAGTGTGATAGAGATATTCTGCATTAAATTGTGTATTTACTAGCCCCATTTTTCAGTGTCTTCAATGTAGATGTGATGGGTTGGGTTAAAAATACGTAAAATATTAACGGATAATATCAGTGACACCCCTGAGGTTTGGTGTAATATCAGTGACACCCTCTGAGGTTTGATTTTCAGGGGGTCACTTTAAAATGACACTTGTACCCTTTAATTTAATATTAGGTAAAACTCCTCAAAAATAAAAGATAGAAGTACCTTTTATTGTTCAAATAGTAAAATCAAATAAGAATATAGTTGGTCATCTTGCATAAATTAAAACGATTTATATGAATTTATATAAATAAATTTTTTTGTACGCTATACTATTTAAATACCTCTTGATTGAAGATATTTTTTGGACTATAAACTACATGAAAACTTTTGATTACTTACTTTTTTTCTTTTCGAAAGAGAGTGAAATACTTACTGCTTTTCTTTAACCTTTAATCTAAGAGAAAGGATTTTGTATTGAATTTTGAAGAGAATAAGATTTTTCATCAGTTGAGATTTTGTAAACTAAGATTTTAAATAAAATCCAGCAATAAGATTTTTTTTTTTTTTTTGGTACTAAAGGACTTTTAACACAATAAACAAAATAACACATGCTATTTTCTTATAGCTTGTGACTTAGCCTACAAGCTAGAGAATAATGTAAAGTTCAAAAAAAATTCAAATAAATAAATAGTATAGTGTACAAATTTTATTTTTTTATATAAATTCATATAAATCGTTTTAATTTATGCAAGATGACCAACTATATTCTTATTTGATTTTACTATTTGAACAATAAATGGTACTTATATCTTTTATTTTTGAGGAGTTTTAACTAATATTAAACTAAAGGGTACAAGTATCATTTTAAAAGTGACACCCCCCTGACAATCAAACCTCAGGGGGTGTCACTAATATTATTCAAACCTGATATTACACCAAACCTCAGAAGGTGTCACTGATATTATCCTAAATATTAAATATGTCCGTTTCATAAACAGTGTTAGAATTTAACTAGCGTATTTTGTCTCTTTATGGATTTGTATGGGTGAATAAAATCTGCCACTTAAGCTATAGCAAAAGTTTATCCAAAAACATATTATTTTAACTACCTTTAAGCTTAACCCATTTTAACGAGATTTCTTAACGTGGTTCAATTTTTTTCTTGCTCGTTTTTCATTTTTATGTATTTCAGTATTTGAATCTAATTTATTATTAGCTTTAATAAAATAGAACACGCTGTGACACTGTCTATTTCCTCCTTACTCTTAAAGTTACGATTTTTAATTGTTTAATATAAAATTATCTTAGAAGAGCCAATTAAAAACCCACGAAAAGAACTCTACTCGTTAAACCTTGTGCATTAACCTTATTATTCTTGGGTTCGCATAAAATGCGTGAGCATGAATTCAAAGTGAATCCTATTTAAATTCATGCATTGGATCTTTGTATTCTCTAAAGTAGAAGGCGTTGGGCGTAAGGTGTGGTGTTCTGTGAACTTAGAGGCGGGGCGTAAGCCCCGAAGCGTTGGTCGTATGCCTCACAGATTTTTTAATATTTAATTTATTAAATTTATATATTTATGATAAAAAGTAGAGACTAGAATTAGGAATATAAAGAATAAGTTAAGATATACATGAAAAAAATAAAAATAAATATTAGTTCCAATATAAAGTCAAAAAAGATATTCAAAAATGTTATCATACTTTACATATTGTATTAATTTTACATGAACTCATCCCTAGAAAACACTACATATTATGACGATAAAGAAACTCTCAAAATAATGATCATAAAACTAATATGAAAAGGAAGACGACTTTCAGATTTATAGAATAATTTAGTAAGGATATCAAGTATGTTCTAATAGACTTGTTAGATTTAGTCAAATATATATTTTGACAGCATTGCAAAGAAGAAAACTTATAAATAAGTGAACAAAATCAACTTTTTTTGTTATTTTTCTCGGGCGTAAGCCCATCAACTTAGGACGCAAAAGGCGTAATTCCTAACTGCAGACGTAAGCCCCGTGAAGGTTAAACCTCAAACGACTGCCCCGAGCGAGCCCGGGGCAAGTTTTTTTTAAACATAATCCAATTGTAATTGGTAATTTTTGTTGCTTGACTTCATTTATAATGGTTATGGAATAGACAATACCTGAAAATATGACCATTTCTATTGATGCAAGGATCTACCACGCAAAAGAATGGATAAAAAATTTCCTTTTTTTTGGAAAATTAAAAAAATGTTTTTCATTTTCCATTTGTGAAAAGAGAGCATAAAAGTATTTACTCCGATTTTCGAAACATCGATACAATCTCGAAATATAGAAAAAGACTTTTAATACGCATGGAATCACACGGGAGAATTACTTTAGTGGCATAGTTCAAAGATTTAAGAAGGTTTGGGACTTGGAATTAGAATATATTCGAGAATGACATGAAGCACGGCTCACACCCTTGATTTGAAAATTTGTGAACTCGAGAATCTCATCGCATCATAAATCCAGTTCGGCAAAATCTTAACATGTGCAAATAGAATTTATGGCATTACAGCTAAACAATTTCACCATCTTAAATATATCTCTTTGTTTGTGTGTGTGTGTGTGTGTGTATATATATATATATTCAGATATAGCCGATCAAAAATAATTATATATTCAGATATGACGTGTACTGAGCTATGTTTAGATTTAGACCCTTTAAGAAAAGAAACAAAAACTAGGTTTAGACGAATACGAATTAATAAAGAAAATATTGTATGAGGTGTTCTATTAATCTATTCAGGTAATATTAGCTTTGTTGTCCTTAATAATTAGCTTGAATTTATTGAGGGCGTCACATGTATTATAGTACTCCATTATTATGGAGTGGCAGTTTCGTGTCACTTGTGTCAGTGATATGATATCAAATGTAGTAACGTACAGTTAATAATGTTTGGTGGCACCTTCGTCAAATTATGCAAACGATGACAGTTTCTGTACAAGCCTTAGCAAGAGATAAAAGTCACATGACTTCACTTATTTTTTCCCATTCCTCTCAATTGTAACACAAACACCTTTCACTAATAACAACAAAGAAAAAGAATAACACATACTCGTCCTAGGTTGTCAGCAGACATACTTGTGCCTTTAAGCCTGTTTGCCAGCTCAATTAGACTCGAGCCTCGGTAATTTTTTGAAACTATAGGATCACGATTCTAGATTCACCTTGTGTTGTTAACAAAAAAGGTTAATTATTTAATTAATGTTTTGTACAGGTGGTTATGTTAATTGCATTCAACACTTAAGGTTTGTTTCTTCTTCGGCATGATTTCAACGCAATATGTTCTTAGTTCGTAATAAAACGACAGAAGCCCAATTCTGCTCTTGCAACAATAAAGATGCGTGTTCTTGGGCCAGTTCTAGTTATAAATTATGTTAAGTGCCAACATTTACAAGTAACAGGGTGGCCAATGGGCTTTTGGATTCAACATTAAAGAAAAAAAAAGATGAGCTTTTCAACATTTAATTTTGGGATGAAAGTTCGTTTTTCTTTTTCTTTCTTTTATTTTACATACACGCAATGTAAGCCTACAACTTGTGCCTAAGCCGTGTTGGTGTTCGTTCAATACTGCATTAGATACTTTTTAGAAGTGTTGGTGCATGATAAGTGAAAATGACGACATTCGAATCCAAAACCTCTAATTCATAATTTCCTAAAAGAATCTCAAATAGTTAAACTTTGTAAATAGAAAACATAAATCTAATGAGAACGCATACAAGAAACAAAATCTTATATAGTTAATGACATTCAAGCATTTTCTTAAAAATTCTGGGTCTATCCACTTCCAGAGTACACTTATAATTAAAATCTAAAAAATATATTACTATTTTTTAAATAAAATACGAAATTATAACCTTAAGGAAAGTCATTGATATTTGAGGTGTTATGTTTTTAATTATGAAGGCGGTGGCACTTTTTTTCTTTTTCCCAATAATAATAATAAATAATAATAATTATAAGTACTACTACCGTTTATTTTTTACCGGAACTGGCTTTCAAGTTTCAATCTTGCGTAACGCCACCGGATCACGGCCGGCGCAAGTTAGCCGAATTTTACCGTTTAAAAAATGGCGTCGTCAATTAGGCGACTCGCTCGAACGCTTCAGTCGCACCGTACGATCGCCAAAACCCTAAACCCTCAGCGTTCTTCATCTCCTCGACTTTTGCTCACTCAATTCAATCGTACGGCTCCTCACTCGTCTCTTCTGTTGAATTTCGTTTTTTACTGAATTTTTACAATCACTCGTTATTGAGATTACAACATCATCATCATCAAAGTTTGTGATGTATCGATTGTGTCCTAGTGCTACTCTGTTGCTGTACTGTACATTTGTTGAGCATTCAGCTTCTATTTTGCCACAGCTATTAGTTAAAAACTGAAATTGTGTTGTAAATGATGCAGATAAAGATGCATCTATCTGTTCTGTGCAGGGCGGATAATAGCAATTTTGCAAAAAGTACTTTCATGTTCAATAAAATTTTTGAAGTTGAAATACATGCTATCCGTGTTAGACATAAAAATACTTTCAAAAAAAAACAAGTAACGCGTAATATTTGTTATAATGTAACTGTAACGAAGTTAAAATAATGTGTGGTAAATTTTATAACAATTCCTGAACGACGCGAGAAAAGAGTTGGAGAGGTGGATTCATATTGATAAAAAATTTCATTATCTGAGTACTACTTTTCCGTAGTTACGGTTTCGTGCTACTCCAGAACTACGATTTAACTTCTTCTTTTCAATAGCAAGTGGTGAAGTATTCACTATTTTTGTACACTATTTGATTTGAAGAGAGTGATTTGGTGATGAGTTTGATTGTTGGGTTTTGAAGAGAATAGGGTATTCAGTAGCCGGGGGTTTTGTTGCTATGTTTCGCTCTTAATCTAAATTAGAAAGTCTTACCAATTTAAGTTAGAAAGTTATAGTAATTTGAGGCAATGCTAGAATGAAATATATAGCAAAACAAGTTATCATGCTAGTATGAGGTTTTCTCTACCCAACCCTATATGTTGACAAGGAAGCTAATCACCCTGAAAAAAGAGAACTCCTTTGCGTATTTTTAAGAGTTGATAAATACGATATTTTGTATGGACTATACTCAACTCGCGGCTACTTGCGATTGAACCCTTTTATGGATTAAAACACAATGTTATCCATGTGTTTAAAAAGAATAACAAATTGTCCTAATACGTAATATTCATCAATTTGCTTCATTCTGAAATAAGTTGAGTGGCAAATAACTCTGTTTGAGTCAAATGATAATATGGGGATATTTTCATGTTAACAAGCTAAAATACCAGAGGGAACGCGGTTTGATACTTTTTCTAGATTGCAAGGAATTTTTTGATACTTTTTTATTTTTTGTGGCTCGGGGTAATATGCCTAATAGGCACGGCACAATGGCTGATTCGCTATTAGCTATTGCTATGATGTTCTTACATAGCCATGTTCGAGATTTTGGTGGAAAGTACTTCCTATTAAGTATTCCTACATTTGGAAGTTGTACTAATTGAAGTCCTTCACATGCCTGTTCGTATACAGTTGTGGATCAGCTCTCTTTCCTCTGTGTCAATTGTTACTATCATGTTTTTTTTTGGGTGATGTCCTGGCCTTAATTTAATGAAGTATGTGAATTTTTATCCCCGTAACCACAACCTTTTGGTTTGGGTCTTCATATCTTTTTCCTCTTTAATATTTTTTTCCAAATTAAACAATGTGAATTGACCTCACTTGTTATTAAGCACGAGAACGCTCTAAAATCTGTAGGGAGATTTGAAGAGCACAAACAGACGCATGGATCAGAGGGCTCGCAAGAAAACATGCGTAAATTTTTTTGTCACACAACTTTAGCTGGATTGCTTGGATTTGGGCTGCTGGATGTTGCCTATGCTGATAGTAATGAGGTTAGTATTATTATTCCTTTTCCTCAAACTCTCTCCCTCTTATCCAACTAAAAGAGGCAGACCACACCCCAAAAGAAAAAGAAAGTCAAATTTGGCTGTGAGACCCTCTTGATGTTAATTACTTTTTCTTTTTTTTTGGGTTAAGTACTAGAAGGGGAGATATTTAGCTGCATCACTTTCTGAATACGGGATATCCTCTTCCAACTATGCCATCCTATAGAGTAAATAAACAAAATTGGTATTAGGACTCTTTGATAAGCTAGTCCAGTGTAAATTTAATTTCTAATGGTTCCTGCCTTTCAATTGAGTAGTTTGGATATTCTCCATCGTTTCTTAATTCACAATATTTTTTGTTTAAAGATTACTACCCTGTTTGGTTGAACTCCCATGCTGCCCCCGTTCAATCTCTTTATTTTACTTTGGTGCCTTTGAGCTTTCTTCCTCTTTTCTCGTTTGTTTGTTGTCCTGCTGTTCCATTTCTCTATAGATATCCGGAAAAGTCTTATGTATTTTAAAAAGGAACTAACAACATTATGCTAAAAGTTTCGTGTCAAGGAACAGAAGAGATCTTTCTATTTGCACATTGAATGGGAATTTTACTTCACAATTGTATAGACAAGAAATTTATAAATCATTTGCTCTTTGTGCCATATATTTCTGACTGGATTAAGATTTATTGTATCTTAGGTAATGGCATTCCAGAGAGAGAGAGATAGCTACTTAATTTTCGAGCTCAGTTCCTTTATTGATTTTGACAAACATGGCATACTAATTTGTAGGCAGCTGCTAAAACACCTCCGCCCCCAGAATCTGGTAATTCACCTGTATCTGACTCTGTGGGAACTCCTCTGCCTCCTGAATCTGCTAAAAATATGCCATCATCGGAACTGCCTCCAGCTTCAAGTCATCGTGACCTCGAGGAAATGGCCAGGAGCGAAAAACATCGGTTAGAAACATTGCTCAAGGGAAAAGGAGTCAGATATGGTTCTTATCCTCGTTTTACAGTAGCTGTTAAGGGACAAAAGGTTATGAGGCATCTCTTTGTTTTTGTGTAGATTTTAGTACCCACTGCTCATTCTGCTTTGCTTGTTCAATTCATGGTGGAGTTGCCAACACAGGGTTGGGTTTCTTGGTGGGCTGGGTCCATTTACTATAAATCTTTGGATGACAACCTTCCAACAATTTTTTTCTTCCAGCTAAATTGTTGTGGGCCTAATATATGCATTTTCACAGTTGGCGATCAAATTCAAGATTCCTCCATCCTGCGAGTTACCGGTACTAATCACAAACCTTGTTTCACGCCTTGGCGTCAAGGCTGAAGATTATGGAGTTGGATCAGATATGATATTGCGCGCTTGGGACAGGTTATTAAGTGTTAAATTCTCCATCTATCACCTGTTTTGTTTGAATCTGCTGCATTCATGGGCAAATACATACTTGAATAGGGTATACAACTTTCTTTCTCATGTAAGTCATAATTACCTTTTGATCAGTGGAGTTGCTTGGCAACTGACACTCAGTCGTCCAAAAACTCGTAAGGAAACCATTGGAGGTCAAGTTCAAGCAAAAGATAAAAGTGCAAATGATGGGGAACTATGCATTCTCATGTTTCGGCCACTCATTAGCTCCGAAAATGCTGTCAGTATATTGAAACAGCAGAAATTCTAGTTTCAAAGTCTCTACACTACTGCTAATTTTAATATCTTAGTCATTTGATAATTTAGCAATCAGTTTACGCTACCAGGTTGCTTCATTTGCAGGAAATTGAGTTCATGAAGGAGGGGAGTTTTACTTCTGATGAGCTTGATGCTTTGGTGTCCGTCTTATTATTAGCTGGAAAACCAAGAAACTTAGAATCGAGGCCACAGGGTGATGCTGCAACAAACCAACCAATTGACAAAGCAGTTGCTAGTCTGGAGGGTATGGGGATCAAAATATATGGACTTGGACAACCTGATGTTGAAGACCCAAAAGCCGATATATCATGGGATAATATAGCTGGCTATAATGATCAAAAACGGTATGTACCAAAAGTGGATCTGGTTTCTTGAGTCCATAGTTCTTGTTTGGTGCTCCAGTGGACAGTAGCAAGTTTAATGAACTGAATTCAATCATCATTTTTGTATGTGCCCGAAGATATTAAATGCAACGTTTGGTGATAATCATTGTTTACTTTAACTATTGAATATAACCTCTGAATAAATGATGCAAAGGTTTTAGTTGGCATATTAACTTATGTTCTTTTACTTTCTTGAGCACGACAAAAAGGCATGGCCCATCTTCAAAGGTAAAGATTTGGAATTTTCACGTGGAAGATGAATGCAAGGCCGTAGAGTTTATATCCTATTGATGGTTTGATTAAATATGGATATGTCTGCTTGAGAAACATCATTGTCTATTTTAACTGTTAATGTTCATCTCCTGCCTCTCAAACGTCACCGAAAATTCAAATTGCAGCATGATTAACTTGTCTTGTTCTCATGGAGAATATATCTTAGTCCCTGCAGACCTTTTTGGTGTTTGTAATCATTCTTTCACCATTTCTGTACCTGCATTCTCTATGACTTCCCTGCTTGAAATTATCAAATATGAAGATAAATTCAGGATATGTCTACGTTGCCATTTGTTTTGCACACCATAGGGAAGTTGAAGATACAATATTGCTGGCTCTAAAGAATCCCGAATTGTATGATGATATTGCTCGTGGTACTCGGAGTAAGTTCGAGACTAATAGGCCGCGGGCGGTGCTTTTTGAAGGTCCACCAGGTTTGAACACTATACTAAATCCTTTCGACAAAATATATGTGATAGTATCTTATATATTTGATATTTTCTACTATAAAGTTTCTATGTCCCTGGTGATTGAATGACAATTCCAGAAGAAGATGTCTCCAAATTATCATTGCTATCTCAGTTGAATGCTAGGGCAGAAGTTGACAAGAAGAATGGAGACTGTCCTTTTCTGGATGTTGATAGAATAAAGTGTCTGCAGTCTGGCAGTATAGATTTAAATTTTAAAGCTTTAGGCTGATAAAGCCAGTTGCGTTCAGGAACAATTTGCACTTCCTTTTGTTTGCAGAAATGAGTATAATAAATAGTCTGAGCCTGAGGTCCTGCAATTTTTGATATTTGAATATGTTATTCCTTGAGGAGGGCCCTAGATTTAAATTTTAAAGCTTTAGGCTGATAAAGCCAGTTGCGTTCAGGAACAATTTGCACTTCCTTTTGTTTGCAGAAATGAGTATAATAAATAGTCTGAGCCTGAGGTCCTGCAATTTTTGATATTTGAATATGTTATTCCTTGAGGAGGGCCCTAGAGATATCTTGTGTATATGTTTTGTTTGAGGGTCAGTTTCTTTGCAGAAGTTTGTGTACTTGCTGGATTACCTATACGGTCCCAAATACTATTTCAAAGTGGGAATGAGTAAAGATGGAATCATATATTGTCTAAACGGCCCCAATAGATTCCCGTTCATTTCTCATTTAATGCATTGAGACATGTGTTGGACGTCTAGCTGAATTCTTCTGTTTTTTCCTAACATACTGAATTTGGTTTCAGGTACAGGAAAAACATCTTGTGCTCGTGTGATTGCTAATGAAGCGGTATAGCATTTTCTCCATGAACGCTTCTGTAATATTTTGTTATCCTATTATGTGTATGATGTTTACGACACAATTTATTTGGCTGGGATTTATTGTTTTGGTTGTAATGGCACAGCTTTGGATGCTTGGATAAGAAGTCTCATTTAAATAAAAATCACATGTTCTTCCTTGGCAGGGTATTCCACTCTTATACGTACCATTGGAGGTTATTATGTCTAAATATTATGGTGAAAGCGAGCGTTTGTTGGGAAAAGTGTTTTCACTAGCTAATGAAATTCCAAGTGGTGCCATTGTTTTCCTAGACGAGGTATTTGACAATTGGTGGAGGTTGTGCATGTTGTTTGAGTACATAATTTGCTTGTATGCCATTAAATTTATCGCTTGTACTTTTGAATCTGATGTCAGGTTGATTCTGTTGCAACTGCTCGTGATAGTGAAACACATGAAGCCACACGCAGACTTTTGTCTGTGTTGTTACGACAGGTAATGTTGGTTTATTTGGGTCTTTAAATTCAGGAAAAAGGAATCTTCTGTCATGATTGATCAAGAAAGTATGTATATAGTTTTCTACTTCAGATTTGGATGTGATGACATTCACCTTCTCATTTATCCAACTAGTTGCTATTTTATTCCTTTTGAAAACTAACCAACAACCATTGTGCATATGAACTAGAACTTGTTTATCAAGCCTCTACCCTTAAGACTCTTCTGGAACTCATCCATTACCGGCTTTAAATTGATGATCACCAGCCCATAGTCCAAAACCCAACATGAAATGGAAAACAGCGAACAAGAGATTGCAACACCCCTCCCCCCCCCCAAGAAGAAATGAAAAAGAGAAGAGAATTTGACTCACGGTCTAACTTAAATCGAATTGTTACCTCTAGTATTCTTGATTTCCCATAATTTAAATATGGTCGGTCGAGTAACATGGGAGAGAAAACGACAATGAAATTCCTTGAGATATCTATAAATTTTAAGTAAAACGTAGCCTAACTTCTAGGACTGAAACCTTCTTCTGTTCTGTTGTGGTCCTTCTTGTTTCGGTCTGACAATTAGTAGAAATTTTAGGTAATAAAGGATGTAACTCCTAAAATCAACATGCATGTCAGCAGTCAAACAACTTGGAGGAGATCGAAGCTAAAAAACATGCGACTTTTTCTTTTTTCTTGGAGAACTATCATTTTAACGGGTTTTGAATGCAGTTCACGCAGTGTTGGTAGTTATTACCAACATGACCTGTAAACTATGTGTTTGTTCTGAGAAACTCTTGCTACATTTGCATTTCTGTTGTTTCAGCTAATTTCTTTTCATTGAAAAAGCCTTGTGATAGTATAGTTAGATTGATGTACTTTTCCTTATGTCTACCTGCCACTTTCCTGGTAGAGATCTTCCTATTTCGTGTCGAAAGGCGAAACGAAGATAAACATTTTTCTATTACTTCTAGCTTTGATTTATTATCTCTCTTATGCTATCATTTTCCAATTAGGTCAGGCTTGTTTACTTTATGGTGAGATTAAACTGGTGCTTTAAATAAAAGAAAAAGCTGTATGCTAGTATTACAATATTTATATTTCTGCAGATTGACGGATTTGAACAGGACAAGAAAGTAGTGGTTATTGCTGCCACCAATAGAAAACAAGACCTTGATCCTGCTTTGCTTAGGTAACCAACTTATGCTTTTCTTCCAGTGAGGTCTGCAGTAGCTGCTAATATTTTTTATGATTGCCTAACCCCTATTATCTCCTTGCAGTCGGTTTGATTCCATGATTACTTTTGACCTTCCTGATCGGCAGACTCGTGAAGAAATAGCAGCACAGTATGCAAAACACTTAACAAAATCCGAATTAGCTGAACTTGCTTCCTTTACTGAAGAGTAAGTTTTAAAGTTGCATGAATTGCTCGCTATCCTGTACAGTTGATAAATTTCAATTGGAGGCTGTAGTTTGTCGTTTGATATATGAACTTGTTAAGGATGCATTGATACTATGCAGAATGTCAGGGCGTGACATAAGAGATGTGTGCCAGCAAGCAGAAAGGCATTGGGCATCAAAGGTAACGTGAAGCTTATTAATATTTTTTGGTCTCAGTTAAACTATAAGTAAGTTTTGTTAATTAATTCATGTATTTGGATGATAGGTTATTCGGGGGCAAGCAGAGAAAGCAGAAGAAGAGCGGGGCTTGCTTCCACCTCTGAAAGAGTACATTGCAAGTGCTATCAAACGGCGGTCTGCTATACGTAGTTTTGCAAGTAGCCGAAACCCAACCCCTCTTACAAAGAAGCCTCAGTTTGATTTTCTGTGAAGACAATATAGATGTACGATCACCTGAAGTTTTCCATTACATTTGGTGTGATAATTGCACATAATCTTATAACCCAAATATCATGTTCGCGTTGCCAAGGCGCCCAACGAGAACTGTATACTTGGTTTAGTGTACATATTATTTAGCATGAGCATAGGAAGTTCAAATCTTCTCTCCCGCTGCTGTTTTATAGGAGAAATATAAACTAATTACCATTGTTGTAACGGCGTTTGATGATTTTAACTTCATGTTATATGAGATTGCAATTGAGCAGACTCATAATTAGAGCTCCATCCCTGCAGTCAACAACACAACACAATAGATTCACTGCATTGACACTTTTATGCATATACATGTTTTGGTTACGATGCTTCAGTTATTACAGGTACCTTTCCGAAGGACTTGAACTGTCATTTACGCCAGCTCGTTTTCTCTTCCGGCTACTGGAGTTCTGGGCAACAAATGAAGCAATTTGTAGCTGAGTTTGCAACATCATCTCCGTCATCTCATATTCAAGCTTGGCCCTCTGCATCTCGGCTTCCACCCTCGCGATCTCCCTTTTCTTCATCATTTCCATCTCAGCCAGCTCCATCATCAGCATGGACTCTCCCATGACTCGAAGACTTGAGAATAGACCCGCTGTATGATCGGGGTATTGGGACTTGTAGCTCTGACCGGCATGAGAATCTTTATTGTTGGATTCTGTTGTTTTTACAGAATTGTCATCAGGAGGAGTGGCGGGTAAAAGTTGGCTGTCGAAGGTGTATTGTAGAGTCTGAGTTTCCATGAGGCCTGAGAAGGAAAAATGGGAAAGAGGGATCTGAAGCCTGAAGGTGACAAGTTGATACTTACTACTTGATGATAGCAAGTTTTTGGAGAGTGCGCTTACACCTTTTGCTGTGGAAAGAGAGAAAATTAGGCCCACCATGAAGTTGCAAAAAATTATTTAAAATGCTCTGGAGTACGGAGAAAACAAGCGTAGACTACTTTAGTCAACGAAGTGCAGATGTGAGATGATGTCGTACAAATTGGAGTGTGCAACTGTGCATTACTTCAAGCCTACGACTCACCGATACGCTGAAAAAATCTCTTGGTAAATTCAAGCTTTCTTCGCAACACATACTGGTAAAACTTGGGATTTTGCGTTTCATCTTTAATAAGAGCACAACAGGAAGAAAAATATGTCGTTCTTGCCTAAACAATGCAAACCAATTAATTGTTCTGAATTGGGAGTATTGAAATTAATTGGGGTCCCGGAATTCCCAACTTTGCATGTGTGTATCAATTACAAACCCTAAATCTTCAAATTAGAGTCACGTGCTCGAATTAGGTCAAATTAAGTAATTTTTGGCGTCAGATGACTGAAATTGAATATCTTCTCAACTGAGAAAACTAATTTGATGTGGTGTCAACTTAGATGACCATTTGCGATCGAAGTCAAATTAGAGGACAAAAGTTGAAAGTTTTTCTATTAGTGTATTGCTTTGTGATTGATAAAAACAATGAGCGTTTGTATCATGATTTATAGCGTTATCTTAAAATTGCTTTCAGGTTACTATATTAATTTTAAAAAGAATTCAAAATAATTAAATGCTTTTGATAATATTAAAAAGAAAATGCTAACATAATTCATACGAAATTATGAACTATACAATGCACCACAAGATTTGAATGTGGCAACTCCTCCTCTAGTGTCTTCTAATTAAACGAGAATTTCATGAAGTCACTCTCTTCGACCTTTTCTACGATCTACCTTTAGAAGTAGAGTGCGAGAAAGTCATTATAAGATTTTTTTGGTTTTTTCAATGGACACTAGACTCTTTTTTCCTTCTCGTTCCAAAAGTTCAGTACTTCACTTTTACATCAAGGATGAAACAACACAATCTGGCGTTCCAATAAACAAGAGTTCACAATGCTCGCATGCATTTAAGTCGTCATCCGTAACCATTTCAAACCAACATAAACAAGTCAGATCATCATCTAACATCATTTGAATTAGCTACCAATGACATGGTCGAATATGAGCTCTTTGAACATGGCATTTATGTGACCATAAACCTACAAGCTACAAACATAATCATTATTTATGATGTTAATTCCGAGTCTCTCAGCTTCTTTCTATTATCTTCATGGTTCAAATCCAACTTGCTTGAGGGTCCTCTTACGAGATATCTAAAGGATGTTGAGTAACTTTAGCAGGTCACAACAGTCTTTGCCCTATAGGAAGACGAACATGACAACTAATATCTTTAGTTAAAGCAAGTGCACTGAGAGCAACTTCTTTAGTCGAAGCCCAGTCCAGAGCTGCTATTCTAGGTTGGAAGTTTAGTCTGAATTGACTAAAAAACTGTTATTCAGTAAAACGTGATGTGTAATGTATTCTAACAATTTACACACTTCTAAAATTTGGTGTCATCATGAATCTGACTCCCAATTTTACTTTGTCCTTGGTTAAATAAAATTTTCAGATGTATTGGTATGTAACAGAATAAAATTAAAAGTTTTCTTTTTCTAAATCTTCTTTTTGTTAAATGTTGTGAAGGATATAATTGTCGTTTGATCAATTCCTTTAGTCATTTCCAACTACTATTTTAATTTCAGAGGTCATTGTAAGTCTTCAAATTTCAGAGGAGGTTTCCTAATTACACCAAATTTCAAGGGTAGAGCTATAATTATCCCCAAAAATCTGCAAGTTAGTGTAAAAAATAATTCCTTGAACACTAAGTAAAGAAAAAATGTAAAAAGTAACTACTAATTATCATGGACCAATGTTTCTTTTCTTTTCCACTATAAGCACCGAAACATTTCTATTTTTGACTTTATAGAAACAAAACATACAATATTTTCTACGTCTATTATAACATCTATTTTTACGAAACTTTCAAAATATATCAAAAAGATCTCGAAACATTGCGAAATTTTTCTAATATTTAGTATATTGAAACGTACTATGGAAACGAAACTTTGATCCGTGCTAATTACTATAGAGTTTTTCTAAAGAGGGAAGCTTAAGCGGCCCAGCCAATAATATTCTTTTCTTGTTCTGCAATACAAATATATATAACATAACACTACTCAATAAAAATCCCATTATTCTTTAACAAAAAACAAACACAAAATCAACCAAAAATCAACGAAAAATGTCAGGCCGTGACAAAAAACCCGCAACCAGTCGACCCGGTGGAATTCGGACCCTATCGGACTTGAATCGGCCCTCCGGTCACGACTCCGACAGCGACTCCGATGGTCCTCAGGAGTACTACACCGGCGGTGAAAAAAGGTCCCTTTTTTTTCACTCCGAACAAAACCCTAGACTGTAACTGTGCTAGTATTTTGTCTTTTTATTGAATGATCGAAGTGAAATTATTGTTGTGCTAACTTCGAATTATGTTCTAGTGAACTGCTATTAGTTCTCATGAGTTTGTAGATTTAGTCATGGATTTAGGGATTTCGTTTTGAAAATTTGGAACTGGTGTTTAGCTGTATAGAGTTTTGATTTAGGGTTTACGGTGTTCAAATTGGCGCTTGCGGAGTTGAATCGGTTGTTTCGAAGTGTTATGTAATTATTGTGTGTGTTTGATTGGTGTATGATGTGTTAATTCTAAAGTTTTTAGAGTTATGTATGATCAACGAGCTTATTTCTCGAGTATTCTGCTTTGTATTATTGTTTTCTTCGACCTGGTTGATTCTGCTGGTGTGGTTTAAGGTTAGGGAGAGCTGGTTGGTTTTGCCGTCTGACCGTAAGTTTTGTTGACGTTTCGTAAACTTAGTTGCTGGTGACCATCTCTGCAGTAATGAACACCTTGGGGTTTTGCAAATTTCAAGTTTTACGAAATAAAATGGTTGGACTTTTTGGTTGGGAGAAATGTCATAGAGAATTGGAACCATGAACTACTTCACTTTCTGACCTTTTTCTGTCGGATACTGATATTGGCGAACACAGTTTCCTCTCTTTAGAATCTTTTTGTTTGTTAGATGGGTTAAATGAGAGAATATGGGTTATCTGCCAATTATGATCCCTGTTCTTATTGCCTTGAGCACATCGTCTTTGTCAGTGTGATTTATGTAGCATGATATATGGTGGAGATGCTGATCTTATGCAGGCATTTAACCTATTCGGTTTATAGATTTTCATCCTATTATGATGAATTTGGTTGATAATGATGTACCTGATTATCCGTTTTTACAATACTTTCAGTGGTATGCTTGTCCAAGATCCATCAAAGGGTAAGGATGTGGATGCAATCTTTGATCAGGCTCGACAGTTGGGTGCTTTGCAAGGGCCAGTGGATATTCCTCAGTCATCTTCAAGCTCTAGAAGCTTTGCTGGAACAGGAAGATTACTCTCGGGTGAAACTGTACCAACTGCGCCTCAGCCGCCTGAATCAGTTGTGCACAACATTGTGTTTTGGAGAAATGGTTTCTCTGTTAATGATGGTCCTTTGAGGGCATTGGATGATCCTGAAAATGCTCCATTTCTGGAGGTAAGGAGAAAAGAAAATAAAAATGAAAGTTTTAAGAAGGAAAAAAAACCAACTTAGCTCAAGTTACACCTCTCTCTGCAACTGTATTTTAAGACATTTTTCCAGTAAATTACAATTGTGTCCTAGTTATTATGATTATGATCTATTCTCTCGCGCATGTAAATTTTGGTTTCATTAGTCAAATTTCACTTGTACGAATTATATTATCAAGCTTTACTTTCCTTATTTTGTTGTGGGAAAGTAGTACTATAAAGGAATTGATGATGTTCCACGATATCTTCCTTCAGAGCATTGGGAAATCTGAGTGCCCTAAAGAGCTGGAACCTGCAGACAGGAGATCTTCTGTTCACGTCAATCTTATAAGGAGGGACGAGAATTATCCTGTAAGTCCCACGAACTATTTTTATTTCTTATTTTTCCCTTCATTTGTTTGATAATCTTATGTGTCTTCTTACTGTATAGAATAAGGGTTTGGTGGGATTAAATACCTTTATTTGATCCCACTTGCTTTAATGCTGAGATGTCTTCTGCTCTACTACCTCAGTTTGACAGAGAATTTGAGATTTGCTTTTTTAGTTGTCATTTTTAATATGTTCTGTTAAAAACTGATGTTACCCTTAAGCTTTGTGATTAAGAAAAGCTTCATTGGCATCACCACTGATTGCTGCTTTCATACAGCAATGTTTCTTTGTTTTAATTTGAGCATCCCCATTTTAGAACCGTCCAGATTCACTGTAGGATTTTATGAAAAAGTGCATTAGATCTCTTAAGCTTGTGGAGGAGACAAGCTTAGTAGTCATTTTCTTGGGATTCACATTTCTCTTAGGGATGTATCCTTTTTATTTGAATGATTCCTAAGTAACATTCCTATATATTCACCCTCGGCTTTTAAATTAATTTAAACTCCAATGTAGAGTTTATGTGGCTATGTGGAACTTTGAGAGATGGCTGTTAATGAGAATTGACTGTAGCTTTTCTTAGGCACGGATTTTCCTACTTGACATTCTTTCCTCTGCTTCATGTACTCGGTGCCTGCCCTTTGTAAGCAAGAGAGAACCCATTCACATGCTGTATGAGTTCTCCCGTGTACTTGCTTCTTGCGACCTTGCCTTGGATAGGAAACTAACTACGTCTGTTCTTCCATTTCCCGATTCAAGATGAATCCGTCTTGTGACTAGTGAAGCACTCTGTTTAAGCTTCTCCGTGACATTCACTCGATGTGAAAATCCTTGAATTGGATCTTCCTCCCTGCTCATGATATTAAAATGTATAGATTACTTGCAACATAAAACTGAAAGTGTATATGCAAATCCACGATTTTGTTCGTATCATAGCCTACCGTTTCACTCTCAAGTCCACGAGCAAGATTCGTGCAAAGTTCAATCACATTTTCTGTATCTTGAGTGACTGAGGGATTACGGAATAAAATATATATATATATATGTTTTTCCTCAATGCAGGAACCCGAGGTTCGCCGCGTCCCATTTCAAGGAGTTGGGAGAACTCTGGGGAGCAACTCTGCAACTGAGTCGGCTCCTGTGGCAACCGTCGAAGCTTCCCTTAATAATGCTCCGACCCCTTCTACACGTCTTGTGGTGGATAGTTCGCTGCCGTCCACTTCAATTCAACTTCGATTGGCTGATGGAACCCGCATGGTTGCGCACTTCAACCACCACCATACGGTATCCGACATCCGTTCTTTCATCGATGCATCTAGACCTGGGGGATCCAGGAGTTATCAGTTGCAGACCGTTGGATTTCCTCCCAAGGTTCTTTCTGATCCCTCCCAGACAATTGAACAGGCTGGATTGTTGAACTCAGTTGTTATTCAGAAAGGTTAAGCAGATGCTGTGCGTCTCCTCTCTTTATATCGGTGCTTGTTCTTTATGGAGTAAATTCAATTAAGAAGTTGCTTGTCACTAGAACAAAAGAAAGCATTACATTGCAGCTAAATACATATTAACTGTGACTCGAAGTGTGTATGGGTTTCTTTTAAGTTTCTTTTGTAAAATTTAAACTGTTTTTGGAGCCACTTTTCCCCTTAATATATTTTGTTCGTTAAGTTAAAAAGTAAATATAGTATATACATTAGGTATTATTGCATCAATAAGATTTTAGGAAGTTGGGTGATGATTCGTGGAGCGGGCCTCAAGAAGATATTAGAAAGGGGGAGTTGCGAGCATGTGCCAGTTTTCTTCACTTATGACTTTGAAACTGAAATTACCTTAATTTTACTGATTTTTTACCTCCAAACTATTATTGCTTGTATCCAAATATTAAAATGGTTGAACTTTATTGAAACATGGCTGGATGGATAGCTTATGTTATGGAAAATATACAATTTCATTTTGGTCAATACTATCTTGATTTTAACGTAATTTTTGGACAAATGTTTCTTTTCTATAACCGAGGGATCTTATGATATACTTAATTAACTTTTAAGTATATACGTAGATAATACCAAAGGACATACAGCGTTGTATACTTGTATGTCTTGTTAAAAGGTGGGATTTGGTGGCTCGACCTAAGTCGTCTCTGGCAAGCAGCTTGGCATAGCCTATTGCGCCACCGGAGCCTCACGATTGAGATCTCGTTGGCCGTATGAAAATTAGAACGTACAAATGATTTTTCCTTTTTCCTAATAATGTTTTGACAATAATAATAAAATAAAATCACTCTTAAACAAATTCACGAGAAAGTATATTGTTTTCCTTAAACACCAAAGAGATAAATCACGTTCACGAGTAGTGTCCCTCAATTTTACAACTACTGATGTACCACGATGTACCATAATTTTTTATACCCATCATTTGTTGATTTTTTATATGAGGTTTTGGCAATTCACTTCATGTGTTATGCTAAATTGGCAAAATACCCTCGTATGATTTCAAATATAGGCAAATTACCTCCATATATAGGGGAGGTGTAGTTTATTTGCTCAAACTTGAGAGTGAGGATAATTTTTTAGGCCATAAACGAAAACTATCTCCTTTTTTTCTCAAAATATATGTAAATCTTTGGTTTAATACTTTAACTGTTAAAAAAATGAATAAACAAAAACTAAAATTTAAAAATAAGTTATAAATAATATGTATATTTTATAATATTGTTTATACTTTTACTTATAACTTTTTAAACAAGTGGTATAATCAAATTTGAAATTACAGAAAAGAAAATATAAGAAGTAACAAGTGCGTTTTGGTCATTAAATATAAAAATACACTAAAAATTTACAGGGAAGTGGTGTGCCAAATTTTAAAATTGCAGAAGAATAATTTGCACATTTATTTTTACACGAAGTAATTTACCAATTTGACATAACACAAGGAGGTAAATTGTCAAAACCCCGTCTTATTTTGCTTTCTCTTTCAAAGCTCTCTTCTTAACTTTAGTCTCTACTCTTGTTGACTTATACCTTGGAGTGTATTAGTCAAAGACCAACTAACAAATTTATTGTTTCTTATTTTCTGCAGTTTATTCCAAACCGGGTTGATGGTTACTTTTGATAGAAATATAATAGGATTTTAAGTTGGAATATGTATTATAAGATATTTCTTATTTAGTATGTTATTATGTTTTATCACTTTGTACGACTCTTAATTAGTCTAACATGAAATATTTAAATGTTTGAGTAACAAACAAAAATACATCACATCAACTATCAAACTGAACACAATTCCATGCAATTTACCACATTTTGAAACGAAATTCTAGCGCTCATTTATCCTCCAACATAAAAAAATCAAAACTTACATTTGCTATATCTTAGAAACACTATTTAAAACGCTCGACAATATCACCTAAACTAGAATTAGTTCATTAGATCACCATCATTTACTCCTCGATCGATCACAATCTTTATTCTGTGATAGTGCATGTGCATGCATTAGCCACTGATCAAGACTTTTATCTCCCATATATACCTAGCAATATATGTTATAAATACACCCTAGTCTATACAAATCTAACCTATATATCACAAGTTATTACATAAAGACAACAAAAAGAATAGTTTAGTGAGGCTTATCAATAGTTTATCTCCATTCATAGTGGCATCGATAAGACGAGCAAAAGCAACATGCTGTCGGCCAAAAGATATACTCAGAAATCGTTGCTATTTATATTCAAGATTTTAATCTTTTCCGACCGAGGGTCCCTCAAATTACAATCATCGAACGAGAATATTTTTTTTTTTTGAGAAAACCAAACAGTTCAATTTGCTGGCTAGTGGAGTTGCGTATTTAAGGAGTCTTGTCATGTAAAAATAAAGAATACAAGGGGGGGCCTGGCTTTTTCCTCTCGTGGGGAAAACGATAAGATACACTAGATGAATATTGAAAAAGTTGCATCTCTCTTTTATTTGCAAACTTACAATCGCATAAATAGGCAAATGTTATTTCAATTGAGTTTGACATTTATCCAATTCCGAAGGATAACTACTAGCAAACGATTTTGAAATTTTAATAGGTAATGATCAATTTGCAGTAAAACCTTATTCGTAATAAATTGAATTTATACTGTTAACTAGAAGATCCGCCGCCAAAAGCAAATTTTCTTAACATATATACAAGCATCATATTGTTCAAACTATAATAAAATAAACCAATGGGAGATGATATATACAGAGCAAAATTTCTAATTACAGAGCAATTTTTTGTTTTTTACTACTATACCCTTCCAAATCAATAATTTAATCTATTTTCCTATTTTGACTCCTTAGATCTCTCCAATAATAATAGTAACAATATATAATAGTAAACTAACGTAACATATAATTAATTCAAAACAGTAGTTAAGTATAGTTTACTAGAGCATGTGTGGATTACAGCTTCTCGTGCATGGGAGTTTGAGACCATTCTTGCAGATCACAGTTGAAGCTTTTCCAGCTTCTGCCTTAACTTTTTATACTAATCAATAAAATTATATTTTACTCCTACTTTTCCAATCATAGACAATTTTCTAGGGAAGGGTATGGTGCGCTGCAGGGGTTTAACATTTATCGTAATATTATAAGCGATGGAAGAGAAAAAGGAACAGATAATTAAAAAAGAGTTCAGCAGTTTTAACTAATATATAGTTTCATTTCTCCTATTTTGCGAAAAGGGGTTTGAGAAGAGAGGACTACCAGCCGCAATGCTGCTTAGCTTTTATATTTTAATTGAAGTGGTTTCTTTTTGATTTTTTTGTTCCAGATGTTGACATTATTATATACGATTAGTATGTATATGTTTATGATAGCACTGTCTCGGGGTATTTTATGGCAGTAGATGATCTTTTTTTTGCCCTAACAATGCAGTAGATGATCTTTATTCAAGTTTCATCATTATCTTTTTTCCTGTCCCTGGTCGTGTCATCATTATGTAATGTTTTTTTTGTTTTTGGTTATGAATCAATATATATGTTTTTGTATCATATCTTTATTCAAGTTTCATTTAAGTTTTATCCTATTTTGCATGAATACAAATGCGACGTACAATACAAGTCTAGTACAATACGAGTGCGGTGACACAATTCTTTTAAAAAAATTATGAATACATTTACAATAACATGAATGTTGACATTAATAATATATGTTTGTGATATCATGTTTATGTCATTTCGGTGTATATAATTATAGGGATAATTACAGCTACACCCCCTGAGGTTTGGTGTAATTACACATACCTCCCCTGTGGTTTGAGAAATTACAATGACCTCCCCTGAGGTTTGAAACCTTACACATACATTCCCTCTACAACTTAAGGGTTGTTTGGGCGTAAGTTATGATAAAATTATGCTTATTATATTTACACCCCTAAAGTTTGGTATATTTATAAAAGTAATCATTGATGTTAGAAAAATTAAAATTAAATACTCCAAATGGTTTTAGAAACACTATCATATTATTAGTTACAAATATAAAAAGTATTTAAATTTAAATTTAAAAATAATTTAATCTAATCCAAAATATATTTTGAATCAAAACACTTAACTTTTAGTTTTTTTCTTTAAAACAATTCCCGTAAATCTCAGTCAAGACTTAACTAACTACTCATCTTTGTGCCTTTGTTCTCGCTACAATTTTAAACCAACAATTATTTTAGTAATAGAAGAAGATAAAACACCGAAAATTGGTTTCACTAAATATAGTGCATTTAGGTTGTTTATTTTGTCAAAAAATTCAACAAAACTTGCTATCTAAAACCAGTGACCATGTCTGATCCAAGGATGATAATTTTATTGTCACTGTTGCTGGTAATTTTGTCATCATTCTTCATTTTTTAAAATGGGTTATGAAAATCTTGATTATTAATGTTATATTTGTTAAATTTCATTGAGAATGAGAGTTTTTACAATTGAGTTTTCTATTTCTTGTCTCTTTTTTTTTTTTCCGGAAATTGCATAGATATTTATTATTTTACCAAATGCTTCTTTTTTTGTTGTGATAAACTGAAATTTATGAGATTATTAAAAGTAAGACAAAAAAAAAAAAAAGAACAAACAAAAACAAGAAATTAAATATTTTTACAAAATAATAAAAATATTAAGATTAGATCAAATTTTATAAAATAATTTAAATACTTTTTATATTTATAGTTAGTCATATAGTAGTTTCTAAAATTATTTGGAGTATTTAATTATATTTTTTCTAACACCAAGGATTACTTTTATAAATATACCAAACTTTAGGGGTGTTAGTATAAAGCATAATTTTATCATAACTTACACCCAAACAACCCTTAAATTGTAGAGGGGAGGTATGTGTAAGGTTTCAAACCTCAGGGGAGGTCATTGTAATTTCTCAAACCACAGGGGAGGTATGTGTAATTACACCAAACCTCAGGGAGTGTTGCTGTAATTATCCCATAATTATATATATATATATATATATATATATATATATATATATATATATATATATATATATATATATATATATATATATATATATATATATATATATATATATAAGTATCTTTAATTCATAGTCCAAAATAGTGTACAAATATTTTTGCCACATCTAGTTTATATTCTAACAAAAAAGATAATAGAGAATATATGGACACTTGAATTCATCTCCCTTTCCATCAAAAAAAAAAAAATTCATCTCCCTAAAAGTTCCTTGACGAAAAACCGGCACAAACGAAGAAAATTTAATGAGGAAAATTATATAATAGAGGTGTCTTAAGTCTTAACAAGTATAATTAACATTACTATTAATTATAAATCGATAGCGCACACTAAAAATAATAATAGTAAACGCACACTGCCCGTTGACACATACAGAGAAAATATCAATGGGGTTAATGTCCATAATTATTAGGGCATATGAGCGCCTTTATCTCCTCATTGTAAGAAGCACTAAAAGGGGAAAGGAACCCTATTTATGATTATGATTGCAAGACCTTATTAAAGATTTTACTAGCTTTAAGGTGAATTATTAAACTAATTGGAGCTAACTTATGATTGGAAACTCATAATGGCAACATGCCACCCACTAAATTAATAACTTGCATGCTAGCTATGTAAAGAGCTTTTCCTTTATCATAACCTTTTTAAAGTGGAGATTAACTCAAGCTTAACTCAAAAGGTGCATCGTTACATTGATTAGTTCCGTTGATTTACATCATGTGAGGCAGACCCAACGACTAGAACCAAAAAAGAAAACACAAGCTCAAAAGAAAGGGAAAAAATAAAAGATATAAAGAAAGAAGAAGAAGAAAGAATATACGAGTGTTTCCACGGCTAATTTTTGAAAAAGCACAAGTTTACAATACAGTAGTGACTACTGTAACGTAAAACACTATATTGCAATAAAATTTTAGGACTTTTATGTACATGTTTGTCAAGTGTATTTTGTCCAACTGGTGAGGTTTCCCCGTGCACTACGTCATAAAAAAACTATTATCTAAAATACATTATACATTTATTGCAATTAACTCGTCATATGAAGCATAAACCAGATATAGGCATAAGCTTTTATAAAATAATTACTGTCATGAACTATATTCAGTCTTCCATGTTCATTAGTTTCTCATTTAATATTTTTTGGTTTACCATTAGCGTAAAATAGATTAATAAACGTACGTAAAAGGTAAATTAAAATGGAATCGGAAAATATAACGACAAATTATCTAAATTTTTTTTATAGATATATGGCAAATTAAATATCTTACTTACTCTTTTATTAACTTTAGGGATAATTACAGCTACACCCCATGAGGTTTGGTGTAATTACACATACCTCCACTGTGGTTTGAGAAATTACACATACCTCCCCTGAGGTTTGAAAAATTACACATACCTCCCCTCTTCAATTTAAGGGTTGTTTGGGTGTAAGTTATGGTAAAATTATGCTTATTATACTTACACCCCTAAAGTTTGGTATATTTATAAAAGTAATCCTTGATGTTAGAAAAATTAAAATTAAATACTCCAAAAGGTTTTATAAACTATTATATTATTACCTACAAATATAAAAAGTATTTAAATTTAAATTTAAAAATAAGTTAATCTAATCCAAAATATATTTTTGAATCAAACACGTAACTTTTAGTTTTTTTCTTTAAAACAATTCCCGTAAATCTCAGTCAAAACTTAACTAACTACTTATCTTTGTGTCTTTGTTCTCGTTACAATTTTAAACTAACAATTATTTTAGTAATTTAGAAGAAGATAAAACACCGAAAATTGGTTTCACTAAATATAGTGCATTTATGTTGTTTATTTTGTCAAAAAGTTCAACAAAACTTGCTACCTAAAACCAGTGACCATGTCTGATCCAAGGATGATAATTCTATTGTCACTGTTGCTGGTAATTTCGTCATCATTCTTGATTTTTTTAAAATGGGTTATGAAAATCTTGATTATTTCTGTTATATTTGTTAATTTTCATTGAAAATGAGAGTTTTTACAATTGAATTTTCTATTTCTTGTATATTTTTTTTCGGAGATTGCATAGATATTTATTATTTTACCAAATGCTTCTTTTTTGTTGTGATAAACTGAAATTTCCGTGGGCACGCGTAATAGTATTTAATATGGAACTATAATGAAATTTATGAGATTATTAAAAGTAAAACAAAAATAAAGAAATAAAAAAACAAACAAAAACAAGAAATTAGTTTCTTTTACAAAATAATAAAAATATTAAGATTAGATTAAATTTTAAAAATAATTTAAATACTTTTTATATTTTTGGTTAGTCATATAGTAGTTTCTTAAATTATTTGGAGTATTTAATTTTAATTTTTGTAACATCAAGGATTACTTTTACAAATATACCAAACTTTAGGGGTGTAAGCATAATAAGCATAATTTTATCATAACTTACACCCAAACAACCCTTAAGTTGTAGAGGAGAGGTATGTGTAAGGTTCCAAACCTCAGGGGAGGTATGTGTAATTTCTCAAACCATAGGGGAGGTATGTGTAATTACACCAAACCTCAGGGGGTGTAGCTGTAATTATCCCTTAACTTTATAGTTTATATACGTTACAGAATCCAATTATACATCTTATAATTTTCGATTTTTGTGTGGATCTAGTGTATGTATTTTTTGGTGTCTTTAATTTGATTTGCTTCTGTTTTCATTATCTACTACCATAGGCAGATAGGCTGCTGGTGATGGACATGACTTAAAGCAAATACTTATCAGAAAAGAACCCTAGAACCCTATATATGATTCGGTACAAATTAGCTGGCATATAAATCTTACGCCCTTCAGTTTTTTAATTATATTTAACACACACAGTACACACCCACACTTATATATATGTATCTTTATATCGCCGGTGAAGTCTCCCAACTTCTTAGAAAAAAGGTACTTACTAGATGATATTACTTATTAGTACAAATAACAAATAATTAAAGTACGTAGTCTGTCGTTTCTTTCCTTTCAAAAAAAAAAATAGTCTGTCGTTTCAACGAACGATTTAGAGTTTTAGACTGAACCCTAAGAGGATCTTAATGACCTTTGTGTGCAAGTGACAGGCCTAAATTCTTACTGTCTCAACCCTAAAGCTTTTGCTTCAACCAAGACTTAACTGATGTGATCAACTACTAGTAGTACAAGCAGTACATTATAATAATAATAATAATTACATAGAAAAAGAGTAAGAACTTGACCAGTCACTTAAATCATGAATATTATGTTAAAGCCTGCAGTTGAAATGCACGCTATTAAACTAGTATTTAAGAACTATTATTTATCATTAATTGATGAAGTTAATGTTTTTTTTCTTTCTGAAATTAAACTGCGTTGTTTTGTGCTTTATTGTTTATATGATAGTGTAAGGTTTCTGATATCAATCGTCACTAGGCCATTTTCTTCATCCGATTTTATTGAAGTTATATTATAATACAGTCTGACTTCTTTTCATAATATTAAATTCTGAGATAATTCTTAAAACTGATGAACTATTAAAGAGAATAGATTTTTCAATTAAGTAAATTAAATTAAGACTATTCTTTCATATGATCAACAATGCGGGGCCACCTTATAGTTTTCGTCATATATATGGTTAGAAGACTAATATATAAAAACTTATTTTACGAACATGGTTTTTTCGTTGTCGTATTACATTGCATGCTAATTTACGTGTTTGCTTTGCCTTATTACTACTAATTAATAATATATTGGGTAGTTACATAATTTTGGTTTGCAGAAATATTGATTAGCTATGCTGATGTGGAGTTCAATTCTCCAATTACATTAATAAGAATAACTGGGCACAAGAATAATGCCAAATTACCCCCATGTCCTCATTGAAAAAGTGAATAATAAAATTAAAAAGTGAATACCAAAATTATGTTATTGCTTCCTAATTTAAATTCATAACATAGTTTATTTGTTTTACTTGTGACTATAAAAAATAAAATTTAAGAAGAATCCCTAAGGCTCACATAGGTAAAAATAAATAAAGAAGCTCAAGTATATTTCAGAAAATAAAACTGAAATTATTATTTTAAAACTGTAATTATGATGTGAAATCTTTAATTTAAAAGAAAACCTTATAGCAAGCTTTAGCTAATACAGGGTATAATGGGAAATATTATATATTTCTGATACCTAATTATACAAACCAAAGTCAAAACATATAATACAACATAATAAAATATTGATCGTTGCATATCTAATACAACAACTCATGTCCACGTGCATGTAATTACCCAACTACTTGTTATGCAATACCATAATTATGCAACCAATCACGTCCAAAATTATTCTTTTTTTTTATATGAGTAGCATTATAACCGCGTTTTGAAGTGCAAATATACATATGCGATGTACCATATTTTTCACATAGCTATAATTTTACTTGAATTAATTGTAAAATATCAGCCCCAAAAGTTAAATTCAGGTGACTGATTTCGAAACATGTGCATCTATGAATAGTCGAAACACATTTCAAATATGTAAAGTAATACATTATTAAACAATTGTGAGAAAAATTAGAGCGTTGTTGAAATCTATCTTGCATGACTTGAGGATGAGTTTGAGCTTCTATGTGATAATCGTCTACTTATTTCTCTCTAATAATTTCTTTTAAAGGAACAGTACTAGTGGCTTCCAAAATCTAGACAAGAGTTCAGATTTTGTTTAATTAAAAAATCTGTCTAACACATGTTTGCATTTTTAGATATAAGATTACAATTAGGTCGTGTTTACAAATACTTATGCAAAATATTATTGACTTTTGAGTTCATTTGTGTACCTTTTTAAGTTTCTACTTTTGTTTGTGCTTGTCTAAAAAGAAAAACACAAGTCAAAAAATTGGTATATATATGATACCTTTCAAACTGCTTTTGTAAATATAATATTTTAAAAACTCTTTGAATTGAAAATTTATTTCACAATAAATATTACAAACACATAATTAATGCTCTAAGTCGTTATTTCATAATGTTAGCAAAAACTTTCAGTTCTTAGCTAAAAGTAACTTTAAGTACACATCTAACAAAAATTGTAAAAAAAAAAACAAAGAACCGTTCTTGTAAACTCTTGTAAACAGTACCCTTAGTGAGTATGAAGGTAGATTTTCGTAGTTTTTCTTAATGCATTTTAAGGTGAAACCTAAATAAATTGGACAAAATGGAGAAGTTAATGTGACAAACTATAGGAGCTTCCAAATTTTAAAATGGTATATCATGAGTCCTTTTCATATACATTACTTGGATGACGTCGTTGCACCTACTATGATAGAAGTCAATGTTTGGTCCCGACTTATACGTGATATATGGTCTATTATAAGATTCATCATACATTGCTAAAGAGGTACTTCATGGCGTACTATATATCAATAATCTCTTCATCTTTCTAAAAAATGCCTTTTACATAAGAATTTAGATGAACTTCTAGTTTCTAATATTGTGCTAGAGCTACAACTCAAATTGAAGATTGCTTTTGTCTACTACCTGGTGATAAAATTCAATATTCATTCCTATGTGTAAGTGAAACGTTTCAAAATTTATTTCACGTCATTTAACAACTATAATGAATCATATTACATCAATAATCCCTACATGTTCCATACAAATCTATCAAGTGTTATGAGGGAAATCAAAGGGACTGTTAAATGGACCTTCGGGTTGGCCCACTAATTATCAGCTTTGAAGTATAGTACTCAAATTCATATTTCAAGTAAATAATTGCTCTCGCGATCTTTTGACCACTAGGTGATTAGTGCGTGTTTACTCACTTTAATTTACTGGTTTACATCACCGTAAACCTAACCATGAGACGGTTTTGAGCCTTTATTTCAATAAATTAAGCACCATACATTAAGCAGAAAATTAAAACTAATATAAATAAGATCATCCGCATTTGTTATAACATTGTTTTGTACTGAAATATGTAAATATCATAATATAAAGCATCAATATAATTCTAGTAATTAGTCAATATAGTTAACAAAGGACCAATAAAATGTACATGTCAAAAGCTAAATGATTTTTTTCTTTTTTTGATCGAACAAATAAAAAGCTAAATGAATTGACTGCATAGAGTTTTTAATCTTCAGTTTTTTCTGAAACAGTAGAAAACCATCATCTATTTGATGAGTAACGCGAAAAAAAAAATTCACCAGTTTTATAATTGGGACTGAGCACTTTCCATATTAAGTTTTTATTTTGATTTTTATTTTTTTCTCTAAAGAAAATGAGAGCTTGGAAATATTGAGAAATAAAGTTCATTTTATCTTTTCTTTCTCAGGCAAGTAAACTTTAGTTTTCCATATGTGAGGCCTACATCAACTTTCGAACGATCAAGGACTTGCGTTGCTAAGTTTTGGTGTATTTACCCTCTGTCATCTATAATAATGGGACAACACATGTGATTATTTGCATTGTCATAAATATCTTTGACGTGTAAGATATATATACTTTCCACCGATTAATTTATATTTGTACTCTACTTAACAACCGCCAGTTCAATTAATTTGTTGCACCGTGTTGATGGCAACTATTATCTTTTGACTGTCAGAAACTAGGTTTATTAATTTCCGAAATATAATTGAACAAGAAGTAAAAAATCGATATTTCACTAGGAGTGGATTATATAGCGAATGGCAGTGCGATCAAACTTATGTTATCCTTAATGACTTAAACTTTCATATTATATTAACTTATAGGGCTAATTGGAGCAAACCCCTTAATCTATGGAGTCTGCAGTACTTTGTTCCCTAACTTTTGAAAATGTGCGAAATACTCCCAACTTATTTATTTTTTCTGCGATTTGCCTTTAAATCGTTGATCAACCGTTTATTTTGAACGAGTTTATACATTCTTGTCCTATAGATTTGCTCGAAAAAGTAAGTACACGTTTATCTATCAAATTAGCTAACATATACATTCCCATGAAAGAATTGCTTGTGGTAGGGCAAAAGGAAAGGGGGATGAGGACAACCTAGTAAAGAATAAATAAAACGAGTGGAACAAATAGCTCAATTACAAACTTTAGTGGCACTACAATACACACACACACCACAGTAGCGATTCCCATAGCCCTACTACTCAACACTTCACTAAACTACGCCTCGATTTGATCATTCATCTCTCTCTCTCTCTCTTTATCTTTTCTTTTAACCTTCAACAAAAACTTGTCTCTCAGTATTTTGGCAGTGATTCAGTGGCAGTGCAAGAAAAGAGGGCGAGTAGTTTTTCATTGGGAAGGTAAAATAAAAGCCTTTGCAGTTTTGCACCACCAAGATATACAACAACAAAAGCTCTTGTTCCACTAATTAAAATAAAAACCAAAGATACACTCAAACACAGCGTGCATTCTGCAAAACTCTCACTGCTTTTTTTCTTTCTTTTGTTTTAGTTCACTGGTTGGTTTTTGTTTTGTCTGTTTCAGTGTGAGAGAGAGAAAAAGCTTTAATGTTCATCATATTTACAAAGGGAAAAAGATAAACCTGAAACAGACACTACTACTAGCTACTTTCATCAGCTGACTACAACAACAAAATATTTAGGATTTTCTGTAAAAAGGCTGAACCAAGTAAGCATAAAACTCGGGAGGTCACTGCACAAGATACTACAATTATAAAGAGAAAAACACAAAAAAAAAAAAAGAGATTGCTTATGCGTGTGTACATGTGTAGTCAGTCAGTGATATGAGCGGATAATGCTCAAGGGTTTTTAACACAAACTCAAGGTCACAAAGAGCACTCAAACAAACACAGTAAATTAAGTGAGTAAAAAAAATATTTATGGAGGGTGGTTCAAGTAGCAATACATCATGTATGATAGGTTATGGAGAAAACACTAGTAATGGGTTTTGTCCTATGTCGACAATGATGATGATGATGCCTCCTCCTCCTTCAATGGCTTCTAATGGTAATACCCTATTTTTTCCTCTTCCATCTACTACTAATTGTAATAGTCATCAAGGGTTGAATCACCAAATATGTGCTTCAAAAATGCTTGAAGTTGAAGATCAACAAAACAACAACAATACCATTACGAGCACGGGGTATTATTTCATGGACGGTAACGACAACGATGATTCCGTCAAGGCGAAGATCATGGCACATCCTTACTACCACAGGCTCTTGGCTCTCTATATTAATTGTCAAAAGGTATAAATTGAAATGTTTCTTTGTAAGAGTTCTCTTGAATAGATGAATTAAACAAGCTAGTTCTCCGCCACAAAATTCTTCGCTAAAATAATTTCTACATCTACTACCCTACAAACACCAATATTCAACTCTATTTTTCCATCTATCCAACTTTAAAAAAAAAAACATATAAAAGATGGGATTTGTGAAGATTTATTGGAGGCTCTACTATTTTCTTTCTTCCAATTAGAGCATTTTTTTTGTTGTTATGTCATAAAATTTGAGAAATTTGTTAAAGGGATTTTGTGGGCTAGTGTAGTTGATGTGTTTGCTTAAACTTTTTTAAGTTAATAAAAAAAAGGTTTTTGTGTAGAGTCAAAAGAGTTTTCTTTTGCAAGTGTTAAGCAAAACCCTTAAAAAAGTGGATGGTGATAGAGACATTTAAAACAATAATCCCCTTAGACCTAATGAAAAATGTTAGAAAAATAGAGGTGGATACTTGTAGGATTGCACAAGGAGAAAATTGGAGTGTTTATAGAATGTAGCACTTCTCTCCAAATTCACTAGAAAGTGTTTCTCAAAATACAGATAGGAGCGCCGCCTGAGGTGGCAACGAGGTTGGAGGAAGCGTGCGCGTCCTCCACGACAATGGGGCGTCACAGCATTAGCCGCATTGGCGAAGATCCGGCGTTGGATCAATTCATGGAAGCTTATTGTGAAATGCTGAGCAAGTATGAGCAAGAGCTCTCAAAACCATTTAGAGAAGCAATGCTATTTCTCTCAAGAATTGAGTGCCAGTTCAAAGCCATCACTCTCTCATCCTCAGACTCTGGTGATAAAATAAAACCCTCATTTTATTTTCTCTCTCTATATATATGTTGCTATCTCTTGTTGGGATTTTGTGTTTTGTACTTGGGAACTGGATGACATTTATTCTTCTCAGATCTCACTCACTGTTTAAGGCTTGATTAATACTGCTTGAGTTATTGTGTATCTTATATAATGTAATGAGTGCCTGCATGCGCTTGTTTCCAAGAAAAATGTGGGTTTTTTTTATTTACTGCAGATTAATAGGGTGTGTTTCAAGATGATGTTGTTCGTTCATTGTTTAATGGCTCTTTTCTCTTTCTTCTATTTTTATATGATACATTTTACTTGTTCTTTATTCCATCTTCTTGGTCTATTCTATGTTTCTTTGGTTTTTCTTTTTGCTGTTTTCTTCTGTTTCACTATTATACTTGTGAACTATTTTCAAGGACAAATTGATCTAATTTTAAATTCAAAACTTGGGGTTACCAAATAGAAGTATATGCATCATGAGTACTTTTGTTCTTAGTTTTGTCTCAAAAGGGTTAATGAGCATGCCGTTTGATTCTGATATTGTTCACTCCTTTCTCCAGTCATCTTGGAATTTGGAAATATATCTCAAGTTTATGAAATACTATTTTTTTTTTTCTGCCATGTAGTTGGTTATTTTTGCCTAGTTTATACGCTTCTCTATACACAATATAATTATCCTGTAGGGTTTTTAATTTCCAAGTCAAATTTAGATGAAGTTTTCATCATTTCTGTTGAAACTTGAAAGTCAATGATTTAAAGCCAACCTTTCAACCTGATTTTGGGTGTCAATACTTATGTTGAGGTTTGTATGGAATTTGCGGTAACCTTATTAAACATCTCAACTTACAAGATCGGACATTAAATTCAAGCTGGTCAAATTAAGCTGCTGTATTTTTTTTTTTTTTCATGGAAATATGTAGTTTCAATCAATTTATACTAATTATTTTTCCTGAACGTGCAAGCTTTGTATTGTAGTGGTAACTTAATCTTATTCTTTTGTACTACTTAGGTAAGTTCTTTTATTAAAGAAGTTTGTAGTCTAACTAATTTTGACATAACTTCTAGTGGTGCAACCTGTTCTTGTTTGCAACCAATTATTATATTTATTTTGGTTGCGTTGCTAATTAGTTAATGTAGCACCATTTAACAAGAAAAAGTTAAATGTAGCACCATGGCGTAGCTTGATGAATACAAATAATATTCCATGTTAGCTTTCTGATGGGACACAAACATAAATTGGTCAATTTTGTAAGGTAGACTGATGCGCCTAAAGTCTAGAAAGTACACTCTGATAGTTTTACTATGGAAGAGACACTTGCCTCTTGGCTGAAAAGAAACCTCTGATGGCTAATTTTGATATTAATTAAGTTTTATGGAATATCTATCAATAAATGGATTATTTCGTCAAGAATTTACCTTGACCGAGTGTCACCAGTAGCAGTCGTATGGTATTTGACATTCACTTTGTTGCAACAACCTTGCAAATTGCAATTTTATTGGATATGTATTTTCATTTTATTTATTATGTTGTTAAATTCCGTGATTGAATATATATTAGTTAGAGGCAAAATACTCTCTAACTGATGTTAATAATGACATCAATTCATGAGGAAAAAAAATCTTGTTGCTCGCCACTGCTTATCATTTGTTCATTATGTCACAGCTTGTGGCGAAGCCATGGACAGACATGGTTCGTCTGAAGAAGAGGTTGACGTGGACATCGGTCTTATTGACCCTCAAGCGGAAGATCGAGAACTCAAAGGTCAGCTTTTACGGAAATATAGTGGTTATTTGGGCAGTCTCAAGCAGGAATTCATGAAGAAACGCAAGAAAGGGAAGCTGCCGAAAGAAGCCAGGCAACAATTGCTGGACTGGTGGAGCAGGCATTACAAATGGCCATATCCATCGGTATGCATACGACATGAGATTACAGATAATATAGAACTTAATATAAACAAAAAAATATGCAAACCGCGCAATGGTACTCAACCAATTGATTAAACTTAATTATATGAGCCTTGTGCAATGCCAATCACGTATGAGGCCAATGGAGTAGAACCACTATTGCATCTTGTGTTTCATCGATTTTTCTGTTTGCCACGTTAAACAGTTTTACGTTTATTTAGAGTACATGGTTGATATATATATAAGGAGATAAGAATATTATCCTGAATTTTGAATCCAGAAATTTAATCTTTGATGGTGATTCTAGTACTTGAAAGTGATCATTTGACATTAAGAACTTGGACTTAAATCGTATATTTTATTAGCTTATCTCTTCTCTATTCTATGCGTCAAACAGGAATCGCAGAAGCTGGCCTTGGCTGAAGCAACTGGTTTGGACCAGAAGCAAATAAACAACTGGTTCATTAACCAAAGGAAACGGCACTGGAAGCCGTCTGAAGACATGCAGTTTGTGGTGATGGACGCCGCACATCCTGGCCACTACTACATGGACAATGTTTTGGGCAATCCTTTCGCAATGGACATATCGCCAACGCTTCTTTAATATATTCGTGGCAAGGTTATGCAATGAACTATATATTAGTATATATATGCAGGCAGATGATGAACTGCTATTTTATGTTTTTGAGGTTTCAATGATTTAATGTAATAGCTAAAGAAGTTGTATATGGCTTGTATGCAAATGACCGCCAGCTCTATATCTATTAGTAAGACTATTACCATGCCACTAGGATCTCTGCTGTTATCTTCTTGGGATTTCTTCTTTAATATTTATTCGTACTTTAGTGAAGTTCAACTTAGGAATTTGTTGTCATAGATTAGGTCTTGACACTTATTGATTCGTAATTTTGTCATGTTATACACCTGAAGATTTTAATATTAAATACATAATGGGATTTTTATTAGAAGCTTGTTATAAATGAGAGTTAGTTTACATAAACTGTAGTTAGGTGAGAGGTAGTGACTTAAGAAGGGCTAACTTGCCTTTGTTGGTAGAATCTAGAATGTAAAGTAGGTACTCGCATGAAGGTTTAATTTTAAGTTTGAGTTGCATGGCTGTAAGAGAGTATGTAAACTTGAATCTAGACAATCCATGTTAAAAAAAAAAAAAAAAAAAAAATTAAAAAATAGAACATCTGAAGATTTCTGTACAAAAAATAAAATTGAGTATTGTAATTAGTTATAGATTCGCTATTCAATGAAAGCCGCTAGAATTAAGATGGTAATTTTTTGATGAAATACATCAACATTAAGTGATAATTATATATTTTATTAGTTTGTTCCAGTAATACTAATAGTTTTCCTAATATCGTTTAAATTCTCAATAAATGACTAGTAATTCGTATTATTACCAAGAAGAAGAAAATCTGATATGAAGTTAATTGGAAAAAGGTGAGTTTCTGCCAAGTGCCAACAAACAAATGGCCTTTATGTCATGGATCAAAGTTGGATTTGGTGCTTGCGATCGGCTAAACATTAAAGACATAGGGTAATGTTTTGGATCTTTTCGTCATGTTTTTTAAATTCGAAATTTGTTTCGCAGCGAATGCCCAAAATTAAAAATGTTTTGGTACTTTATGAAAAATCTTTTAAAATGTTGATCCTTTTTTTTTTGGAAATTACTAAAGACCATGCAAGTTTCCTCGTAGTATGCAAAATTATCAAAGAATTAATATAGTTTTTGAAAATTGCAGTATGAGATCTGGATCAACACAGCCGAACGTTGAAGCCTGGTCCAAAAGGAAAAGTTAATGCGCCTTGCTTTGTGCTTCTAGCTTATGGTTCAGGCCCATACCTTATTTCAAGACTTGAAAAATATAGTACCAAATATGTTATTTCCTTTCTTTAAAAAAAAATGTGCTTCCTTTATTTGTTTTGTTTTCAAATATTAGAGTAATCTTATACACGAAACTACACTTGATTTTTCTAGAAATGTTGCTTAATGTACAAAATGAGTGTTGGAGAATCTTTTGTGATTATGTGGTAATTATAGTAAATGTTTTCTCTTTACATAATAGTAAAGTTGTTCAAATAAAAAGAAAAGAAATAAGTGATTTGAACACCGACATCACCCGCATTAGCATAGTCTTTCTAATATAGTTTGAAACTAGTTTGACGTTGTTTGGAAGCAACTTATGCGTCTAATCTAGTAGTCTAAGCAGTGGTTATTCTAAAAACAATAGTTACAGATTTTTACGGTATCAAACAAAAATAAATAAATCACCTAGTGTTGTTCGGAGGCTATACTGAATGCACCTAATCTATTAATCTACTCAATGTCTACCCTAAAAATTATTAGTTATAAGTTTTTACAATACATAAAAAATTAATCACCGATTGACCGACGTTACGTCAGGAACAACAAAATGATATGTCGATTATGTGGTAATGATAGTAATATTTTCTTTTTACATATAATAGTAAAGTTGCTCAAATAAAAAGAAAAGAAATCAATGATTTAAACATCGGCGTCACCACCATTGGCATGAACAATCTAATATAGTTTGATGTTGTTTTGAAGCCACTATATGCGTCTAATCCAGTAGTCTAATCAGTGTTTATCCTAAAAATAACGATTACAGATTTTCACGATATCAAACAAAAAATTTAAAATCATCTAAAGTTGTTTGCGGGTTGTGTTGCATGCGTTTGATTTAATAATTTACTCAATCTTCACCCGAAAAATATTAGTTATAGATTCCCACAATACGTCAACAGATAGTCACCAATTAACCGACGTTACGTCAGGAACAATAAATGATACGTCGGTTATTTACAGTCGCTCAGGCTTGGTCACTGCGACCCCCTTTGTGAGGCGCGATACCAAGGAGAACCCATGGAAAATCACTTGGCGACGCCCCATTTCAATCATTTGTAGGTTGTGTTGCATGCGTCTGATTTAATAATTTACTCAATCTCCACCCGGAAAATATTAGTTATAGATTCCCACAATACGTCAAAAGATAGTCACCGATTGACTGACATTACGGCAGGAACAATAAATGATACGTCGGTTATTTACAGTCGCCCGGGCCTGGTCACTGTGACCCCCTTTGTGAGGCACGATACTAAGGGAAACCCCTGGAAAATCACTTGGCGACGCCCCATTTCAATTTTGAATCATTTGCAGGTTGTGCAACATGCGTCTGATTTAATAATTTACTCAATCTCCACCTGGAAAATATTAGTTATAGATTCGCACAATACGTCAACAGATAGTCACCGATCGACCGACGTTACGACATGAACAATAAATGATAAGTCGGTTATTTACAGTCGCCCGGGCCTGGTCACTGCGATCCCCTTTATGAGGCACGATACCAAGACAAACCCATGGAAAATCACTTGGCGACGCCGCATTTCAATTTTGAATCATTTGCAGGTTGTGTTGCATGCGTCTGATTTAATAATTTACTCAATCTCCACCCAGAAAATATTAGTTATAGATTCCCACAATACGTCAAAAGATAGTCACCGATTGACCGACGTTACGGCAGGAACAATAAATAATACGTCGATTATTTACAGTCGCCCGGGCCTGGTCACTGCGACCCCCTTTGCGAGGCACGATACCAAGGCAAACCCATGGAAAATCACTTGGCGACGCCCCATTTCAATTTTGAATCATTTGCAGGTTGTGCTGCATGCGTCTGATTTAATAATGAACTCAATCTCCACCCGGAAAATATTAATTATAGATTCCCACAATATGTCAAAAAATAGTCACGTATTGACAGACTTTACGTCGGGAACAATAAATGATACGTCGGTTATTTAATTTCTATTGTTGGGTGATTTCATCGTCTCACATAAATCTAGTCAAAGTAAGTATTTTCTTTCACTTTCTTCTCACTAAAGAAGAGAACAAAGAAAGTATACCCATCCTCTACTTGTGAAAACTGTACCATAAGGGAAAATAGTAAAAACTTATTACACTTCTAATACCAGGATTAGCACCACTAATTCAGACACATAATCTAAAACACACTCCTAACTATATATATATAAACCACCATGTTGTCTCCATGAGTAAAAAAAAAACACCAAAAAACCATTTTGCAGCTCTTAGTTTTTTTCACCCCCAAGAATCTAGGGTTTTCACCATAATCCTAAATCAACGGTCCATCTCCCCAAATTTCATCTCAACAATGCACCTCAAATCTCAACATGGTCCTTCAATCTTCACCCTCTAACAAAATTTAACCAGTGTAAAAAAAAAAAAAAAAAACATTCATCAATGGCGAAAACAAGACCAGGTAAAAGAGATTTGGATTCTTACACCATCAGAGGCACCAACAAAGTTGTTAGAGGTACACTTAATGACATTATAAAACACACAAACACACGCATTTGCTGTTTTTTTGTAGTGATGTAGTTTAAAGATTGCATTTTGATTGTGTTGGCATTTGTTTGTTAGCTGGCGATTGTGTGTTGATGAGGCCATTGGACAGTAACTCTGCGCCTTACGTGGCGCGTGTGGAGAAGATTGAGGCGGATAACCGGAACAACGTGAAGGTTCGGGTGAGGTGGTATTACAGGCCAGAGGAGGCTGCTGGAGGGAGGAGGCAGTTCCACGGTGCGAAGGAGTTGTTTTTGTCGGACCATTTGGACACGCAGAGTGCTCACACGATTGAGGGTAAATGCATTGTTCACACTTTTAAGAATTATACTAAGCTGGAGAACGTTGGGCCGGAGGATTTCTACTGTCGGTTTGAGTACATACCGGCGTCTGGAGCTTTTTTACCCGATCGTGTTGCGGTGTGAGTGTTTTTTGTTGTTGTTGTTGTTGTTGCGTGATTTATTTGCTTAATGTTTGTGTGCTGGTTGAGATACTGAATGATGTTCTTGTTGTGGTTGTGTGTTGGAAGGTATTGCAAATGTGAGATGCCATATAATCCAGATGATCTGATGATACAATGTGAGGAATGCAAAGACTGGTATGTGATTTGTTTTCTTCCAATGTTGTGTTCTTTGTGATAAAGAAAATGGGACGTTTCTTGAATCAAGAAGCTCTTTACATTTAAGGAGCTGCAACATTTTCGCAGTGAAGCCCAAATTTAAGATTCATAGTGTAAACATAAATCTGCAGCTTCATGGAAGAGTTTTTTGTAGATAATGATTTTATTGGCTAGTGCATGACTTTTAAACAATTATCTTCTCATTCTGGCCATGGAAGGTGTTGTTGGGAATCAAGAAAAGTTCTTTGTTGCTTTTAGAAATCCAATTTTTTTGCCTTTTCTCCCGCTCCAAATAGTTCAAGTTCTTCTGCATTTTCTTCTAAAGTCTATATCTTCATGGCAAAGCACATCTGCCGTCCTAGTGCTTCTGCATTTTCTTCTAAAGCCTATATCTTCACGCGAAGTCCATCTATGTTTCTAGTGCTTCATTTCTGTGCATCTTCATATGGAGACTCACAAGATCATGCACTTGACGGAACTGTTTATTCTTCTTATTTCTTGATAGGCAACTGTTAAAGTTCAGTTCTCTGATACTGATATAATAAGATAGTTTGGGATCTCATTTATGTGATAAGACATGGTGATATTTAGAAAAAACTTAGTTCCCTCTTTGAACTGTATTGGTTTGTGGACAATGAACTATATGGCGCTCAAGAATGTGGAAATCAAATGGAAAAGGAAGGAACTTTCAAAGTATTTTTCATGCCACTATGCTCCTTGAAATGCTAATAGTTTGTAATTGTTGATAGTATTCTGAGGCTCTTTATTGCATATGTTCTTTGGTTTTTGGTAGGTATCATCCTGCTTGTGTTGAAATGACAATAGAGCAGGCAAAACAGTTAGCTCACTTTATTTGCCCTGAACATTCATCTGATGAGGATGTGAAGAAGCCCGACTCCCTCACAAATGGCAAGGTGAGGCTACTCGTTTTTGTTTTCCTTTGGAAGTTGTTTATGTTTTGGTCACTTCGTCTTTTTTAATTTTATGTCATTGTTCTCTATGTGCAATATATGCTTTTCTGCTCACTCTCTAAGTTCATGCATGTTCACCCACAATTTCGAATTGCACAGTGATAAACCAACTTATTTGAAATTTTATGCAGTTGACTTTTGTCTGGTCTTGGTCTACTTTGGAATTGCCAAATTGTGGTATTGGTGCAGTTGATTTTCGCAGTTGACTGCTAATTTGGCTCAATTTGACCTCTCCATAATCTTTTGTTTCTAATGTTTTTCTCTCTTATTCATGCATACGCACAATAAAACACTTCGATTCAAACACTTACATCTACCTCTAAATGGATCCCTCCATGTGCCAAAAGCAAGCAAGTTCAATATATACGCGAGATACTATACACCTTAAGTCACGTAAGCATGAGTTTTTGTTGCTAGCTATTAGTTGTTTATAATTTGTTATCTCGGGATCTGTAAGAAACTTTTGGTCTGGCCTGAGAGGCATCTCAGCTTTGTTTCTCCTACTAGTATACTAGCGCCACTGTTTCTCGCTATTTTGTTCATCTCTTCCACAATGTGCCAGATTTATCCTGTGAAATTAGCTTATTATATAATGTTGCAGCAATCAAAGAAATGTTCTACATTATAGCAAGTTAGTAACCTTATTTATAAGTCTTTATCCATTGGCCTAATTCCATTGCTTATTTGGCCGGTCTGGTTGTCTTCTTCGTACATAGTGTGACACTAATTTCATACGTGGAGAATTTGTTCATGCGCTTTTGTAATATATGCTTCGCTTCTTTCTTTGCACGTATATACATCTCCTGACCTAAGGTTTTCATTTTCCTGCAGGCAGAGCCTAAACGTCAAAAGAAATGATTCATCCATTGGTGAGGCTACGGTGCAGGATGGCCTGCATTCTGTTGTAGTGTACTAATCTGCTTTTTATAGTTTCCTCGTCTCATGAGCGTTGTATAGGACAGAACTGGTTCTCTGCTTAGCATCTGTTATGGTTATTGTCTGTAGTGCAACTAGGTCTGTAATAGATTTAGCATGTGACTTTGTAGTAACATGGCCAATTTGTGAGTTAGCAATCTTGTGGCACTTGACCAAGTTCTTGCTCTAAAGAAACTTAAAATTCTGCTATAAAATCTTCGCCATATGTAAATCTAATTAACTCACGGAAGGTTGAAAATTAAAGTCTGAAATTCGTAGTCTGAACTCAGGCCATTAAATTAGACCTAAACATGAAGCATTACGTTGCGCAAAGGAAAAAAAAAATCAATGAATGGTAAATTAAAATCTGTGGTAAACGTAGTTGCTTCATTCAAGCTAAAGATGGGGTCTGGCCAATTTGTATAGTCGCCTCACATTCATGCCAAAGAACGTAGTATAGGGAGAGAAGTATATATGTTTACTTCAAATCAGCATAGACTGCCTATACTCTTTGTATGGCTGAAGAAATAATAGGAAAAATGATGAATTCCCAACTTAAGTGAACAAATTTGGCGAAAATGTAACTAAAGTTAAAAAGACAAATTAAATTCCATTCTTGGCTCAATTTGGCAAAAATTATGATGTGCTTATTTTACATATAGGGTTAAATGCATCAAACCCCCAACTATTGTACATGTACGATTTGCCTCCCTACTTACGAAAAGTTGCAATATGTTCTCAACCTGTTCAAAATGTGTGAATTGTCCTTTGATACCAAATCTTACGGCAAAAAATGTAGAAACATGCCCAAATTGAAAGGTTGATCAACGACTCAGGGGGCAATTCTTACACTTTTAGAAATATTGAGGGGTATGTTGTAACTTTTCATAGGTTGGGAGGCAAATCGCACATGTACAATAAGTTGGAGGTTTGATGCATTTTACCCTCACATTTATACTTGAGATGATCAAATTCCCAATAATTTATGTTGTTTTCCCTCCTGAGTGAAGCTTACTTCAAGAGCTTATTGGCAAAACGGGTTTTATACATTGTAACTGATTCACTGACCGTGCATATGTATACCACCGATGCTCAGGGTGTTTTTATGCCATTGTTCTTGTTAATCTTCAATTTGAAAAAAAAAAATGTAATAATCTGTTCTTTCTCACACTAATGGCACCTTTCACGATGTTTAAAAACTTATTTGTTGGAAAAAAGATGAACTTTTGAAGTGAAGCTGATCATCGAAAAAAGATCAAGAACTTCTAGGGTTGCTAGTTGAATTATGATCCCATGCATGACACCAATCTCTTCACTTCTGGCAAAATTTTCAGATAAGTAAAATGTTGCCAAAATAATCATCTGCTCGTTTCTCGATCATGTTGCTTCAAAATGCTGCTGGAGATTTAGGAGCTTGTGGTGTAAAAATGGTAGATCTTAGTCTGTGCTTGTGTAATACATACATACATAAGAAAAAGGAGCATTCAACTGAAGAAAAGACCAGGGTGTTATGTTAGCTAGGGCTTATAGGATGACATATTTTCTTAATTTACAGTTATATATGTGTTTTTGCTACTTGTCTGTCTCTCTAAAGCCTAAACCATTTTCTCAAACTGAATTCTTGCGAACCCTACCTACTTATGGAGACTAGCTCTATGTCGATCTGATCAGCCTAGGCGTAATATATAGGATGATCCATTTGATTGGTTTAGGTTGCAGTTTACTTTCATTTGCAGCTAATTAATATATCTGGAACCCTAACAACTTATTAGTAGTGATCACAACAATGAGGAGGCTTTTAGAGGAGATGAAACTACAATTATGATAATTAAACTCATAAAAGTAGAGCACTAACTAGAAGTCTAGAATAGAGAATAATAATATTAAAGTTGCTGGTAGTGGTTGACTAGTTTTACTTTTAGTAGTTATTAACAAAAATTTCTAAGGTTCGATTCTTATAACTTTTTGACTTTAGATAAATTTCTTGTTTTGTGATAAGTAACGAAGTGATATTGTAAAATTAAGATCTATAAAAAGGCACAAAAGCATCTTGAAGCACTTATTTCGGACACCTCTCAGAACTTATAGCAAATATTGGGATATTCTCTATTCTATTAATGGCTCGTGTAACAGTTATCAAATAAAGATATATATCCATTAATTTTTCTAACCACTCGCTATATATATTATTTATGTTAAGATCTTACATGTTAGACATGCCATTTCTGCACTTAAGATCTGAAGTGCACAAGAAGCACCCGTTTCTTTCGAGTTTTCATTACCGAATACCCTAATTAATTAAGTAACCTTCGGAAAGCCTCGTGGTAATTAAAAAATAGATGGAATGGATACTTACTTAATTTCGGAATAAAAGGGCTTTTCGTCCTGAATTCTTTATTTTATTTTTGGTCGGAATCTTATCATTCATCAAGGCTAAAGCTAGACTATTCATCAATTTGATGTCTCCCTGTTAGATTAGTCAATACTGGATGTATTTAACTTATTTGTTGAGTATTTTGTTTTAAATTCAAAACATATTTTTGGTCTTGAGACATTCATTCTCCTTTTGCGATGTTGATAAATATTTTCAGATATTATGATATAAACTACTAAACATTTCGCCTTTTCCATATTTATCATTTTTTTTATGGCGTCTCAATATTTGCTAACAATTCTTCGAAACACATATAGGCTTTTTCTCTTAAAGAATGATATAATCAACAAATTCTTACATATAGTATATGAATTTCCAAAATATCAGGATTGCAAGGAGCAAATGTTTTGTGCTTCAGAACTTACACTTTGCTACTTATGCTTTACCTACACCTTCGTGAATAATAGTTGGAAAAATGAAAAGTTCGCATACATGCAGTCATAGACTCATAGTAAGCCGCGTATATCTAGAAAATTATCTAGGATATTAGTATCCATTCTCACATTTGCAAAGAGGTCACATAAACTTTAAGTGACGATTTCTCTTCAACTTGTGTTTTGTCTTAGGGAGTAGTAGAAATTAATTACAAAAAAATCTTTTCAAGCTTATCTATACTAATATATAAAGGAAGAGGTATTTGTGACACCAAACTTTTGATTTTCATGTTTAGCCTTATAATTTATGTTCCACTATAGTATCTTATTATTAATTTTCCAATTTAACCCTACAACTTAAGTTAGATGACATTAATTTAGTTTCCCTATAATTCATACACTTTCAATAGAAATTACTTCTCTTTCTATTCTAATCTAATTATGTTGATTTACTCTACCATAAATTCAAACTCTTTCCTCTAGGCAACTCTTTTTTTCTTGGATTTTTTTTTTGTTCAGATTTTATTTTTTCTTTACTTTTGAATATGAACATATAGTACTTTACATTATAAATCAATTAATATGCCCGCGTGCCCCAATTTCTAGTATAATTATAAATATTCCATAGATTTAGAAGAAAAAGGTTCCAAATAAGCTCGTGAGTTTGAACGATTATCAAAGCGTAACTTAGAGTTCAAAAAAAGAAAAAACAAACAAATTACCTGCCATGCTTTTCGACTTTCAATATTCAAGTTAGGAAGTATGTTGTCTATATTCATTTTACTCCAATCCAAATAGTTTCCGTAGTTAAATCTAACCTCCAATAGTGTTGATATAATTACCACAAGCTATAAATGCGATTTAAAAAAGAAAGTCCATCCATATATTTTTGAAATCATAATCTTTATGTTTGTAAAGCCTAAACACTTCCAACAAACCTCCTTTTGATGCTCAAAACACTGCCAGAAAGTCTATACCTTAAATTGATACCTTAACTTTTATAACATAAATAAGTGGTCACGCACTGTCAGCAACATAATTAATTACAATTCTTCCCAATCATTATTTCAATTTTTTTTACGAGTAATTTACTTTTTATATGGCCTGCTGACCTTCGCACAATTGTATACAAAATTGCAAGGTCCTGATCACAACTGGCTGGTACCTATTATAACATATCACCACTTCCTTCATGATCTGGATTCCTGAATGCAAAACCTGATTCTTCACTGGACCGTCTCTTAACGATGCTTGCTCTTTGCATTAATCGAACCAGTGCTTGCACAACTTCAGACATTGGTGGCCGAAATTCGGGTTCAGGCTGTAATGGATAATAATAATTCCATTAAATGTAAAAAACTGTCAAGATACTTAAATGCAGCAGAAACTTCATGTATAGTGTTAGTGAAGAGCATGTTTTACCTGGACGCAGAGGGCTATGATATCTGCGAACCGGCTTAGCGACTTTGCAGGGTACATGCCGTTTAGGGCAGGGTCGACCATCTTTGACAAAGCATCAATGTCGTGGAGTTGTGGAGTTGCCCATCGCACAAGTGACTGTTCTGATCTTGCTCTTGAACTGAACATGCAAAGAAATACAAGAACCATATTGAAACAAATACCAACATATGCGACTTGAGAATATCAATAATGTGATGAGCACACCATCGTGAAATCAAACTTACCTGTCTAGTGGCTTCCGGCCAGTAAGAAGCTCCAGCATAACCACGCCAAAACTGTATACATCGCTTTTCACGGTGTATATTCCGGACAAGGCAAATTCAGGCGCACTGTAACCGAACGAACCTATAATCTGGGTTCCAGAAACCTGTAAACAGTAAGGGAAATATCGCAGTCTTTAATGATCTTGGCGCACAAAAAGCTATATTGGCATCAAACAAAGTGTTTCACATGGTCCTCACCACTCCACTTTCTAAATTTTAAAAAGATTTTGCGCGCATCCCCTTGACAAAATGCAACAAAAAGATACAGAATAACAGCTAAATTAAGTTCTAAACTTGACCCCACCAATTACCTGCCGTTCTGTATTTGGTCCTAAAGAAGCTAACCCGCAGTCTGAAAGGTGGGGATTTAGCTCTTCATCTAGTAAAATGTTTGCTGACTTTAAGTTCCTATGTACGACGGAAGGCAAGCAAACTTCATGCAAGTACCTAAGAAAACAGAACATGTTTTAGTACTCAAATCAATAGATAAGGACACTGTGTGTGTTTATTGTGTTTGTGTTTGCAACCCATTCCATGTATAACATACTCCAAAGCTCGAGCAGTCCCAAGTGCTACCCTAACCCGCGCATTCCATGTTAGCATCTTGCTTCTCTCATCGGCGAAGTGCAGCATATCATGCAAGCTACCATTTCCGATATAGTCATGAACCAGAAGGCGTTGCCCATGCTCTGTACAATATCCTGCCAATGCAACAATATTTGGATGCCTCAGCCTTGACATATTTGAAACGGCTTCAAGAAAATTATCTTCCTCCTGCAGCGACAATGCTGCATTGTCGATCTTTTTAATGGCCATAATCTGCGGAAACGGGAAACCTTAAGTATCATTAAAAGTTACATTTAAATTACTCTAAGGAGAAATTTCTGCAAACTTTGCAAGCCAATGTCACTGAAATATAGAAATTATATCCATGCTATCAGTGGCTCACAGAAGAAAGTCTTGAATTCGAGCATTTGGTAGCTAGAATGAAGGTTTAATTTAAAAGACAACTAAACTGCTAATTTTAGGCAGAAAATAAAGGTAGATACATGAGACTATATTGCATAAATTGCATTACATAACAGTCTAATCTTCCAATAAATATGCTAGCACACTGCAGTCTGTTATATCCAGAACCAAATGAGATTACCTTTCCATTGGGCAATTCTGCTCTATAAACACGGCCGAGAGAGCCTTCTCCAACCAGATTCTCTTGATTAAAGCTATTTGTTGCAGTTTGAAGAGTAGCAACTGTGTATGTAGCAGCAGTTATGGGAGACTTTGCTCTTCTTAAGGACCCGTTTTTCACTTGTAATCTTTCAACTGTCGCATTTTCTGCTGGCGGGGGCTTTAAATCTGATGCAGTAGCTAAGGCAGGCTTTGCCCTTTGTTCCTGCAACTCCATATTCACTAGAGACAAAAAGCGATGCAGTTGAATGAATAGAGCCAGTTCCACCTTAAAAATGAAGAAATACCATAGCACAATAAAGAGACATCTTGTCTCCAATTGCCTGGTGATTAAAATGCCGAATACATATAAAGAACACCACATTTGTACCATCTGGGGATACATAACTACCTTTAATGGTTAAAGAGATTAAGAATTTTGTACGAATGTAAATTGGGGAGAAAGATGAAGAACATTCAAACTCATTTCATTCAACTCAGCTGAAAATACATGTAGGTGCCAAGTTTTTATACAGGCGGCAAATAACAGAAAAAACTGAAATACAAACTGCTACCGTCTAACTAAAACAGTGAAAGGTTAAATTACAAATTGATCCCTGAATTTGTGATATATTCTAACAAATTTGCAGGGTTATTCTTTTAATACACCGAAACCATTTCGGAACCCATCAAAGTTCAAGTTAATTCTGAAAATTGTGAGATAGCCATCAGGAAAATCCTCTAATATAGATAGCTAAACTGGGAAATTAATACTAAAACATACAATAGATATTAGGAGTAGAAAACTAGTTGAGGCAGAAAATCGTGAGACTCAATGCCTGCAAGAGTTGGTTAATGGGGTAGTATAAGTTTCACCATATAGTCAAAGATGAGGGAACCAATATAAGGCTATATTAACATACATGACATCTAATGCAACTTAATGTGGGGGTGGGGTAGGTGTTACCTTTATCACTGGTGAGGGGAAGACTTCCTGTTGAGGGTCGTGCAGCAATTTCCTTCTTGTTTCCCCTTCGAAGGCAAAAAACTAGTACGAGTAGCAACAAAACTGCTGCAACTAAAGATCCCAGAACTACCCCTACTATTGCTCCTGTTCCCAAACCACTCTTATTTCCACTTTGAGCATTAGGTGGGCCATTGGAACCAGGTGTACGACTGCTTGGACGGCCAGGGCTGGGGTTGTTACGAGATCTACCTGGAGGAGGTGGCGTATATGGTGGTGGAGGGGGAGCAGGACCATTGGAAAATGAATTTCCATCATATCTAATTTATGACAAGCATTAGGTGAGATGTTTCACTATGTATGAGTAGTAATGAAACAATTTCATGTTACATAGCGTGTTATCGATTACTGCAATCACTCACACAAAATTGGGAATAGAAATTAGCTCTGGTGGTATCCACCCATTGAAATGGTTGTTTGCAACATTTCTGCAGAAATTAGACGAGTAAGAATATCTCAGCGATTCTGATCAAATACATGATGCTCGTTGTATCTAGGTTAGAGGAATCAACATAAGGGGGTGGTGTTGGGTGTGGAGGTGATGCTTACAAGTTTGTCAATGGCAAACCTATGAGGGCATTGAGTGAACCAGTAAGTTGGTTGTTTTGTAGGTGACTGCCAAAGTAAAAATGATGATATAAAGTCAATTGGCAAGAAAGGAGAAAAAGAAACATGATGACAAAAAGAATATAAGAAAAAGCACAATAGTAAGTCAAAATTACTACTTACAGGGTTGAAAGATTTGACAAAGTATTGAAAGAAGGTGGGAGATCTCCAGTTAGATTGTTGAATGACATATCCCTGAGACAGACTTAAATTAATCATAAATGTACAACGGACAGATATGGGAGTCGCTACAGCTACCTTGTAATCAAACACTAGTAATAACACATGCTCACGCAATCTAAGAAAAACCTAGAAGTTATTTTCCCAACAAAGATTACTATGAACTTGACACCGACTAAATTAGTTACAATGGTCCTTGTTATGATAGACTGCAAAAGTTAAATTATTTTGTTCACAAACAAAACTCCAATGCAAGTGTAAGTTATAGTTAAGAGAAATGAATGACAAAAAACAAACGTTTTCTTTCTCCATAAAATGAACATTTATATAGTTCCACAGGATTGAGAGAAGTACACAAAGGACAGGAATTGGACACAAATGCTTCAGTTGTCAGTATTTTGCTTGTAATTATCTTTTCACTGGATAAACATCAAAGTTCCACATAACAAGTAGTAAACGTAATTTGCCACTGATCTTTACTCAAATGTGATGCACTTTAAGCAAGCAATTCCTGAAATATGAGCTTAAAAGGGACTGCAGGATGCAAAAATGTAAGATTGTCAAACCGGATAACCAGGAAGGCAAAGTGGGAAACAAACAATATCGTCAATGAGAAAATTCATAGATGTGCAAGCATTGAACAGCAAACAGAAAACACTATAGACGGAAAATTCAAAAACAACATCACATCAAACAACTTTTCACAATAAGACATTGAGAAGAAGACAACCCCCACTGACTTACAAAGTTGATAATGTAGAATGGTTAGCAAACACATCTCCAACTCCCTGAGACAACGTGTTTCGGCTAATGTTCCTACAATCATGAAAAGCACGGGTCTTGGCATTAGAAACTCGCCAACCACATTGATCAGACAATAAAAAGAGTTTACTCAAGCATACTAAAGGAGTAGAAGATAATACACTCACAGATATGTAAGTGACCCCATTGCAGATATGGAATAAGGAAGACCACCAGTTATGTTGTTGCTTGCAAGGTTTCTGCACCCAAGATGGAACAAATTTAAGAATTCATTATCTAAGACATATGCTAACTGAGAATCAAGACTCATAAATTACTAAGGTATTACAGGCTGGTCAAATTCGGGGGTAACTGATATGGAATCTGGTCGTGAATATTATTTCCACTCAAATCTCTGCAGCGTGAGAGAGAAAAACAAAATGAGGCTAGTTAACTAGGAAGTGAAAAAGCACGACAATTAATATATTTCGTCGAATAAAAAGCTCTCTTACAATGTCTTTAGAGACATAAGGTTATTCAGATTGTATCCCATTGTTCCACTGAGTCCCAAGCCAGATATTTGGCTGTTCCAAAAACAAGAAAAGATTATCAGCCATAAAGCACTCAGATTCTTTATGTAACTTAACAAGCAATATTCCAGGATGCTCACATTGAGACAACAGAAGAACCTTGACAGGTGACTCCCTTCCATGACTCTGCACAAGGATCGCCACCACTGGCTTTCCAGCCTGTCAGCTGCGATGGACTATTCAATGACGTGTACAAAACCTGAAGCCCTTGAGCTGCACAGTTCAGAGAAACGCAACTCCACATTTAGTTGAACTTCTTCAAAGTTAGACGATCCAGTTCGATACTGGATATCATAGTTCAGAATCATTTTCACATGACAACCACAGAAATACACAAGCTTATGAGACAAGACAGCGAACATAAACAAAGCCCCATGGACACATATATACGTAGCAACATGACTCTGTTACACAAATTCCATGTTCAATAGCATCGACCACAGCCGAGAACTCCCTAACCAGTGATATGTGGAACAAGACACATCAATCTGAAACTTACAGATAACATCAAAACACACCAAATAGTACCTTTTACTACAGATTGCCAGGTAACAAGTCGCAACTACCTAGAGAATAAAAATGATTACAATAAAACTATAGCCACATTGCTGATAGCCGACGAACGCATGCATAAAGAGACAACTTTAGGTACATTGTTCATGTGTAGCCCCAAAAGAACAGCTCTTTTGATGCAGCAAATCCCTAATCTCCATTTTAACCGGATCCAAACACTTAAAGATTACAACTTTTCACCCTAATCATTTCAATAAATTTACCTAATCAACCTTTCATATTCCATTTGCACTCTCAGAATCACAACAAAACCCAAAACTCCACTACAAAAATCTACACAAACCCAGTTAAAAAAAATCCCAACTTTCCACTAAAACTCTATTCACTACAACATTTAAAGAAGCTAAAAAGAAAAATCAACCCAACACCAAAAACACAAAACAAAACCCAAAAACGGCAAAAAGTTTGAATCTTTACCATCATTAGAATCAGTATTAGCAACAACAACAACCACAGCAACAAAACTGAAGATCACCACTACAACCTCATTCAAGAACAGAGAAGAACAACAAAAACTCCTCTCCATTAACAAAAGCTGCAGCTGCGTACAGTTAGTACACACAAGTGGGTTTTTTGCGTTTTTGGCTAAAACTTAAGCTAACATTGTCGGAGGACCGATCGCCTGTGTGTCACTCACCATCGTTTAATAATACTAAATAAAAAAAGCACTCTTGTTAGATTCGAAGCTTCAGAGTTATGAAGAGAGAGAAAAAGAAAACATAAACCACTGCTAAATTAATATAATAATTAGTGTGTGTAATTAAATAAGTGTGCGTGATTAAAAAATGTGTCGGCAAAAAATAGAATAGTGTGTGTGAAAAGTTTGGTTGGAAGTAGGCAAGCAAGAAAATTCAATGAATCATCTGTTCACTCACAGAGCATCTAATTTGGGGTTTATGATGTGGATTTAAGTGGACTAATAATTAATTAAGTAACTAATTAGATTGTATTGTTGTTAAATATGGAAAAAATGAGACAATAATGGAATATAGGGTCTAAAAATTGACATTCTTTGATGGGTATCTAATATTATTCTTTTCTTGAAGATCATCATAAGATCATAAAATTAAAGTGATATTTGCAAATTCTTTATGAAGATTAAATGGTGTCTACAAACTCTTCAAAAAAAAGTTAAAATACCGTTAGCAAAACAGCTTTAAAAAAAAAAAAAAAAAAAGTTTCCAACTACTAAATGATTTTGAACGTTTCCTTAACTTCTGAATTAAAAGTGTTTTTTAAACTTAATTCTAAATTACATTTTGAAAAAAAGTTTGCAACCACCGCTGTGTATTTTGTGGTGTTTGTGACTCGAGCTTAATGTCCATTTTTTGTTATAACATCTCCACAACCTTCAAGTTGCTATTTAATAGAATAATTTAAAAGTTGTCTTACTGTTTTTAAATATTAACTTAAATTCATAATCTTTTCAAAAGGAAATTACAAACACCATTTATATTGAAAAAACTTTTATCAGTCAAACTTAATTGACAGTGAATGGACAAAAATGTCCTCATAAAGTGTGGTTTATTTATTTCGGGGTTGCAGCTGTATTTATGTGAATAACTGATCACCGACGTTGGGGCCTATTAGAAAAATAGACATTTGCACGGAGACAAAAGTACCACTGGAGTTAATGGCGGGCATACAGGAATATTGAAATGACTAAATTGTCCTTACCTGGTGATAGTGAAATTTCGACCTTTGGTATTTGACATGGAATATGTTTCATGTGGAAACCCTTTTTGGTTAGTGGGAAAAAGTTGTTTTGTAATGATGAACAAAAGGGAAAGAAAATGTAGTTTCAACTTTTTCTTGACCAATGAGAAATTTGTATTTATTTATTTAAGACAGATAGTCAATTATTTTTCCTTTTTTATTTTATTAAAAGTTGTGGTCAGATACCAACGGTCAACTGCAATAATTTGATTTCTATAATTATATATTCATGGGAATTAATTGCTTTTAGAAGGGGTAATAATTCTGACTTTCTGTAGATTCACAGATATAACTACAGATGGCACTAATGACTCTTAGATTCTGTGAATATGTTTAAGATCTCAATGGAAAAATATTATCTATAAAATTTTGAATTTCTATTATATATGTTTCTAGATAATTCTAAGAAAAATTAATTTATAGAATGATGGGGGTTATGGTAGATTTCTTTCACAAAATTTTGGTTTATGCTCTACAAGAGCATCTTAAATTAACTTGGTGTATACCAAATTAATTAACTATGCCGTTTAAAAAGAGATGATTCTTTCTCGGTCTATATTTTATAGGACCATTTTAGAAAAATATATTGGAACATGACCCTTTTAGAAAAATATATTGGAACATGATTATTTATGATTTCTAATCTCAAAACCGCACATGGGGCTGTATGTGTCGGAGCAAACACTATGCACAATCAAGTGAATTAACTGAGTCATTTATTATTTATATCACCTCGCATTCCTAATTTCTAATCTTATTGAAAATCGCTATACCGTAATTTCGGAATTATAATATGTATTATACTAAAAGAAATTGTAGCAAACCTATTTTTGCTAGGATCTATTTCCATTTTGGTCTCTACGTGGTCTCATTTTACTTTTAGTCCTTTAAGGTGTTATTTTTCGATTTTGGTTTTCTAGGGTGGAAAAAAATTACTACAATAAAATGACAAAAACTATACAAGAAAAACAATAATAGATATAGAGATTTGTTTTACCACTTCGTCACATTGACTATGTCTGGGGACTTTGTCAAGTTAAAACTGTCCACTATTTTCAGTAAAAATATATATTTAAGTAGGCTATTTATATTATAGATTCAAACCTAATTAATTTTAATGTAGATAACCATTAATACTCCTTGAACCCTGCGAACAGAGGGGGAGGGGAGGGGGGGCGACCCTTGCAACTCCGACCAACTCAATGCACGAGTTATATCTTGTTTATCGTGGAATGACGTACAATATTTCAAGCTTTATAACTCAACGAAAAATTATAATTGCAGTTTGTGAAATTGACTAGGATTTGCAAATTGTAGCTCTTAAAAAGAAACGTGAAGAGAGGTTTGCAAATATCTTCAATTTAAAAGGGATGAACGTGTCATATTTTAAAATAGAGTTAACTTTCGTGACAGAAAATTGAGATCAAGATTTTTCTACACCAGAAGACCAAATGGATTAAAGGATCAAAGGGGAAATGAAGTTGACTTGAAGGACCAAAATGCAATAAACCCATCTTTGCTTCTAGTGCAACTTTTCTACCATAAGACCCGTCAGAAAATCTTGACTTCAAATACATCATTGGAAAACGTTCCTTTCATTGTATATGTTATAATTCAGTCTTAACTACCGAACTAGCGTACCTTGACCTTAATTGCATTATTAAACTAATCCTCATTTTTAATTATTCTTTTCCCTTCCAATGAAGGCAAGTTTCGTAGCTACCTCATAGCTGTAACACGTAATTTCAATCATTACTTTTTTCTTCATCTGCCACATCTAAGTTCGAATATAATATTGGGGTTGAAAAGGCATCAAATACTTGACGACAATGATGCATCCATAAAGCAATAATAAGTTATTGATTCGAAACTTTACGTTTTAATCAATATTTATTTTGGGACAAGAATCTCATTATTGGAAATTAGTGCAGTGTCTTAAATAATAGCAAAAAACTATGAAATGATTGTTGGGGCTGCAGGTAAATACTATTCTAAATAATAAATGTTGACTGTGCATTACTAAATCTCATTTGAAAATGAATTAAGTGTTTGAAAAATATGATATGTTTTAGCTTTGTACGCTTGAGAAAACTTAAAATAGGGGTGGCATGGCAAAATGAATGACCACAAAAATGAGAGAAACTCTCATAAATAAATGGAATATAAATTCAAACTTGTAAAAATATATATTGTGAATTTCCTTTATCCTAATCATTTCGAATTAAACAGGGCTAGTAATTAGTCAAAAGAAACAAATAAGAACCATCATGAACCCAGAGTTTCATTACTTTGCATTATGAGGTTCTTATTTCTTATAAACTTTAATCCCTAGTGCACTTCATTGAATGGTGTCTTAGTAGTTTATTTAATAAGTGTGACAATTAAATTTTAGAAGTCAAAATAATACAAGCAGAGTAAAAAAGAGGTTGACTGGGAGATTTTTCCAAACAATAATATAATTAGAGCAGTTAATTAGCAACGATATTATCCCGTGAGGCAGTTGATATAATTATACAAATTGCCTTTGTTACTGTTAAGAACCTGTAAAGTGCGACATTATAGTATTGCTCACGATATTCTATTGCTTCTCGTTACACTGTTCACTTTTTTCCCTACATATATAGCTGGGTGTGAATGACTTAATGAATCCAAATTGGAAATTACTTTCGAAATTTTAATTAAAATTACGTCAGAATTCAGCCTTAATTTGGTAATTTTCTAGACATTTAGATTTATAATTAAATATAAATCTAGAAAACTCCTCAAAGATTCTGCAAAATTTTATTGCAATTAGAATTTATTGCAAAATAATAGGTGAAATGTGGGCACTGCAAATAGTAACAGGTTTTCAGATTCCTAATTGTTTTTTTCCCAAGAAAAGAAAAGCTATCCAGTTGGTTATTATTTTATTTGGAATACGTCCTTGTCAAAAGAGACAGGGTCATGACAGATAAAACTTCCTTATACATGTCACAATCTGTACTGAGAATTTATGCACTTTCCTTAACTTAATATTTTGGTTTCCTTATAAATATCATGACTTGAATGCTTTGTAAAGATTAAGGAGCCTTAAATAAATATTTGGATTATGTAGGGTTTAAGAAAATCAAGTTCATCGTGTCAATTTAAAATAATAATATCTAAGAAAATACGTCCCTGTTTTAATCCAGTCCTAATACAGTTGAGAAAAGTATTACAGAATGAATGTAATAAAGGGATCAAATTAATTAATATTACATTAACTTCATAAGAGAAGTTGCTGTAATCAATTTGAGTATTAGGGTAAAAGTTATCCCTCCCAACTTATAGGACATTTTACGAATTAATATCTTATGTTTTTTTTTTTTACAACTAACATCACAAACAATTGAAAAATATATGAACTACCTGGATCATTGATAATTAACTTAACTATCTTGCTTTATCAAAATATTTATTTTTTATTTGACGAGTAATTGTCTATACTCTATAGAGTATCATACATACAATAATTCAAAGCGTATAGATTCAATCAATTAAGTAGGTTATATAAACCAAATGAAAATTACGTCACAAAAAACTCCATTTTATACTTGTTTCGTCCAATTTGAGAGTCTTTTTAATTGGGCATATAAACGTCATGTCGTCTTGTATTAAATCTTCATTCACGCTTGTTTCAATTGTTTCCATGCTCTATTGATTTGTCTTTTATTTTTCAATTATTTTCATGCTCTTCATTTGTCTTAAGACAAGATTAACATAGTTGTTAACGAAATTACGTACCAGTATACACATCCTATAATATGAAATACGTGACACATCATTCAGTTGTTGCATTAAATAATAGGCCTGTAAAATCGACTGTTCTGTGTTGTCACATCCTTTAATCTCTGTGTTTACTAAGAACAAACAATTTTAATTTATTTGTGTAGTAAATTAATTACTAGACGAAAATTTCTCGAGGTTCCAAAAGTCATTCTTTATTTGACTGATAATGTAAGATGTGAATTAAATTGCCAGGGACCTATTTTTCGGGGGATCAGGTGCAAATGCAATAATACGTTGCATGATTTTGCACCCATGCATGTTTCAATTATTGACTTTGCACTTGTCTAGTATCTGACTCTATCTTATCAATATTGGGTCCTTGTGTTTCCCCATCACCAGATCTTCTAGTACTCTCGATGGCAGTTCAACTATATTCATTGCATCACATACAAAAAATTTAATATCATATATTTCTCTAATTTGTAAATGATAACAACCGGAGTCATAGTTCTTATACCACTCATTGACAAAAGTTGTCCACGATTTCTAATAATAATCAAATAAATTATTGTTTGGTGGTTGATTACTTGATTCTCTCCAATAAAATTTTATTGTTTAAAGAAATGACGTGCTGCCAATGCATGAGAATAAAAACCACTTCAGAATATAGTGGACTAATGAAGAGCGTCAACGGTCAACTTAGTCTATGTCTATCTCGAGATTCTTGTCATTATACAATATATTGTATTAGAGTAGAGATTACACAATTGTAATTTAAGCAGACAATAATTGTTCTTTTTTTTTTTTTTTTAAATGAGTAGACAATTGTAATTTAAGTAGACAGTAATTGTTGTTTCACTTAACCCATGTGATATCCAACCAAAAAGTTTAAGGGCTTTTTGCATTGTATGCTTATAACCGTGAAAGCTAACTAAAGCTTTGCTAGAAAAAATTCTTTCTTTTCCAGTTCAAGCTACCAAATAGTAAATTTCTAACGAGGGTTATTCTGATACTTCCGAGTCTGATTATTTTGCATGTTAAGAAATACGGCAAAAAACGTCAAATCCATTATCTTATACTCCATTTTGCAACGTTCTCCTTATCATTTCAAAATTTGCAATTTGCCTTTGACATATTAAATGTATGTGAAGTGCCCTTAGTAAATTTTTTAGCGAAATATTTTCCGCAGAAAGTCGATATTCGTCTAACTATTAAGCGCAAAGATGAGGAGTAATATTCAACTCTAATTTCAGTAAAGGGCTCTTTTCCCCTTCAATTTGTTACGTATTTCTTAATATCATTATAATTTATAATTTTTAAACCCTGATTTTGAGAATCTGGACGAAATTGAAAGGAATAGAATGATCTTTCTTGAAATTATAGTCAAATCAATATAAATTCCCATATTTACGTTAAATATTCCAACGAAAATAGATTTTCAGGCAAAATGTTTCGTTGGAAAGTTGACAAAGAGTATTGTGCATCAAATAGAAAAGGTCAAAAAATAAATTGTAACTTTTGAAAAAATAAGTGGTACGCTGCAAAATAGGGTACAAAATAAAGTTCAATGCTTTTTACGCAAAGAAAAGTAAAAAATTCTCAAACTCTAAGTAAGGAAGATGAATATTATAAAATTTAGATACATCATATTTTATTTTTGAAAAGATTGAAAGAAAACAACTTTAGGAGGATAGTGGTCACATAATGTAATCAATTTCGCTATGTGGTCACATAATGTAATTAATTTTGCTATGTTTGTATAAGCAAAATCTGAGATCCAGCACAAAGGACATTCGAATTTGCTGTATGGATTGTGCATAAATCCATTTGTTTCACTCAATTGTGAGCTGGCCGAGGACACCAATGAAAAGCATAATTAAATGATGTAAGAAAAAGGAAATCCAACTCACAACGGTATCAAACTTTGGGCTCCACTTCAAAATCTTCTAGGTTAAACATAATCAATTTGAATTTATAACAAATTCTCTATCCTTACGTAATATTTGATTGACTTATCATAATTACCAAAGTTATCTTATCCACATGTGCCACCACCATGCCAAATCTTATCAATCATGTAGGTTTGTGTACTTATTTACAATTATAAGGCGATGTCCCTATGAGAGTAGTCCATACCTTAGGAGTGTTTGTGTAATTCTCCATAGATAAAGTAAGGGTGAAAGGTATACATTTGGTTCAATTGTTGATGTTCCGTTGATCAGTTTTGAGATTGATGAATAAAAATAGACAAAGACAAAGCAAACAAAAGAGGTGATTTGGGATCCACGAGATACTAACATATGTGAGAATTAAATATCCAGACTACATCGATGCACCAACCAGCTGGCGTTTGGTGATGCCCAATTAAATCTAGGCCCAGCAGCCCACAATTAATTCGTTCTTCCCGCAACACTTCCCTCCGCCTTAGAAGGCCTACAACTTTGTGAGAAATTAATAAGTATATCAGTTGTGTTACGATTTTATGATGAGATGGTGTAACCAATCAGATTGTTGATGCGAGTGCATAAGTAATATGGGATATTAGGAAGTTCATGCTTCATGTAAATTTCTACAGTCTCAACAATTGGTTATATTACGTCGTCATACAACAGTTGAATAAAATAAGTTTTCTAGACTCTCTACCAATATATCAAGAGCCTCAATCGTGAAAGTTTGGATCTGGGTTACGGCCCAGATTCATATAAAAACTCTAGAGTTTGGACCATCTAGGTGAGCTTAAAGTAAACGACTTTACAAGTCGGGCTCGCCCATAAAATTGACCTACTAAACAGGTCTGCATCTTGTTTTGGGGTTTTATCATTTACTCAATGTACTTTTTAGGAACAATTACATCTTCAACCTTTGAAGTTTGGCATAAAGACATAAACTTCATTTACTGTTTGATCAGTTACAAAGACACACCTAAAACCTCAGATACATATAGTGTTTTTCAAAATTTTAAGGGATGAATCTATAGTTACTCAACCCAAATTGTCCTATTTATGATGTTTTTCTTTTCAAATTAATTTTAAGAAGTGTTCGTGTATGTATTCAAATTGTGGGAGATATTTTGTATTTATATAAAACATCAGTGGGTGCATATGTATTTATTCCTTTCTTCAATTTGTACTACTAAAATCTTGATGCATGTTGTTCAAAAAAAAAAATCTTGATGCATGAGCTGAGGTTCCCATGTCCCGCCGACCATCTGAAAGTCAGGTTGTAAAACAGCTCATAGGGAGTTAGAAGTAAGGAGAGTCAAAGTCGGGTCAAACTCACATAAGCGGAGGTGGAGACACATTCATGAAAAGCGAGAAAGACGTGCCGTAGGGGACCGACCAACTTTGAATAAGATCCTGCCTTACCCATATAATTTATATAGTATCGCTACCTTTTTGTACTATGTTGTTGCTTGTTTAAGTTTGATATATATATATATATATATATATATATATATATATATATATATATATATATATATATATATATATATATATATATATAATAGTGTATAGAAACTAGAAAGGGATAGCCAAAAAATAAATTGTATGATCTGCTAGAAAAAGATATTATTAATTATTCTCGGTGTCGGTATTTACAGAAGTAGTAGTTTCCGATACATAATCCCTCATTAGTCTTGTGTTACGGTCATCCACCATCTGCTAACAAACAAAAACTATCAATTAGCAATAGCAATATATTTAATTATAAGGAAACAGTGAAAAATTGAAAAGAAAAAGAACGCTAATTTGATCGACCTTCAATGATAGTCTTTTCAAGTTGTCCCATTCAAAATCGTTCTTGCAATATGCAGATCTCACCTGGACCAACATATATACCATTTCATTTAGTTCTAAAATACCACAAGTGACTTTTGCTTATGAAATGAAATAAAATCTCTAATTAACTGACCTCTAAGATTCGCAGAGCTGAACAATGAGGCGGCCAATTTGGAGTTTTACACATTCATACATCAAACGAAATCATAAAGTTAGCTATTGTTATGGTAGTAAATTGCAAAATATATCCTTGTTATTTCTGATTATTAACAAATACCTCATAAGAAACTTAAAGTTAGCAAATACCCCCTACCATACTTAATTGATTTTGCACGCGCGTACTGGAAGTGGAACTCACAGCAAAACCTTGATATATTGTACGTTGTTGTACATCTTTTTAGGCATATTAAATGTTTAATATTTTGTTCAAATTGAAGTTGATATACATTCTTTCAAATCGTAAAAACAACAAGAGTGCCAGCTATTTTCGTTACTATTATAAATAATTTCTAAAAAATCTCAAAAATTATACAAAAAACTAGTGCATAATTAGTGAAATAAACACAGATTTAATATAAAATAGTATACAAAGGGTTATTTGCCAATTAGAAATAACACCAGAGTAGTTTTGTAATTAACTCAAAACATATTATTGATTAAGGTTAGTGAAATTTAATACTCCAATTTTACCCTTTCACAATAAAAGGTAAAGCGTCGAGTTACCTATACTTTTGTGTCCCGATGATTCCCTCAATAAATCGGCAATAAACTTATCTCCATCATTTAACGAGTGTTTTTCCATAAACTGCATCAAATCTGCACACGCTTCTTCGTTGTAGGCCTGCTCTATCAAATAACTGGTGAATAATTAAAACTTATCCAAAATAATGTGAAGTACATATATTTGATACAATTAATTAATTTATTAAAAAAAGTAAGGAGTGATTTGGTCAGGGACCTCAAGCTGTGCGTGCACAATTCTAACTGCGATGTAAGTGAAAAAATCGTGTAGATGTTTTGCTCCTTTCGCTTCGGGGGAGGCTTCTCCAAAGCCTGCAACATATGCATATGTAATATGGACACTAGTACTAAACATTAATTGCGGAAATTGCAAAAAACTACCATTTTATTTATTTCTAACTGACAAATAATCTATGTAATTTTTAACAGCAAATATATTATGACATTTAGAAGTGAACAAAATACTCCACGTCTGAAGTTGACTGTACCGATAACTAAAGATTTTATATATTAAATTAAATGTGTACTTATTCATATAAAATACTACAAGTTTCAAATATTTTATTGTGAACTTTATGATTTTTTTTAGAAATACTATAAAAACAACCACAAACTTTCGTGTTTTTTTTTTGTTTTTGCGGATCTAAATTGTATTACTTTTTCTAAAAAAAAATACTTGATAAAAGATGTTTACATAATCCAATTCAAACGGTATTAACTCTTTATGCGTGAAATACGTGCGATAAAATCAAGGCTTGCTATCAATTTCAGTATGTGCAGAACTGCAGATAAATTAGATGCGTACTATTTGCTAATATTGTAAATTTCAACAAGGGGTATTTGAATACCAGCTATTTGCCTCTTAGAATTTAGAAATAGTTCAGGGGTAATTTTGGGAATTTAGTCATTCATATGAAACATATAATATTCAAGAACTCAATTTATAAATTATGGCTATTTGCTCACTCATATGAAACAAACATATAATTATTAAAAGAACTTCTCAATTTATAAAAAATGGCAATATGCTCACTCATATGAAACATATAATTACTCAAGAAGTAAATCTATAAAGTATGAAGAAAATGAAAGAAGCCATTGGTATATGTGTGTGTGAATGCGTACTTAATCAATTACCTGGCACGTACATCTTTTGACATTGGAGAGTTGTGAGATGATGAGAAGTTCTTTGTTTCCAGGGCCTAAAGGGAAGGGCTCTATTATTGGTATGTGGTTTTTGAGTGAAAAGAGAGAAATGATGAAGTGGAAGAGTTGCAGAGGATTCCATGGATAATGCTCACAACTTTCTTATCTCTAGTTTGTGGAAATTATTATAAGAGTTTGAATTGTTTACTATATATTTTGATGGGCCATATAACTTTGTGTAAAAAGGTTGGGCTAAACAATTAAAAATATCTTTTGGTCATACTAGGAAAATATCTCGCTCAAGATTTTTGTTTTTTCATAGGGATGGATCGATAATTTTGCCTAAGCCGCCTAACGCATGAAGTGATATTTATTTTATAGAAAAAACTGTTTTTTAAGGGTTGGGTTTATAATTCTTTTAGTCATGTATTTTTAATTTTTTTAAAGATTTCTTTGAAGGTACATACCGAGATGTTCGGTCTCGACTCTCTAAAAGTGTAAAACTATATTTTTTTTACATAATAATAAAATTATTTACGAACTTTTCGAAACATACCAAAAAGATTATGTACCATATGTAAAAAGAGTTTTTCAATAATTAGAAGACTAAAATACATATAGCTACCGAAACTTCGGTCCATGTTCCTAAATGTCCTACAATTGTAATCTTATATACGCGAAATAGTGCAAAAAGATCTCAACTCTTGGTGAAAACTTAAAACCAAACAAATTAAAGTTGAAGGCAAGGTCACGTGTGAGAATTGGTTTGATCGACAAGTTAATGAAGTTATAAAATATTAAAACACTTCAATGTTTTTTTCTTAAATAAATTAATTTTAATTTCAACATTTTTATTAGTTTCTAATTATATATTGGTATATTGTGAGAACGGACATCCTCGACCAAAATATCGCGTGACAATTGGCATGATACTGATGCTGTCGGCCTTTCTAAGTTTGAACTGATTAAATAATCAACTTTTGAAATTCTTATGTAGGATTGGGTGCAGCAACAATGTTGGTAAGTCTGAATTGAGGAAACCGTTTACTATGTAATTCTCCGGTTGCTGGCAGATTATTTCCTAAAAAAACAAAAATATATATTCTCTCTAATTTAAAAATATTGTGCGTTAACCCTGGTATATTTTTGCAGTGTAATTTGTTATAATTAATGACTAAAAATATTCTTATTATTTTTATATTCCCCATTCTTTTTTTCCAGTTATGAGTTTAATTTTAGTCTTTCTCATGAAAAAATTACAAGTAAAAGTAAAGAACAATATATAAACATATACATTATGAAAACCTTAATATTAATTTTTTATTTATTTTGTATATCTCTTGCAATATAAGTATCTTTTTTTTTTTTTTTCGCGCAAAAAACCACTCTCACTCTCGAAATTTTGCGAATGAACTACACCTCTTTAATTAATAGAAGGGGTAATGTGATACTTTTTGAAATTAGTTGATTTGTCTATCTATTTTCAAATGGGGTAGTTTATTTATTCATCATAACATATATTGCCAAAACCTCTTCAATTCTCATAAGCGTCCATAAATTGAGAGTCCTGATAGCTAGATTGGCCTATGATGGTCATATTCTTCTACATACATATGTGTGATTTTCTCTAGATTTTTTTTTTTTATTATCGATTTGTACCTTTAAATTATGCCATTTTTCTTTATGTTCTGCACCCACTTTATAAGAATAAACCCTTTGAAAATTAGTTGTTAATTGAAAATTAACTAAATAGAACATGAGGACAAATACACAGCTCACTTGAAGCCGGCAGTTGTAAATTGTAATAATAAAAGATGGCGGCATGCCGTTTTGGCTCCAATTTTAACATCTTATGATGTCTTATATGGAATCTTTACATCATCAATGTTCCAATTCCTTCTTCCTTAATTTCCTCTTATCAAAAATGAAATTCTCATCAAATAGATTAATCACAACACTCCTTTTGATCATCACATGCATCAGTGTTGAAGCCAAGTGCAAAAAGGGATGTGATCTTGCCTTAGCATCATACTACGTTTGGGAAGGATCAAACCTCACTTATATTTCCAAAGTTTTCAACCAAAAAATACCCGAAATTCTGCGTTACAACCCGCAAGTTCCTAGCCCGGACGACATTCAAAGTGGTACCCGGATCAACGTCCCGTTTTCGTGTGATTGCATAGAAGGTGATTTCTTGGGACATGTATTTGAGTACATAACTCAAAGTGATGATACATATTTTAAGGTTGCAAGGTTTGCCTTTGCTAATCTCACGACTGATGAGTGGATCCAAAGGTTCAACATTCATGATCCGGCCCGAATACCCGCCTCGTCTCCGATCAATGTAACAGTGAATTGCTCGTGTGGTGATCGACACGTGTCTAGAGCCTATGGGTTGTTTGCGACGTACCCACTACGACCCGGTGAGAGCTTGCGATATGTAGCGAATGAGTCGGGTGTTCCGGTCGATGTGGTTCAAGGGTATAACCCGGGGTTTGATTTTGGTGCTGGATCCGGGTTAGCTTTTTTGCCCGCTAAAGGTATGTTGATGTGTTAATTATTTTCATGATCTCCCATTCTTCTTTTTCCATTCTATCTTAAAACCATTTGACACTAGCCAATGGAATGTGATAAATTTACGGTTTTTTGACCGAAACAGACAAACAAATCACGCTTTATATATGTAGTGTTCGTCTAAATTGAAGATATAAAAACTCTAGAGATTATGGTACAATCTTTATCAGGATTGAAATAGCATCATCAATAAGTTTTAAGTATTTTTAGTATAATTAATTTAGCGCAAGAATGATATGAGAAAATATGTGGCAGTAATCAAGAGTATATAAATGCTTGTTTAGTGTGATCCAGGCGATATTAGTTATATATACACCATTATTTTACTTTCTTCGCTAGATTTTCAGTAAAGCCATTAAATTTGAAAGCTTACATTCTTCGGAGCACCCAACGAACTCAACCTAAAATAATGAAAGCTCTAAGTTTTGCAATGGTTAATGATCCATTAATTGATCTGTTACATTTTTTAATTAGAAGAGAAAAATGGGACCTGTTTAATTTTGTCTTTAGTTCTCGGCTTAATCCTTTCAGGAGAATAATAATGTGAACTGTAAATCCAATAATTTGAATGCCAAATGGTCCCTTCTTAATTAGTCCCCTCCTAATTAACTATAAGATTCCTCTTTCTCCATGAAATACTAATGATTGCTCAACGCTAGCAAACGACCATTTTAATGTAAGCATTAATTAAAGCCTCTTTTCAAAATCTTCTATACCAAAATGGTGTACCTATAGATTTATAACACGTGAACATAAACTATTGTGTGACAAAATCTTATAATACATTTAGAAGTGAATGATTAAATTATTAAATAGGCTATAGCGGTGGCCCAAAATTTGGAATACCAATTTCATACAAAAAAATATGAGGTGAATAACATCATAATATATATGTGATAATGCATATATATATATATGTGTGTGTGTGTGTGTGTGTCATTTTTGCACGCGTCATCTCCCGGTGACACCAATCACCTTCTTGTGGCACTTATCACCACAAGGTGACACGTGTGACCTTCTTACGTTATTGTCTCTTCACTCTCACACTATAAGTACGAATTGACAAGCTCAGTCAAATGAGACTTCATTTCACGATCTCTATATCGAACTACGAACAACTTGATTATGCTTGGGGATAGTAGGCATCTCGAAGCTTCTCTCAATTCAATTGTATATCTTACAAACTTAGTCACATAATTACTTAAAAACACCACCACTCATGACCCACTCTTCGAGAAAAATATACTTGTACCTCAACTGTATACAAGGCAATCTTAGGCAGTGGATGGGCTTAGAAGGCTTTTCCAAATTAGTCTTACGTATGAAGACCACCCATCGCCTATACTTGGAAGAACATAATGACTCTTTCCACAAAAGTCTTAGCATTGCTTCACTAAAGTCATTGCCCTCGCTCTAGAAAGCAGGTAATTCCGGATTCGCTCCGCCTCACACGATATACCAGCAACACGCTTCGATATGCTGCTCTTCTGTTCAGAGTTAAGAGTGTTCGATATCTACACACCCAAGCCTAATTTACGCATTTAACCCCACATCACAATTCTAACTTTATCATCATGTGATTAACTGATAATTCAACCGCATGAGCTCACTAAATATCATGATATTCTCTTAGATATCAATAATTCTGATAACAAGACAATTCCTAATTTTCCTTTTTATTGAAGTTAGGTCTAAATTCACTATATATGTGACTGCTTTTTGTATACTTTACTAAATTTATAGCCTTAGTATTGTGATTCTTTCCAAAAAATATTTAGAGAAAACTTTAGAGTCTAAATTTAATTAGGAAACAATACGAAATCCCTAGTAACTAACAATAACAAACCCCATATTATATATATATATATATATATATATTTCCCTCTCGAATCCCTCCGATAGTCTGAAGGATGAACAGAGATATGGGAGGGGCAGTTACGTAATTAATGGCATAGACAGAAATGTGAGAATTAATGGTGCGGACGATGACATTCTCGCGTTGACGAAAATGGCGGCTCAGAACATCATAAAGCCCATTCAGTTGGCGCCACATTTTGGTAAACGTTCAACGCGCTTTTGTCGCCCGTTTAAAATATAATATCTAAAACAAATAGTTTACTCTGCCTCTTTGACAATTTGAACTCTACAATACAACCAACACAAGACCCTCCAATAATTAAACTAAAACTACTTCCTACTTTTCAACGTTGAACTAATCTTCATTCTGATTAAATCAAAGTCTCCATTTTTGCTTCTTTACTCACATGATCATACAACAAACCTCTAGCAAAATCAAGAAAATATGGACTTGCATACAAAAATGAAGTCTTTTGATGTGTTTCTTGGACTTTTGGTGTTGGTTTTGATCTGGGGTGGAGTTCATTCTCAATGTACTGAAGGGTGTGATGCATTAGCCTCGTACTACGTATGGAACGGAGCGAATCTCACGCTCATCTCGACGGCCTTTTCGACCTCCATCAGCAATATCACTAGCTACAATCCTCAGATCACCAATCCGGACTTCATTAATTTTGATACCAGGTTGAATGTTCCGTTTACGTGTGGTTGTATAGACAATCAGTTTATGGGGCATCAGTTTACGTGGGCCAATAGGGGTAACACGTACAATTCGATATCGAGGATTATTTACTCGAATCTTACTTCGGTAGACATGATGATGAGGTTCAACAGTTATGCGCCCGAGAGCATTCCTGCGTCGGCTAATTTGAATGTTGTCGTGAATTGCTCGTGTGGGAATAGTCGTGTGTCGAGGGATTACGGGTTGTTTGTAACGTATACGCTTCGTCCCGGTCAGAGTTTGTCGGGAATAGCCGGTGAAGTTGGCCTTCCGGAAGGGTTGTTGCAGGATTACAATCCCGGTGTGGATTTTGGAAATGGGAGTGGTTTAGTTTTTATCCCGGGAAGAGGTAATTGATCTGAGTGGCGTAAGAATCGATACAAAAAATTGGGAATTTCCAAATTTTTATGGTTTTCGGATACCTTTTGCTTGTTAGGACTTAGGGGAGATATATGATTTAGGCAAGAAATGGGATAAGTTTGTAGATTCTTAAATTGCAGGTAGCTTGCTTTTGTTGATGGAATACTTATTTGCTATCGCGGTTGCTTTGACATGCTTAAAAGTTCTTTCTTTCTTCATATTGTTGTACCGTTTATGTAGGAGTTAGATAATCATTGGTTTGAAGTTTGTAAGTCATAGTCTGATTATTCTGCCTGTTGCATTATGAAATTAGTAATAATCGTTGAATATATGTGGCTGATTCATTGTCTTTCGTATTAATGCAGATCGAAATGGAACTTTTCCACCATTGAGGTCGTCAAGGTGTGCTACTTGCTAGCTTTTTACTCTCTTTGATTCAATTTCATACTTTGTGCAGTTGTCTCTAACGTACTTTTTGTTATTCCTGCAGTTCAAGCGGTGGTACATTCTTTCGTCCTTCAAAATGCATAGCTGTCTCAGATCACTCTGTCATAGCTAGTCTAATTTGAATGCTTTATAACAGGACTATCTGGAGGAGCCATTGCCGGAATATCAATTGCAGCTGCTGTAGGTGTAGCCTTTTTAGCAGTGGGCTTCTACATATTCTTCTCCAGAAGACAAAGGGGGAGAAAAGAACAAATCGCCAGTCACGAGGAAAGCATTGAGATTGGAAAAGGTAATTTTCAGTTTCATATTCATCAATATTAAAGCTCTTGACCACAAGATGCTGGTTATTTCTGTAAACATATTTAATTTTTGAAAAAAATGTTTTATCCTTCTAGATTCCCTTTGATTCTTATGAAAAAATAGTAGTATAGAGTGATTCTTAAACCTATTAAACTGGTAGCAGTAAAGTTTATTGTAAGCTAACCTTCTATATTTCATATCATGTCATATATGTCATTTTAGCAAAACAAACTTATGTTTGAAATAGGCAAGTAATAACTAATAATCAAATATGTCCTTTAACATGAATATAGGCCCAGGTACAACGGATAAAACTTCAGAATCTGGTGGATTAGTTAGTGAATCTTCTACAAAGCTGAAGGGCATCACTGTGGATAAATCAGTGGAGTTCACGTATGAAGAACTAGCTGCCGCTACAGAGGATTTCAGCATAACGTATAAAATTGGGCAAGGTGGATTTGGATCTGTTTACTATGGGGAGCTAAGAGGCGAGGTTTGTGCTTATGCTACTAACAGTTTAATGATATGTCATTAAGACTTGGTTTAGACTTTGTAGTATCAATAAGTTAAATTTAGAAAGGAGTCCCAGCTAGTTCTCTTTGCGACTTGTGATCCTTGAATTTTTTGTGAGATAATATGGTTAGTAAAGCAATAAGTTAGACAAACATATGACCATACCAGATTACTGTAAGACCATTAGGAACTGATTCAAGGAAGTCGACCAGGGAAAAGACCAGTATATGGACTAGATAGTGGAGTTTCATTTTCAAAAAGGAAAAGAAAAAAAGGCAGCATTACCAGTTCTATGAAAATTCTAGAGATCATAACAAGCAGGGGAAGCTAAAGCTATGACTTGAAGTGAGGCACTTTAAAAAAATTAAAAATTGATCGAAATAGTGGATCATGTTACATTAAAGTATTGATCTTGGAATATTTCTTTTTTATTGTGAACAATCTCCTGGAATACCACTGTATTTAGTGTAGCTCATTTCTTGGATCAACATGATAGCATCAGATCATTGTGAAGAATGGAAAGTACTACTAGATATTCACCATATTATTTTGGCTAATCCTATGACTAATTTGATTATCCATCTACCTTCTGATCCATCATCAGACAGTTCCTTTGTAGATATGTACTACTCCAACCGGATATTATATGTATGGAGTCGTTTGTTTTCTCCACATTATGCTCACTCAGTTCTCTGTATCCTGTACATACAGAAAGCTGCTATTAAGAAGATGGACATGCAAGCATCCAAAGAATTCCTGGCTGAATTGAAGGTTTTAACACACGTTCACCATGTCAATTTGGTAATTCTCTTCTAATAGTTCGCACTATCTGGACTGAGTTATCTTATAGTCATACATCATTCTCGGAACTTTTATATCAAGCTTAATTCAAGTTGTTTCAATGCGCACTGATCTGGGGATTTTCTGCTGTTAATTTTAAATAAGGATTAGAAACTTGAAATATCCCGCTATCCAGATAACTTGATACTGAAAAGAATAAAATTCTTTTGTTAGTGTTAAATTCTTCTTTCAGATTGGCAGGTATTAAACACATGTTTACTAAATGCAGGTGCGCTTAATAGGATACTGTGTTGAAGGCTCCTTGTTTCTAGTTTACGAGTACATTGACAATGGCAACCTTAGTCAACATTTGCGCGGAAAAGGTAAAAGCAACATTGAAACTAATTGGACTTCCAGGATTTTCTTTTGGCTACAATCTTTCTAACTATCGTATCAATTTCAGGAGTAGAACCACTGCCTTGGTCTACCAGAGTCCAGATTGCCCTTGATTCGGCTAGAGGACTTGAGTACATTCATGAACATACAGTTCCAGTCTATATTCATCGTGATATTAAGCCAGCTAATATTTTGATCGATGAGAACTTCCGAGCCAAGGTCATTTAACATCTTCAACATTAAACAATTACATCTGGAAACTTTTAAACCACATGAACATAGAGATGCTTAATTAAACTCGATGATCTTTAATCCAGGTTGCTGATTTTGGTCTAGCCAAACTGACAGAAGTGGGCGGTGCTTCTCTGCAAACTCGTCTCGTGGGAACTTTTGGATACATGCCTCCAGAGTAAGTTCTAGACTTTTCAAATCAGATAACAATATCTTATATTCTCCAAAGAAAAATGACATTTTTATGTTGTTGGTGGCTATGCATGCAGATATGCGCAGTACGGTGATGTTTCTCCCAAAATAGACGTATATGCGTTCGGTGTTGTTCTATACGAATTGATATCTGGAAAAAATGCAATTGTGAAGACAAACGAATTTACAACAGAATCAAAAGGCCTTATTGCTCTGGTATACATACTTCTGGAGTGTCATTTCATTCGTTATAAAGCCCTCCAAGATATAAGTTATACAACTAAACGTAAACGGTCATAATATGTGTTTCTTTCCTTTATTTCTCCACAGTTTGAGGAAGCTTTTAACGGGTCAGATCAAACCGAAGGTTTAAGAAAACTTGTTGATGAGAGGCTTGGCGACGATTACCCTCTCGATTCCGTCTCTAAGGTAGCACAAAATTTCTGTAAATCCAAGGCCAGTAGAGAAATGATTTTTCTTTAGATGTAGTAAGAATCTTTTTATTTTGTTCTTTTGCAGGTGGCGCATCTTGCGAAAGCTTGCACTCACGAAAATCCTCAACTGAGGCCAACCATGAGAGCAATTGTGGTTGCACTGATGACACTTTCATCTTCAACACAGGATTGGGACATTGGCTCTTTCTATGAAAACCAGGGACTAGCAAGTCTCATGTCAGGAAGATAGCTGTCTGATTTGTGTAACATTCTTTTTCTTCTTTTCTAATTTGTGTGGTTCATATCCAAGCTCATTGTATTGTGCTTTTGATAGGTAATGATCTTAGTACTCTACTTCATGAGACCATGTATAAAAAAAGGGCTCTTCGATTCCTCCTGTACACAGGTTTTAAGTTTGTACTGATATGAACCGATGATTCTTTTTTTTTTTTCTGTTGATATTTTTGCAGGCAACAAAGAGACAAGCTGTAGTTTATTAATCCATGTAAAAAGTAGTAATTTGTCTGCAAAAAAGTTCATCTAGAACAATATTGATAAGTAGAGTTTTTGGTAAAACGAAATGGTTTTGTCCTTGGAGTGTAGAAGTTCTGCAAGGTGGGCACAAAATAAGATGCAATTTGCACTAGTTATTATAGTTGATTACAACGATTTTTTTCTTTTCCTTTTATTTTAGTTGTATTATCTGAATGGTAACTATTCAAAGATAACTTGATGGTTATATTTTCTTCATGCTTAATAAATTTAAACCTTTTTTAATACATTACAAAATTAAAAAGATAGTGTTTTTAATATAAAAAACACTGCACGGTGAAAAACCTTTGTGTTATTTTTATTTGAACCAGAACTAATAAACATATATTATCTTAAAAAAATATATATTACAAATTTACCAAAATATCACGCTTATGATAATTGTATTAATATAAACATGATATAACTATTTTAGTTGCATGAGGTAAGCAGATAGTACTAGTATTTATTTCTAGATGTTGATTTGCATGAAGGACAAAAGATTTAAAACGCAACGTTACCAATTTTGATAAATTCTCCCAGACCAGCTAACTAACTCGAATAGCTAGAATTAGTAAAAAAACTTTCATTTTCAACATTGATAGCTGATTAAATCAAGATTAACACGCTTCTTTCAAGATTAATAATCAATGACTCTAAAAACAAACATCTAAGATATCAAGAAAACATGGAGTTGAGAGGAAAAAAGAGGCTTCTTTTCGGATTTTTCGTGTTCATTTTCTTGTGGGGTGGAGTTAAATCTCAATGCAGTACTAAAGGGTGTGATGCATTAGCTTCATACTACGTATGGGACGAAGCGAATCTCACTCTCGTCTCCACAGCCTTTTCGACCTCCATCAACAATATTACTAGCTACAATCCTCAGATTACCAATCCAGACTTCCTTCTTACTGGAGCAAGAGTGAATGTCCCCTTCGCATGCAGTTGTATAAACAATGAGTTTTTGGGGCACCAGTTTAGTTATCGCGTTGAGCGCAATAACACTTACATATGGATATCAGAGTATATTTATTCTAACCTTACTACGGTGGACATGATGACGAGGTTTAACAGTTACGCACCTGAGAGAATCCCTGAATCAGCTAATCTGAATGTTGTGGTGAACTGTTCGTGTGGGAACAGTAGTGTATCGAGAGATTACGGGTTGTTTGTAACATATACTCTTCGCCCCGGCCAGAGTTTGTCAGGAATAGCTAGTGATTTGGGCCTACCTGAAAGGTTGTTGCAGGATTACAACCCTGGTGTGAATTTCAGCAGTGGAAGTGGTTTAGTATTTATCCCGGGAAGAGGTAATTGATCTGAGTGGCGTAACTTATTTTTAAAAGCCGATTGAATGGTTTTTGGATACTTTTTGCTTGTTAGGATCAATATATGATTTAGGCAAGAAATGAGATTAGTTAGTCGAAAGGCATACTAAACAGAGGTAGCTTGCTTTAGTCGATAACTGATCCTAAATTAATCTTGTTATTTGCAAGAAGTTAGATAATTATGAAGATTTGTTCTGGTTATTCTGCTAGCTGCTGTATGAAATCAACAAAGGTTCATTGATTTTCATGGCTGATTTGTTTTCTTTCTGTTGAATGCAGATCAAAATGGACGGTATCCACCATTGAGGTTGTCAAACTGGCTAACTATGAAATCTTATCTATTTAATTTCTGTATTAACAGTTGTATACTTGTATCTAATATTGTGCTTTTTCTTATTTCTGGCAGTTCAGGCGGTGCGACTTTCTCTCGTCCCTCCAATATATACATTGACTCAGTTGTTTTCCGTCTAATTAGCGTGCTTTATAGCAGGAATATCTGGAGTAGCCATTGCCGGAATATCAATTGCAGCAATTGTAGCAGCTACCTCTTTAGCCGTGGGCTTCTACGTATTCTACAGAAGCAAAAGAGGGAAAAAAGAACCGATTCTCAACAACAACAAAATTGAGATTGAGAATGGTAATGTTAATATTTAGTTTCAATTCTTTCGACATTATAGCTTTTAACCACGAGATGTTGATTATTTTCTTTATACATATAACATATTTAATCTTCGGAAAATGTATTAGCCTCCAGGATTCCCTTTGATTGTTATAACAGATCATAGTAATGAGTATCTCTTTGTAGTAAAAACGGTAGTAGTTTACGTCTATGTTAAACGAACCCGTCCATGTTTCTTATCACGTCATATATCCGCATTCTAGAAAAACCAGTTTGTGTTTTAGTTAGGCAAGTAACTCTCTAATATCTCCATTCACATGTAATATAGGTTCAGATAAAGCGGAAACAACTTCAGGATCTGCTCTACTAGTGATTGATCCTTCTCCAAAGCCAAAGGGCATCACGGTGGATAAATCAATGGAGTTCACGTACGAAGAACTAGCCGACGCTACAGATGGTTTCAGTTTATCGTATAAAATTGGGCAAGGTGGATTTGGTTCCGTTTACTATGCAGAGCTGAGAGGCGAGGTTTGTGCTTATGCTATTAACAGTATAATGATAGCAATCAAAGAGTTGGTTTACCCTTTACTACCATTTTGCACTTTGAAGGAGTAGAATAGTTGTCGTCATTCTGACTTCGGTGCACATGAGTTGACTAAAAAATTAATGGACTAATGTTTAAATGAAGGAGTAACAGGTAGTTCTCTTCTCGACTTTTTGTTTTCGACAAGCAGAGGAAGCAAAAGGTGTGACTTGATGTAAGGTGCTTCTGTTTAATTAGGTTGGAAGAGTGCATGTTACATTAAAGTATTGTTCTTCAAATATTATTTTTCTTGTGTACAGTTTCCTTAAATACCACCATCCCCTGGATATTGTTATGTTAAAATGATTTAGCATGATTCATTGTGTGGATGAACCTGATCTAGAGGCATATGATTCACCATAATACTGTGATGGTAATATTACTAATAATTTCAATGCACATATACTCTCTGATCCATCCTCAAAATGTCCCTTTATACAAATAGTATAACTCCAACAAGCTAATATATAAGGAACCGGATTTATTTTTTTCTCCCACATTATGCCCACTTTGTTCTCTGTATCCTGTATATACAGAAAGCTGCTATCAAGAAGATGGATACGCGAGCATCCAAAGAATTTCTGGCTGAACTGAAGGTCCTAGCGCATGTTCACCATGTGAACTTGGTAATTCTCCTCCAAAAGTTTGCACTGTCTTGATTAAGTTTTCATATAGTCGACATCAGCTTTGGAACTACTTTGTGTGCATATATGCTTCTATGATGCCAAAACATATCAAGCCTAATTCAAGTTTTGAATATAAGCACTTGTGGGTTTTCTGCTGTGAAGAAACTTAAAAGATCCCGCTGCACCAACAGCCTACCATCTCATGATTATAATGTGAAATAGCTTGATGTTGGAGAGAAAATGAAAAACAAGTACTCTTTTTGTTAAGTATTATATCCTTCTTTAAGTTGGTGCATGTTAAAAAGTGTATTTACTAAATGCAGGTGCGGTTAATAGGATACTGTGTTCAAGGCTCCTTGTTTCTAGTTTATGAGTACATTGACAATGGTAACCTTAGTCAACATCTGCGCGAAAGAGGTAGACGTAATTGAGATTAACTGAAATGCCAATCTTATTTTTTCTTTTTGGCTGCTATCTTTCTGGACAATCATATCAATTTCAGGAGCGGAACCATTGCCTTGGCCTACCAGGGTCCAAATTGCCCTCGATTCTGCTAGAGGACTTGAATACATCCACGAGCATACAGTTCCAGTGTACATTCATCGTGATATTAAGCCTGCCAATATTTTGATCGATGAAAACTTCAGAGCCAAGGTCATAAGACTTCTTCAACAATAAAGAATTTACTACTGAAACTTTTAGGCCATTCCAAGGTAGAGATGTTTATTACACTTCATGATATTTAATCCAGGTTGCTGATTTTGGTCTTGCCAAACTTACGGAAGTGGGGGGTGCTTCTCTACAAACGGGTCTGGTGGGAACCTTCGGCTACATGCCTCCCGAGTAAGTTTCAGACTTTGTACCTCAGATGAGAAATTATTACTTTGTCCAAAGATCGACGTTTATGCTTTTGGTGCAATGTATGCAGATATGCGCAATACGGTGATGTTTCTCCAAAGATCGATGTTTATGCTTTTGGTGTTGTTCTTTACGAACTGATATCTGGGAAAGATGCAATCGTGAAGACGGATGAATTTACAACTGAAACAAAAGGCATTATTGCTCTGGTAAATATGCACTTTGTGGGGTTGTTAGTTTATCAATTTGAATCCCCTAAACTCAGAAATGGTCTTACTTGATGATTGTAATATTTCCATAGTTTGAGGAAGCTTTTAACAAGCCAGATCAAACTGAAAGCCTACGGAAACTTGTTGATCCGAAGCTTGGTGATGATTTTGCTTTTGATTCAGTCTCTAAGGTAGCACAGAGAGTTCTGTAAACAGAAAGTCGACGAATAGATGATTTTCCTTTAATTGTAATAAGAAACTTTGTCATGTCCTTTTTGCAGGTGGCAGATCTTGCAAAAGCATGCACACACGAAAATCCTCAACTGAGGCCAACCATGAGAGCAATTGTGGTTGCACTTATGAGTGTATGAGGACCAGGGTCTTGCAAGTCTCATCTCTGGACCATAGCTGCCTGATTCATATTAAAAAAAAAAAACTGTTTTGCATATCTAAGCTCATTGTAGTTTGCGTTGATGTGTAATGATCATGATAATTTACGCTATGACCATGTAAAAAAAGAGCAGTTGAGTTCCCTTATACACAGGTTTTAAGTTTATTCTGATCGAATCCTATAATTCTTTCTTGGGTTGCAGCCATCTCCTATGATGTAATTGCAAAGCTATATATTAATCTATGTAAAAGGAAGTAGTAATTAATAGCAAATCATTTTGTGCATATGCTCATAAGCACATTCTATATAAAATAATAGGCAGGAATAAATTTTTTTGATTAATAAAAGGTTTCTTAGACATTTTATGAATGCCATTAAATTTTGATTTTAAGCAAAAGTGCGAAAAGAATATGAACTTTTTCTTAAGCCATTGCCAGTATCACCTGAACTAAATCGAGAAATTCCACATATGAAGATAAAACTAACTCAAACTTAGAAGTGAAAATAAAGGCTCAACACGCAATTTTGACCCGTTAGTCTACATTTTAAAAAAGAAAACTAGTTTATTTGGCGCTTGACAATTTGAAGTTCACTCAAGACCAACCAACTGACACGACACTACAAGAATTACTAAAATACTTCATTTTCAACCCCAGTAGAATCTTCCTCTGATTAAATCAAGATTAGCACGCTTCTTTCTCAGGGTATTACTCGATGACTCTGCAGCAAACATCTCAGATATCAAGAAAATATGGAGGTGAGGGGAAAAAAGATGCTTCTTTTTGGATTTTTGGTGTTGATTTTCTTGTGGGGTGGAGTTAGTTCTCGATGCAGTACTAAAGGGTGTGATGCATTAGCTTCATACTACGTATGGAACGGAGCGAATCTCACGCTCATCTCGACGGCCTTTTCGACCTCCATCAACAATATTACTAGCTACAATCCTCAGATTACCAATCCAGAGTCTATTGTTAATGGAACGAGATTGAACGTCCCATTCTCCTGTGGTTGTATATAAACAACGAGTTTATGGGGCATCAGTTTAGTTATCAGGTTAGGCCCAATGAGACTTACCACTTGATAGCTGAGCTTATTTATTCTAATCTTACCAAGGTGGAGATGATGATGAGGTTTAACAGTTATGCACCTGAGAGCATCCCTGTATCGGCTAGTTTAAATGTTGTCGTGAATTGTTCGTGTGGGAACAGTCGCGTGTCAAGAGATTACGGGTTGTTTGTAACGTATACGCTTCACCCTGGTCAGAGTTTGTCTGGAGTAGCCGGTGAAGTTGGCCTACCTGAAAGGTTGTTGCAAGATTACAACCCGGGTGTGAATTTTGGAAGTGGGAGTGGTTTAGTTTTTATTCCAGGAAGAGGTAATTGATCTGAGTGGTTTACCTTATGCTTGAGAATCAATAGATGTTTTTGTGGATTTCCTTTTTAGTTTTGTCCTCGGGTACTCTTTGCTTATTAGGAAAAGGTATATGATTTATGCAAGAACTGGGATTAGTTAGTAAAAAGGTATATCAAACAGAGCAGCTTGCTTTAGTTGATAACTGATTCTTTGTTCATATAATTTGTAATGCTTATTTGGAAGGAGTTATATAATTTTGAAGATTTGTTGGGTGAAGTCTGGTTATTCTTCCTGCTGCTGTATAAGTCAACAAATGTTGTTTCATTTTCATGTCTGATTTGCTTTCTTTCTGTCTAATGCAGATCAAAATGGAACATATCCGCCATCGAGGTTGTCAAGGTGGTTGAAACGTGCTAGCTATTAAAATCTTATCTATTCAATTTTGTGTTTTAGCAGTTGTATCTAATATTCTGCTTTTTCTTGAATCTGCAGTTCAGGCGGTGCGACTTTCTCTTGTCCCTCCAGTATATACCATTGACTCAGTTGTTTTCATCCTCTGATGGTCTAATTGGAGTGCTTTATATCAGGAATATCTGGAGGAGCCATTGCCGGGATATCAATTGCAGCAGTTGTAGCAGCAACCTCTTTAGCAGTGGGCTTCCACGTGTATTACAAAAGCAAAAGAGGGAAAAAAGAACCAATTCTCAGTGACAACCAAAGCATTGGTAATCTTCAGTTTCAATTCTTCCAACAATATAGCTTTTAACTGCAAGAGGTTGATTATTTTCTTTATACATTTTTAGTTTTAGAAAAATGTGTTAGCCTCCGGGATTCCCTTTGATTGTTATAACAAATTGTAGTACCGAGTAATCCTCCGATAAGAGTAAAAATGGTAGCGGTTAAGTTTATTGTAAATGAAGCCGTCCACGTTTCATATCACGTTATATATCTGCATCCTAGTAAAATAGTTTGTGTATCAAGTAGGCAAGTATCTATCTAAAATCTCCTTTCACCCGAAATATAGGTTCAGATAGGATGGAAACAACTTCAGAGTCTGGTCTACTAGTTACTGGTGCCTCTCTGAAGTTAAAGGGCCTCATGGTGGATAAGTCAATGGAGTTCACATACGAAGAACTAGCTGACGCTACGGATGGTTTCAGTTTATCGTATAAAATTGGGCAAGGTGGATTTGGATCCGTTTACTATGGAGAGCTGAGAGGCGAGGTTTGTGCTTATGCTATTTACAGTATTATGATAGCACTTAAAGAGTTGGTTTACCCTTTACTACCACTTGCACTTTGAGGTAGTACAATAGTCCTCGTCATTTTGACTTGGGTGCAGATGGGTTGAAGAAAACATTAATGTACTTAGATTAAAATGAAAAAGGAGCTACAGATAGTTCTCTTTTCAACTTGTTATTTTTGATATTTTATATGGTTGGTCAAGGTCAATGAATTAGACAAACAAGTCACCTGACCAGATTAGAGTAAAACCATTTTAGAAATTAACTGATTCAAGGAAGTCACAAGGGAAGACCAGTGTATGGATTAGACCTTTTAGGTCCTCCTTTTCGACGAACAAGGAAGTTGAGCAGAATTTTTTGTTCAGTATGAATTCAAGGATATATAACAAGCAGAGGAAGAAAAAGGTGTGACTTGATGTAAGGTGCTTTTGTCCAAAAGAGTGCATGTTACATTAAAGTATTGTTCTTCAAATATTATTTTCTTGTGTATACTCCTGTCACCTGGGTATTGTTATGTTAAAGTGATTTAGCATGAATCGTTGCGTGGATGAGCCTGATCTGGAGGCATCTGATTATGATGAAGATTGAAGAATACAAGTTACTAGATATTCACCATAATACTTTGATGGTAATCTTACTAATTATTTGAATGCTCATCCATCCTCTGGTCCATCCTCAAGCAGTCCCTATAGGTAAAGAGTCGGATTATTTTTTTCTCCCACCTTATGCCCACTCAGTTCTCGATATCTTGTACGTACAGAAAACTGTCATCAAGAAGATGGACATGCAAGCATCCAAAGAGTTCCTGGCTGAACTGAAGGTCTTAACGCATGTTCACCATGTGAACTTGGTAATTCTCTTCCAATTATTTTGCACTGTCTTGACTAAGTTTTCTTATAGTCGATACCATCTTTGGAACTATTTGATGTGTATATATGCTTAAATGATGCGAAATCATCTCAAGATTTATTCAAGTTGTGACTATCAGCAATTACATGTGGATTCTCTGCTGTGAAGAAACTTCAAACATCCCGCTACATTAACAGCTTACCATGTTGTGATTATGACATCCAATAACTTGATTCTGGAGGAAAAAGAGAAAAACAATTTCTTTTGTTAAGTGTAATGTCCTTCTTTAAGTTGGTACATGTTATAAGAGTATTTATTAAATGCAGGTGCGCTTAATAGGATACTGTGTTGAAGGCTCCTTGTTTCTAGTTTATGAGTACATTGATAACGGTAACCTTAGTCAACATTTACGCAGAAGAGGTAGACGCAACATTTAAACTAACTGAAGTGCTTGATGCAATCTTTCTGAAAATCATATCTATTTCAGGAGTGGAACCATTGCCTTGGTCTACCAGGGTCCAAATTGCCCTCGACTCCGCTAGAGGACTTGAGTACATCCATGAGCATACAGTTCCAGTCTACATTCATCGTGACATTAAGCCTGCCAATATTTTGATAGACGAAAACTTCAGAGCCAAAGGTCATAAAACTTCTTCAACATTAAACAGTTACTACTGTAACTTTAAAACCATTCCAACATAGAGATGTTTAATTAAGCTTCATGACACATGATCAGGTTGCTGATTTTGGTCTTGCCAAACTTACGGAAGTGGGTGGTGCTTCTCTACAAACGGGTCTGGTGGGAACCTTTGGATACATGCCTTGCGAGTAAGTTGAGACTTTTTACCTCAGATGAGAAATTATTATTTTCTCCAAAAGTCGACGTTTATGCTTTGGTGGCAATGCATGCAGATATGGGCAGTATGGTGACGTTTCTCCAAAAATCGACGTTTATGCTTTTGGTGTTGTTCTATATGAACTGATATCTGGGAAAGATGCAATCCTGAAGACGGATGAATTTACAACCGAAACAAAAGGCATTATTGCTCTGGTAAATATGCAGTTCGTAGTGTCCTTAGTTTACTTTATGTAGCCCCTAAAGATGAAAATGTTCATAATTGGTAAATGTTTTGGTATTTCTGTAGTTCGAGGAAGCTTTTAATGGACCAGATCAATGTGAAAGCTTACGGAAACTTGTTGATCCGAAGCTTGGTGATGGTTACCCTCTTGATTTAGTTACTAAGGTAGCACACAGATTACTGAAAACCGAAACGAAGGAGAGACGATTTTCCTCCATTTGTAATTAGATATTTATTTTGTTTTTGCAGGTGGCACATCTTGCAAAAGCTTGCACACATGAAATCCTCAACTGAGGCCAACCATGAGATCAGCTGTGGTTGCACTGATGACACTTTCATCTTCAAATGAGGATTGGGACATTGGCTCTTTTTATGAAAACCAGGATCTAGCAAACCTTGTGTCAGGAAGATAGCTGTCTGATTCATGTAAAACCTTTTATTCTTTTCTTTCATCTAATTTTTGTTTTACATATCCAAGCTCATTGTAGTGTGCTTTTGATATGTAATGATCATAATTCATAACAGTGTACTTTAGGACTATGTATAAAGAATTTCTCCTATACATAGGTAATTATCCTGAAATAATGATATAATTCTTTTTGGATATGTTTGCAGCCAACTCTAATGTTGGTATGAGAAGCTATTGATCCATGTAAAAAAAAGTAGTTTATCTTATGATGCATGTTGAAATACTAAGTAAAACAAAGGGGAATACACATGATGATTTAGTGTCATCTTGTGTAATACAAAGAGGAACTTTACATAGGCAGTGAGCAGAGAGTAGTAGAACTTTCCTAATTCTAATCCAACATATCTTGGTACTATTCCTCATATTTTAAATTTAAATTTTATATATAAAAGGTTGAGTGATATGTTTCTCTTTTTAAACAATTGTAACTTTGTCTATTCTAATTATATGATACACTTAAATTTATTATTTGTGTACCTCATAAAGAAAATAATTATATAAATATATAGATGTATTCATACCAGATCGTATCCTTATATTTTAAAAAATCTTGGTCTTTATATTCGTATGGTACCGTTCTATATTAATGTAACATAGCCACAGTGTATTAGTAATATGGTATTAGCTCTTCTTTTCTTTAACTTATAATTTTGGCCCATTATATTTAGACTGGCAACTGAAACAAATTGAATGCGTCCAAGCATTATCGGATCATAGAGGTATTAGGATTTACCTTGTGTGGTTCTGAACAATCATCGGCTATTTCCCCATCTTAAAGATATCTAGTTCCCCATGTTTGAGGGAACAGAAGTAGGTTCCACTTTAAACTGCACATGGAATAATGCCACATATATCATATCACACAATTGATCTATGCCACCCCTCAAAGTTGGTCTAGTTTGTTAAATACGTGAAGTATATTTCTTTTGTTCTTAAATTCCATTCTTACATATTGCAATATGTAACTTTATGTTTTCTAGTCATATGTTATTTCACACCAGATTTGATTAACATGATTTGTTCGACTTGCATTGTTTTATGTTTGTAGGCTATTGTGTCAAACTATAAGTATGCCGAATTCTTAAAGACAGTGACTGCGTTCTCACAATATTTGGAAAACAATCGATCAATTCAATGTGAAAAACTTGATGTCTTTTTAAGAGGGTCTTGCGTTCACCCCCTATCGTTTGGAGTGTTTTGCGAAGTGCCCCCTAACGTTTCAAAAAGAGCACTTTCTCCCCCAAAGTTGGTAATTTGTCCCCTGAGTCCATGATCTATCGTTCATTAATTTTTGCCACGTGGCTATCTTTTCATCCATTAGATTTAGCATCAGGGGGCAAATCATATATTTTTACAAAAATTAGGGGGCAAAGTGCTCTTTTTGAAATATTAGGGACACTTCGCAAAACACCCCAAACGTCAAGGGGCAAAATGCAATTGACCTTTTTTAAATTATTAATTGTGAAGGTAGCTCATGAGTCATCATGATGTATGCTGCAAATCATTTTCACAAGCATAGGCGATAATTGGCTAGTGAACACTTGTGCCATTTTCGCTAGTGACATGTTTAAAATCATAATATCTTGTCAATAATTGTTGAACGACTTAACTTTCAAAACAATAGTCAACAATTAATTGGTCGATTCGTACACTTGTTGTGAGCTACCCCGCTTCAGCTTCAAATCACGTTAAATGTAAAATTCTTAGGTGCGATACGACTTTTTGGTTACATGATAGGTCGATATATATATGATGCATATATAATTTGTTTTTGGGGTGCTTTAAATTTGCTTTAGTCATCTTTGTCTTATATCACTTGGAAAATAATTTGAGCTAATATTGAATTAGTAATGTTTTTCTATATTAAAGTATTTTAAAATTTTCAATAATAGAGTTTTAAATTCTCTACAGTCACAGACGGCTAATTCCATGACAACTTGTGTTATTTTAAAAAAAGTACCGCAGCAACGAAGGTGACTGATTCTCAAATACTATTGATCCCCTTTTTTTAATCACAATTTTCCCTTTTGGTAAATCGAAAATTTGTAATTATACTGTTAAGTCGAAACAATATGAAAAAAACGAGAAATCGGTATACATAAAGTCTTTGTTTCCCTTTAATTAGTATACATAAAGTCTTTGTTTTTGTACATATCTTTGGGGATTTCTCGTTTATATCCGAAGTTGAAGGCGATTTGGACAAATTCTTAAGTTCGTTGCATAATTCATTAAATAACGGACGCCATGCTGAAATCGTAATATATATATATATATATATATATATATATATATATATATATATATATATATATATATATGTGTGTGTGTGTGTGTGTGTGTGTGTGTGTGTGAATTCAAATTCAATTGCTACCGCCAAAAGTAGTTGAGCAATAGTGACGCGTGAAAGACAAAATCACGTTTTTATCTTAATTTTCACCCAAGCCATGCTTGTATGTCTTCCATCAGCAATTGGGGATCTATTCGGTGCAAAATTTAATAAGGCAGCCGAATTGACCAAAGTGAGAACAACACATTAGTAAACTTGACACCACATCTTCACCCGAAATCTTAAAACATTAGGTCTATAAGTCCTTCCTACGAATAAACCACTCACTCTGTTCACATCTTTACAACGTGGGACAATTGCACAATTGTTATTCTAACACAATGCAATCTAAATATTAGTCACGGACTAGCCATCGTACAAATATATTAAGAAGTAATTATGCCATAATATTTGTGAATGAACTTTCTACTTGGAGAGGACTAAACTCATCTCATATTTTCTTTACCGAAACAGTATACCATTCTTTGAACTATAATAGATTTATGTTATCCGTAATAATAAATAAAATATAAATGTTTAAATACAAGATTGATACACAATTTCGTACACAGATTTACAACTTGATGCATCGTCATGCACCCGCGTATGTACAAAAATCGTATGGATAAACATTTGAATCTTTTTATGCCAACAATAGGGATCATATCTTTTGTTATAAAGCGGGCAACTAAATACACATTATCTTTTGCCATGTGTATTGATTTTTCCTTTTTTCCTTTTTGGTCAGATTATTTTGTGCCATGTGCATTGATGGACAGGTGAATTAATTTGCAGCACATACATGGTAGACTGGTAATTAATTGTAACTTCTATTAATTATTTCGCCCACCCAAATTAGGCGACGCGGATATCTATCTTTTAACCAATTGTATAATATTTCATGAGCAAAAATGTTAGGTTTTGAGGTTTGGCTGCAAACATATAACAAATCACATATGTTTCAGTTGAATCAACGGTTTGCTAAAATTCACTGCTCCACACTGTCCCAAAAATAGAACTTTGAGATGAGCCTTTCTCCTGAATGTCAGAATTCTTTAATTTGTTGGTACTATGGTACATGTAAGAAAGGAACCTTTGAACGAACAATTATTTTTAGTCTAAATAGAAACAGCAATGTCCTTGCTCATTGTCGCTCCAACGACTCCTTGGAAAAAACACAATACAGACACACTTTTAATTTATTTTTTTATTTTGGAGGTCAACAGAAAACAAATGAAATATATTTTTATTCGTTCCTAGCGCAGCGGGAAGTGATAAAAAAAGATAAACAACACATTTATTAACAAAACTAGCACACAATGAAATTGAAAAATAATACAGAGAGAAACAAACTATCAGCCAAATAAGGCTTACAACGACTTAAATACTAAAACTCGAAAATATAAAATGATTTCCAATAATTAAAAAAGAATGAGATGACTACGAAAATAAAAATTCAAATTACGAGGATCACTTATCAACAAACGGAAATAATTGCAGTTTTTGGGAATTTAATATTACAAAAATAAGAAATACAAACAATAGTGCAAAAAATCAAAATGAGTGTTCAAACGATGGAATTTATTAGATGTCGAGCATACAACATGACGATGTTCGAGTTTTGCTTGTTATATTGTTTCGGTTGAATAAGAACTCATAATTTGTTAAAATTTTACTAACCGAAAAGCAATACTTGGTCTTGCAACAATCTAGCTTATTTTATTTATGATTAATTAATAAGCACACGGTTGGCACCATACTTAATCATATCATATGTGGGGGCTGGGGAGATATATTCGGTTAGGATCCTCTCCTACATAATATCCAACATCTCCTCCTACACTATCCGGATGATTGCCACGTATCATTTTTAGCATACACCAATAACACACAATTAAACTTCAATCTCTCTTCTCTCTCCAAAACTATGGCTCCCTTTCCATCCCCGATTTGTTTCCTTTTTACCAAAATTACGTCACCCAATTAAGTCAGTTTTTCTCTCACCAAGTAAATACCCAAAAATTTTGTTCCATTCCTTTTATTTATTCAGTTATTTATTTTTATAATAATTCGTTAATAATTTAATATACTAATTTTAAATTTTACTTAATCTTCTCTTACTCTTTCCATAGAGTAAAATTAAATGACGAAAAATCATCTAATATTTCATTTGAATGTAAATTTCATTTTAATATCCTCTTAGTACAAATAGAAGTGTCTAAATGATTAGTGACTTAAGTGGATATAAATAATAGAAAATATTTAGGAGCGTATATAATATCTTTATGACATATTTTCGTGTATATTTAATTTGATTAAATTTAAAATATTTAATAAATTTTAGCTATAGTCGTGTTACTATAGTGTTACTATAGAGTTAGTTTTTTATTTTTTGTATTATATATATATATATATATATATATATATATATATATATATGCTTCTTAAGGTTACCCTAAACCCTGTATATTTATTTTCGATTAAATTTGAAATATTTGATAAATTTTAGCTATAGCCGTGTTACTATAGAGTTAGTTTTTTCATTTTTCGTTTTATATATATATATATATATATATATATATATATATATATATATATTTCTTAAGGTACTTACGTTTTCATGATTTTTATTGTGTTAGAAATACAGTGAAAAAGTAAATAAAAATATTCATATTTGATAATGCAAAAAAACCTTCTCGTGATAAAAGGGAAAAAGAAAATTAGAGGATAAGGCGATATTGAAAATCTTTAATATGAATAACTATGAAAAAAATATTTTATAAATTAGAGGATAAAAAGAAAATATTCAGGTGATAAAAGAAAATATTCATATTTGATAATGAAAACAAAAAATCACATGATAAAAGGATAAAATCTTAACGTGATTTTAGGAATTAGATTTGGTAAAAGGGAAGAAAAAAAAATTGGTGATGGAAAGAGAGCCGTAATTTTGGAGAGAGAAAAGAGATTGAAGTTTAATTGTGTGTTATTTGTGTATGTTAAAAATGACACGTCGCAATCATTCGAATAGTGTAGGAGAAGATGTTGGATATTATGGAGGAGATGATCCTAACCGAGATATATTGGGCAAAAAGGAGCATTGACTACACACAAGATTATGATGTATAGATAAGTTTGTCCGGCAGAATTTAACGAACATGGACGAATTTGAGTTCTTGAACTTTTATAAAATGTTTGACAATAAATCATATTTATCAGTTAAAACTTATAAGCATACTTATTTTCCTTTTTTAATTACATGGAAGAATCAAATCAATCGGCACTCACTTGTTCACAGATTGGAATATATTCTTGTCCGCATCTCTTTTTGCTGTTCGCACACAATAAAGTATAACCTGTACACTTTAAAATTCACCAACCATTACTTATGATATGATTCGAGATATTGTATCTGACCTAAAACTTGGAATATGAACAAAATACACGTCTTTAACTATTTGGCATAGATAAATTATTGTAATGATTAATTTGATTGTTGATTTTTCACTAGTAACAAAAAAGTTATGTAAGATTGATTTATGATAAAAATGATGTCAAAAGACTAAAAGTTTCACTAAAATGTAGCCGGTTTAAATTTTGTGTTGTGAAGCTTAAAGTACTGTGTACATTGGTCTACTATAAAAAGAAAAGTATTATGTCAGTCTACATAGAATTTTGTAAATAAATTGCCTACTTATGTGTAATTGTAAGATAACTCATTATATAATAAAAGACTATAGTGTGACGGCACCCCTAGATGTAGTCTTTTTGATTAACTGAGTAAATAAATCTTTGTGTCTTTTATAACGTTTCGCATATAATTGCATTACTGAGTAAAAGACTTACAATGTTTGGTTAAATATTCGTGCATTCCCTAACGAAGATTTGAGTTAAATCATTATTATTGCAAAATAGAACTTAAAAGATGTCCGGAGTTCTTGAAACAAGTGTAACCGAGATAGCTTACGAAGGTGATATGTTGATTATTACAAATGTTTGTCATGAGGAGAACTTTACTTCTTTGTCTCATAGGTCGATGCCCGTTACATCAGCTTAACATGGTTTGTCGAATTAATGTTATTTGCAAGTTACTGCGTATATAGCCGTGTACTTTAATAATTGTAATTGTAGGTTCCACTACATAAAAAAATAAAAAATTATTTGATATAACAAAATGACATTTTTCTCTGGTAACAATCTCTTTCGAAATATCATTTATACAATTTTAGCACCTTCAGTAGTGTGATTGAGTTAAACATTTCTTATCATACGTTATAACTTATAAGGCTAAATAAAATGTTTTTTTTCTTTTCTTTGTAAGTCAAACGGTACAATATTCAGTTTAATGCAGGTTACGTTATTGAATTGTAATATTTAAGTAGCATATGCTAACTAACATATAACGTATACAATAAATATTTCAGGAGCCAAAAAAAGTAGCCGTTGAACAGTTGGCAGACCGGGACCATCAGTTTCCTAATGCGGGGCCCTGCCGACAAAAACCGAAGGAGTGGGAACCGTGTAATGTATGTGCTTTAATTACCAATTAAACATTACTATTAAATTAAATATTAAGTAACTTAAGTTACACATTTACTTTAATTCTTTAATTACCCCTCCCAAAGCTAATATAATCATCATAATTACTTACCCCCACTTCAAGTCCCCATGACCAAAAAAACGTAAACATCAATCGAATTTAGTTAAAAGACAAAAAACAAAATATAAGTGAAAAAAGAGCGAGCACTCCCCAAAAAAAAATCTAAAAAAAATCCAAAGTTGCTACTATTTTTTCCATTTTATTTATCTCACTCGTCATTTATGCCACACAAGTTACCGACATCTCTCCACACACACACTTCTTCTTTTCTCTCTCTCTCTCTCTCTCTCACTCTTTTTCTTATTTTACTGTAGTTATATATCATATATACGTACAAATCGTGTATCTATAGTGTATGTATGTATAAATGGTGATTGCTTTGTGGTGTAGTTATAATAATGAATATAACTTGAGGAGGCGATCGTGAGAATGTTCTTTGGCTTTGATTCATCTCTGAAGCGATACTATTTACTCTCTGATCCGCAACTCTGAATACTTTTTTTGTGATCTCCTTTTTTTTATGTAACTTTTTTGATTAAATCGTTGAGATTCTGCGTTTCGGTTTGTGGAAGTCCGTACGAGTGCTCAAACGGTTCGTATTTTTTGTTTTTGTGCGTAATTTGTGATGAGAATTGTTCGTTGATGAGTATTAATGGTGAAATTGTGTAGGTTCGTGTTCTGTTTCGCTTTTTTTAGTGTTTATGTGAGCGACGTGTTGTCAGTTTAGAGGCTTTTGAACAGTGGAGATTGGTGAGATTTGTGAACTTTTAGGCAGATAAAATCGTTGTATATAATATGTGTATGTGATGTGATGTATTGTGAAAAACTGTATGTGTTTATATGATGTTGTTAATGTATCTCAGTGTTCCAATTTGATAAGTTCAGTTTTGTTCATCGAATTCAGATCAAATAACTGTTTAATTGTTAGAAAACGTTGTTGATTTTATTACTGAAGAAGAGATTATGTTAATCTTGACATATTATTATCTAAATTGCGCGTGTTACCTGACTTTTACGGTGGATGTGCATTTTGTAATTCACTTTTCAGAGTTGTGAAATTGTAGATTAATTGCCTTGCAGGGGGTTCAGTTGTATCAGTAGAGACGAGAGATGGCAACCTTTGCGGATATAGGGCTTGCAGCAGGAGTGAATATTCTCTCTGCATTGATCTTCTTTATCGTGTTTGCCATCCTAAGGCTTCAGCCTTTTAATGATAGAGTATATTTCCCTAAATGGTACCTCAAGGGTTTGAGGACCAGTCCCTCGCGCTCAGGTGTATTTGCCAGCAAATACGTCAATCTAGACTGGAGGTCGTATATTAGGTTTCTGAATTGGGTACCAGATGCTCTGAAAATGCCTGAGGCGGAGCTAATTGATCATGCAGGACTGGATTCAGCTGTTTATTTGCGAATTTACCTGCTGGGGTAGGCTTGCTTATGTTTTATATCTTTGACTTCGTTCTGCGTTGTTAGCATCAAATTAACAACAAGCATGTGAAAACAATTTACAGATGCTAGATACTACAGAGTTGTACTCCACAACCTACTGTCAGGGTTCTAATAGGTTGTTTAACACGGGGAATTATGGACAGTGTAATTTAATCGAAATTTGTCTTTCAAATTTTAAATCTTAGCTCCTACTTATAGATTGTGTATGTGTAATCAGGGAAGTTGAAGCTTTTGTGGCCAGAGTGGGTGGGCTTGTTGCAAAGTTAATTGACCTTTTTCTGTAATGTTGCGAGCTTAAGGTCAAGATAATCTGGATAAACATAAGTAAATGCTGAATAAATTCAACTTGAAGAGCATGGGCAACTTCATTATTCTAATAAGCTTTAGATTGAAGGTTGAAATTTATTAAATACTCGGCTCTGATAGAGTTGAAGAAAGTACCATCCCTATATTTCACTCAGAGCACATTAAATGGAGTACATGTTCTAAGTTGTCATTGTTGTTTATTGGACCACTTCTTCAATGGTGCTATAAAATGCAACTTTTATAATTACTTAAAGTATGCATTCCTCTTTACACGAAAATAAGCCAAATTATGGACTTAGTATTGAACAGATTAACGATACCTTAGCATACATGAAATTTTAGTTGCTCAGTATATAACTAATTCTGCACATTGATTATGCAGACTTAAGATTTTTGTCCCGGTGACATTGCTTGCATGGGCTGTTCTGGTTCCAGTTAACTGGACGAATAACACCTTGGTAAGGGCTGAAGCAAGGGACAGCCTACAGTTCAGTAACATTGACAAGCTTTCTATTTCAAACATCCCAACTGGATCACTAAGGTGTGGAGCTTCTGTTCCTCTCTGCTATATATTTTTAGAACATGTTTATGAATTGTGACTGTTAACTATTTTCTTGTCCCGTGGAATTGTCTATAGTTGTTTTGGGCTCGTCTTAGGTTTGGTTGGTTCTGAGCTATCTTGAGGCAATTTAAGGTTCCACTTTAAGATTTTTCGAATTTAATGAAGACAAGATGACATAATTTTGAAGACAAGATGACATAATTCTTGATAGTGTTAGGGGCAATGTTATGAATTTTTTTGTCTCCCACTTTGTTTAAGCATAGAAAATAGAGCTGTGACCCAGAACAGAGATGTGAGTCAAAACGCAAATGTGTAACTAATGAAAGAAAACCGGAATCCACCAGAGTTGGAATATAATTCCGATTTCAACAATGGATAATCAAAAGGCATGAATAATGACTTTAAACGGATATATAGTACTTAAAGTAACTTCTTTTGAAAAGGAAACAAAATCTAAACAAAAATCTAGAAAATTTGAAAATTAAAAATTAAAACTGTTTTTGGGCCTGAAATTGAAGGGACCAAGGGTAGATCACGTCAAGACGTCCAACTTGATATATTATGAGCCCAAAATAGAGCACTGGATCAAAAGATATGGTGCTTTTTGTGCCAGCCTATTTATATTGCGAAAATCTCCAAATTTCGGGCCTCTTGTCAGTTGTCTCCATGAAATTGGCATCGGGGTGCTGAAAAACGAGTGGCATTTTGTGTTATTAGATGCCAGGAATAACACTTTTTTTCACTAATTATCAGTTTGCATAAGCAATGATATTGGGGATTCTGTCTTATGATTGCATATCTGCGTCCACGCCTGGGGATAAATTTCATCAATACTCAAGCTGGGGTGGACTGAGAAATTGAGAATTCTGTAGTCCCTCCAAATAGAAGGGCTCCGAGGGTTAAGCCTATTCTGGTCCAGAAAAGAAGGATTTTGGATCCTTCACAAATACATGGAGACGAGACCTTTTCTTTTTCTTCCTTTGGGAGCCTATTTTGCTTCATTTATTTGTTATTTGTTTATTTTAGGACTAGAGATTATTATTGTGTTATTGCTAGTTAGCCATGTCTGCTGATGATTGAACAATTAAATATCATGTTATAAGTGTAAGCTTGGTAATGTCCATTTTACAGGTTCTGGACTCATGTGGTAATGGCCTATGCCTTTACCATTTGGACATGCTACAGTTTACGCAAGGAATATGAAATAATTGCTGAAATGCGCTTGCACTTTCTTGCTTCTGAAAGACGTCGTGCCGATCAATTCACGGTAAGATGCGTTAACTCGCTGATATTTCTTCTGGAATGCTGTAAACTGAGATACAGTTTCCAATTGCAAAATGATTCACACAAGTGTATTTCAAAGTTAACTGAATGCTATAAATCCTTTATTACTTACTTGTGCAAATCCCATTTGCTGCTGTGGAACTAAGTTTTTGAATATGGAGTGCTCCCTTTCTTTGTTTTTTGCAACCTTCTGGATTTTCATACCGAGTTTCATTACCATCAAGTAAAGATTTTTTAGCACCCAGACAATTTAGACCTATTGGTTCTTAACCTTCTATAGTGGCTTTAACTATAATACTGTCATGGAATCATTCCAAATCAGCTTCATGGTCAGTGTAAATTAACTTCTTCTTTTTGTGTGTGTGTGTGTCTGTAAAGATGGGATTTACAGATGCTCGAGCTATTGGCTTGAATTGACTTTGAGAAATGAATGCGGTACTATATCCTATGGGGATAATAATATTAATTTTATATCCATCATTGTTATTTGGCTTGTTTGTATTTTCATGGAGATGGCTTGCTGTCAAAATATGCTAACAACTTTTAGTGGCTTATTTCCCTAAATGTTGTTTTTCTGTCTACTTTATTTTCTCATGTAGCTACTGGGTGTCGAAACTTGATTTTGCACAGGTACTTGTTAGAAATGTGCCACCAGACACTGATGAAACAGTGAGTGAATGCGTGGAGCACTTTTTCTTGGTCAACAGTCCCGATCATTATCTGACTCATCAGGTTTATCTCATTCTTGACTGGATAACATATTGTGTTTTTGTGTGCAAAGTCAATCACATTGGGACTTCTGCTGGATTAATCTGTGGGGACATTTGTCTCTTTCTTTGGGTGTAGTGGTTTGATTTATTGGCTATGCTTTTTATTTCTTTCTATATGCAAGTGACTCTATGTTTTTTTTTTCCTTTTATTATTTTCTAGTTCATTTATGTATAAAATAACTTTTGGCAGTCAGTGTACTGATAATCCTCTTTCATATAATTGTTTCATTCTTCTTTTGTAAACCTGTGCATCTTTGAGGAGAAGTGAACAGTGTTCTTTCCAAAGTAGGAACAGTTTTTACGCAAGCTTTAATATCAAAATGCTATTTTTTTATTTTTTTTTTCAGTTTTTCATCATTAAATGTCTTGTAGTTGACTGTAAATGAAGATTGGGTGGGAGAAGTTAAATATTGTGTAGCAAGGATACAAATTATTTTTCATCAGGGTTGCTATTTGTTGAATTCTAGGAAGCAGCACGTGTCATTCACCCAATTCCTGGGTTTCTTTTTCTTTTACTTGAGGATACTTTTGTTTTTACACATCATGGTAAGAGGATATGTTTCTGCTACTAACATTTTGTCAGGATGCACTAGTGGCATCTAATGACCCATTCGTGGCACATACTGTTTTGTAAATCGAAATGTGCTTTTGGAAACAAGGGAAACGGTTTAATAAAGAATATGAAAAAGAATCATCTCACACTTATTATGCCTGCAATAACCTCTTCATTTGTCTGGCCAGAGACGTGCTTTTATCAATTCGTCAGCTTTTGTCTCCACCTAGTAAATTCCAGATTTTCCGTTGTCTGTGCGTGTATCTATTGTGTGTATTTTTTAAGTCTAACTAAGCTTCTTCTTTCTTAGCAAAGAAAATTGAAGGAATATGAGGATGCATATAATTTCTTATGCATTTTTTATTGTGAACATATGTCTTTTTTCTGGCAAGTTGTTATTGCAGGTTTCTGGTCATTGTCATGTCTTATGTTTGGGTTGATCCTTCATTAATAAAAGAACAGATGTATCTGGGCTTACTGACATCTATTGTTGATTAATACTCTTCTATATGCTACATTCTTCATATCTCAGTAAATATATACAGGTTGTAGTCAATGCCAATAAACTTGCAAAACTGGTCAAGCAGAAGAAAAGCAAAGAGAATTGGCTGGACTATTACCAGCTGAAATATTCTAGAAACCAATCAAAAAGGCCTCTTAAAAAGGTACTGTAATGTGTTAAAAAAGAAAAGGTGTTGTCTTGCTCATTGGTTTGAGGGATATTTCTATCTCAACTTTGATGTAATCACATCAGTCAAATTGGCAATAACACCATTTCATTCAAAACTGACAGACTGGTTTTCTTGGCCTTTGTGGAGAGAAAGTTGACGCAATTGATTATCAGACGGCTGAAATCGAGAGACTATCCAAAGAAGTAAGTGCAAGTACTCCTTGTTATCCACCATGCATATGTCTTTACATGTTTACAGAGTTTCAGTTAACAACAAACAGAAAGCCACGTTGTCTGTCTTCTGAGGCATAATTATTCTTGCTCTGTTCAAATTTTGCAATCATTATTTTACTAATTCCATCCTACTACAGCTAATGGTAAGTAAGTGATGCATGCTTGCAGATAGTCATCCTTCTCTAAAATGCGAACCGAAGTATAGAATGTGAACCGAAGAATAGAAAGTGTTAAGATAAATCCTCTATTTGTGTGTTTGGTTAAGTGAGATAGTCGTTGAAATGAAAAAAAAAAGTGAATGTTAGTATGTTAGCGCAACTTGAGCCAAGGTCTTGCTGTTAGTTGCTTATATTAAAATATATTTTCCCAGTAATTGTGATAGTTATGTACTAAGGAGAATGAAAGTTAGAGTCGCGGTTCCTAATATAGGAATTAGGAAAAGAGATCTCCTTTCTCCAAATCTCTGTTAGGCTGCTCTTTCCGGCAGTATCCATGCAATTGTAGTTAACTTTTTTCAAACTTAGTTATCATGACAAGAAGCACGTCAAGTTTGCCCTTTGTAATCAACTTTTAAAAAAAATTGTCATCATATCAAGAAGCATGTCATTGGAAGCATAAATAAGTTTTCGTTAACATCTGGAGATTCAACAACTACTTACATTGTTCATAAGAAAAACTACTTATATTGATTTTGTAAGTAGTCTACAGGCACATATTACTGAATGGATCACTAGTTTCGACTGCTACAATTATGAAATCTAACATGCTCTCTCTCTCCCTCTCTTCCTCAAAATATAGCAATTCATCCTTATTTCTTTATTTATATTGAAGTCCCACAATTATATGCAGATAGCTGAAGAGCGTGAGAGGGTAAAAACTGATCCCAAGTGCATCATGCCAGCTGCTTTTGTCTCCTTCAAAACTCGATGGGCTGCTGCTGTGGCTGCACAAACACAGCAATGCAGAAACCCAACTTTGTGGTTAACCGAGTGGGCTTCAGAGCCACGTGATGTGTACTGGGAGAACCTGGCAATTCCATTTGTTTCACTGACAATTAGAAGGCTTATTATTGCCGTTGCCTTTTTCTTCCTCACTTTCTTCTTCATAATTCCCGTGACTATCGTGCAATCCATTGCAAATATTGAGGGTATTGAAAGGAGGGCACCATTTCTGAGGCCAATAATTGAAGTGTGAGTATGTCTTTCAGAACTATTTACACCACTGAACGGGTTTACCCTGTCATACCGGGTAGGGTCCAACTTGACCGGGTCTTATTAGGGCAAGGGTCTGGGTCGAGACCTTTACCCTGTAAAATTTATTTCTATGGTTTACACAGGGTCTGAACATAGTCTTGTTTTGATCAATTGTTAGCTTTCTTTTCCTCGTTAAGTTTCATTTTGTACAGGGAGAAGACAGCTTTCTCCAGATCTAATACATTCTAACGATTGCAAAGCAAGTAGATCGTAGATGAGAGAAGGGATATATTCTTCTAAGATAATATTGCACTGGAAGCTTTGATATCTTCATGAAATGATATTTCTTCGATGTAGTGCATTGCTATCAAACTTTTCTGTGTTCCAGCTTCCCTTTCCTTCTAGCCTGTAGGCTGTAGAAATGGATTACTTTTTATTGGTAATCCTGTTGAAACGAAATGCCATGCTTCAGTTGGTTGTAGTTATAAATGCAAGGATTTCTTTTGGTTCTCTCTACGCAATTAGATTAGTTTGTCATTGCATATTACTGCTTTGTGCGGTTCCCAACTTTTCATTTACCATTAATAGCCTTCTTGTTATGCAGACCCTTTATCAAGTCTTTAATACAAGGAGTTTTACCCGGGATTGCTTTGAAGATCTTCCTCATAGTGCTGCCATCAATATTGATGATGATGTCAAAATTTGAGGGTTTTTCAACAATATCATCTCTGGAGAGAAGATCTGCCTTGAGATACTATCTTTTCAACTTCATAAATGTTTTCCTCGTGAGTGTAATAGCGGGAACTGCGTTTGAACAACTTAACTCTTTCCTTCATGAGTCTCCAAGTCAGTAAGTCAATAACCCAGCGCTCTATGCATTTTAAAAAGTGACTGCAATGGTTTAATGTTCTATCTGTTCAAGATTGAATTCATTTTTCTTATACCATCAATCTTTTATGTATTAGATGGTGGAAGGACTTCTAATTGGTTTATTGGCATTCGAAAAATGCAATTAATTTCTGTTGTTCTCCGGATATAATACCTGTCACAGAGAAACTCTTCTATCAAATTCTGATAGTCTTTATTCATTACTATTTGCGGCAGAATCACTACAACAATTGGTGTTGCTATCCCTATGAAAGCAACTTTCTTCATTACGTATGTGATGGTTGATGGATGGGCTGGTGTTGCGGGGGAGATCATGAGACTAAAACCACTGATTATCTTCCACCTAAAGAATTTCTTTCTAGTGAAGACTGAAAAGGACAGAGAAGATGCAATGGATGCGGGAAGCATTGGTTTTAACACGGGCGAGCCTCAAATACAGTTGTATTTTCTTCTAGGCCTCATATACGCTGTTGTGACACCGGTTTTCCTTCCCTTTATATTGGTCTTCTTTGGCCTGGCATATGTGGTATTCCGCCATCAGGTAAACTATGTTTGCCGCTCACTTCTCTCACTGGACTTGCCTTTCGTTTTACTTAGCAACACACTTAGCAACACACATGGGTTCTGAGATGATACCTATTTTTCTTATGCAGATCATAAATGTTTACAACCAAGAATATGAAAGTGCCGGAGCATTTTGGCCAGATGTCCACGGACGTATAATTTTTGCCCTCATCTTCTCACAGCTAGTCCTGATCGGATTAATGAGTACAAAACAAGCCGCTTCTTCTGGGCCATTCCTTCTCGCGCTTCCGGTGTTGACCTTCTTTTTCCATAGGTTCTGCAAAGGCCGATATGAACCAGCTTTTGTTAAATATCCTCTACAGGTTCTTAGCAATTACCAGTTTATATCACTTGTGAGATAATGGCAGAAAACAGTCTTATTTGTAAGATGCAACAAAAAAACCCCTTAGAAAAAAGTAGAGAGGCCAAAAACCTCCCATCTTATTTTTTACACGGGGGTTTCTTTTTGCCTCTTACTGTAACACAGTGGTTTATTTTTCCCAAAAACTTGTTAATTATTATTACACATTTTTTTTAAAATAAGTTTTACTCATCCCCACTTCTTTTCCTCTTCCAGGAAGCCATGATGAAAGATACTCTTGAACGTGCAAGAGAACCAAACCTGGACTTGAAAGCCTATCTCGAACGTGCTTATGTTCATCCAGTTTTCAAAGATGACGAAGATGATGAAGAAGATGTCGATTTCATTAAAAAAGTAGATGGAAGTTCGCTAGTACCTACAAAGCGACCGTCGCGAAGAGGTACACCCGTGCCAAGCAAAATCGGTGATACGTCTTCACCATCTTCACTACCAGATGGCATCGTTCCTCCTCGAGAGTCTTGAATGTTGAACTCATCTGTTTCCACGAGGTAATTTGCAAGTTCAGTGCCAAAGCTGAGGTAGAATGATGATGATGTAAATTAGACAGAGTAAGTATGTAAATTTTCTTGTAAGGTACAAAGTAGAGTAAATGAGATGCATATGCGTAGACCTGCACCAAGTTTGTATGGTTTGGCATGCTTCTTTGTTCTAGTAGATGAAGTTATATGGAAATTGCGATTGAGCTTTCGGCTTTCGTAGATTGGATATTTTACTCATTTAGCAATGACGGAAGATTAGGATATCACGGAAAGCTCGGAAATTTCTTTGTGCTAGTCTTCCTCTTCCTCTTTACGTTTCATTTTATATATTCCGTATAGATTGAGGATAATGTCCGTCACTTTTAATGAAAATAAACAAATTAGATGAAGGGCACAAGCCACTACTTGAAGTCTTGAACTCTTTACTTCTCCATGTACTTCTCGGCCAAATTTGATCATGCCTTTAGGTGTCCTGACAAATTTGCCAAATGAGATCTTAGGTCATGTTACTACTACTAAATGTTAGAATAGGATTTTAGAATATGTAATCATTGGATTTATGCGAAGAAACGAATCTTACAATAACCAATTTAAGTGAAAATCCATTGCAAGTACTTTTGAGGTAGATTCACACTCAGCTTGAGGGCGAAGTAAGAAGCGAATACAAACTTTTCCCTAAATTAGAAGAGACAGTGCTTATTAATGAAGGAATTATTATTTGATTAAAGTGCCAATAGTAGCATTCATATTTTTATACTAAAACTATGCACTAATTACACGTAGCACAAAATAAATACTAAACTAACAATAATGTTGCCATGTTGCCAGGCTTTCCCAAAAGTCAATCACAATTTCGAATTTGTCAATGATTTGAATGACACGTCTCCATAACAAATGAGTATCAAAGTTTTGATTATGTGAATATTTCAACCTACTAAATACTAAAACTATATGTAAGCTTCTAGAATTTTACAAAGTTTTTTTAAATTTATCTTGATAGCAATTATTGCAATGGACATGAAAAAAAATATCTTTTAATTTCGTTTTCACCGAATCTAATAACTTCCGATTTTGTCTACGTGCCCGAACTACTAGTTCTGATAATAGTTTACTATAAGTAGAAAAATAATAAACCAGTTAAATCATTAAATCCAAAAACCACTTTTAGAAATAAAAGAAAAACCCCACGGAAGCGTCAAAAACGACGTCGTTTAGCGTCTCCTTATTTTGCTTAAACGTCACAGCAGCAAGCAAAGCAAAACAAACGCAAGTAGTGAAGCACCACCTATAATAACAAACACCGCTACAGCACCCAAATTTTCAACTTCACCACCATTTTTTAGCTGCAGATTTACATGTATTGGTCCTTGTATTCTACAATAATTGCATAAAATACACTGTTTTTTCTGTTCTGTTCACTATAGTGTGTATTATATTATATGTTGAATTACAGCAAGAGTAGAAGGAGGCGCAAAAAATTCGTTTAGTTAGGGTTTTTATGGCGAAGAAGGCAACAGCACCGGTGAGACCGGGCCTGTCGATGCGCCACGTGTTGTGTTTGGGTTGGAAGATGGTGATTGTAGTGTCACTTGCTCTGTGCGTGTTGGCTTTTATTAGAATCCAGCATTATACAGTTTCTAGTACTGCTTCTTCACCTGTTGTGAAGATTAGATCTCGTGCTCTGGCCGATGATTTTATCGGTAATCGTAAAGTGGCGTTTTTGTTCTTGGTTAGGAGGAATTTGCCGCTCGATTTTCTGTGGGAGAGTTTTTTTGAGGTGACTTTTAGGGTTTTGAGATTTTGTGTGAGTAATGTTATGTTGTGTTTGAGTTTTTGGTGTTTTTGCTATTGTGCAGAATGTGGACAGGGCGAATTTTTCGATATATGTACATTCGGAGCCTGGTTTTGTGTACGATGAGTCCACCACGAGATCGGCTCTGTTTTACGACCGGCAGCTGAAGAACAGCGTGAAGGTAGTTCCGCTCGTGTTGATTATAGTTTTGTTGAGGTGAAGTGTGTTGGGAACAAGTTGAGTTTTTGCGTTTGATTGATTGATGGATGGGGTGCAAAGAATAATGGACTAAACAGAAGTTTCGTGTTACTCCTTTCGATCTTTTTTAACGTGAAATAACAACTTATCAGGGTTTTTCCTTGATGACATGTACATCAGTGAACTTCTATTTTCCATATTGCTTCAATGGATTGATTTGGGGGTGGTGTGTAGGTAGCTTGGGGAGAAGCAAGCATGATTCAAGCAGAGAGGTTATTATTTGATGAAGCTCTTCGTGATCCCGCAAATCAGAGATTTGTTCTCTTATCAGACAGGTCTTTATTCTGAATCCCCAACAACATTTTTTCCATGCATGTATATGTGCTTATGCTGTATGTCGTGCTCAGTTTGGTGTGTGATGCTATGTAAGAGTAGATTATATTGCTATATTACTGAAATTGTTGATAAAGGAGCGCCAATCATTGAGGTTGCTGAAACTTTTCTACTGCATCGTCTAAGCCTTTTGGTGCTTAAAGAGATAGATTAGGTGAAAGTCACAGGGATCCAGCTTGAACCAAGTTAACTTATCTGCAATAATGAGGGTAATCTTAGTTTAAATTTGAGCTCCCAAAAAGTGAAGATAGAGTTTAGCTATATGGATTTTAAAGATGTAATTAGGATAAATACTTTTCATCAAGTTTTTTGCTTCATTTATCTTGGGCACTGTAGTCATCCATGTCATTGCATAACCTGCACCATCTTTTGCTATAATTCACTAAAAAGTTGAGCCAGTTTTTGGACGAATTTGTCGCGTGACCTATTATTTGGAGAGAAAATTTGTTCCTTTTCTTAGTAATCCTGCTTGAGCTCTTAGTGATTTCTTTTGGGCTCTCGCTTAAGTATTAGTTTAGTTATTGTTCGTTTTGAATATTTGATTTACTTAATCATGAAAACGATTTGCTCTAACTTTTTTATTTCACATTTATCAGTTTATTTGGTTCAGTTTATTTTTGTTCACCTTATTTAATTTTAGGCTGCAGCTTGAGTATTGATAATTGTCTGACATTAGATGTTTCAATTCAACAGTTGCGTTCCTTTGTACAACTTCAGCTATATTTACACCTACCTGATGGGTTCTCCTAAGAGTTTTGTGGACAGGTAGTTAATTGAACTTGTATGTAGCCTGATGGACTTCATTTGTCTTGGCAGCATACTATAGTTTGAACAAAAAATGTTTTGATAACTTTGCGGTATTTCAGGTGATGTTATGTATAAGTTAACTCTATTTGTATTTCCTTGTTCCAGCTTTTTTAATAGAAACGATGAACGATATAATCCGAAGATGTCACCAGTTATACCTAAGAAGAAATGGCGGAAAGGGTCACAGGTATTGTAGTTCAATGCCAAACGGAACCAATGCCTATTGTTTTTATTCTTCACGGACCCACAACTGCTAACAGAAAAGAAAATTAGGAACTCGTCCAACTTTGGTTTCAACTTTATTAATAGAACTGGGAGTTTCTATTTGCCAAATTGGTTAGTAATTTTCATACGAACTGAGTAGGTGATCGGTAAGCTCACTTTCCGTCCCTCGAATGAAATTCTCAAGATCCGCCTAGCAAGTAACTGAAAATGCATTTAGATATGACTGCTGATTCCCCGGTTATGCAGTTACCTTGAAAAGGTTTTGGTACATATGAATCTTACCGTTTTAATTATTTCAGTGGGTTGCGCTGGTCCGAAGTCATGCTCAGCTTATTGTAGATGATGAAACTGTATTTCCAGTCTTCAGGAAGTTTTGCAAGGTACAAGTTTAATTTATTCCAAGTGCTCTAGTACATTTTATGTTGTTTTCATCTTGTTTGTCGGGTCCGTTTCAGTATAAACTGAGATTTTCAATGTTAGATTCTTATCTGTTCAAATAAAGCTTCTGAAATATCCTTTTTAGCAGCATCTTTCTGCTATAAAAATACGGCCTATCCCCATTATCAATTCTATCCCAGATAAAGCTCGTGGTTGCTAGTTGTAGTTAGTGGTTTCTTTCTATGACATCATAAAGAAGTAAAAAGAAGAATTAAGTCTAGTGTTTGTTAACTAAGGCACTTGGCTTGAATATCTAAACGTAAACCTACTCCAGATAGGTGCCATTTATGATGAATACAAATGGACTTTATTTGGACAGAAACTTATAAACTTTTGTGCTTTTCAGAGACGGCCGCCGGTTGATGCTAGTCTGGGCAAGAAGAATCTTGTGAGTACCTTCATTTCCAGTTCATAAAGATGGTTAATTTGTATATATGTTTCATTTTCATGGTTTAATACTGCCTTTTGAGTTCTATTTTCATAAAATTTTGGCTGAATGTCATTGGAATTGGATGCAGAAACTTCAGAAGCAGCATGATTGTATACCAGATGAACATTATGTTCAGACCTTGCTTGCGGTAAGCAAATGTGTCTTCTTAATTACACGTTGCTTTGTCCTGGAACTTCCGCTAACTGCTAGTTACATAATCATCTGTTCTGTTGGGATAGATGAATGATCTGGATGCTGAGCTTGAACGTAGAACGGTGACTTACACCTTATGGAACCAATCAACGACAAATACAGAAAATAACGCTTGGCATCCTTTTACATTTGGATATCGGACTTCAGGGCCTCAACAAATAAAACAAATAAAGGTTTATGGCAGCTGCTCTCCTGTTGCTATATTCATGCTTTGTGTGACTCTATATCTTGTTTGAAATGTGCTGTTGAGTTCTGACTGCTGATTTAATTTGTTTGTGCCGATGTTCGTTGCAGGATATTGACCATGTATACTATGAAACAGAGTTCAGAACAGAATGGTGCAGCAATAATTCCACATCTGTTCCCTGTTTTCTATTTGCAAGGAAATTTTCTCGAGGAGCTGCCATGCGTCTTTTAAGTCTAGGAATAGTTGGCAACTTTGATGTCTCTGCATTACTTGAAAAGGACAACGAATAGAAGAGAGTTTTCGTGTCGTCGCCTCAGCATTACTTGAGCCACCGCCGTGAACTTCACCAGTTTTCTGGTCAATAGTGTCTGATGACAGTTCATCTGCAGCTAACTTAGATAGGAAAATTTACTTGAGCGGAGGAGTTTTAGCATATACGTATATCTAGTTTCAGAAACATTATGATATTATTAAACCACGTACAGAAGTCTGTTCAAACGTAGATTAGTGAATATAATTCAAAAAATTATTCTTTGCACATCGAGATCATTTATGGGTCCAAACTTTATGGTACTGTAAACTGAAACTTCTTATGAATGGGGTCCAAATGGAATAACTAGACCTCAAGATTCTCATCTTTAAAGCATATCAGAATCGAATGCTAGCTCTTCATGTTCTGAAGAGAATTAACTTACTGTACAATGACTTTTCAAAAATATTATAATTATTGTGTCAAAAATTATAGTTATAATCCCACACTAAGCACGCGTACCTTTTATATTCATTACCTCCATAGTTCATAAACACACACTTAGAAAGTCAAGATAATAAGCAATATCAAAATGGTCCAGGATTAATATAAACACTTTTAAAAAGAATTAACTTACTGTCCAATGTTCAAATAACTATTATTATATAATTCCACGCTACGCGCACGACCTTTTATATTAACTACCTCCACAACCCATAAACACACTCAGTGCACATTTAAAATATTATTACAACACGAAATAATATAAATTTGATTGACAAAGTCAACTGTGGTTTGCCCCCAACAGTAGATCAATGTACAAATTCGTCCATCTTTGCTATTAAGTATTAATTACATGTAAATTCATGCGTAAAATAAGTTCTAACAATATTTCTTTTTCCTTAAGCCATAGATCAATGAGAAGGTTTTAGTCTTAATTTTCAGTCTTGTAATAATTAGGGTTATTTGTGCCTTTCAAAAATTACAAGTCTTTTTTCACTCTTAGGTCCAAAACATATTATTATTATTTAAATAAAAACAATTCTTTGATAGCCCAAATTCATAAATCTGTAATAAAAGTAACTACAAAATTTGGAGTAAAATTAAGATGATAGAAAAGCAAAATCTAGGTATTACAAATTTGTTCTTGAACTTTATTTCAAACGGCAGAAGACATGTTACACATTTCAGTTTCTAGAAGATTCATCGGTCTTATTAGTTATTATGGGTTTAAAGTGCCAATAGTTGCAAATATACTAATTATGCAGTAATTAAATCTAATATAAAGAAATATTAAAACTAAGTATCCATGTGCCAAGTTGCCTGCCTTTCCGCAACAAGAGCAAAAAGTCAATAACTATTCGGCATTTCTTTTTATTATGAGTATCAAAGTTTTGATTTGTATGCTGAGTAGTCAAAAAATAAAATATTTCTATATTTTCGAAGAAATGTGCGATCATTCATATTAGTGACAACTGTCAAGTAATATTTCGATATTGTTGAAGAAACGTCTAAAAAAATAAATCATGGATGAAAGTTTAATTAATTATGATGTATACTTTGAGAGGCTAAATAGTATAAACTCTTTGAAATGTTTCGGAAACAATAAGAATTCTTCATGAGATAGACGTGAAAACTATTTATTCATTTCGTTTTAACACATTTATAGACGTGAAACCTATTTTGCGTATTCCATTTTCATACAGTTATAGACGTGAAAACTACTTATATATTTCGTTTTCACACACTTATATAATAAATCATAAATCAAAGACTATGTATAGTATAAAAATAGAACCCATAGATGCATCGAGACGACGTCGTTTGTGTCTTCCATACCAGTTTGAACTTTGAACGTCACAGCAGCAAGCAAGTATTGAAGCATTTGCATGTTTTGCATAAATTAACTGCAGTTTTGCATGTTTTTCAACAATATTGCATATAGAAAATACTGCTTCACCGTTCACTATATTGTTTATATGTTCGTTTCTTGTTGATGAAAAATACTGTTTTTATATGTTGAATGACGACATGCAAACCGGTTGAACTCGTTCGTTAAGGTTTATGTGATCGTCTATGGTGAAGAAGGTAACAGCATCGGTGAGACCGGTGCTGTCGATGCGCCACGTGTTGTTTTTGGGTTGGAAGCTGGTGATCCTAGTGTCTCTTGCTCTGTGCGTGTTGGCTTTTATCAGGATCCAGCATTACTCTCAGCCTATATTCTCGTCTGCTTCAGCTGTTCTGAATATTAGATCTCGTGCTTTGGCCGATCATTTTATTATTCGGAATCCTAAAGTGGCGTTTTTGTTTCTGGTTAAGAGGGACTTGCCTCTCGATTTTCTGTGGGAGAGGTTTTTCGAGGTAACTAGGAGTTATTTGATGTTATTAAGTAATGTTATGTTGTATTTGAGGTTTTTGAGTTTTGGTGTTTTTGATATTGCAGAATGTGGACAGGGCGAATTTCTCGATATACGTACATTCGGAGCCTGGTTTTGTGTACGATGAATCTACGATGGTATCGGCCCTGTTTTACGACCGGCAATTGAAAAATAGTATCAAGGTGAAGTAAGTTGGGAACAAGTTGACTATTTGGAGTTTTGATTGATGAGATGTGGTGTACATGAATTCATAATTAAGATTACTTGGGTCGATCTTTTGAACCTGAAATAACATTTGGAGGTGGCGGTGTAGGTGGCTTGGGGAGAAGCAAGCATGATTCAAGCAGAGAGGTTATTATTTCAAGAAGCTCTTCGCGATCCCGCTAATCAGAGATTTGTTCTCTTATCAGACAGGTCTTTGTTCTGAATCCCCAACAACATTTTTTCCATGGTATATTTGCTTATGTTGTATGTCGTGCTGAGTTTGGTGTGTGATGCTATGTAAGAGCGCCAATCATTGAGGTTGCTGAAACTTTTGTACAGCGTCGTCTAAGCCTTTTGGTGCTTAAAGAGATAGATTAGGTGAAAGGCACAGAGATCCAGCTTGAACCAAGTTAACTTATCTGCTATAATGAGGGTAATCTTAGTTTAAATTTGAGCTCCGATAAAGTGAGATAGAGTTTAGCTATATGGATTAAAGATGTAATTAGGATAATACTTTTCATCAAGTTTTTTGCTTCATTTATCTTGGGCACTGTAGTTATCCATGTCATTGCATAACCTGCTCCATCTTTTGCTAGAATTCACAATGAGAATCGCGTGACATATTATATGGAGAGAAAATTTGTTCCTTTTCTTAGTAATCCTGGTCGAGTTCTTTGTGATTTCTGTTTGACCTCTCGCTTAAGTGATAATGTAGTTATCGTTCGTTTTGAATATTTAATTTAGTTAATCATGAAAACGATTTGCTCTAACTTTTTTATTTCACGTTTATCAGTTTATTTGGTTCGCCTTATTTAATTTTAGGCTGCAGCTTGAGCATTGATAATGGTCTGACATTAGATGTTTCAATTTAACAGTTGCGTTCCTTTGTACAACTTCAGCTATATTTACAGCTACTTGATGGGTTCTCCTAAGAGTTTTGTGGACAGGTAGTTAATTGAACTTGTATGTAGCCTGATGGACTTCATTTGTCTTGGCAGCATACTATAGGTTGAACAAAAAATGTTTAGATAACTTTGTGGTATTTCAGGTGTTGTTATGTATAAGTTAACTATACTTTGTATTTCCTTGTTCCAGCTTTTTTAATAGAAAAGATGAGCGACATAATCCGAAGATGTCACCAGTTATACCTAAGAAGAATTGGCGTAAAGGCTCACAGGTATTGTTGTTCAATGCCAAATGGAACCAATGTCGATTGTTTTTATTCTTCACGGATGCACAACTGCTAACAGAAAAGAAAAAAAATTAGGAATTCATCCAACTTTGGTTTCAACTTTATTAATAGAACTGGGAGTTTCAATTTGCCAAATTGGTTAGTAGTTTTCATTCCAACTGAGTAGGTGATCGGTAAGCTCACTTTCCCCACTCGAACGACATTCTCAAGATCCTCCTAGCAAGTGACTGAAAATGCATTTAGATATGACTGCTGATTCCCTGGCTATGTAGTTACCTTGAAAAGGTTTTGGTACATATGAATCTTACTGTTTTAATTATTTCAGTGGGTTGCGCTGGTCCGGAGTCATGCTCAGCTTATTGTAGATGATGAAATAGCTTTTCCAGTCTTCAGGAAGTTTTGCAAGGTGCAAGTACATTTATATTGTTTTCATGTTGTTTGTCGGGTCCGTTTCAGTATAAACTGATATTTTTCAATGTCTAGATTCTTATCTGTTCAAATAAAGCTTCTGAAATATCCTTTTTAGCAGCATCTTTCTGCTATAAAAATACGGCCTATCCCCATTAACAATTCTATCCCAGATAAAGCTCGTGGTTGCTAGGTGTAGTTAGTGGTTTCTTTCTATGACATCATAAAGAAGTAAAAAGAAGAATTAAGTCTAGTGTTTGTAACTAAGGCACTTGGCTTGAATATCTAAACGTAAACCTACTCCAGATAGGTGTCGTTTATGATGAATACATTTGAACTTTATTTGGACAGAAACTTATAAGCTTTTGTGCTTTTCAGAGACGGCCGCAATATGATGCTAGTCTGGGCGAGAAGAATCTTGTGAGTACCTTCATTTCCAGTTCATAATGATGGTTAATTTGTTTATATGTTTCATTTTCGTGGTTTAATACTGCCTTTTGAGTTCTATATTCATAAAATTTTGGCTGAATGTCATTGGAATTGGATGCAGATACTTCAGAAGCAGCACAATTGTATACCAGATGAACATTATGTTCAGACCTTGCTTGCGGTAAGCAAATGTGTCTTATTAATTACACGTTGCTTTGTCCTGGAACTTTCGCTAACTGCTAGTTATATAAACATCTGTTTTGTTGGCATAGATGAATGACCTGGATGCTGAGCTTGAACGTAGAACGGTGACTTTCAGCTTGTGGATGCAACCCAGGAGAAGGACAGGAAATACCACTTGGCATCCTTTTACATTTAGCTATCAGACTTCAGGGCCTCAACAAATAGAACAAATAAAGGTTGATTGCAGCTGCTCTCCTGTTCCTATATTCATGTTGTTTTGTTATTTTCTTTACCTTGTTTTGAACTTTGCTGTTTGGTTCTGGCTGCTGATTTAATTTGTTTGTACCCTTGTTCTTTGCAGGATGTTAAAGCTGTATACTATGAAACAGAGTCCAGAGTAGAACGGTGCAGCAATAATTCTACATCAGTTCCCTGTTTTCTGTTTGCAAGGAAACTTTCTCGAGGAGCTGCCATGCGTCTTTTAAGTCAAGGAATATATTAGACAACTTTGACGACTCTGCATTACTCGAAAAGAACAAGGGATTGTAGAGTGTTTTTTGTGTCTCAGCATTACGCCGTGAGCTTTGCCAGTGTTCTGGTCACTAGTATTTGATGTCCTAACAGCCCTGACAGCCCCAGCTTAGATAGGAAAAACTTACTTGAGCAGAGGAGTTTTAGCATATACATATATCTAGTTTGAGAAACATATTGAAATTACTACATTAAGTACAGAAGGCTGTTCAAACGTAGATTAGTGAATATAATTCAAAAGATTATTCTTTGCACGTTGGGATCATTTATGCATCAAAAGTAGTTTAGCTTTATGGTTACTGTAAAGTGTAAACTGAAACTTCTAATTAATGGAGTCCAAATGGAATAACTAGATCTCAAAATTCTCATCTTCAAAGCATTTCAGCATCAAATGCTTGCTCTTCATGTTCTAAAGTAAATACAAATTTCTTAGTATTATCGGTTAAATTTTTCAGTATGGAAACTATCTCTGCATATTGAGGATGTGAATTGTGTCGCGTATAAAATGGGGTAACCGTCCCCTGCATTTCTATAGAACTCCAACCCGGAAGTTTCTTTAGGCCAAGAGATCTCATCTGAACCCATGCTTCTCCCACACCTTCCCACCTGGCCGCTGAGGCAAAATTGTGAGCCAGTTGCACAAATTTACCTGCATCCACAGGCTCCAATGCTGAAATTTCCTTCGCAATAATCTCACTAAGCACCACATTCCCATGACTTCGACAAGCATCAAGTAGAATGCCTAGTACATCGATCATTGGTTCGCGAAACATCTTTCTATAGAACTCATACGCATCTTGTAACTTTCCTGCTCGACAGAGAAGATCGACAACGCATGCACAATGTTCTGTCCTTGGTTCAATCTTATAATTGTTTTTCATTGACTCAAACAAATTCATACCATGATCAACAAGACCATTGTGACTACAGGCATATAGAACAGATAAGAATATGACATTGTTTGGTGTAAGCCCACTTTGCACAAACTTTGAGTACATCTCTAGAGCAGTTTCCCCTTTCCCATGACTGCCGTATCCCGCAATAATGGTGCTCCATGCAACGCTATCTAGCTTTGGCATCCTGTCAAAGCACTTTCTCGCAGAAGGTAAGTCACCGCACTTTGCATACATGTCGACCAATGCTGTGCCTATCCTAATACTTGGTCCAAGGCAGCTTCTAAGAACAAAATTGTGAATCCATTTTCCCTGATGATATGCCCCAATGGAAGCACAAGCTTGGAGAAGAGAGATAACGGTCACGGAATCAGGTTTTTGGTGAGCAACCCTCATCTCATTAAATAAACATAATGCCTCACTTAAATATCCATCCTGTGCATAAGCAGCTACAATTGCATTCCAAGAGACAACATCTCTTTCTCCCATCATGTTAAAAACAGCAAGACTCTGCTGTAAGTGGCCACATTTTGCATACATAGTAATGAGAGAATTTTGTGTAGGAATATCAAGAGACATTTTCTGCCTTAACATGTGGCAATGCAATGATGTCCCGAGTTTGATATGACCCAACTGCGCACATGATGCAATAACACAAGCCATGGTTGCTGTAGATGGCATCACTCTTGCATCCAACATTTGCCTGAAAACTCTTATGGCCTCGTCTGCTGAATCATTCTGTACGAGTCCAGAAATCACGGCTGTCCAAAACACTGTATCTTTATCATATGCTCTCTCAAATATTCGTAAGGCATCGTCCACTTTCTTGCATCTCGAATACATAACTACAAGAGACGTCTCTATATGTTTATCTAATGCACACCCAGAAGTTACGATCTGTCCATGTACTACCCTTCCAACTTCTATACTACCCTCTCTCGCAACTGCAGAGACCAACGATCCAAACGTCTGCTGATCAGGCTCCACATTTTCATCCCTCATTCTGAACAAAAGCTCAAAAACTTCAGAGAGAGTTCCCAACGCAGAATACGCATTCATCAAACTATTCCACGAAACAGTGTCTTTATCCTCCAACAATTCAAACAGCTCCCTAGCATCTTCCACCCTCCCGCACTTAGCATAAACACTCAACAAACAATTCATCAAAATCACATCACGCGCATAACCGCTCTTAACCACGCAAGCGTGCAAAACATCCGCCTGCCCACTCTCTGAAGCCCCAGAGAGCAAATTCAAAATGGTAACAGAGCTAGGCCGAACTCCCTCATACTGCATCTCACTATGCATCAAGAACGCATTTTTCGTATCCCCAGCCCGCGAATAACACCCGATGATTGCAGTCCACGGGACGATGTTTCTCTCGGGCATCATGTCGAACACTTTCCGGGCGTACCGAATATCAAATTTTGCGTAGAAGTTGATTAAAGAAGACGAAATGTAGGGGTCTGACGAGTACCCATTAACGATTACGCGTTGGTGGATCGATTGGCCGAGGGAAATGAGGCGAAGGGAAGTACAGGCCTTGAGGAGTGAAGGGTATGTGAATGCGTCTGGTGGTGTGTTGGAGTTGAGCATTGAAGATGAGAAAGTGAGGAGGACATTGCGGTGGAGGCCTTGAGTGGAGAGGCGGGTTATGGTGGCGTTTAGTGATTTTACGTCGCCGGTGAAAAGTGGTGGTGGTGGTGGGTTTAGAGGGCGGAGGTGGTGGAGCTTGAGCTTGTTCATAGATCATGGTATCTGCAACTCTGGAATAGTAGTATTGCACTTTGACATTTTTTATTCAACTTCAAAAGAATTGACTGCAGACTCTAAAACTGTAATTTTCCTTGATTAAAAAAAAAAAAAAAAAAGACTCTAAAAATGTAACATTTGGGTTTAAATTCATCGACCCTAATTAACTTAGAACTCTCTTGTTTTTCTTTTAGTTTTTGATAATTTGAACTGCTCTAGTTGATGGTATATTAATTAGTGATGATAGATATGTTTGTGGTTCGGTGTGTCGTGATTTAAGAAATTCGAATAGAATGTCCAAGTAAGAAGTAAACTCTTTGTTTTTAAAATGATATTATTGCGATATGGTGTTAAGGGAATAATATGCTCCATTTCCCTACAAAATAACCTAACCTTGCCTGTCTTTTTCAGTTTGAATGCTATTCAAAAGTAATGTTTGTTAGTTTTCCTAAAAGAAACGTTGTATTTTACGTTTATCAAAAGGAAACTCTAGTAGAACTTTTATTTGAGTAAAATTTCATAAACTATTTCTACGTTATTTTAATTGATAGATGATCCATGTGTAATTTATTAGTGAATAACTAAGTATCTTTTGTGTAAACTTTAAAAGATAACTAATAACGCTATTATATTATGCTTTGTATATGAATGTATCAATGACTCGTGATTTTTATGTACTAATTTTTTATGTAAATTGTATGTTTATTCAAATAAATGTTATAATTTTCTGCTTTTAAGAAAACTGAAAATAATCAGTATTGTATTTTGTTATGAATCTAACAATAGATTTTTTAAAACCTTTTTGAAGAAAATGTATGCATACTAGATTATATAAAAAATAATATAGGGCAATTATAAGAAATAACATAGAGGCGATTCTTTTTAGTTTAGTCATATATTTATTTTGTGGAAAAAATAAATAATAAAAAGAGATAGAAATAGAATAAATCAGAAAATAATAGAAAATCAAAACCCCAAAATGAACAATCTACAAGCTGTGGAAGAAGAAACCGCACAAAATTCACAAGCCGAGCAATCGTCATCTTCATCTCCGGTAGTCGAAATGGCGGCGGAAGGCGTCGCTGCGGCGGCTCTACGGTCGGTGATCCACCGGATTACTCAGGCCGCCGAGCGGTCCGGTCGAAGCTCGAACCGGATCCGATTGGTGGCCGTGAGCAAGACTAAACCGGTTCCGGTTCTCAGGCAAGTCTACGACGCCGGTCACCGCTGCTTCGGCGAGAATTACGTCCAAGAGCTCATCGACAAAGCTCCTCAGGTTTTAGCCACACACACACATCTATCTCTATCTAATTTATGTACCGGCAAATGTAGTGTTCGTGTATAAATTTGCGTATTTACGAGCTTTGATATGTGTCGAAATCGCAGCTTCCGGATGATATAGAATGGCATTTTATCGGGAATTTGCAGAGCAATAAAGTGAAGCCACTGTTATGTATGTCTCTATTCACTTATCAAAAATTCATAACAGTGTGTTGTTGTTGTTGTTCTTTTAGCATGAATAATTGGTTTTAAAGTGTATAAAGTTCGTTTTGAGCAATGGTGACCGTTGACAGATCGAGTAAGTACAATAAAAATCGAGTTTTGTTACCGATTTCAGTAAGTGCTTGTCAATTGAAAGTAGTAGTGTTGAGAAGGAGGTATCTATCGATAAAAAGATACGTAGGGGTTATCTGACGGTTGAAAATAACGCAAATGGTTCTTTGCAATTTAATATTTAGTTTAGCTTACATCAGAACTAAAGCTATGTTTGTTTGATTTTAAGACATTAGTGGATTAATGAGCAGAAGGGCCTTCATTATAATCGTATTTGCAGGACACGATGTCCTATGGCTGCGTAGGTTTTCGATAGGTACAAATTTCTTTGATGATTAAGGAAGTTGAATGTGAATGTTGGAACTCGTTAAATAAACAGGATTTATAGGTACCATCAATGCAGCTCCTTTGATTAGTTGGTATGCTGTGATTTGGTTGTCCTTTGCATTGAAATGCAATTGTAGTTGTTTGAGTGGGTTTGTAGTTTAGAATAAAGCAAGAATTAGATGGTGATGGCAAAAGATCTGGTTATTGAGCTGATCTAGAAGGATTATACCATGAAGAGCATGTATATATACGAGTGAGGAAAGGGTTAAGCTGATTGTAGAGTATGAGCTAAAGCGTTCCGTGTGTGCTGCGAATTTGACAAGAAAAAATTCTGTAGTTTAATATTGTGGTTGTTATCCTATTTATTTCTTATGTTAGCTTCATTTGCTTTGGTTTTTCAGCTGGTGTGCCCAATCTTGCCATGGTGGAGACAGTAGATGATGAGAAGGTAAACAATTAGACAGATATTTTTGTTTTGGCGCATGATTTAATGGTTGTAAGTCAGTAAGTCTTATTATTCGCCGTGTTGGACGTGTCTTATAGAGGCCAAGATGCTTTACACATAAACTTCTAAGAACAACATGCATATACATTTTGATAGAAGCTCTAGACTTAGATGAAGCATGCTCTGTAGTTGCAGCTGCTTTTCAGTACTCTCTCAATAGAGAACTTTTGTTGTGTGTTTTACTCTTAGTTAAGTGATCTAAATAATAAAGAGAGTAAGCAGCTTGACTTTTATCCAATCATAACTATCCGCATTCAAGTTTGATCTTTAAACATTGGGATAAGAACATCAGATTATAGGATTATCAGTTAGAAGTTTTGTGTGATCTAGTGACCAAGATGGTTGCATAGAAATAAATTTATTTTATGCAGTAATCATCTTAGATTAAAATTAAATTTGATGCTATAGGTCATCAATCCCACATACTATGGAGCCATTGCTAAGCTATCAGAACTGCTGACTTACAAATACTCATTCTCTCCTTGTATCTTGATAAGTTAAATTGAAAAGTTTAAACCTGACATTACAAAAGAATGTCCTAGTTTGTCAAATAGTAATATTCAGAGTCTAGTGTGGTAATCGTCACTGATTCTTGCTACCTTATCATAGGACCGTCTTCTTTCTTTTGATGTGCAATGAAATTAAACCTCTTGCTGATTTCCCTGTATCTTTTCTCCTGTAGATTGCAAATCATCTTAACCGCGTAATTGGAAATATTGGGAGAAAACCTCTGAAAGTATTGGTTCAAGTAAATACGAGTGGTGAAGAATGTGGGTAACTTGAGATGTCTTAAATGATGGAAAAGAATCAAAATCATTTTTATTTATATTGTCGTATCCAAGGAGAAAGGAGTGATTAAAGTAAATTGTTTTGGCCATTTGCTCTGTGCAGCTAAATTTGGTGTTGAACCTCCTGCCTGTGTGGAGCTTGCCAAATATGTCAGTTTGAACTGCCCAAACCTTGAGTTTTCTGGTCTGATGACAATAGGAATGGCAGATTATACTTCTACTCCAGAGAATTTCAAGGTATTAGATGTGCATATGTATTATTTAGCTGATGCACTGTAATTTTTCAATGCCAATGTTCAAATTTTCTCTATCTCGTTGGTGTGTTGGTTTCAGACATTAGCGAACTGTAGAAGTGAGGTTTGCAAGGCACTTGGGATAGCAGAAGAGCAATGTGAGCTGTCGATGGGCATGTCTGGTGATTTTGAACTTGCTGTAAGTTTACTGCTCCTCAAGAATTCTAGTGTATATCAGTCCATGCTCACTTTCAGTCGTTAATATAATTAAATCTTCAGTCATAATTAATGTGCTATTAAGTCTACTCTGGCAAATACACCACAAAAAACTGATGATTTACATTGTCGTGGTTGCAGATCGAGATGGGCAGCACAAATGTTCGAGTTGGTTCGACCATATTTGGAGCAAGGGAGTATCCAAAGAAACAGTAAAACTTGCTCAATAACTCTGTATTTAGAGAATCACACCATTGTTGTTACTTATTTTATGCAGACATCTTTTACATCTGCTCCTGATATCTGCTATTTTCGAGCTAGTAACATCTTTGGACTTCCGTAAATTTACAGCTTCAATCCAATTTCCTGGCTGAAATTCTCTATTATTGTTAGTTCACTTATACTAATTACGCGTCTAATTATTACTGGGTTTGATCCGTGTGTACAATTGTCCATAACGACTTGAAATCTCATGGAATGGTGTTTTCGTAAAGGCACATGTACTACCATAATTTTGGTGTTGAGAGTGAGATTTTAGTGGCATGCCCTGATACTCTTGATTCCCATTGTATGATTGCTTGTGTATGATCTGCGTGATTGTTGTTTAGCCGCTATTTTTAGACCTCATGGTTATGATTTTGTCATGTAATTAAACAGATTGTGATTAAATACATAATTATATCTCGACCACACATTTTAGGCTAGCGATATTGCCAAAGCAATAATTGTTGCTGCCAAAGCAACTAATTTATTTTCCCTAATATAGCCATTGTCAATCAATCAACATAAATTCTAATTTTCTAAATACCATGTTTTATTCAACAGCTTGCCTAGTATAATGGAAACTCAATATTCTCTAACATTTTTACATAATCTGATTGTTTTCTCACCTCCAACTGATATTCTACAAATCCAATCAAAAAACTGTTAAAAAAAATATATAGAGTTAGTCTATTGGTACGAAATATAATAAACTTAGTAACAAATTATTCCATATTTTCTTTCCAAAAAACCTTTTAATCAAACAAGATTAAACTAGCATAATACACAAGTCTTTAAATTGAATTGACATATATATGTATAATACATTTAAACAAAATTTCAGAAACGAAAAAGAATATATGAATAATTGAATTAAACAGATACAAAATTAAATTTCATTGATAAATATTACAGAAGATCTATATATATATATATATATATATATATATATATATATATATAGTCATATAGTCATATATTATATAAAAAAACACGTTCAAATAATGAAAAGGTTATAAATGCATGAAAGCTTATTTTGATAATTTTGAATAATGAAAAATATTTAATATGTCTAAATATAATTATTTTCTAATAATAAAAACGATAGAAATTTAAGCAATAAATATTGCATAAGACCCTTTTTATAGACAATTTTATAAAAAAAAAATTATAATTTGTTGACGTGCTAAGAAGTAAATTTAAGCATAGCACTTAGCAATTTTCTTAAAAAAATTAATAAAAATCATTGCAATTGAGAATGGCTGATATTAACTTTCAAAATATTTGTTTACATAATTGTTTTACCCCACGGTGAATAACTATACATCTTCCTTTTATTTGTACTTATAATTTAATATCTTATATCAAACATAAGTTTACACTTAAGTTATAGTAAAATATTTAAAGACTTTATCATGCGTAAATAAACAAAAAAATAATATTTAAAGACTTTCTCTTAAAAGAAGCCCAAACTTATAGAGAGGATTGACATTTCTATAATTAGATAATCTTCAACATGCCAAGTTCTGTAAGTAGATAATCTTTGGCATTACTCCTTACGTACTTTGTTATGTTTGACACATGCCATTTTTATGTTATGTTGGTGCTGGTGGAATTCAAACCGGAAACCTCATCTTTTCCTTAGCCTTGATACCATATTAAATGTCGTTCTCTCTAAAAGCTCGAACTTATAAAGAGGATTGATATTTATATATTTTAGTACATAATCTCCAAGTTTTTAAAGAGAACGATATTCAATATATTTAAGTATATAATCTCCAACAATTATGTTTCTATTAAAGTAACGTTGTTGTGTTGCAGACTTTTGGTGATGTTAAATTTATTAACAAGTATAATAACGTCAAAAACTTGATAATTGCTTTAAAAATCAAATATATGCACGACATTATATATACTTGATCAACCAAATATATATATATATATATATATATATATATATATATATATATATATATATATATATATATATATATATATATATATATATATATATATATGTTTCATTTAGCATAGCATGAGGTATGCAACAAAACACGATTAATGTTTGTTGCTCGAGAAAGTAATATATGAGGAAAACATGAACTGTCCGTGCAGCAGTATATACGAAATTTCCTTTTTAGGTCCCCTACCAAAAAATGAGAGAAAAAACAAAGCTACAAAATGCAAAATCCTAAAGGGTCAACGCTTGTGTGCCAATGAATTTCTACATAGGTCATTACGTTGACCTTGTACATTGTAAGTGCGCCTGGACCCCCATTTCTATCTAAATGTCAAAGTCCAAATGTCAAATACATATATTCTACATGAAAAGCTTGGTCGAGAAATTCTACGTTTTGTTACGTCCTATATTAAAAAATAAGAATTCTATGCTTAATTACCTAGAATAATTAACGTTCGCTAGTATATTTCTCCTTATATTCCTACTTTGCCACATTAGTTTGTATGGAAGTTTTGGTCATGGACTCTACTAGTTTGCTACATTTGTCTACAATCATGTGAGAACTACATAGAACAAGCGGCATGAAAATTACATATGCATGACAGTGCCAACTTATGCACCTCGTTATATTACACCTTAAGACACATTTTTATCGTCAATACATGTCTATATTAGCATATATTTTTATATTGGCTAAATTGTGACCTTACAAAGTTGAAGTTAGATGTACCTCTAAGTTGACCTTGAAATATGAAGAGTTCGAGGATTGGTGGCGTTGTGTATAGACTATATGTTGTTGAAAAGTTGAATAATTGATTATGTATCACTTTAATCTTAAAAAGAACATTGTTGAGTTATGGAGTTATAGAACTGTACACATATTTGAGAACCACCATACAACTCGCTGAATGAGTTGGCTAGAGGTGGCGCCCTACTCCGACAATCCTATACCTCAATTTTTTTGGTGATATATTATAGGCAGTTTATGTAAAATTTAATTAAGTAGTCGTGCCCTTCACATAAATAGTCTACTTTGAGCCGTTGTAATGTTACGCATAGAAAATATAGAAGTAGTCAATATGACAAATTTGATAGAGAAAGTTGTGTATTTTATTTTATCTCTTCTCGTGTTTATGTTCGTTACAATCATATTACTACTTAATATCTCACTCCATATTTATTTAACATATGCCCAACGTGGTCGTCCCTTTACACAATCAGCTTCATATCTTATATATATGTGCATGTACTCTCATAAAATCATGTTGGATGTGGAGTATATGGGAAATTACTTACCTTCAGAAGGTATATAGAAATTATGTGGATTAAATTTCTTACATATATTACATTATATATTATATTATTTAATGATGGACAAAACTAAGACTTTTTTTAGAACTCGAAAATAATCCTGTTAGGACAAGCAAAAACGAGTATCCAGTTAAGCTATTTAAAGTTTTCCAAGTTCAACTTTATTTCAAATTTCACCATCTCAAAAAATGGTCGTCCTTACTTATAATGTTATAATTTTAAAGTGAGTTCTGAATTAAATTGTTACTAGTGCCAGCTAATAATATATAAGTCAATTAAAGGAAAAAGATTTTAGAAAAAGACATCCATCTCGTTCATGATTTCCCGTACACACATAAGTACACACGCAAGATCGTGAAAAGGTGCTTCATGACCCTAAATTGAATTCTTGAGACTTTTCTAACATGTGGGCATATCATATAAAATCATAATATTCCATTGAGTGCCTAACTTAAACAAATTAAATTGACTCTATATACGGCTGAAGAATAAAGACCACTCCACTATAGCTTATAACAAAAATATTTATTTCATACTCGAAATTTTTTCCATTGAAAATAAACTACGTACTCCATCTATAAATACTCATAACTTCAATTCTCAGCCCCCATTCACAAACTTCAACCCTATCTTACTCATCCACTTCTTCACACACTACAACTTGTTTTTCTCTAGAGTAAATTAAACACTATATTCAAAAAGCCATGAAATCCTTTAAGTTCATTTTCTTGCTAACAATTGTAATAACTCTAGCCATTTCTCTTTTAGTAGAATCAACTGAACTCGACAAACCTATAGACAACTTCGACAAAGATTCGTCTTTTCCGAACGCTGCAGAGCCAACGTCAATTCGGGGTGTGAGCCGGTTCCTTGCCCGAAGAACACGTGTCCCATTCGGGACATGCAATAGATATCCTAGAATATGCCGGGTTCGGGGCAGCCCGGGTCCGGATTGCTGCAAGAGAAGGTGTGTAAATGTTGCTAATGATAGGTTGAATTGTGGGAAATGTGGACATAGATGCAAGTACTCGGAGACTTGTTGCAAAGGGAAGTGTGTAAATCCTTTTATGAACAAAAACCATTGTGGAGGTTGCAATAACAAGTGCAAGAAAGGGAGCAAATGTATGTTCGGAATGTGTAGTTATGCTTAAACCGTGTCGAGGACTAAACTTGTTTATTAGCTAGTCAGCCGGTTTCGAGAAAAGATTAATATTTACATAGCTTAGCTAGCTGCTAGACATTATTTTGTTTCATACTTTGATATTTAATTCATTAGTGGTATGTCATATAGATACTGCTGAAAATAAATTGATTTCTGGTGTATTCCATAAGAGAAAGCATGCAATTTCATATTCATGTCTTTAGTCTTTACTATTATAGCATGCAATTCATATTTATATTCTGTTTCCGTTTTTCTTTCGGAATACAGTAGCGAACTTTCGATAGTTAGGGAATTTTGAATAAATTGTTCGGGAAAAGTTAAAAGAACTGCGTTTTATCGTCAATAAAAGAAACTCCTAAGGTTTTTCAACTATAAAAAGACTTATAAGGCCTTAAAAATATATATATATATATATATATATATATATATATAAGCAATATTGCAAGTCATTTGCAATGAATAAGTTATAACAGATAAAGTCCAATATAAAACATTTGAAAATAAGTAGGAGGTCCTTGGATCTTATAATTATAAGACTTGGTTTACCACTTCTGAAACTTGATTTATTAAATTCAGGTGTTCATGAAAATTGAACGATGGAAAAATGTTTAATTTAAGTGGATCTATTTGGTTACTGTAGGAGATAATTACGGGTGGGCCGAGGGAGATAATATTTGTAAAGCCCAACTCAAGAGGGTTTTGTGGCCACCTGTTGAAGCAAAAAGCAACTTCAAAGATTTTTTTTTCGGCTTCAAGTTTCTACTTTCAACCCAGAACTGTTCAAAACATAAATAAACATATTCATCAGTTTAGTTTTGGCGTAAAAAATACCTTCCTGGCTAAACGGCATTAGAGGAGCTCTTAAGTAACTAATTATAGTAGACACTAAATGTACCACAATGTGCATTATATTAATATTACTATGTTATTAACATGTATTATATAAACTTTTTTTTTTCTTTCTGTTTTACCATAGATTGCGGGATTTGATGCATTTTTCAATTTGTAAGTCGCTCCAAAGTTGAAAATTTGGAATAGGGCTTTGAATTACGATGAGGGCTACGGTATATTAATTGCATGTTTCAGTTGCAGCCTTTCTATAGTTAAAATTAAAAAGCGAATAAACTGTGAAACCTACTATTGTATTAGAACTTATATATATAACCAAATATGTCAGGTACACTCATGTAAAGTATTTGCTAGCATTTGTCTCTCTATTTCAAATGTAAACATTTTATAAACATCACATAAATCTTATTTTAAGTAGTTTGTCATGTTCAAAACTTAAATCCTATTGTAGTTTTACCTACTAAATATTAAAATTACTCTAAAGATTTATCAAATGTTTTGGAATGCCACACGAATATTAAAACTATTTGGTATCACGATATTATCATTTTGCTCAGCTGAAAGTAGGTAGAGAAAATTTTATTGTTTATAATTTAACGAATAAATAAACAAATTAATCTGTTAAGATATAAACATTTTATATATATGTACATTATCTATAATGTGTGTATAAAAAATAGGTTTTCCTTATAATCTCAAATTTTCAATGTAACACCCCAACCCCCCAATTAAGCTCACAATTAATAAATAATAAAAAAACATAATCATGTCAGCCAGTTTCATAAGTAATGTCTTGCATGAGATATATCAGCACCCACCCTGATATATGCCCTGGAATTATCTTCGGAAATTTTCACTGTGACACAAGCTTTGCCTGCCTGAAGAATATGTCACGCAAAGTGAATTCATTAGACTTTAACTCAGAAAATATAAAAACATGCCGTCTTTGTGTTTATAGTACATGTACACACACTCACAAATGTATTTTAAAAAGGTAAGAACACATCAAAATAAGCCTATGGTAATATACTATTATTTTGTCAACCCCTTTAATCAACAAAGTTCATCATTAAGAATCATCAACTGAAGGCTTAGTTCATTAAACAAAAAATATATTGATCCCTTCGGTTCAAACGATATATATACACTTAAACGACTAATCAATAAGTCAGTAGGATATGAATATGTCGGAATCTAATTGATCACTCCCTACACTTCTTCTTTATTCCGTACACTATTATTTTACAAACAACATCCATCGAACCCAAAATATCTGTACTATAGAATGTTTTGACTTTTGAGTTTTGATGCAACGTACACACAGTAAAAGTCAAGTCCTTCTCTCGTGCAACCACGTCTAAATATTAGCCGAATTAAAGACCAAAGAAGCATTCCTAAATTAACGTGGATGCCACCTTTATTTTGTAACATTCCCTAAATAATGTGCATATAAATGCTAACTCCCTAAGTTAAATTCTTTGCCTCACCAAACTTAACTACACTAGCCATGGCCTCCCTTGTCTCTTTCCTACTAAAACTATCTCTAATTTTAGCTTTTGGTCTCTCAACTTCACTAGCTGCTGGTTATTACTATACCCCAACAACCAAGAATGTTATGAACCCCATAGACTCATGTTGGAGGTCTAAATCCAATTGGGCCGCTAACCGTCGCGCCCTAGCAGATTGTGCCGTGGGGTTCGGTAAAAACGCGATTGGAGGGAAAATGGGTGCTACTTATGTGGTCACGGATCCTTCGGATGACCCGGCGAATCCCAAACCGGGCACACTTCGATATGGAGTGATCCAATCTAAACCACTTTGGATCATTTTCCGTAAAAGTATGGTTATTACACTAAAGAATGAGCTCATGATGAATAGTTATAAGACAATAGATGGGAGGGGAGCCAAAGTTGAGATTGCTTATGGGCCATGCATCACAATTCAGCATGTTAGCCATATTATCATTCATGGGATTAGTATTCATGATTGTAAGCCCGGGAAATCGGGTCAAGTTCGTGATAGCCCGATCCATAGTGGGAGTAGGCGTGGATCCGATGGTGATGGGATTGATATATTTGATTCTACTGATATATGGATCGACCATTGTTACCTTGCAAAGTGTACCGATGGACTTATTGATGTCATACATGCTTCGACTGCTATCACTATTTCGAACAATTTCTTCACTCAACATGATAAAGTAAGTTGCCTCATTATTTCTAGAAAAATGGTACTCAAAATATTTGGCATGCAGCAAGAAATTAGTGAATTAGCTTAAGACATTGTGATGATATGATATATGAATATTTTGGCAGGTTATGTTGTTTGGACATGACGATAGCAATGTGGAGGACAAGAACATTAAAGTCACGGTAGCCTTTAACCGTTTTGGACCTGATTTAGTTCAAAGAATGCCAAGGTAATACATACATACAAAGATAAATGTTATCATATTCATTAGGCTATAAACCGCCGAATCACTTATTCTATAGGGCCATTCTCAAACAGTCTAAAACTTCGAAAAAAGAAACCTGCCCCTCACATTTTCTAATTGTTGCAAAGTGACCCACGGTCAACTAAAATCTGTCGAATTTTGGAGCGCAAATATATGTCTTCATCACGATCTACGTAAATTCAATAATTGCCCTTTTTTTCCTTCATTTCTATTCTATAAGTTTTGATATTTTCAAACCCAAATTTTTTATGATTAATTTAAAATCCGAGTTTTGGGGAGTGAGACGAAAGGAAAAGAGCGGGTTTGACAGGAAATAGGGTCGATGAATAATGTTTGAGCTTCAAATTTCAGAAAAATTAAACTTTTTTGCCAAGAGATTTTGCTAAAAAATTGACCAATGGCACTTCACATATTTTTAAATAGGTTGGGGGACAAAATTCTCTTTTTCAAAGTTAGAGGGCAGTTTGCCAATGTACCTTTTTGATAAGGGGTTTGACGCTTTTTAACCTAATATCTTTTAAACGAGTTTTTAGACAAAAGATCATTAATTTGTATCATTTCAGGTTTTTGTATTAACTAATGATGAATTTTTTCAGGGTTAGGTTTGGCTATGCTCATGTAGCTAACAACAGATACGATCAATGGCAGATGTACGCTATTGGCGGAAGTGCAAATCCGACCATCTTAAGTGAAGGAAACTACTTCATGGCGCCTAATAATCCCAACATCAAACAAGTTAGTATTTATTTTAATAAATAATCTCTTAATTTATTTTTCTGTTGTGTAATATTCATAAATAGATTTTGATGGAAAATATTTTTGTAATATTTGATTGAAAAGGTTACGAAGCGAGAGGTGAAGAATAATTGGTCGAGCTGGAAATGGAGATCATCGAGGGACAAATTCATGAACGGCGCTTACTTCATTCCATCTGGATATGGAACCACTGTACCAGCTTACACGAAAACACAGTCGTTTAAGGTGGCCGATGGATCAATGGTGCCTGCTTTAACGTCGAATGCAGGTCCTTTGAGCTGCACTGCCTATAAAGCATGTTGATCCAATTTCTGTAAATATCTATTGAACGCGAACAGTTTTATGAACTACAAAACCTTAGCTACAACGACAGTGTTTTCTGACCAAAATTAGGCTTCTCCACCAGTGAAGCCTGAATTGTTGTCATCGGGAATTCCATTAGCGTTGCTCAGGTTTTCGTACTGCGGAGAAAATTGGGAAGGCAGAGGCTAAAGTTTTTACCTTATAGGATTTCATTTTTTGTTTTTTCATGTTAACTAAGGTAAAATTTCAAAGTTGCTAGCTTGTGCTAACCATAACAGGTTAGTATGGCTTTTGAGATTTGCTGGTGATGTAAATTTTACTTTTGTCGAAAGTTACAAAATGCTGGTTTTGTTTCCGAACTGGAAACTGGCATGGCTCTTGAGGCCTGAAGGTGAATAAACTTTTTTGTTTTATGCTGGATTTTTGCTACAGCGAGAAAACTAGCTACTGCCTGATGCCATTACAAAAGAGCAAAATACTATGCGGCTGATCAGCGAGTATTGTTAGAAATGTTCCATTATAATCAAACTATGTAAACTGTTTAAACATGTGATCGCTTAAGCTCTATTTGGTTCCCCGAAAAATGACAGACAAGAAAAATAATATTGGAAAAATATTATTCTTTTGGGTGTTCATTCATTTGATTAAATCGCCATTAAATTAGAATAGCATGAGCGTTCATTATTCAGTTTGATTCAAGAAATATTTTGCTTTCTGAAACTTACTGTAAAAGGAGTAGAGTCAAACGATTCTTTTTTATCAACTAAAAACTCAAGAATGCATTTGAATAACTATTAACAAATGAAGGAGGGATGTAAGCATTTCAACTTCTGTATTTTGATGTCGACTAGTTGATCCTTTCTAGTAGATTTATCTACTATATATATATATATAGTTGCGTTCTTCTTTTGATGTTGTTGATTCTAGTTGTGGCGCGCTCTTGGTATTTTGCTGTTTGTTAATGACTGTCGGTACGTGCTACAATCTTTGTAGATAGTATATAAGCTGTATTTAAATTGTCGTCGTATACATGTGGTAAGAGAGCAAGTTCATCCAAGTGTTTGTTTTATAGAACATATTTGACTGAATTTAGAAACTGACTACGTATCCCAAATAAGAAAATCAAGCCATCACGCAGATCCATACTGATTACAACCGAGAAAAAGTATAATAAGCTAAAGCAACAGAAAATAAACACAGGAGCAGTTGTTAATCATATCTCGACTTCTGCGTAGAATCTTCGTAAGTTCTGAGCATTGCATGGCCTTGCCTAAGAGAGCCAAGGAATGAAGCTTCTGTTTTGAGGATTGGGATTGAGGATGGTGCAGATTCCCTGGCTAAAATAGGAGTTAAATTTGAATGAGAATCTGAGAGAAGAAGGTAATAGATATACTGCATGATTGAATGACACAAGATCAATGATCAGATCAGTTTCAGTAATTCTTCATTGAAGCAATAACAATGTAATAGAAGTTCAGATGATCAGTTAACTGAAAGAGAAAAGTATCAAATATTGGAACTTTCTCAAACAGAGTTGGAATTATAATCCAAGTACCTTTTACATTCACAATTTGATTCTTCAGATGAATAACTTCAATAATCAATTCAATGTCATATAATTCATATTCGTTGAAGTATAGTAAGGAACTCTATATTCTCATTTATCATCGCTAAATAGAACAGGCACCTACGTCCTACGCTACAGCAACTGCTACCACAAACTCAAAATTACATCCGTTTTCTTGACTTTAAGAGCTTGACGAATAAATCGTTTAAAAAAACTTCTCGTTTCCATGCCTTGTTTACAATGGAAGCCGCAAATCTGGATTGGATAATCAGTCCATGATCGATTAAGTTATAACTCTACATTGCAAGAATACGTATACCAGTTTTCATTACATTGATCATGGTATTAAAAGAAAAAAGACAAAAAACAGATAGCTTATAATGAATTTGTAAATACACGTTTGAGTTGACGCCTTATTCCTGTAGCAGAAAATTCCACGGGCCTCGATTCTTTACTTCTCTATAAACTTTCTTGTATAGTTGAAGAATGGGGTATTTTTTTTTTTGATGATATATCGTCCTTCAGCCTAGTTCCAGCAATCACTATCTTCCCGGACGCAGATATCATAACCTTCAAATTCAGTTTCTTGATCTTGTATATCAATCCCGGAAATACTTCAGGCTCGTAAAGCGAACACTTTGCTGGTCGATCATCAAAGACTCCAACTGATCACCAAGGTTGACGTCACATGAAGGAACAATGTTCTGAATCTTGAAACTAACGAACTTGACAGGGAACCGAGCTCCTGTAAAATCCGCGCATACTTTCTTGCAAAAGTTTTCTGTTTTCTGACTCTTGTTCGGTTTTCGCTCTGGTGCATAACATCTTTCAAGTACTTGCAATTGTGGAAAGATTTAACTTGCAGTCCAAGTTTACTGATGACAGGAATTGATGAATCCATGTGCATGTTAGAAACGACATTAGGCAATATACGATTTTAGGAGCCAGGGGTAGTTTAGGAATATTATGGAATGTCTCCTTATATAATTCAGTAGCATCTTTGTAAAAGAATTAGGAATAATTTTATTAAATATTTCACAAGTTACTCTCTTCTCAATATTCTCTCAAACTCTCTCTCTAAATTCAGCTGAACTCTTACAGCTTTTCTACATTCTTCTTCTTCTATTAATTAGAAAATACCAAAAACATTTACTCTTAATCCACGTTCATAACAGTGCACTCTCACTAAAGGTCTAAATTATCTTGGTGAAAATATAGTAAATCGGAACTTCTTTAGTCTCTCTCTCTCGTGTATATCTCTAATCTTAATCTTTTGAATGCATGAATGAAGAAAATAGAAAGATTTTGAAATTATTTTTTATGCCTTGCTGAAAAAAGGTCTCCTATATGGACTACAATTCTTTAAAGTTTTGTTTGTTATTATGGTTTGAGACTTTGAGCTAATGTATTATGTGAAACTTGAGGGTTGTCTTTACTTCTTTTTAGAAAAAATAATAGATTAATTCATCACAAATTGAATATTTTACGTAATAACCTAGGTCACAAACAAATTTTTTATGTATTTTCATAACCTAATTTTAAATTAATTATTTTATATTTTTTAAGTGAATCATTTCAAAACAAGGAAAAGTGTAGATGTATATAATATTTTATTTAAACTGATAATTAAGTTAATTAGTAATGTCAATTGAAAGGGGTACTAAATATTAATCATATTTTTGAAACTTCAAGTGGTTATACTACCCTAAATTTTAGCAGAAGACTGATATTATATTATCCCATGATATAATTGTACATATTTACATATCTCATACTTGTGTGCTATTAAGTTGAGACAATAGTTGTATATACTGAATATTAAATCAAATTAATATAACAAAAAGTAATTATTTAATATTTAGTAACTTAGCCACATCGGGCCTTCTTTAATAAATCAAGCCTTAATCAAATATTTTTAAAAATGATTAATAAAGACATCATCTAAATTAAACAAAGTAGTATAAAATCGAAAAACCCCAACGTTTTGTTCTGTTCCGTTCTTCTCTAAAACCCCTTCTTCTTCTTCTTCTTCTTCACTCAAACTCTGCTCAAATCAAAATGCAAATCTCTTCAATAATTTCAAGATCCAAATCAACCCTTTTCGCCTCAACCATCCTACTAACCAAAAACCTCTTCTCTTCAAATTCCATCCACAGCAGCCTCAAAAAATCGAATCTTTTTACTCAACCGCAAACTACAATCAGCGGCCCATTTGCTCCGGCGATACTGGGATGGGCCCGGGCCCGGCCTTACCACGACGGGAGGCCAAGAGGGTCTCTGTGGAGGGGCAAAAAGCTCATCGGAAAAGAGGCCCTGTTCGTTATTTTGGGCTTGAAGCGATTCAAACACGACGATGATAAGCTTCAGAAGTTCGTGAAAACCCACGTTGTCAGGCTTCTGAAAATGGATATGGTTGCTGTTCTTAATGAGCTCGAACGACAAGAGGAGGTGTCTCTTGCCGTTAAGGTGAGTTGTACTCTTTGCTTCGTGAGTTGTACCTTGGCTTATTTTTAGCCTCTTTATGATGTTATGCTCTATTTAGATGGGCTGTTTAGTTTTGGTGTTGGTTGTAGCGATAGGTGTTTTGAATTAGTTTCGGATGCTGTTAGTGATGGTTTTTCGAGTTTTCGTGATTTGGAGATGTTTTTCTGTTGAGGATGTTAGTATAGGAGAAGCGTTAGAAGATGGCGCGTTTTTGTTTCTTTGGCATTTAGGCTTGATATTGATAGACAAGCTTTTCGTGAAGCCGAGATGCTATGTAATTGGAGCAATCTGCTGAATGATTTTACGCGTTAAGGATTTTGTTTTTGTGTTGTGTTTAGTGCTATAGATACAAATGTCGTTAAAAATAATTAAATTAGGTGTTCATTGTCTCCAATTGAGGTCTGAGGAGAAGCCTTTGAAGTAGTAAGATATGGGACTGCATTTTGCCTTTGGTATTTAAGGCTAATGATCGATAGGCAAATTGAGATGTCCTGTTAACAAAGCACTTTGTGCAAAGATTCCCACTTTAGGATTTTCTATTATGTTGTTTTGAATTACGTCCTATAGAGACATAACTCGTTCTTAGTTATTTTCTTCATACCTTTGTCCAGATAAGTCTGATAGTGTGGATCATATTGAAAAGTTTCTTTTTTGGCAAAGGAAGCTCAAGATTCCTTGACCTAGGCTCAATGCTTATAGTTCACGTGGTTTGTCTTTCTGTTCTTTTTTTTTTTTTTTTTTTGTCCCACTAGTCGTACTCTTGAAACGTACATTTTCAGGGATGTGACCAACTTTTAAACATCGGATGGATAATTTGGTATGTGAAATATTTATATGAATTGCTTGTGAGCAATTTTCTGCAAAAAAGACTTCATGGCTGAAGATGGTGTATCTTTCCTTCGGAGAGGTTGGGATTGATCGAATGCAACACCAGCAACTCTCTGTTTGGTGTTCAATTTCATGTGAGGTCATTTAACAACATATTTTCTATTATCAAGGCTGGAAAAATATGTGAAAAAATTTTGGAGTAGTTTAAACATCTTCTAACTGCTTGAGTTGAATACGATTCATAAATTTGTTGGCCAGTATTGTAATATACAATATCAAGATATGTTTGTGCTCCATAAGTCGGAAGATACTTCTGAAGTGATTGAAATGAAATAGTGAAGTTTGAAATAGTAAAGTTTTTCCACTTTACTTGGGCTGTCAGTAGCGAGATTAATTTGCTTTAGAAAAGATGAAGGTCATGATATGTCATCATATTCTCGTAGGTTGTCCTTCATCCTTTTCTCTTATTACTCTATCACTTTGAACATATCTGCTCAAAGATGTGAATGTATTCAAATATTGCCTTTGGATAATTGGACCCTTCTAAAACTAGAGTACAAGGAACTATTCCTCCGACCTGGTAGAGAGAGGTGTGAATGTCCCTTCTATATAGCTTTTCCAATTTTATGTTAGGTGACAAGTTTTCTGGTATTGCATTTAATTGGATATCAGCCATTCTGTCTCTATCAGATGGTACATTAATAACTAACTTTCTTGATTGTTTATGCCTTTTGATTTAGTCTTAATATTTTGTTATGATACTAAACCTTTAGAATAACATTCCAATTGTTTTTATTTTCAGATGTTTAAGGTGATTCAGAAACAAGACTGGTATAAAGCTGATGTTTTCCTATACAAGGATTTAATTGTTGCATTGGCTAGACGGAAAAAGATGGACGAGGCAATGGAGTTATGGGAAGATATGAAAAAGGAAAATCTGTTCCCTGACTGTCAGACATACACTGAAGTTATTCGTGGGTTCTTACAGTATGGTTCTCCTGCTGATGCCATGAACATTTTCGAGGACATGAAAAAGTCTCCAGATCCACCAGACCAATTGCCATTTAGGATATTACTGAAAGGGCTTCTGCCGCATCCTTTGTTGAGGAACAAGGTCAAACAAGATTTTGAGGAATTTTTTCCTGATCAGCATGTCTACGATCCTCCTGTGGAGATTTTTGGGTTTCGATGAGGTATGTATCTTGTTTGTTTAAACACAGTTATATTGGTTCTATTGTTGCTGAGTTTGGTTATGTTAGACTGTTGGCATATCCGTTTATTGAATGTTTCCATTTCTAAATAGTGTACTGCATTTAGTGGACACAGAATCTTTCAACATTCTACTCTAACAGAGCTTTGTAGAGAATTCTATGTTAAGTTGTGTTTCAGTTGACTTGAGGCTCGGACTTCCGAAGTTTTTCAGTAGCCTGTTGTTATTGAGAATGTCTGCATGCGCTGCGATATTTCTACTTTTACAAACATATTTTATGATGCTCATGTGGTTTCTTCGCATAAAGAAAAATCACCCAAGTCTTGTAGGAATCGAAAGCAATACGTACTATATGAGATGTTTTGTTAAGACTGATATTTAGTAGTGATTCCTGAAGTTCATTCTCGTGTACAAATAAGTAGAAAGTGTGAAGACAAGTTTCAGATGGAACATTCATTTCAAACCCTTGTTGATTTCACACCGCTTGCTGTTCCATTTCATCAGAAAAACAAATCCTCATATTTCTTGACCCTTTACTTTATTTGGTTTCAGGGTATTAGGAGTATGTGGATCTTACGAAACTGCTTGAAGCTGACAAATGTCTAATAGACTCCCTTTTTTCAAAGCATTCGAATATCAAGTTGCTTCCGAGCTTTCATACTGACTTAAGCAATATGCAATTGTAACGCTGGCCAGTTTGAGGAGCAACGCCATGTTTGTGCTGATTTATGAATGCTGTCTGTCCTGTGAAGTGAAGTGAGGTGAAGCATTGTGAATGCCTGATGTTTGCGTCGTTTTAGTGCCAAGCTACAAATGAGTCTCGCATAGAGGTGCAAAGGAAAGTCCAGAACTCTAGATGCTAAAATATAATGTAAATCCTGTAGTAGTACTGATCTATTTTATATTCATGAAGTGGAGTTTATGAACCTAATTTGTGGTAATCATACAAGTTGCTTTAGTATATGTTCTATTTATGCTTGAAACCTAGCATATGCAAGAATTTATTATTTTTAGATATTTAATACTCTGTTTCTACATCAACTTCCAGCTGCTTATTCCTAAAATAGAGTCCATTTCTCTAACTACAAATATTGGTTTGGTTGTTTTTAGCAAAAAAAATTGTATGAGAGTATTCCAGTTTCTTTTCGGTTAACCAAAGAAACTGTAGCTCCATAAGAGAAAAGGAATTTGAGCCATTTTCCAGATTTTCTGGTCTCTGTTCTTAAAATATGAAAAAAGAAAAACTGATTTGTGTAGGCAGGCATATACTGCTTGATACTTATTTCATGTGATAACAGTCACTTTGGAAAAAGCAATTAAAACTTTATGTCATACACATACACAAACACATGAGGTAAATAAAAAGAAAGTCTTGTGAATATAAAGTCAAAAAGAAACTTAACCATTCAGGTTAATTTTAGTTAACATCAATACAAGATTGAGTTGATATGCTATGGTTACAGTAATATTAAAACAACAGATGAATGAAATTGTCAACTAAAGCTGTTACATTACAAATTGCAAGAATATCTGTGTCTATCTCTACAAACTACATCATGGTTTAAACTAACAAGAGTACTCTAGGAACCATGGTCATGGTCCAGCATACAGAAACCAGAAGAAGACCACGATTTGCATGGAGAAGAAGGAACGCGAAGAACCGAAGACCTGCAAACGGGGCAGGTGAAATGGCATCTGTCCAGCCATTTCTCCATGCATTCCGCGTGAAACAAGTGCCCGCACCTCGGTAGCTTGTTCACTAAATCTTCCCTCTCAAACTCCATCAAGCATATCGTGCACATTTCTTCTTCACCATCCGTGCCTTCATCTCCGTTTTTGCTTCGTATATTCAAGTCTTGAAAGAGCGAAATCGGAAGATCAGGCTCGCATGGAGCCTCGTTGAAATGGTCGGGTTCGGGCAGTTGGTGCGGGTTGAAAAGGTAGGTGAAAATTCTGAGAATTGAATGAGTTGTTTGGGTGAATGGGATCCATATGCAAGTGTAGAAGATGAAGGTAAATGTGCATAAGTTGGATTCTACATAGAGACAAATCATTTTGTGGGCCTTTTTTTTGCTCGTTTTGATCTTTGAAGATTTGGTTTTTATGAAATGAAGAAATGCAATTCCTCTATATATATAGGCATCAATTGAAATGGCAATCATGGTTAAAAAGTCAACTTGCTATTTATTGGGCATCTGAAATATGTTATTGGTTTTCTAATAATTATTTAACGTTTGACTTTGAGGATTTTAGTGCTTTTATGTCGTAAACAATAAGTTTGAGTAAGAAAAAAAAATTGGATTAGGATATGAGCACTCATTGGTCATATCTGCGTGGGGAATTATGGTACAGATTGATGTATATTATATTAGGATGCTTCAATAGAGGTATCAAATCTTGTGGGGGTGGTGGAGGCCGGCGCCGACCCCACATTCTAGCAGCTTTAAACTAATATATAAGAACACACATACCACCTGCAGGTCCAAAGTATACTTTGACTACTACGTGGTATACTATCTATGGAAAAAAGCATATAAGAATTGCATATATATATATATATATATATATATATATATATATATATATATATATATATATATATATATATATATATATATATATATATATATATATATATATTAGTTTGTGTGTGTATGTATAGAAGTATTTATTAATATTGTCCAACTCTTTTGCAATAAAATTACGTATGTAATACTCTTTGTATCACCATTATATGAGTGACACATTCAACTATGATTTTAATGCCCAATGCGGTGAATGATTAGAGAAATAAGTATTTAAATTTTCATCTTGCATTACACTTATCACAATTCTAGCAATAGTGCAAAAACTGCCAAGCATTTAGGTACAAACATTTTAGATGGTACTTTTGCGTGTATATTTGACATATATGTAACTTCTTTGGCACAATTTTTTTTTGAGATGGTATTTGTGTGTCTGAAGTAATTTATGTCTGAGATGAAATTTTTTATTTTTTTAACTATAGGCACTAACCTCTTTATAATTTTCACATATATACACTAATAACTCAATTATACGCGCTACATCTTCATATAGTCATTGTATAAGAGAAATTTCTCAATTCGAAAACTTTATTTCATGCAACATCGGTTTACAATGAAATATGTAACTGATAGTTTTTTTTTCAAAATTTAAAGCACATCTAAGTTTTCTCTACAGTGTAATTTTGATATAATCATATAATATGTTATAGTTTTCAAGACTTCTATAATAGATCTGAACTACACATTTATAAGCGAACTGCATCAAGTTTTTGAAACTAGGGATAATAGCGTTAAACCCCCTATACTATACTCCTGTTGCACTTTGCGCCCTGTCCTTTTATTTTTTGCGACTTGCCCCATGAATTATGGATAAATAAGCACTTTGTCCCCTGAACCCAAATCCAGCGGCAAAAAATGTTGACACGTATTCAAATCCAATGGTGAAAAAGTGACTCAGGGGGTAAAGTGCTTATTTATCCATAGTACAGGGGGCAAGTCGCAAAAAATAAAAGTACAGGGGGCAAAGTGCAAAGGGGTATAGTATAGGTGGTTTAATGCTTTTAACATTAGTAGGTTGCAAACTCATCATTGATAATGAGTGAAGGTTTTGATGATTTTAGCATGAGATTTAGATTTCACATCAATGTTATTACATACTTGTCTAATTTTACATTGCCGTCAATTTTAAAGTTTATAAAGCTTTCACATACATTGAAAATTAATTAATATTCAACGAATTTTATTCAAACCTCAGGGATATTCCCCTTAACTGTCCTATAATTTTAGTATGAGAAGTTACTTCCCTATAATTTAGGAATAGTATTTAATCTCAGCCTTTGGTTGTATCACGTCACCACGGTTGTACCTAATATTTTTTCCTTAATTCTCGGCAATTTATAATCTTTAACTATCATTATATAAAATAGTTATCCTAATCTAAATGTATCACTGATATACCAATACAATTGATTATCGATGCTTCAAACAAAATCTTCCACCCCACAAATTTATTGCCCAACTTTTTGCTCTTATCAACCAAATCACGAAGATTGTCTAAAAAGCTAACTGGAGGATAATGACAATGGTTTGATGATTTGATCTATAGGAGGATGAGATGTAAGTTTGTAACAAATATTAGCTTCAAATATTTGAAATAAAATATTAGCAACCACATGGCAATATGTAATAGACACGATTGAGGAACCGCGTGAATTAAAGCTGTACAGTCATAAACGTACAAGTACAGGAGATTCTTTACAATTATTATACTATAATCTGATACTGTTTTGTGATACTTTGAGATTCATTTTCTTGCCATGCACTTCGACTCCACTACTTATTTATTTATTTTTGATGAAATTACCAGCAAATCAAGTTAGGTTGACGGATTAAAGTTTATCCCACAATTTCCAGTGCGTTCGTGTGTTTTATATCTTTTTTCATGTTTGGTACAGAGATTTGGGTGATATTATTGATTAGGAGTGTAACTATGAGATTTGGCTTTTGATTTTTCATCAAAAGAATATTATTGCATAGTTACATGCCTAAGTCGGTGATATAATTATGATTTTCGTTGAGATATTACACACACACACATATATATACATGAGCCTATAATCTTTATGTGATATTATCATTAGAATCCGTAGTCACTATTGATCACGTCATTTATACAAACTGAAAAACACATAAATTAAGTTGTCTTCTGGAGATTGAAATTAACATCGTGCATGTGATAAAAGAATTTCATCTTTTAAACTAATTAGACCGCCTCGTGAAAGTGTCCGAGTAGAAGATGTTTTTTTATGCATCATGACATCATGAAAAATATTTAACTTGCTGTAATTCTCGAAAATGATGCATGTACACATGATGCTGGTGTAAAAGATCACAAAATAATACATAATTAACTTATAAACAAAGCTATATCATCTACTTAACAAATTTACTTGATAGCTAGTGATTTGTACTCAAACTAATAAAATAAACATTATTCCGGGTATATATGGAAGGATTTAGAGCATATGGTCGCCTCATAGATATAAATATGGATTTCACGAATAAATCTATTAGGTAGAGCGTATTATTCTGACTAATTGTAACTACTTTCGAAATATATATTTTCTATTTTTTTATAAATGGACAAATATGTGTTAATCCTAAAACTATGAAAGTGGTTTTGCCACAAATTGGCGCGCCCTATGCAAACATTGTGTTTTTTTTTTTTTTTTTTTTTTTTTGTTGAACAAAACATTGTGGTTAATTTATATTTAATTAACCCCCAACTTTTAGCCCTTCATCCTTAAATACTCGCGATGAATAAAGCCCAAGCTATAACAGACCTCCATCCGATTTTAGGGAAGTTAAGAGCCAAATTAGTCTACTATAAATAATGGATCACAATCTCCTAAAGTTCTCTTAAACCATAAACTGCAATACAACACAAGATAAAAAATATATATAATTGGCGTTACATTATGCTAAATTCAAAAAACTATATCACAAGCTACAAGAGAAGATGGTTTTCTATTCTGTGTTTAATTTGCCAAAGAAAAAAAAAAGGACATTCTTTTTGTAAAGAATACAGTAGTGGCTAGTAGCAACTATCAAGAAAAGAAGATTGCACACTTAAGAATGACACCAAAAAGATAAAGAGCACAAGATACTTTGCTTGGAACGTTTGCCATCAGAAGAGTCTATTCTCGTTGCTTTGAACTCCATGTGTTACCGGTGCTTTTGATCTCAATTTCTTCAGGTACAAAACTCCTGCTCCAATTCCTAATGCTCCAGCTACTGATACTGCAGTAACAGTCCCTACAAAAAAATTTAGAAACCAATATTACTTAGGATATTTGGCAAAACACTTTACTATGTTTTGGTAATTTGATAATTTATTACCTATGAAAGAAAAATAAAAATAAAAGCAAATTACCATTAGTGTACTTTTCATTTTTCAATACTCTCGTTATATGGAGGTCTAATTTACTTGCCAAAGACCGAGAGAGAGAGTGATGAATTTTAACCACAAAAACGTTCTGCATAGATCGTCTATGTCACTTTGTGTGTCACTTAATTATGCTGATAACATATGCCATTGATCTTAATACATGAACATTGAATGATTATACGGTGAACTTATCGTGCTTTTCTTTCACAGTACAGAACAAATTTTTCATTTAGCGTGATACGGGAAAATAATTTACTCTTAGCTCTAAAAATTAAACAAATTACCCCCACATTAAACGAATATAGACTATAGTCAAATAATTTAGTAGTTACATCCAACTGACCTGCTACTAATCCTCTGTTATGCACACCATTCAGCTCTGCATTTGCCAACAAAAACAACCACAACATATCAATATGTATCAACAACATTAAATCCAATCAAAAGAACTATATAACCAAAAATCACACCTTTGCAATTAGTAGTAGCATTTCCCTTATCACACAAGCACAAAAAATCCTGCGTTTCAACGTCAAACCCGCACGTTCCACCTCCTTTATTACCATCCTCACACCACAGACACCTCGTAGTCACAGGAATCTCAAAATCCACCCTGATTCCATATTCCGGGATCTGATTATACGCCGGCGTAATACCAAGATTCCTCCAATAAACGCTCGCGTAACTCGCGCAATGCCTCAGCATCATTCGCAAAGATTCGATCCCCTTCGGATAGTACGAACAACACGAACTACCACGCAGAGCAGAGGCGCATTTTGGTAGGTTACGACACAAAAAGCTCGCGGTGTCGCACGTGGAGTCGCATTGTTCGGGAAAACGCTCGCAGAATATGGGTCGGGCTTCCATGATCACGTCGGATTCGCTGCAGTTGAAGAAGAGATAGTCGTTTTGTGGGGAGAGTGTGAAGTGAGTGCTGAGGTCGAGGCTGAATGGTCGGGTGGGGCGGAAGTCGTTGCCGTCTTGGCAGTTCCACATGTATGGATCGGTTACGAGGATGTGGGGATCCGAGTAGCTGACGTTTTGGACGGGGTATCGACCTGAGGGAGTGCGTAGTTCGAGTTGGTTGGACTCGGAGCATACGAGTATGTGTCTGTAATATGGATCAAAGTTTCTAAACATTTTCTCGAAAAAAATATCGAATCATTAATTAATTGGAAATGAAATTATTTGTAAAAAAAAATTCCTAAACATATTGGAAAATCTACGGAACTAAGAAATTTCTAATATTTAGCTGATTGAAACAGATCGTGAATCATGCTTATGTGAAAATGAAATTATTTTAATAATTTCTCTTAAACATATCGAAAATCTCTAAAAATAATTACTAAAGAATTTTTAATATTCAGCTGACCGAAATAATGCTCATCCATGCCTGTAATAAGGGCTGCCGCAGCCGTCGTCGATGCCGAAGGGATAGTTGATCGGGATGTCGCCACAAGAGGTTCGACACTGGCTTGTCTTGGACTCCGATGGGGTTGAAAATTGTAATGTGACTATTGAAAATAAGATGACACAAAAATAAGTTGAATTATTGCATGATGATGACGATGGTGCTATTTTTTTGTGGGGTTCACAAGCCATGGAGATTTTGAGTAGTGTTCTGAATTAAGGTTGATTGCGTTTAAGTTCAAATGATTTTGTGTTGTTTTACGATTCATATGTGAGCATTTGAGTAGTAAAGGTGAAGAATCCCTATGTGAGCTTTGCTTTAGTACGTTATCATTAGTGCTTGTAGTTCTTTCTTTTTCTTTAATAGAATTGATAGTGCTTTATACCTTCTGTCCCTAAAGATGGTGCTTTTGGTTATTTTTTAGTTTTAGTATTACATTCTTTTGTTATATTAGTGTGGTTATATACTTATATTGCAATAGCGGAGAACAATAGGTTATGATCTTTTGGATGGTGGATCCTAGCTAAGTCCTTAAACAAAACCCATCGAGTAAAAGTAGCTCGCAACAAATTAATCCCTACAAGAAACCCTGTTCACTTCAAAACTCGATAGTGAAACACCTTTTTGTTTAAAATTAGAAACAAAACAAAATCAGTGAAGTGAATCCTTTATTTTCACTCGCTACGGAAAAGAAGATGGTAAATAAAAACTTGAACTATTAAATATTACGTGTTATTACTTAATTATATCATTAATTTTATATTAAATATTTTGAATTACTTATCTTATTTGAAAATATTGTTACTTATAATAGGTGTATGTATTTTAATTTTAATCTTATCAAACATGACGTATTTTTTAATACTTTTTTATTAAATAAATTATTTATCAAATTTCAGATAAATTTCCCGCCCTTCTTGTGTACTGGACCTAGTAACTTATCCTCCATGGCCTATACTTCTATAACTATAAAGTGTGCTGGTTTGTCTCATATTCATTTCATAATGAAACTACTATGATTATTTAATTAAAAAGAATGTAAATGATATTATTATTATATATATACGCACGCATACAATCACACGCAGATCTTCGATCAAGGACAAATGCAAACCGGTTATTTCATGGACGATGCCCGAAAATTATCCATCCATTACAAAAAAATGGTTTAAGATTGTCATCTTATGGCCTAGCACTACTGGGATGGACCTCTTTTCATACCCCGAGACATTTCTATCCAACTATGAAAACAAATGGTTTGCGATTCTGATTTATAGCCCAACATTACTAGAATGGGCCTCTAAGAAAACACGGACTTAGTCCAAACAATAGTTTATCGATTCTAGATCCATGATCCATAGTTTTGAATTTCTATTCGAGTCCTAAAAGTTATTGAACTAAATATGTCTGTATAGTTTTATAGATTAATTTAGGCTCATCAAGTTCTGGTTCCTAGTCAATTCGATTGAGAAAGATAGGGCCCAATTCACCTAAATGTTTGTTATTTCAAAGCAAATTTGTTAGAAATCAAGATTTAGTAATTAAACTCGATTCACTAAAACCCCTATAACATAATTTTTAATGTGATGAATTATTTGAAACGTGTGATATAACGAAAATAATGGTCTCCAAGCAAATCACGTGTCACTTATAATAAACCAAAAAAAATCAATGCGTGATGCGTGATAAACATTAGGTGAAAAAAACAGGAAAATTACATCCTTGACTCGAATAGAGGGGTTCTTTGCCTCTTTTATTAAATCCAAGGACAGTCATTTTTCTCCTTTTTCTCCGTACCATCATTTTTTCTTTTATATCAATTATCCACACCACAAGGCTTTTTGTCTCTCTTTCTTTAACGTCAAGATTCTTTTCCGATTATGCATAACACACAAGTTATTTTTTTGCTACTAGATCTTTTCCAAAAGTACAATTTGACACGAAGGAGAAATTTGTGCGGAATACACCTTTAGCCGCCATTATATCATGTCTAAATCGAATCCTATAAGTCCAATTCTTTCGTTAGTCCTAAATAGGCTCAATATTATCGACTAATAATAGTGTAAAAGTATTTTCCTCGGCGTATTTCCCTTTAGAGCACGCAGATTGACCGCGTATGAGAAAAAAAAAAAAAGTAAAGATTCTCTTTTCATTGTTTTGGTCCTCGTTACATATCTTGCATTTAGACGAGTGTATGTCCAAATTTCAACTTTAAAACTTTCGGTCGGAATCAGCTACTCATGGGCCTATAGCTGTACAGAACTATTAATGTGAAATTTCATGTGAGAAGGTATAATTTGTACGTCTTCCTCGAAATTAGTTCACTCTTTATTGTACTTTATACTTTGAAAAAATGTCACACCATGGAGAAAGAATCATCTTTCTTATTTCCTGGGCCTGAACTTTATAGTTATATAAAACTAATGATTATAGGGAAATTCTTTATCATCCATTATATGTATATACTTTATTCTATACATATTTTCATTATTACTCTTCCATAAGAGTACGTTAGTAGGTTAAAATGGTGAAATTCTTTCTTTAATTTTAAATTCGACCTCAGTTTGACTCTATGCTTTCTAAGTCTGGTCATGCAACACCATGCCTAATGTAGTTTCCATAGTTGGCGTTATCCGGCTACTTCGCGTGGTCCCAAAACTTAGCAAGTGTTCGCGCTAGTAGTTGCGAGTTCCTAAGATCTTAGAGTATTTTTCATTAGTGCTTGCTTCTCTTTTCTGAAAAAAATGGAAAATCTAAAAGAAATAAAGACAGGGTGCTTAAAACGCAGGAAAAAAAAACCCTAATATCACAATATAATAGCATTCAGTAATATGCCCTATATTTATTTCGATGGGCATGAAAATCATGAGGTACACTGATTCAGAAACTAATTAAAATTTAAGAAACCGTATGAACTTATGGTTTTGACGGTGATCATGATGATCTCAACTCTTCCAGAAATTGAAAACTTCCCAGTCCCGCTACGTACTCTAAATATTATTAATTTATACCGTTAGAAACAAGTCTGCTTTCAAGCATTTGATATTGTTAGCTGTTTTTTTCTCTATATATTAGGTTAGGTACAGCAAATTAACTACAAGTCAATGTTTTGATCTGTTTTAGTCCTCACATGGGGCATGGGAAGTTATTTTTAGTTTAAAACACGATGTCAATAATTTCACTTAAGCTCTTTATTTTCAATTGAAACTATTTAAAAATGATATGTCTATATTATAATCCATAACCGTGTAACTACATTAATATCTGTATAGTTGTTATCATAACTTATCAAATGCTACCACAAAAACTATGATTTTATTGAAAATTGACCTAGATAAGCATGAGCAAATTCAAAATGCTCGTTTCCTTGTATAAGATCCACAATGAAAAAATCAACGTCGATTTTTAATATGCATTTCTTTCAAAAAAGATAGAAATTATGCGTGAATTGATTTGAATGTAAAGATAAGTAGCGTAGAATTTTTTTCCCGAGCATTCTTATTTCTAAATTTCTCTCTCACAATCATAAAGGAGCTATCATAAAGTAAAAAAACCTCAAAGGAAGAACTATTAAGTTCATGCCACCAATAAATGATGATGTTGTGCAACTAATTAATAATTAATTTTTTTTTGAAGTTATAAATATTACTATTTTTCAATTATCAACTTTTTGATTACTCTACCTACATCGTGATCATAATTGAGTTTTATTTATTATGCTACTGCAACAATTGCATGAAATAGATACTCGCCCGCGCGTGTGAAAGGAGATGGCAGTAGTACTATTAATCAAACACTTTTTCATCATTATTGATAATTAATTTATCAAGCACTTCTTCGAGCGTAGCACAAATAGTTGATAAATATTTTTTGTTGAAAATTTACATAACCTCTTTCTTATGAACTCTACTAGCTCCTTTTAACAAAACTTTCTCTTTGCCTATTAAAACAAAAATGTGCCTTAGCTGCCAGTATGCGGCTGCGATTAGTTGAGTTGCCTAGCATTTTTCCGATTATTATATCTATCGAGATAAAATCAAGTCTCATTTGAATTACTCCATTAGTTGAAAATGATTGATGCATCTGTCCTTAATTAACCTCTTTTTTCTTCTACGGAATTCAAAATTGCATGATTAATAATACCTAGCTTGTAACAAGGCTATTGATGTATCGGTCTTAAAGGGGTTTGAAATTTGGAGAATTCACTTTGAACTTTTTTTAGCGGGCGTTCTTTGACCAAACAAAAGGTTTGGCTTGTCGTCCCAAGTGAAGTGATGCACGAACCATCCACGTAATTTACACTAAAAATCAAGACGAAAAGTAAATCTTTCGACCTTACCACATGCAAGTTTCACCTCAATCTCAATTCTGAACATGGTCCCAATAAGAGAGAAAAATTTATTGCACGCCAAATGCTGCAGTGACATAATCGAAGATTAATAGTATAGTATTTTCTAAATTATAGGGGATTCTTTAATACCTCATTTCAATTGTGTATTTATATAAATAATTAAATTATTTGGTTGGCGATACCTATCGTGCTGCTACTGCTGCATGTAGAGATCTAATAGATATCAACGTGCACTTATACACCACAAAAGTACGATTTTATTTTTCTTAGGTTTGTGCTTTTTAGTTTTATCATATGATTTGAATAAATCTAGAAAAATATCTCCATCAAGTTGTTATTATTATTATTATTATTATTAATTATTATTATTATTATAATTATTTACTCCGGCAACGTGAAATCTAGATGACTAAAAGTAGCGCTATATCTTTTCTTTTCCATATGTCCTTTAAATCCTTGACCTATAAATATCAAGCGAAATATTTTTTTGGAGATAATTTTAATAGTTTGTAACATACGGAAATCAGTAAATTCATTATTTTTAGGGATAATATCAGTGACACCCCCTGAGGTTTGGTGTAATATCACTCACACCCTCTGAGGTTTGAATAATATCAGTGACACCCCCTGAGTTTTGATTTTCAGGGGGGTGTCACTTTTAGAATGACACTTATACCCTTTAGTTTAATATTAGCTAAAACTCCTCAAAAATAAAAGACACAAGTACCCTTTATTGTTCAAATAATAAAATCAAATAAGAATATAGTTGGTCATCTTGCATACATTAAAACGATTTATATGAATTTATATAAATATTTTTTTTTGTATGCTTTACTATTTAAATACTCTTGATTGAAGATATTTTTTGGACTATAAATTACATGAAAACTTTTGATTACTTACCTTTTTTTCTTTTCTGAAGAGAGTGAAATACTTATTGCTTGCTTTAACCTTTTATCTAAGAGAAAGGATATTGTATTGAATTTTGAAGATACTTAGATTTTTCATCAGTTGAGATTTTATTGTTGGATTTTATTTAAAATCTTAGTTTATAAGCCTCAAAAGTTTTCGTTAGAATTGTTTCTATCTTTCTGTCCGTACTTAACATATATCTTTACATATATTGAGGGTATATATATACCAATAAATAGGCAAAAATATCTTGGGAGGGCTATAGGCCTATACCCTACGCCCTTGGGTGGGTGGGACCTTTTTTTTCCTTCTTATAATTATATATATGAATTGTTTTAATTTATTATATTCTAATTTGATTTTATTATTTGAACAATAAAGGGTACTAGTGTCTTTTAATTATTAAGAGTATTTGATAATATTAAATTAAAGGATACAAGTGTCCTTTTAAAAGTGACATCCCTAGAAATCAAACCTCAGGGGGTGTCACTAATATTATTCAAACCTCAGGGGGTGTGAGTGATATTACACCAAACCTCAGGGGGTGTCACTGATATTATCCCTTATTTTTATTGAGTATACTAACTTAGGAGTGGTATGAAAACAATGCAAAATTGTCAGAACGTTCCCATTTTATTCCATTTGGCCATACAAAGTGAGTTAGAATTGAAATTTGAAAGGAAGAGCAGTGCATTCAATTTCAATTTCAATAGTCTTCTATCGTTACTTTTCTTTAATCGCAATGGTCCAATCACACCTAACAACTGCACCCCTTTTTCTACGTCATGGACGTAAGCCCACGTGGGGCAGGTCAACGTAATCTCAGTCAACTTTCTTTTTGTCCTAAAGCGCATTTTGTTTCTTTGCCTTTTTGTTCTTTGTTTACTTTGGTTTGACGTAGGCGCCAGTTTTTGTGGACTAATGTTATCTTGAATTTGTTGTCTCCAAGTGTACCAAGTGTTTCTCCTGTTTTATTAGACGGGAAACAACTGTTTCTAATAACTGAAATTGAATGTTTATATTAGATACAAACTGGAAAAAATCATAAATTGTTGTTAAATTAAACATATTTTATAAAATTAAGGATTACTACTCACCACTATGAAAATGTATATGATATATCTGTTGGATTGTGGTGCTCGAAAGTATTGTACACTAATCTCATGTTTTAGTTTCATAACCATGATCCAATTAAAATTTAATTAGAGTTCAAAGCATTCTTAATGTAAACAGTTTATTTATGTGTGACTGTAATTTGATTCATTGAAAATATAGTAAAAATTATGTCTTAGCGCCCTAAAATGCATTTATGAAGATTTGAGTGAATAAGTTTCTGTATCTTTATCGTTTTTGATGCATATGTTCTTTTCCTTGTATAGCATTGTTGCATAACAATATTACAAGAGAAACATTACCTGTAGTGTATATCAATTAATATACTCTGTCGTGCTCACATGTGCTAAATCAAAGATTAATTAGGGTAAAAAAAAAGGATTACTTTTCTTGCATCTTTTCCTCATTAGAACTGTTTCTCTGACTTTAATTGCCTGATTAGTGATATATGTATAACACCATGAACTGATAAAAGAAAAGTAATTATATTTAATTAATATGGAAAATAAGAGCTAAAAAGTTGTGCATGTTGTCCATATAAAGAGTAGAGTAATGGGGTCCTGGTGTTGGCCACTGATCATATCGTAACATATAATTAAATTGAGACAGGAAAGGTGTTGTATTTGATGTTTGACATGGGAGTCGCAAAGCCAGACAAGATGTTTCTGCATCAGCTGACTGGATTTAATTTGAGATCAAATTGCATTTTCTTGTTAAACATTAGGAAGTAGCACATGTCTTATTTGAAATTGAATCTGTACATAGTTTACTAACACAAAGTATGCCAAATAATGCAATAAAGTTTTGTTGGTTTTGCAAAAATAATTCCCTATCTGTATTCTATAATTTAAATTATCTTTCTGTTTCTACCTACACGTTGAAGAACTAAGTTTGTGCATGGAAATAAAGACAATTTGCTGCTAGAAACATATTAACTAAATATCTTTATGTAAAATATATTTATATGAATTTATAAACATTTTGGGTTTTTTTAGCACAATATTATTTGTTGTATTTTGTTATGTAATTTTAAAATAAATATGAATATAAAATGGTTGTTAAGAGAAAGAAATTAATATTAATGAAATATTTAAAATAATCAGAACCCGTATTCTATTTAAACCTAATCCATACAATGGCACAATTCGAAGAGCCATTATAATAAATCCCGCATCTTGAAGATGAGCATAAAATTATAAGATTATGAGGAGAAAAAACTAGAAGAAAGAACAAAAGATGTTCCATTGTTCATAGATTAGGTGTGTGCTTGAGAAGACTCATCTTAATAAACTTTCAAAAACGTGATTGCTTATGTAAGCCAAAATACTAAATGCTTGGGGAAAATTTTGTCATGCATGGCCAACCTTTTTTCTCGGGCAGAAAAATCCGTGTTCACATGTACATAAATTGATTCATGATTATCGAATAAATGAGCATTTCAGCTGAGAATTAACAGAAATAAACGGAATCTCTTTTTCGTACTAATTAAAAAATATAATACACCGTTTTATATATTTTTCTTAGGCTAGAAAATAGAACCAAAATGCATCTCTATGTTATTCTAATTATATTCCTCATTTTATTATTCTTCTAAATTGTTTATTTTGTGAAATGAATATTGAATGCCTATACCAACTCTCTAGTACTACTTGTGAAAGCATCCATCTCAAAATCGAAAACTATATAACTCGCGTGCGAAGCGTATTCGTCTGCCAATTAAAATAGACGGTGCAGGAGAACTTTTCAACTGGTTAACGTTCACAAGAAAATCAAACGTTGAATTTTGGTCCTGAATTGAGGAATGATGCTTAAGTGATTAATTTTATTTCAGAGTACTTGTTCAATAGTTGTACTGCTTTAGAATTGTACTAATGTCAAAATATGTATCAGAGACGAACTTAGGCCCACACATATTAAATCCGCTAAAATTACGAAAGGTCTATTTAGTTCAGCCTAGATCAAGAGAGAAGATTGCGACATATATAAAACTATATTAAAAACATTTTATTGTGATTCGAATCTCACTTAAGGTCCAAGTGACGAAATTATGGCGTCAATACTCTATACATGCAGTTCTTTTTCCTTTTTTGTTTGGTGTATGGATGTCAATCAAAGCTCACTCAAAAACTTTCGATTATTAATTAGTATTTTCATGTATTAGATGTATCGCTTGATATAAAACAATGAGTTGTATAAAATTAAATATCCATCACTTCATATGTAGATTTCAAAGAATATATTATTTCATCATTACCCTAAAAATATTCATATGTCACTGTTTATCTCTTTATTAATTAACGATAAACACAAGAAATTGTATTAACGTTTTCTTTGATGTCTACATGGAGATCAGACGACGACTTCTCGACCGGGTCTATAAAATTGTCCATCACAAGTGGAAATTAAGGAGGAGGAATGGGGCTTGCGATGCATTTACTTACTTTCTATAAATTAGTTAGGGGTTGGAACATTAATAATTTAGATCAAACAAAATATATATATTAGATACATATGGAACCCCTAAGTTACTAGTCAGTGGTGATAACGATATGAGTTATGACTGCATTGATTTGAATAAAGGAAATATACAAATAGGAAAGGCATAGCCCAACTGCTCAAGTCATTGACTAAATGTTTTTGATGCTGGACTTTTATTTTCTAATGTTAAGCTGTGACAATGTAACAATTACTCACTTTATAATTGTTCTGTAAAGATAATATCTTCTTAAAAAAAAAAAACTTAAAGGCGATAGAAGAAAACGGCTTTTTGAAGGCAAGCAAATTAATACGAACAAGATTGTTGAAGGTATCAAGGCGAGATTTTCAATGTGGTTGAAAGCTAACGAGCTTTGCCATTTTACTTTCCTTCTTTGATTGGTTCTTTGAACCATTGTATTGTTTAATTTGATGGAAGTTTTGTTGTATGTTTTGACGAGTTGAGTACTCTTGTGCTCATTAATAAATTTGGCTTATAAAAAAAATATAGAAGAGAGATGTCTTCACACTGATGAGAGACACGGTTTATATACGGTCCTAAAAGTCTAACGTGGTGCCGTATTTATCTTGCTACTAGGCTGTCTTTAAACCGCCGCAGTCAACTCTCAACTCCTCGCCTACTGATACCACCCTCAACCTAAAGTCCTAATTTCTATGCTACATTAAGTGTCACACACACAAATTTATGACTTAATGCATGTAGCATAGAAAATTACATTTTCTATATATGCTACCAATTTATAAGTTAGCTTAAGTGTGTGTGAGCCCGTACGTACATATATAGATTATTTTAGTTCATAATGAGTCTAGTTAGATCTAAATATCTATACAATTATTGATGCAATTGACTGATTATCACTTCATGAAGAATTGCACCACGCGACAAGTGCAGCTTTATATGCTCGGTGATCTATATCGGGTTCTTGCCAACGACGTTATAAACTTTATAACACAATGTAACTATCAAATTCTTGAGAAATAATTTTTTGGAGTACTCAGCAAAATGGTGTAATTCCACTACTTTTGCAAGATACAAACTTGGATGCTTTTGAGCTATACTAAGCGTACTAATCTAAGAAATATTGTATTCTTGCGGTTGCATGCACTATGTCATGGAGAGAGTACTAGGTGATTCTTTTCTCTTCCATTTTCATGTATAGATGATTCCAAATAGGAAAAAGTGTCACCTCAATTCGAATTGTAAAATAAAAATACACATCAAAAGATATAAAAAGTAACAAGAAAAGAGGGGTTCTCACTAGTAGTTCTTTCACGCAACATGCTTCTAATGCTATAACCTTATTTGAGTAAATAATTCAAAACCTTATATCACGGGATTTTTAGAGTTTAGATCTGGAGTAATGTTTGACATTATTATAATTGTATTGTGGATTGACATTTTTACGGATGAGAAGCTGGTTGAGTGAGTATCTTAGCTAGGGATTCATTTTAGGAAACATTAAAATCTCACATTGATTTGATTACAATCCCTATTACGCTTAGAAGTTAGAACTACTTGACCCAATCATGATATAATGCGTACCCATGATGGAATACTTTATCAATGACACTCTGACTATATGTCTTCTTGACACTTGGCTCCCTTTTTTTTTTTTTTTTTTTTTTTTTTAAATTATTTTATTGTAAATCCAATTCGATCATAAAACAAAATAGAGATATTAATATGTTGTTAACATGAAACTATCTTAAGATAAAGTAACAATTTTTTAGTGCTCAATTCCATTGGAAACGGGCCAATTTTATTACTTAGCTCTTTGCTCGCGTGTTCTTGCTATTTTTAATAGTCATTATTCTCGTAATATTTATTTTTTTCTTACAAAAATGGAATTTGAGAGATCCTCATATTAGAACTTTTGTTTTATTACTTATCTCATTTCTATCTTATTTTTTTTGTATTTTGGTAATTGTCTTGTGGCGCACACTTTTGGTTTTGATATATATTGAATGAAGTTCCGTGAGAATTTCTCTCAATTTCGTGTTGTTCTTCACATTTTTTTTCTCTAAATATCTCTTAAGTTCAGATCAACTTCAATTCAAGTACTCACAAGTATTTACATTTACTATTCTCGGGGTCCTGGTCGAGTTACTGATATTCTCCCCAAGAAGTACCATAATTTTCTTTTCGTTTTTTCTTATATGATGAGATGAAAGTTAAGTATTGGAATTAAATGTATCATTAGTCCTAGTGTTTGGTTTCAATACTTTAATGAATATTTGATCTCTATAATCTAACAAAGAAGTGAGCAAGAAATGCACGAAATGAAACACTTAATTGCATTCAAACTCACCCACAAGAGATCTGTCATCAAAATTCGTTGACTTTAACCATCCCTTTTTATTTTCATCACGTGTAACGCGCCGCACCCCTCGGGCCGGTGGCTATTCAATCTCCTCCAATAGCACTCCTCTTCTCATTTTTCTCTACTATTATTACTAAATAAATACTTACAAAAAATATTAATTTATTACGAACGAGTCAAATTTAGTCTTGACGAAATTTGGACGAAAGCTCTCGTTCTCTCTCACGAATTCCTCCAAAGTCTACGAATGTGGGACCCAAATGCCACCTGTCAATTAACCAAATCTGACGCACATCCTCACGTAACTTTTATCAAATAACCCCTTAAGTTTTCTCACTTCACTTCCACATAATAATAATAATAATAATAATAATAATAATAATAATAATAATAAAGACGCATCAAATATCTTGAAAGTTTCCTAATTAGTCCACGTAAAAAAGTCTCCACCATAAAACAGAAGAGCGCCTTTATATAGACTTGTCCATCCCATTGCAAAAGACTTCTCTGATCACACTCTCAAAAATATTTCATTTTGCTACATATTGATATTTTGTTACATATATATTCATTTCTTGATTTACATATTTTATATGGACAAGGGATGGTGTCTCACGGTTGATAATTCTGATAAAGTTGGTATTTTTGGTAACAAGTCGGTTTTTGGATTTAATTTGAGTCCGAGGTTGAATCGTCCTAACAACGGTTCGATCATGTTTCCGATGAATTCGAGCGGTAAGGAAGAAGAGCAAGCTACTGTTTCATCGCCGCAGCGTGAAGTAGACTTTTTCTCGGAGAAGAATAGGCCTAGTCATGAAGTTAACGCTGTCGTGAAAAAGGAAACTTTACACGCTGAGGACAGAGAATTGGATGTTAATGTGAGTTGCATATAGTTATTTGAAAAGAAAAAATATTATGACGAGCAAGTCGTTCCAATTTGATTGTTGCTTCTTATCTAATTTTGTCATTCTCCTTTTTGTTGTGTGTAGACTGGTTTGCAACTTGTGACTACTAACACCGGAAGCGATCAATCGACGGTGGATGATGGAACGTCGTCGGGTGATGCGGATGTTAAGCGAGCTAAGATTGAGGTAATGATCAGTCAAGGAACTATATGAGTTTCTACAATTAAGTTGTGAATTTTAATTAGGAGTGTGCTAAAATATTTATAATTACGTGTTTGATATATTCAGCTTGTACAACTTCAAGTTGAGCTTGAAAGAATGAACGCTGAGAATCAGAGGCTAAAAGGAATGTTAACTCATGTGAGCAACAACTACACTACACTGCAGATGCATCTCATGACTTTGATGCAACAGCAGCATAATTCAGGCACTCATGATCACGAGGTAATTAAGAAAACATTGTGTTGTTCAACATACTTTTCCTCTTTATTTATGATAAAGAAGTATCAATTTTATTAATTTTTTGTATGTTATGTTTAGATTGTTGACAGGATATCAGAAGAAAAGAAGCCGGAAAATGGAGGATCGATGGTTCCAAGACAGTTCTTGGACATGGGTCCTAGTACTGCGGTCGACGAACAATCAAAATCGTCATCGGAAGAAAGAACTATTTCTGGATCACCCCAGAATTATAACATGGATTTATCGAGAAATAAGAGGAGTGGCCGCGAGGAGAGCCCTGAATCTGAAGGCTGGGCTCCTAACAAAGCTCCCAAAGTCATGAGCCCCCCCAAACCGGCAGAGCAAGCCACGGAAGCCACCATGCGAAAAGCCCGTGTCTCCGTTCGAGCACGGTCGGAAGCTCCCATGGTAAGTAAACTAAATGTAATACCGATCTTGTGAAGAATATATCAGTCCAAGCGTTTTCTCGAGAAATACTGAAGCGTTTTCGATCCTACTTTTGATTCAATGGAAACGCAATTAAAATATAGTTTTATGTTAACTGCAACAACTATGTCCGTAATTTTTTCCAATTCCAAAACGTCTCCTAGATTTACGAAATATTTCTAATATTTAGCTCATTGAGACATACTTCATAATCGGAAATTTAATCCATAGTCTTTTAACTATAATTTACAGATTTCTGATGGTTGCCAATGGAGAAAGTATGGACAAAAGATGGCCAAAGGGAATCCATGCCCACGAGCTTATTACCGATGTACAATGGCAGTTGGTTGTCCAGTGCGCAAACAAGTATGTATAAAATTCTATCTAAATCTATATAGCTTGTCATAAAATGATTCATTGTTTCTCTTTAGCTAACAGTTACTGTTATATTGCAATTCCAGGTCCAAAGGTGTGCTGAGGATAGAGCTATATTAACCACAACCTACGAAGGAACACACAACCACCCGTTACCACCTGCTGCCATGGCGATGGCATCCACCACCTCAGCTGCCGCGACAATGCTCCTTTCGGGCTCCATGCCAAGCGCCGATGGCCTAATGAACCCGAATTTTCTAGCAAGAACAGTTCTTCCATTTTCTTCAAATATGGCGACAATCTCAGCTTCGGCTCCTTTCCCAACCGTCACACTTGACCTCACACAAAATCCGAACCCATTACAGTTCCAAAGACCTCCGCCGCAGTTCCATGCACCTTTCGCCGTTCCCGGCCCTCAAAACTTCATGCCATCGTCGTCAGTTCCTCAAGTTTTTGGACATCCAGTTTTTAACCAATCCAAGTTTTCGGGTCTTCAAATGTCCAATGATGTTGCTCAATTACCGCAACTTCATCAGACACAACATCAACATCAGCAACAACCTCATCCAGCGTCATTTTCTGACACTCTTAGCGCTGCCACAGCCGCGATTACCGCTGATCCAAACTTCACTGCCGCCCTGGCCGCGGCCATATCCTCAATCATCGGTGGCTCACACCCGAATAACAACAACAACAACAACAACAACAGCAACAACAACAACGTAAATACGAGTAATAGCAATAAAACAAGCAGCAGTTTTCAAGGGAATCAATAAGTCTTAGTTAATATTCACCATTGTAACACTTGTACCAATATTATTTTCTTACTTGTTCTTTTTTATTGATCTTCTGTTAAATTTTTAGGGTTCGTCTAGTAATTAACATGTCCATATTGTTGTACCATGGCATGGTTTAGGACAAAACCTATACATTCTTCTTTTATTGTTTATTACATATCTATAATACATACATGACAACTTGTCATTTTCAATTACATTATTATCATTGAAGTTCATCACAAAAGACGAAAACCGTGAATGGTCGTTTGGATTACTTGTTGTATTTTTCAATTAGTTTCGTTTTCATTACAAACTTGTCAAATATTAATGAGACAAAACAAAACAAAACAACAAAAGAGATTTGGACAATATAGAAGACTTGCCGTGAATGTTTAGGACCATTTCTTGGATATAATCAAACGTTTGAAAGGTATATTCTCTTCTGTGAATGTGAGGCGGGAGGTCAACAACTCCGGCAATAATTGTTTGACACGTAATTGGTGTTAGAAAATCGGATAGACTTTAAAAATTGTACGTAGCTGTAATTGGACTTTTAGGAGACTTCGGGGCAACTTCTTCTTAATTTGATTTTGTCCAATCCCGATAATTAATGTCAGAGAATCATCATGTCAATCTTTATACGCTCCTCAACTTTGATTAAGTGAGTTTAGTTTAATTATGCAATGAGTTTTGTTTAGTTAATTAATTAGGCAGGCGAATGTGATTATCTGATCCAGGTCTTGTGTGGCTGACACTTCGCTTAGAAGTTAGAACCTTGGGGCGCTCCAGCTTAGACTCTATTATTAATATTATTGAGGTCGATCGAAGAGAAAAAAAATGCTATTAAAACCTTTAAAAAATGAATTTCGAACTTTATTTTTTTTTATAAATTCTAGTGATTATTCAATTTATTTGTTAGTGGTCAAAATATTTTTCGTAGGTAAAATATATATGAAAAAATTATAAATAATAAGTAAATAGTTCTTGATATTATTCTTAACTATTCAAGCATATGCCTTCTGAAAGTTATGTTTCGGGAGTTTTCTCGAGCGTTATGGGCCGGGCCAATTTTGTCCATATAATTATTGAGCGAATTTTCGAAAACTATTATTTAGCATAACATGTTGATAATTGGTAAGAGTATGGCATTTAAAATCTGTATTTTTGTATATATTTAAAGTTACTGGTCTTAGATGAGATGTTAATTCAATAGAGTCTCGTAAAAGTAATACAGACCTTCAATTCTACCGCCCCTCACTTATAAAAAAGATATATTTGTGTGCTAGTCTAGAAGTGAAAACAAAAAAACAAAAAAATCACAACTTGAATTTTTAGATGAGATGAAGATTCAATAATCTTTATCTATTTCATCTAATTGATTACGGTTTATATTTTCTTCCAAAGATGAGGTACGTATTAGTATCTTATCTACTTGTGTTTTTCTTGAGAATTCCATGTTATCGTGTAGATACTAAAAGAAAAAGCAACATCAGTGGGACCATGTTTTTTTCTCAATTTCTTTTGTGACGATAAATACCAATTATAATTTTTATAACTAAATATTTCAACATTAAGCTAAACATCCAACAAAATTATTGTAGTGTTGTAACTTGTAAGATTCTTTTGTTATAATACGTGCCTTCTACCCTATGAAACAAAGCAAAAGACAATTGGTGATGGTTTATTTATTTTTTTGGTAGAAGACAATTGCTCATGTTGGCATCAAATTTTAACCAGTTTTGGAAATTCAATATTCACAAATTTACGAATCTACTTGCAAGTAATTCACTAATAATATTAGAATTTAGATTTATTTGCCAGTCTTAACCTCGTATTATGGCCAATCTCTGTAATCGAATATGGGCATTGGGCAGGACATAAAAATATTTACCTTGTCGAAGATGTTAAGATACACTATTCTTGATTGGCCATATATAATATACCTTGTGAAAACTAGGTGGCATTAGATAATTGGAAATAAATATATAAGTGTATAATTGAGTTGCAGATAAAGAATCCGTCAAATTATTAGACTTAAGTGAATCAATGAAAAGGGTCGATCGCAATCATCGGTCAAGACAAATAAACAAAGGCGCGTTAGTTTAGCAGTTTGTAATAAAATAAGATGTATTTAATTGGACAAGTGAGATACGTTATTTGACTTCCGTGCACTCTGAAGTCGTCATGAAATTGAACTGTCCACCAATCATGTTCTTTAATTTAATCTCTAATTATTTGAGAGAAAGAATTAGACAGAACGTGTGACATTGTGAGTCGCACCGTACTCTATCCACCGTACCATTAAGTTTACGAGTTGACTTTGATCACATGCTTCCATGTGGAATTACCAAGTCAGTTCATATTAGTGTTATTTGGTTTAATTGTGCATATACATAAAATATAGTTTGAGGCTTTGAGCTCACAATTATTATTTTTCGTGTTTGAGAAAACCAAAAAAAAAAAAAAACTGAGATAACATGATTAATAATGAAATTAAGCTAAGACTTCTCAAATTGTACATAAGTTAAAAACAAAATCATCCTAGTTCATGACGTTTCACATGATTAAGGAGGTGTTTGCAAACTCTTTAAAAAAGCTAAAATGTATTTATATATTCGTGGAATAAATACTTTTAGAGTGCCTACAAGTTATCAAGTCTTTTCGGTTATATAACTTTTTTAAGCTACATAGACAGAAAAAATAAAAGAATTCTTAAAGGTTAGGATTTATGGGGTTCTTGTACATGTTTTTCTGCCATAGGTATTGACCAAAAAAATCTTAATACATTGCAATGTATATTGGCGCATGCCTTGCCTAAAGCCAAAATTTTGCACAATGCAATGTATGGGGTTAATTGAAACCAATAATGGCCCATTGGGTTATATTGCAATAACTGAAGTAGCTGGGTATGGACCTACGTTTGGGCTCATGATAACTTTTCAGAGAAAACAATTTAAAATCTTCAAAATTTACCTTTTTTCTTAACACTACCAACTTAATGATGAATAAATATGCTTTGACAACAACACTCAAATTAAGAACTTTTACTTTTGGAGAAGAGTTTGTAAAAGCTCCCTAAGTATTTTATTAATTGATAGAAATTATAAATTCATGCTCAAGTTGAAGATTTTCAGTAAAAGGGAAAGAGGACCAATAGCTATGTTTAAGTTCTTTAAACTGAAATTGTATGATTCGTGTGATATGTAGTACGATATAAGCAAGCACGTGTCAGTTGTTCTTGAATCATCAATGACCTAATTCTGATGTTCAACTCATACATTGAGTTGTTTCTTGACATTGTAACAATTGTCACTTTGTCATGTTACAGTACTTTGAGTGTTACTAAAATTAATAACTCTATGAAATAACGAAGATTATAATGCAAGAGCACATTGGTTTCCTTTTTTTTTTTTTTTTTTTTTTTGATATGACAAAGGCTTTATTGAATAAAACTTGAGTACAAGGGGTACTCATCCCATTACAAGAGAATAGAAATTCCAGTACACCGAAAAACATAGAACCACCATGTAGAAGAGGAAGAGCACATATAGTTCATCTATATATTTTATATGTCAATCGTGTGTAGCAAAACCAACAAAAAATGAAGAAGACCATCCATATATACTTACATCCATTCTTCATCATTGGCAAATCCTATAATGACAGGACCTAACGCCTTCACCTCCTTAATTAGTTATATCCACACGCTTTCTAGAAAAGTATTATATCACTAACAAAATAATCAAACAGCGATATTGAATGAATAGCTAAAGGTTCAAAGCTTAATAACTTTTAGTTAAAGGGCTAATGCTTATTTTTGGACAAAAACTGCCTCCAACGTATAACTTTGACTTTGTCAGAACATTTTTTTATCTAGCTTTGATTCATCAATACTAAATAAATCATCCAACCACTAACTCCTAACTTCATATATGAAAATATTTATTAAGAATAACATTTTTTTTCTGAGGATGAGAAGATGCCAGGAGAAGCCATAATATTGAAAGATTAAACTCCAAAATCTACCGCAGTGGATTTTCTTACTTTGTTGTACTAATTCACATAGAAATAATGGTGTAGAAAGTTAGAATTATTAAAAGATTAAACTCCAAAACCATCAAGTATTTCCATATTAACCTAGATTAGTTACTAGTTAGTACTTCACTACTTATTAAAGCCAAAAAGACAACATACCAGTTATTGCACTATACCAAAAAATCAAAACAGTAATACAGCTAGTTTCACAACTCAATTATGAAATACTTTGAACAATTCCAATGCTTAGGCAAATATCACAAAATTCTCCTCAAAGCCATTCTCTTTTACCTCAACTAAGTTTTAGACTTGGCCCTTCGATAACGATAATTTTACAACTGAATAGAAGGAAACAACATTTTAACCAACTAATAACAAAAGAAACGAACGAGCTAAACAAAGTATGCAAGGATTGTCAAATTACAAATGCTCCCAGCCACTCCAGAGATTTGAAATCTGCCTGAGAATCACCATCTAAGAGATTCTACAGGATAACAAACTTATATGCTTCGACTTCGATATTGTAAAAACACACTCTAGAAAGTAGGACACACTTTCTCTGCCGTCGTTAGTATCTCTATTGCCCCCAACTTATGCAAAATCTTTTCCATGATTTCTCGAGGCAACTCCAACACTGTAATATTTGACGTTGATGACATTTTTTGATTTCTTTTTGAGTGTGATATTGGCCACTTTACTATTATTTATAGGGGTTGGCATTAGGAGGTGAATAGGTGAAAATTTGAAACTCTAGTAAGAAACTCAAAGGTTTTGTCATGTCCAATTAAATGCATTTTCTTTTCCAAAAAAGAAGACGATGGATCCTTTTTTAATTGTGATTTATTTCTTTTCCAATTCCAACAAAACAAAAGTGATCGAGACGGTCCAATTAATCTAAGGACTAATTAGGAGCAGCATATCTGTGTTCATGAGTTGGACAATTATATTGGATATTATTCGCTTTCTTTTCTAACACATATGACGGTCCCTAATTTTCTAAAAACGTTTAAAATTCATCATTTATATTTAAATGACAACTTTGAATTTAAAATTAGTTCCATATATATAATATAAGTACGTCCCGGATTGTGAATTCATTTGGAAATGGGAAAAAGTTTTGTCACAACTCACAAATGAACTCTCATTTCAAGAAAACATTCACATTCATCCCAAGTTAATTCATAAGTGTAAGTTAGTCATGCAAATTGTTTAGTCTCTAATCAACTCTTCAAACAAAACTCCACCTGAATTTTAGTGATGTACATATGTGTCTATTCATTTGGGGATATAGTTTTCAATCTATTCAAGATGAAACGTAAGGTAAAGAAAAAAAAATAGCTTGATTTGAAAATGTTTACCTCACGGAGAAATTATCTCATACATTTGTTGTTGATTGCACTTAAGATGGTGCAACTAATTAGATAAATGATGTAAATGTATGATTATAATTGAATAGTACTGTAAAGAAGAAAGTGACTTGTTACACTGAAAGGAGAGGAACAAAACTATCATTTTCGTAAGGTTGCTGAACTCTGCTACTCCCTTTATCCCTAAAGGAAAAGGGAGTATAATTTAGAAAATATATTCAAGTTAACTCTTAATTGTACTTCGTACTCTTACAACAATTGCATATAAATAATTTTTCATTTTTAAGTATGGAACTTGACTAATACAACATAATTTTGAGTACTTTCGAAGCTTGGGCCCTAGCTCATAAACTGCAATTAAGACCCGCGGTTAGCTTCAATATACACGATGCACCTTGACCGAAGATCCCATAAATTGAAATGTAATGGAAGTACACATACAATATGGTTAATAATAATAGATAATTCTTTTATGTATAAAAATTGGCCCAAACTAGTATAAATTCATAGCCAATAGCTACTGTAGAGGCTTTTTACTTTCCATGTTTTGGGCTTGCCCATTAACTCCACTTATATGAAGTAATTTCTTAAAGGTTTGTTTATAGACCCAAATCATAAATTGGAATCTTCAGTCCAAATTTTATGACATGTAAGAAAAGTTACAAGATCTGAATTATCTAGTCTCATGTTTAAGGCAAATGATTTGTAAATAAAAATTAACATCCAGTTGTTCAATATTTGATTTTATTTGTAAAAATTACTGAGAGCAAGCTTTATTGATATATGAAAAAGATGTGTTTACGAAACGATACGAAGCTTAGAAGACTACTTAAAAAAGTTGAACTCACTGAAACGGGTAGTTATCATATGTTCGACTCTACATAATTTTCGTTTAGTTCAATATCTATCCAATTGATTGAGATGGGTGCTTGCTGATATTACTTTTTGATTCTTTTTTTATCGGCGATGAATTTATTAGAAAATGAGCATAAGAAATACTCCCAATGAGTTTACAAGGCAGAAGAAAAACTCAGCCAATTATAAATTACTTTTTGATGTTGTCGTATGCTTTATTAATATATGTTTTTCTTATATATATATATATATATATATATATAATATATAAATCATGCTCCCGAAGTAGGAAAAACCTCGAGGCTGGCGTAGTCTAGGTTAGGACTGAATTATAATTTTGTAACTGCAAAGTACAAAGTTAAGGTGGTTAAGTAATATCATCAATCAATCATTCTCAATTATTAATGTGAAGTAATATTGTCAACAAATTATATTGCAAAATAGTAATACCAACAATAAAAGAAAAGAAGTAGAGAACCCGTATTATAATTTTTCTCTAAAGATTATACATTTCTGAACAACTTCATTTTGTTAGGCTTACATATTACAGTACTACAAACTTTTAAAGTTTTATTTCGCCATAAATTGTAGCAATTATCATTCATGATAGAAGCCATTCTTCTAAATTTTGTAAAAACCGAAATGGTTATTTTAATTCAATTAAGAATTAACAATCAATTTACTCTAAAATTACTTGTGAAACTTTATCACCGATTACCAAACTGATTTATAACAAAAATCTGTCGCAAATCTGTAAACCATAACTGGTTATTGCTCCAACTTTCATGAATTTGCCGAATCATCCTGCGTGAAGGTGACATAGCCACTAGCTAAGTGCTACTTTTGTGTAGTCGAACTGAGAAATTGTTGCTGCACTCTATATTCTACCAACCATGCTTTTGGCCTTTGGTTGATGATACCCATTATAATGTGCACTTATTGTATTTAATATAAAGATTCTCACAGATATTTGAGGAATCCAAACCTAAATCACATAAAAAATTCTTCCGCATTTAAGACACTCCACCACCCAACATGTCAGTCAATAAATTATTTACTAATTTTGATAAAGTTTCTCTAATTTCTTGGGGGATGTTCTCGAACAACAAGGATAAAAGTACAAAATATGGTTAGTTACAAGAAGGCCTTATCAACCAAAATAAACTTAGTTGTAAATAGAAGAATTATCCAAACAAACCAAGTCATGGCCATCATAATAGAATCACATCCAAGTCAAGTTTCATGCTTCGCACTTAAGCAAACCCTTTCAATGAGTAATTATTTGATTCCGTTTTATAATAAGGATAATTACATCTACACCTCTTAGCATGTTATAATTACAAAATCATCCATGAAGCTTAGAAGATTACTATTACTTCATCTAAAACTAACTACCGTTAAAAATATAGACAAAATTAGCAGATATCATCCTATTAATATATTAAGTTTTCAATTTTGACCGACATATTAAAGTCCTATTATATGACAATACATACAAAACCACTAGGAATTTAACCAGGTAAAACTATAGGTTCATTACGATATCACGTGACATTAGAAAATTCTATTTACATTATTGATTGATAATGATCGAAGTTAATGTAATTCTTCGAACCCGCCCCTTGTTTCAGTCAGAACGAGTCCCTAGGACCCCAGGACATTGGCTTCCGCCAACAGTTGTTAAGGATCGCATCCCGCGCATATTCTACATTATAGCCGGCAACTGATTCAGTTCCGCTTCTGGGAGATCAAACGGAGCTCGATTAGTTTCTACTAGACGAGAAATAAAGAACATAACCAATACAGGGAACAGGGAAATTCCCGACCATGTTTGCTTTTGCGCCATGACAACCTCGGGGAGGGTTTTGTAAGTGTGCCAAACTTAGGAGTTTAGCTGCAATTATCTCTTTACAATAAGCTATTAGCATTTTACTTATATTAAAATAATTAGCTTTCATTGTACCTAATCAAATTTAGGATGGATTCTCATTTAGGAAAAAGAAAAAGAGATAACAATTAAAAGAAATAAAAAAGGAAACTCAAATGTGCACATCACAAACCTAGAAAAATGCGCAAAACACAAGAGTGTCGCGTGTTAAGCTACCTTGCTTACTTTGCTGACACGTAAGATTTTCAGTTACACTCATTTCGCATTATGCGACGTCGTTCTCCGTCACGTTATCCCATCCCTATCACCGACCTACCTTTTATTCCTATACATCCGCCGTCAGATCAAACACTCAACGTCTCAGATTAACCGACACACCGTAGCTCCATGAGCCGCGTCGTAACTCGTCACATAAAGTTCTTTGCTTATGCTATTTCCATCCCCCAAAACGAACATCTCGTGATAGCGACGTTATACATCAAATCGACGGCTTAAAATAGAACTGCTTTTAATTTAATCCAACGGCTGAGATTCTGTAGCGACTGTAGCTGATTTCATAAAGGTAGTTAGTTATTTCTCCTATTTATACACACACACTCCTGCATTTATTTTTTGTTTCATCGGAATAATAATTATTCTGCTTTTTCCTCTTTCAACGTTTTAAGGTGAGTTTTAATTAATTTATGATTATTTTGTGTTGATTAATTGTTGTTAAAAGTGATCGCGCTGTGTTGTAGCATTATTATGTGTTAATGAGAAAAATAATGATTTAAATGTTAATAGTGTTTTGTTTGTTGTTGTGATTATGCAGATTTAGTTATTGCCTAAATTAGATTAGGAGATTTAGTCAGGTGTTTTGTTTTTGATTGCATGGTGATACGAAAATGGAATTTTTTTATAAGTTGGTGATTTTATTTTATATATATATATATATATATATATATATATAAAATATATGGATTAGGTGAAATACTGTAGTGAAGTTGATGGAATATGTAGTGTTTTTTTGTGATCACATTTGATTTACAATTTATTTTAATTGGATAAAACTAATGTTAATTAGTTGGATTGGAGATTTGTTTAGCTTGTGATATGGACGATGCGTCTTTCGGCTAGTGCTCGATTTGTGTTTCGTTGTTTTGAGTGGATTATATGTCGTGGACGAAGCTCGGTGATGAATTAACGTGTTAATTTGACGTTGTAGACAAAATGGGATTCAAACCTGGAGCTGTTGCTGTAACTCTTTTGCTTTCAAGCCTGCTGTTTTCCGTTGCATTTTCTGCTTCGAATGACGGTTTGATGAGAATCGGGCTGAAGAAGATGAAGTTTGATCAAAACAACCGGCTTGCTGCTCGGCTTGAGTCCAAGGAAGGGGAAGAATTGAGAGCTTCAATCAGGAAGTATAGTTTCCGGGGTAAACTTGGGGATGCTGCTGACACAGATATCGTGGCGTTGAAGAACTACATGGATGCACAGTACTTTGGGGAGATTGGTGTTGGTACTCCTCCCCAGAAGTTCACTGTGATTTTCGATACTGGTAGCTCCAACCTATGGGTTCCGTCTTCAAAATGTTATTTCTCAGTAAGTTGTTACGGTAGCAACTTCTTGTGGGTTATAAGTAATATAGGAACAAAACATTTGGTTTTTTTGTTTGTTGTGTATTGTTATTGGATAATTGAATTTGCCAATTGTTGCTTCTTGGTGTAGGTTCCATGTTACTTCCATTCCAAGTACAAGGCGAGCGACTCGAGTACTTACAAAAAAAATGGTATGTTGTTTTCCATTTTTCCCTCTTGCGCCAGTGCTTCAGATTTCTATGCTAATTATTGATGCCCAAGTACTATATTCTCACTGAATGTTGTAATTGAAAATTCTTCCATGTTTACGAAACGAGACAAATTCTTTCCACCTAGGTCCTAAAATAGGTGTTCTACTAAAATATAATGTTCTTAGAAAACATGGACCTAACAATATATACACTTGGAGTTCTGATTGTACTATGCAAGTTTATTAGTTTTGGAAGTGAAATGGTGAATATTGGGTATGGAATATACTTTTGCATATTGTAGTAGCATTTTTCTACTATGAATGTTCTTGTCATTTGAGGTGGAGTGACAAGAAGTATATTTTCATTTTAAATACCAATAAGTTCTATACTTCTATTAATGACCATCATGTATCACGGTCTGGTGTTCAAACATATTCACGGTTTTGTTATTAATGTGTTGGCAAGGAAATTATATCTCGTCTGTGCCTGCCAAAGTTCAGAAAATGTTTGACACATTTTATATTGTAGGGAAACCTGCTGCGATCCAATATGGAACTGGAGCTATCTCTGGATTCTTCAGTGAGGATAGTGTTAAAATTGGTGACCTAGTTGTAAAAAACCAGGTTGTCCTTTTTCTCATTCGGATTTTTCCTTGCATGATTAGCATTTAGCAATATATTGCGTCTTACAATAGAGTCGTGCCTGACCAGGAATTCATTGAGGCAACAAAAGAACCAAGTATTACATTTTTGGTGGCAAAGTTTGATGGCATATTGGGCCTTGGTTTCAAGGAGATATCAGTTGGAAATTCAACCCCAGTATGGTATGATCTGGACCCCTTTCTGTTTTGGTTGTGTTTCCATTTATTTCCAGAATAGTGTGGTTGGGAATAGGGAGATGGTTGGGAGTGTTCTTGATAGCTGGACAGTTATTTTCTTGTATTACTGCTTGGTGCTGTCATGTGCTGCTCCTCTGTACCTTGGGTGCAGGTGCAAGCGGCCCAGTCGGGTTATTGAGTGGGGAGTGCAAGGTTCGGGAGAGAGGGGAAGGCGAAGAGTGGGCATGTGGTTGATTTAGTTGGTTCTAGATGGGGGGGGGGGGGGGGGGTGTGGGGGGAGAGGCAGGGGTTATTGAGGAACGTGGGTAAAGAGATGGTAAGCAGGTTTGTCTATATGCATCTGAATTTGAATGGGTTTGGCAATGGGTGGTTGTGTGAGTTGAGTCTGAATCTTTTCAGTGCCAACCCTCTTGGGAGTTCGATTAAGGACGTGCCAGTTCTTGTTACCTGAGTTTACCTTGTTATCTTCCCAGTATAAGCAACTTATTTGTTTGAAGGCTACTTTACTTTGTTACTCTTGTATTTCCTCTAAGGTACAACATGATGAAACAAGGTCTTGTTAAGGAGCCAGTGTTCTCATTTTGGCTCAACCGAAATGTGCAAGAAGAAGAAGGTGGTGAATTAGTTTTTGGCGGAGTTGACCCAAATCATTTCAAGGGAAAACATACATATGTACCTGTGTCACAGAAAGGGTACTGGCAGGTTGGTTATGAAGATATTATAGCTACTCAGATTATTTTCAGAATGTTCTGGGTTATTTTCTAACTCTCAGTTTTCTGCGCACAGTTTGATATGGGTGATGTCCTCATCGATGGCAAACAAAGTGGTATGTATCATGATGCCCAGAAGCTACTTTGTTAATTTTAGCAGAAAATCTTTCTAGATAAACAACAGCCAAACTGTTAATCCCAATTAATTGGGTACTCTACGCCTCTACGGTTTAACTCCCTTATACTTTTCACATTTGGGAAAAAGGTGTTTTCATCCAAATCATCTATAATGTCCCATTATAGTGATGTAGTTTGTTTATTTGCCTTTCAGGCTACTGTAGTGGTGGATGTTCAGCCATTGCAGACTCTGGGACTTCTCTCTTGGCTGGTCCAACGGTATGTGTTTGCTTGTGTATTATGAAATGCTATGTCTTATGACTTAACTTTTCTCCTCTAATTTTCGAGGAGAATCATGGCAATTTCTGGTCATTCTGCAATTATTAGTTATACTTTACTATCTATTGCGTGAGCTTGGATGTGAGGCTTGCACCAATATGCAAGAAACTCTGTGTTGTGGGCTGAGATGCTCCATGATTATGCTATAAGTTTGTAACTTTTATGTTTCCACTAATTCAAATTTTTCTGTTAATTTGGTTTTGGGTATGGGTATTCGAGGATGAATAGAGTGGCGGTTTTAGTTTTGTGTTTGATCAATCGTATTTAAAATTACTTTTGATTAGAAGTAACACAAAGTAACTCTTGATTAGAAGTAACACAAAATAACGGAAACACATCTTGAGCGCAGGTTCGAATGCTTGTTAATACTTTTCTGTTTTCACTCATATTTTTCTAGTCAATAGTCACCATGATCAATCATGCCATTGGGGCCGCTGGAGTTGTTAGCCAAGAATGCAAGGCTGTGGTTGGACAATATGGGCAAACTATTATAGATCTACTTATGAATGAGGTAGTGCTTAATTATTTGCTATTTTCATCCAATTTGGTTTTGTATCTCCACCCAAGTTTTGAGGGTATTTGGTATCTTTTTATCTAATTAAAATTTTTGTTCAAAAAATGACAGGCACAACCAAAAAAGGTATGCTCCCAAGTTGGATTATGCACATTTGATGGTACTCGTGGTGTTAGGTTCGTCTCTTTACTCACCAATGTGTCCTGTGCGTTCCAAAGCCAATGTAACGGATCTGTGCTTCTTCTCTAACTTGGATACTTGTTGTCTCTCTCTCTCTCTTATAGTGCGGGCATTGAGAGTGTTGTGGATGAAAAAGCTGGAAGATCCTCGGGGTTGCATGATGGAATGTGCTCTGCATGTGAAATGGCTGTTGTCTGGATGCAACACCAGCTGAATCAGAATCAGACTCAAGATCGCATAATGAACTATGCCAATGAGGTATACGTTGTATGTTCTTTAGACAGCTAACATTTGACTACGTCTCATCTCATGTCGAACACGTGACCCTGTTGCAATTGCAGCTTTGCGAGCGACTCCCTAGTCCTATGGGGCAGTCAGCTGTTGACTGTGGTAGCATTGAATCCATGCCGCCTGTTTCCTTCACAATTGCTGGAAAAGTTTTTGATCTATCACCAAAGGAGGTATGACATCTACTGAACTTCCTCATACACGTGCCGTTTCGATCCTAAGGTGTAAACTATGTCAGACGTACTGAAATTTGCAGTGTACCATGTTTTCTCTGATATCATTCTGCAAATAATCCATGATCCACTATCTATCTCTACGCTAGTCACAGCTGCCAGCCTGCATGTTAATTAATCTGAATGCAAGTGTGCCTAAAGCTCATTTCTGAGTTTAAGTAATGTTTCTAACATTGAAGGTTTTTATGGTTTTGAATCAGTACATACTTAAGGTTGGCGAGGGTTCAGCAGCACAGTGCATTAGCGGATTTACTGGTCTTGATATTCCTCCTCCTCGTGGACCTCTTTGGTAAGTTCTTTTAGCGTTTGTTGGAGACTTGTGCGACAGTTTTTGAAATTCTCATGTGGCAAGAGGAGTTTTATTAATGATTTGAATGTGGATACAGGATCTTGGGAGATATGTTTATGGGTCGCTACCACACCGTGTTTGATTACGGGAAACTGAGAGTTGGGTTCGCTGAAGCGGCGTAGAAGAATAAGTTCTGTACTCCCTTTGATCATAATGCACTAGTTTCTGCTTGTCTTACATATGCAAGCTGGGACAGAGTGGTACTTTAGTTGTAAGGTGTTGACGTTTGTCGTAAACAGAGCATGTATATATCTGCTCTCAGTTTAAAGTAATATAAGAACTTAGTTTCTTAATGGGATGACTATTTGGAGATGTGAATGTTTGTGATTTGATGCATCAGTTTTTATCAAACTGAATCAAACTCAAATCGTAATAAGCTGCTTATCTTTGAAAACGATATACTAAATTACTAATACAAGGGGTCACTTTGATTCTAGGTTTGTATATACTTGTTCTTCGGTGTACTCGTTTTCCGGCCCATCCTTTTTCATGCTCTTTTTGGTCCTCTTTGCGTCAAATATTTAATTAAAGGAAGCAACATTTATCATTGCAAACAAGTTTTTATAGTAATTTGTGAACATAAGAGAACGTTATTTGAGTTAATTGAAAAATGCACGTCTACTGTAATTAGCAAGAATTCTTTGTGTTAGTTGTATCGATATTTTCATGTGGTGTGTTGCTTGTATATTCGTTTTGTTTATGCTTGATGTTTTGTCAATTGTAAAAGATAAATATTATTTATGGATTCAATTACAAATTGTTTTCCTATTGTATACATTCAATCTGTCAAGGGTATATCATCAAAAGACTAGACTGCTTCCAGTAAATGATATTCTGTTTATCTACTTCCTACCATAATTGTACCTTAATTCTAAGTTCTAGAATATTTTGTACAACTGTTTGTATGTGACGCTCCACAGCAAAGCCGTAAAACAGGTTTTTGCTGCTTGAATCACGAGTATAAAACCCTCGTACAGGTGGTGTTGACTTTTGAAGTTATAAACACCTGTTGGCTTTTGAAGTTATAATAGCACGTAACTTGTGTTGGTAAAGCTGACTTTTGCTTCTACTTAGTTATAATAAATTCGGAAAAAGCGCAAGCCACAAAAGTACATCAGATGCGGGTGATGCTCGTAAATATTTGATGAAAAATACTTGACGAAAAATCACAAATATAATCATAATTCACCTTTAATTTGAGATACACCGTGTTCTTAATATCGTAGATGAGGGTGATGCCCGTAAACTTTTAAAAAGAGCTAAAATTTGCTATATTTAGCCACTTTTATAGCTAGTGTCAAGATAAAAAGCTAAAATCTAACAAAGTTTTTCTTGCCGACAAGAAGTTATCACGTATTTTTAGCAGCTTTTAACTTGTAGTGATTTTTATTTCTTAAATAATTACCTACTTGTCCGCAATAAATCCGTATGGATTAACAGACACTTATCCCACCGACAATAATTATTTTTCTGGTTCAATTTACTTAATAAAAAGGTTACAAGATATTTAAAATATGCATCTATATATATATATATATATATATATATATATATATATATATATATATATATATATATATATATATTTATATGAGAAGTCGCCCGCAAAATAGCTAGACTGCTATAGGCTATATTATTATAAACAAAAATATTATCATGATAAAACAAAATAAAATATAGTAAAACACAAGTTTGTTATTGAAATATGGATGAAAAAATCTTTTTTGTTAGGAATATATTATTTAATTTTATCGAGTTGTTAATGATTGCAAAATTCAATAGAGATAATAAATTACTTGGGGATATTATAGAGCCATCCCATAAGGTAATTTTAATGCGGCCGATTTCTCCTCTTTTGCAATCAGTTTCGCTACAGCACCTGTTGTAAGAAAAAACTTAAAAATCACTTTTTTATTCCATGAAATCTACTACAGCTCTTAGCGAACTTTTATATGTATTGCAAACTCTCTCGACTTATGGTTTGAATATATTTTTATAATAGCAATTTAAATTATAAACTTCTGATTCTAAAGGAAAGTCTGGATATATTTTTATAGTTGTAGCTTGAATTATGAACTTCTCTTTATAAAGAAAAGTTTCCTAACACCCCTAAATAGGATTAAAATGTAAAATCACATAAACATTATATCTTTCGTTAGGCAATAGATCACGTATCAAATTAAATCCGGTGATTTAGGAATGCGCTGCACATGCATGTATTGCTGCCCGCCATGACTCCTCTTTGCGTTGGATTCCATCCATATGGCAAAACTCCTTTCAGAAGTTATATATTGTGTATTCCACATGGCACACAAATAACCTAATTTCTCTCATTTTAGTTACCATTGATTTTTTTTGGCAAAGACCAGCCCTTATAACCACCATTTTTTTTTTAATTTTCTTTCGTATTCGATCTTCCATTTTTATTTACTTTATAGATATTCATCTTCTTTTCAAAATAAGTTGTTAGACGAGTGATTATTTAGTAAGGCCATTACATGATTTAGATCGAAAAGAGTTCTTGTTCAAATTCTCATGTTTCTCATTCGCCAAACCATATTGTTATATGATAAATTAAACAAATAAGTAAAAGAAAAAAATTATATTCACCACCTCATGATCACATGTGAACGACATCGTCAAAACAGAAAAGCACAATTAATATAAAATCCTCCGGTTAGGAAAAGCCTTTGACGTTTTCAAAACCATATTAATTAATATAGAACAAATTACAAAAGGCTAAACTGTGATCAGCAGGTTGTAATCTAATTATAGACCAATTACTCAAGTGCTAGCTTAATCTATTTATCCACTTTCATAATATGCTTTTATTCTTTAATTTTTAACCACTGAATTATGAAATTGACCTAATCAAGCCCTTCGTTCTCTAATGCTCTTATCAACAAAATGTACGTGTCTTCTCAAATCTCACGTGACATAGCTCGTAGACCTTTTTTATTTCCTATATATTGATTTCCACTGACTTCTGAATTTTTAATGTAATTAGTCTTAGATGTGACCTGATGTCACTTTGTTAGTTTGATCTTCTTTAACCCTAAAACACAAATTCAAAAGTACGTTTGATAAGGAAGACAAAAAAAAAAAAAAAGCAGCAATGCTTTATACCGTTATACGTGTATTTAATTTCTTAGGCCGTATAAAATTTTAATCATGAACACACACACATGTTGATGATCTAATTATCCTATGTTTAAGTAACTAAATATGGACACTCCACTAATGTCCCATTTTTGGGTGCTTCCTTACGTACTAGGCTTTTGAAACATGGCCACTTCACATCATGTTGGATTAATGAGGAGGAAAATTTCTAAATAATAACAGTAAAAGTAGGCGATATAACTGATAAGTCGTACAGCATATAATCGGATTAGACGGTTCCAAAGATGATTATACATAGGCGTACGTACTGATTGAAGTTATTGCATAGGTTATTTAGTTGCCATGCTATATTTTTTTATCTTTGATCATGAATTTAGTTAGCCAGCTAGAAGCTTATTCATGTTGACATATTGTTATATAATAACACCAACGTAAAAAAACTGAAATGAACAATATAATTATGGTAATTTCTTGACGAACACTGGAAGCACTTGGAAAGTGCAAAACAAGGACCAAGGCGAACAAGCCAAACAGAATGACATTTGACGCGTTCATCGTGGGTGCGCACCCGTTAAGAATTTCGACATATGATATGAACCCCCTCTTCCGTGCAAGAGAGCTTTTTGGGAACGCATTCTTACCAAATATAGAATAAGCTTCTCCTTATAAACACTTCAAAGTGTTGATTTTTGTCTATTTGAGTAACTTATTTTCCACTTTAATTTAATACTTCACACTCCAATTATTTATCTTGAGCATCAATTTCTCATATATCCATAAATTATTTTGAGTGTATCACATGTCGACTCAAAGCTCTGACTGAGGAGAACACGTTCTCATCTTAATCTCGTCGAAAAGTTAAGTGCAACCTGCTCAAAATCCACACCAAAAGTGGCCGTTCATAGAAGTTTAGCAGCAAATATTGTAACACATACATGTGGAACTTGCATTTCCATGTCGCTTTCGGTAGGCCTCACAAGATCGATCAAGATTTTTGAAACTTTAAATAAATGATCAATCTCACCAAAGGTTGATGTTCAAGCCATCCAATAGTATAAACACTCCCAATTAAGTAAAAGAATATATGTGCATGCCACTTAACTTTTCACTTATTAAGTTGGCCACATTTATATATGATCCTCATGCGTGTATAATATAGGTCGAGAGAGAGACCTAATTAGTCGACAAGTTTTCAAACAACACAATGTTAATTAGGTGCTTTAGCACCAAATCCAAAGTGGGGTCTTCATACCAAACCATCTGATGTCTTCATAACTGTTAATGTTTCTAACTTTCCATCTCATCTTAATATCCCACCTATATAATCCTATTATAAAGAGGTGCACAGATTGCTTAAATACGAACACATTAACCATCTTACGTACCAAACACTAGTACAAATATATAAAAGCATATAAGAGTTCATAAATACAGATTATCTCTGTTTTTAAACTCTGTTCTTCATCATATAAGAGTTAATATCACTATAATGGAAGAACAAATTGCTCAATCTTTAAACGACATCGTCGTTGATACTTCAACGATTATTACCAATCCACCGGTATTCGAAAATGTTGTCAAAAAACCAGGTGCAGCTACAATTTTAACCAGGCTACATGCAGGCTATTTCAGAATAAGTCTTTCATTAGGAAGCCAAGTTTTGTTATGGAAAACTCTAAGTGAACATATAAGCAAATCACAAGCTATTCATAACATATTCCACATTCAAACACTTCCCTCAATAGCTTTTCTTTTACTATGGTGGCTTTCACTATGCACACTAATCCTATTCTCTTGTCTCTATATTTTGAGGTGCATATTTCACTTCAAGTTGGTGAAAAATGAGTTCTTGCACCATGTGGGAGTCAATTACCTTTTTACCCCTTGGATTTCATGGCTTATATTGTTTCAAGCAATGACATTTGAGCATGTGAACAAGTTTCCCTATCAAACATTGTGGTGGATTTTTGTGGTACCAGTGGTGATTCTTGATGTGAAAATATACGGGCAGTGGTTTACGACCGAAAAGAAGTTTTTGTCGATGGTGGCGAATCCGACTAGCCAGATATCGGTGATGGGGAACTTGGTCGGGGCGTGGGCCGCGGCACAGATGGGGTGGAAGGAGAGTGCTGTCTGTATATTTACACTTGGGTTGGCTCATTATTTGGTGGTTTTTATCACGCTTTATCAGCGTCTGTCGGGCGCGGATCGGATTCCGGCAATGTTAAGGCCGGTTTTCTTCTTGTTTGTGGCTGTGCCTAGCACCGCTAGCTTGGCTTGGAGCTCCATAAGTGGGAGTTTTGACATGCCATGCAAAATGCTGTTTTTTCTCTCATTATTCCTCTTTACATCATTGGTACGTATCCATTATACCATAGTCTCTTCCACTTTGTGCATCACTCTATGTGCTATATAGTAATACATCATCCTTGAGTTAAGGTCTAGAATACATGTCATTATCTTCAAACGTAAATTTGATACATAAAATGGCATAAACTACACAATATCCTCCAATATTTCGCATTCTAGCTCCCTACATCAAGAGTGATTTTTGAAGTCATTGCATACTATCTTTAACAAGTAAATTGTAAAGTCACCCATATATATACATACATACCTATATATATTATATTTATTTGCAATTATTTAATGTGAAATTCTAAATTTAAAAATAACTTATGTTGGCATTTTTGGAATTGACTACATCAATAAATGGCTATGCTAATTCCTTGTAAATCAGATTATCTAATCTACTAAATATTAAAAGTTTTCTGTAACTTTTTAAGGACTTTTTTTTTTTTCTCAAAGTATTTTAAAAATAACCAATACCAGTTTTTTTTTTTTTTTTTTATTTATTTATTTATTTATACATCTCAATGTAGAACTTTTCTATAATTCCTTTGAAAAGAATTCATAAAAGTTCAACCTCTCTTTACATCAAATAAATACAATAAAAGAAAATCAAATTTTGCTATAAGTACATATATGTAACATCAACTAAAAGTAACCTCCCAATTAAAAATATTACAGGGTGGTTTAGCATTTTACTCTATCTTTAACCGTAATCATACCACTATAAAAGTGAATACATCACATACAGTTTTATATATTATCTATTTTCTAATTGAAATTCTTCTAATTTATGGTATTCATCAGATATGTCGACCAGCACTGTTCAAGAAATCAATGAAGAGATTTAACGTAGCATGGTGGGCTTACTCTTTCCCGCTAACGTTTCTGGCGCTAGCATCGGCAGAATATGCGCAGCAGGTGAATGATGCAGCGGCATCTACGTTAATGCTCATATTATCTGCACTCTCAGTGTTTGTTTTTCTTGGATTAATGGTGTTCACTGCCGTTAACACTGATAAACTGCTTCTTGGCAAGGATCCTTGTATGAGTTTTAGTGGCAGTGCGTACTGATACGATGTAGTCTCAACAAACATGTATATTAATTCGTCCTAATAAAATTAAGGAGAGATTAATAGCTGTTGGATGAAGTGATGCAACTAGCTAACTCGGTTGTTGACGTAAATGCAAAATTGTGATGAGGTGTCGAGGAGTTACTGCCATATAATTCAGTTATCGACATAAATACATAGTTGTTCCTGTACTTATTTTGCGGAGCGGAGCTAGGGCTTCTTAGATAACTTTTACTTTTATAATTATAATTACACCCATCAATAAGTATCTGGATGACTTTGGCAATTTATTAAAATAAATCTCCCTTATAGCCTTGAATATGAAGAAACATTACATGTATCACGATGACGCGTAGTAACCAAAATATAAAGATCATAGAAATTCTCTCAGTTATAAAACATCAATTTCTCAACATCTCTCTCAACCATGCATACCTTTCATCGTGCATCTGTTGTACATAATAACTTAATCTTGAATACAACCTTTTCTTTGTCCGAAAAAGTTTATGCGTCATTGAACATAAAGTAGAAGGGGTTAAACACTATATTTATGTTTGTGCTATGTAAATGATAAATATCACGAGGATAAAAGTCCAAATTAAAAAGAATTATGAATTGCACATGAAGTGTCTTGAATGGAATTTTTACTATGTAGCCAAACTGAAGGTTAGAGATTTTTTTCTTCCAACCTTTTAAGTTATTCAAAAACTGATTAAGTTATTCAAAAACTGATATACAAAAGGTAAGTTGTCAATATTTTACAAGCATCTTTTAAACAACTCAATTTAAAGTTAAAACCTTTAAGACACTTTAAGTTGAACCATGAAAGTAACATGGTTCAAGTCTACCAGTCTGTTAGAATGCCTTAGGTGCATACTTCACTGCACTTCCACTTGACACCTATTGTAAACAGCTCGTCTCACTATGACCTTCTCTTGAATTCTCAAAACTTAAGTTGCTTCATCCGTACAAGGGCATTGAACTTGTCTTTGTCTCTGTTGTGCTAGCTATCAGAAGCTCCAGAGAAGTCGAAATAGCTAGGAAAGCACTCATTATGAGACGGGCTTATCACTTAAATGCTTTCGGCAGTTATCTCTTCTGCACTTGGCTATCCAAGGTATAACATGGGTGATTGTTAGTACACCAAATGTGTGTCCTCCCCGGTCCTCTCGTACTAGGATAGGTCTTCTCAATGCTTTAACCACATAATTCGATCGAACTGTCTCATGACATTCGAAACAAATTATTAGCTAATTAAGAAATCAAACATTTCAAAAGGCAAGCGGCCACACTCAACTAGTTTAAGTCTTGTTTGTAATGTCACAATGGTATATGGTAAGGTATATCAGTTTGTGTGCAGCAGAATATAGATGCCAGGCTATTTTGACTTATAAAGTTTAAGATGCATACTCCCTCATTTCATTTTTTCTTTTCTTTTCATAAGAAACTTAAAACAAAAAGATAAGTAATTATAAACTCTACTTTCACTATTAATAAATCTCAAATTTGCACTTTTCGGGCCATGCATAAAATCTCTCTTTCTCGAGTGCCTGTTATAGAGCCAATACCAACTCATAACTAACTAGACACCATCAGAATCCATGTAATTTGGCATACTTTAGTTATAGTTAAAGCTAATTAACTAACGGGGTATTACGTCGTTCTTTCAGGTCATCATTGTCAGCCACAAATTTAGTGGGAAAATGACTTGCGATCTTAGTTAGTAATTCAGAACCAATGGCTATTCCGCAAAAGCATTTGCAGAGCAATGAATTAAGAACAAGTTTATGGACAGATGCATGGTCGTGGACCCATATTGCCCCGTCCAATATTTAGATTGGATTATGAAAACAATATATAGTACTCACTTCTAATAAAGCTAAGTTCCTTTAGAGTTGATGTGATGAGGATACCACGACGATTTACACTACCAAAGAATATTCCTATAGCTACCATGACACTTGGTCAATCCATATATATATATATATATATATATACAAAAGACACAGTTGAATTACCACACATTTAGTTAGGAAAGTGGATCAATCTAAATCAATTCTATAAACTTCGTCATTAATTTTGAGACGACATTCGAACGAATAAGATATATAATAATGATATATGCACGACCACAAATATTCAATACATAAATAGTTATGTTGGTCATAATATATGTAAATGGGTAGTAATAGAATGTCATATTTAGTCATGCCACTTGGCCAACCATAAAAAGATTCATGTGTGAAGTAAAAAGACAAGCTCTAAGCAAAACAAGACAAAATCGAACGACATCGATTTCTAACTGCCGGTGGATTGATTTTTCGATCGTAATCAAACATCTTAGTTAAGCCTAATGAAAATGAGAGGGAAGATCACCCAATCGTATCCATATTTCAACCTTCACGTGATTAAGAGTAGCCCCAAATCACTCATCGAAAAATCTCAAAGCTGTCATCACCTATAAATACTCTGTACTTTGCACCGAAAAAAATACATTAATTTGATCCTATCAACCTAGAGCTTGACCATCGATCATCAAGCACCTCGTGTGAAACATCCATCTCGCGCACGGAAATATCCTGCGTTAGCTAGCATTAAGAAGAACTTTTTCCTCATTCTATATCTCTCACATACAACCACCTCTCGTTCCCTATAAACCAAAACTGATTGACAAATCAACACCAATAACTGGACAAGGTGGATATCCATGTGATTGTCAGGACAGTAAAACAAACAGCCTACAAAATCAGCAAAAGCCCATTGTTTTCCGCTGGTTGCTTTTGCTAATACAACCCGAATAAAATAGCCCATAAGTGGAGTCCGTTGCATCAATTGAATAAACTTCCTCATTTGACGTGAGTCATGTGATCGACACATTTTTTATTTTATTTACGCAAGTCTCATTTCCATCTGATGTGACGAATCTGTTGAATGTAAGCACTACTTTATTCAAATGACTTCAGAATCCATCACAATGTAACAACCCACTTAAAAGACAAATCAACAATGTTAAACATCATATTTAAAGGTGAAGTTTTTCTAATTATTCAGCATTAGGGAGGATTTTTGTAATACTTCCAAATCTCATTTGGTGTATATGCAATAATCCCATCATAAATCAGTCATTGCAAAGTATTATTTGATCATTATGACTGCCTAATCAGTGAGTGATTATCACAAAATGGAGATTTCATATTGTTAGAACTTTCTTTTTTCTTCAAATACAGATTGGTTTCTATTGAATCTAGTATGTTATAGCACAACAAGAGAACCCCAAAAAAGAAACTCGCAAAAACCAAGAAACAAAACCCAACAAGAATAGTCAGTCCCTTACGAAACTTTTTTGCTACTAGAATGCGAGAGTCTTCGATCTAGAGACTGCAATTGGCTTCGGAGGTTCTGGTTTTCTTCAAGCAACCGGTCATATTCCATGAGAAATCCTTCTGATTGCTTTTTTAGCGCTATTGCATTGGCTTCTGCACCGCCTGCCACTTTAGACACTTCTGCAAGCTCTTTCTCGAGCGCTTCTATCCTCCCCTGCAATGTAGTTCTCTCTGCTTCCAATGCTTTGATTTCCTCAGAAAGTTGGGGCTTCCCATCCTCAAAAGCTCGGTTTTGTTTCTTCACCGCTTCCATGGTCTTCCTCCTAATACGCAGTTCTCGGATATAATGATGCAGTCTGTCAATCATCAGCCCCAGGAATAGAGAAAATCCTGCAGCAAATCAAATTTGTTACATTGAAAGAAAATGATTATTGAACTGATACAAGTGTAGATGAAGCCAAATCTCGAGGAAGAGTAATTATTATACATAGAGTACCGAATATAGCACATTAGTTAACACTTACACGAAAATATTTCAGATAACTTCACCAAAAAGTGAACTCAAAACATAATCAGGTAATCCTTCACTGCTTAATCAAAACGTGAAGTCAATATAGTGTTTAGCTGATTTTACTTTCACATCGGTTCGGCTTTATTATAATCAGGATGTGTCAACTTTTCAATTGTTTGTGTCTGAATTTCATTTATGATATATGTATTTCCAGGGTTTGCACCGGACGGATAATGTACCTCTCGAGTATCTAATAAAGCATAAACATTCCAGGAACACAAGTTTTCATCGGCAGGACCTAAAAGGAATGATTTATTAAGCAGGCAAAGAATGATCACACGAGCAAGGAGTAACCAAGAGAAATAACGACAATATCAGCTCATTTGAAATTGGAATCCTAATCCAGTGTGACAGAGCATCCAAAGACATAAGGATGATAATGATTAAGAAGTTTAACTACAGAAGACTCCGGTTTAGTGCTTCATAATTATGCAGTCTCGGGACATCTTCAGGCAAATATACCACAGATTTCAAGTTTATAAGATTAGATTCACGTCAACTAAGTAGCAAGCTTTTCCAATGAGAGAAGCTTCGTTCCGTTAAAACTGATGAGGATCTCCCACAAGACAATGGATTAGATTAAGCCAGATAAAGTAGTTCAGCTTTGCAATCGAAAACTTCCTTCTTAAGGCAGAGTTTAAAGCAACTATCTAGCCACATTCAATCCCAAAACCAGGACTGCGAAAAACGAGTTCCTCTCGATATTCAAAATCAGTCAGCTTACATTGCTTAAAGCTCAGTTCACATTAAGCACAATCACAATCGAATTCATAATCCAAAATCACCAAACAAAAAAAAAAAAAAACTAACTATTCAATTCCACACCAATTTCCACTGCAATCACTCAATCTCACACCACAAATCGATACGAATCGCAGAAAAGGCGATAATCATACACACACACACACACACACACACATCAAAATGTGAAAAACTAAAACACTCGTGTTGATCAATTTACCCATGAGAGAAGCTTCTAGAAGGCGTCTGGCGAACAGGACCTGATCCGTGGGGTTGACTTCTCCGTCCTGGATCCAACTCCTCTGGATCTTCACCACATTGTACACACTCGCCGTCATCACCGCCAACACTGTGCCGGCGACGGTTTTGACCACTATTGGGCCTCGGCCTCGCTTCACGCGGTCCAGGCCCATTATCACCACCTTCCTCAGCGGCGTCTTGAACACGAACACCACGATCAGCACCATCTCCGCGAACACGAGCGTGAACAGTAACTGGATCATTGTTTATATTTGGACGGTCGAGATTTAACGACGGTGGAGATTGTAGTCGACGGTGATCGGAGTAGAATGAATGTGTGTGTTTGTGTTGTGATTTGGTTTTGAATTGAATGTTTGGTCTTTTTTTATTTGCTTATGGGTCCTTATATTGTTTGCAAACTCGATTTGTGACCTTATGAGTTTTATTTGGGAGATGACTTATTTGCCGACGTGCCGCCAATTAACGAAAAAATAAATAAATAATATATTTTTTGGGTCATCATAAAATTAAATACATTTATATTATAAAGAATCAGACTTGATCGTGCTACGATTTGGACCAATTACACAATTTACCCAGGAACTATAGATAAGTTACACAAATCACTCCTTATATTTAAGAAATTATGCAAATTACCTATACAACTATCTCTTGTTAAGTATTTGATTATTTGTTAAGATTTGGTAATACTTTAACATTTTAATCAAATAACTATCTAATTAACTTACATTTATAAAGTTTAGCATTCGTTAATTTTTGAATTTTGAATATTAAAAATAAATTTACTATTGTTTTTATACCAACATCACATCTTATTTTCAATTTTTTTTTTTTTTTTTTTGTGCTTGTAAAAAGTGACTACTTAATAACTATTACGTTAGCTGTTAGGTGCAATTAAGAATTTAAAAGTATAGCAAACAGTCTAGTTAAAAAAAGGGAAATTATAATATTTTATGCAAAGCTTGTAATATCTTAAATGACTAGCGTATTTAAATTTATTAATTAAGTTGCAAATATTAAATTGTGTAAACACCTGTTTTAGAAAATTATGTAAATATGTATACAATAACATCTCAAAATTACTAGTTTTGTCAGATAAAAATTTAAAAGCATAATTCCATCTGATTTACCGATGTAAGACAAAAAAAAAAAATGTTTGGGTATAATGTATGTTCGGCTGATACTTTTAGTTTGACGAAAGTTTTATGCGTGTGAACATATCAACAAGTATGGAGTTATGTATTTATGTAAATATATAGAAACATATGCTTAATAAAGTTGCTCAAACGAAAAATAAAGTTGCTAATTAATAGAAGGTTGATTCTTAAAAGTTGGTAATGATCTTTTGTGAAGAAATACAAGTCTCTTTAAATCTACGTACCTTTTAAATTCCATTCGCATTACCTTTTGGACATTAGAATAAGCAAGGTCATCTACATAATATTTGTATATATTCTTTAAAATTATTTCATTGCCTACCGTAATTTTAGCCCAAAAAAAAAAAAAAAAACTGTTGAGTCAAATGCACATCGACATACTTGTACTACTTGCTTCTTAGTCGCTAATAGAAGAAAATCACAAAAAATAATTAAAAGGAGATACTTTTCACATTTGAACTTTATTGGGTTAAAGATGCAAACAAAAGTGAAAAGGTAGTTAAATGGTGATACTTTTCACACTTTTTTGTTATTGGTTTGGAAGACACATGCAATGTGTTCATATCACATAGGCACAAACACTTTCGTTTAGATTTTTCGTGTTAAAGTGGAGTACCACTCTTGGTGTATAACTGCTAGATTCACGACAAAAAGAAATAGCAAGTGACATTGACGAGTGGTTAGAGAAATAAACAATTACAATGTTACTTTTTTTTTTTTTTCTCTACAGACAAACTATTACAATGTTACTTTTTGATTATTGCACATTAGATAATTTTAACGGTGGACGGTGGTACAAATATTGGTACACCATTTTAATATAAAATACTTCTTTTTTTTTGAAGAATTAATACAAAATACTTGAGATTCAAATACTTGGTGTGATTATACTTGATTTTATTTAAGGTAAAGTTGCGGGGAACTTCACATGGTCCGTCTGGTTGCTATCATCATAAAGAAAAATATCATATATTATTGTTGCCTCCCATGCTACACAAATAATGATCTCATCTCAGTCAGTCAATGTTCTTTATGCTATTGCCAGCGGGTAATATTGTAGGGGTCTGTTAATACAGATTAATTATCGTCAACAATTGCAGTTCTAGAATTAAATTGTGATTGAAAACACAAATGCCTTATCTTTTTCTCAATCCAGGATGGGAAGTGAACATGGATAGTGGTCCCTATAGATAAATATAGGAAATATTGCAGTTACACTTCTTAAGTTTTGTCTAAGTTATAAAATATTCTTCTATTAAAACGTTAATAACTACAGAGACACTAAAAGAAATCGATATGAAATGCCTTTTAACTATATAAAAAAAGGAACTGCACTAGTCAATAGAATACGAACTACTCTTTACGACTCTTACCTCATATATGAATATTTTAGGTGGTCCGTTTAATGTTTGGTTACCGGCTAGTAGATAGATTTTCTTTTAATAAAATGTATTTATAGTGCTCTATCTGTTCACAAGATTATATAGCGAAACTTGAAAATGACCTCCCTATAATAATTATATGACAATAAGATGTGTCCTGAGTTTTAGTTTTCCCTTATTAAATTTGTACTTTAGTTGGTGGTTAATAGTCTCTTTTTTTTTTTTTTTTTTTTTTTTTTATCAACTTTGCACAATAAGAATTGTAATGGGCGAGTTAACAAGTCTGCAATAGATACGTTTCTTCTTGGAGAAGAAAACGTAAGAACGAAAATGGAAAACAGTTAAAAAGTTCCAATGTATATTATTGATCCTATATATGTATATTATTAGCAACGAAAACTTTTGTGTTAGTGTTTGCTTTATTCATACTTGAAACCCGTGCTGAAAGGACTTGGAAGTTGGGCTTACAGTTAACAAATTATCTTTAGAAAAATCTTTGTTCTCTTTTCAACAGATATTTTGTTACATTATTTCTTGTTTTGGAATTTATTCCACTTTGCATGCTAATAATTCTCAAAGTCTGTATCTATAACATTCTACTTATTCTGAATAAGTCTTTGAAACAAAAACAAAGAGGAGTTCAAATTTTTTATATGGTACAAAAAATAGAGATTCAGAGAGCTCTACATTTCTATACCAAGCCAGTATAATTTACTTCTTAAAATAATAAAACGTGGACTGTGGATCATAATCTCTAAACATTGAAAGTATCAAAATGTTTTCATTTTTAACTTAGTGGAACAAAATTAAACATTCTCATGATACTTTGAAACATGTCAAAAAACTCTTGACTTTTTTTTTTTAGTTTTAAATATTTAACTAACCAAAACTTAATCCACGTATGTGCTACATATAGTTTATTTGCATGTAGACGTTTCTCCGTCTCGTCATTTATTTTCGATCTAATGATGCAGTGTTTTTTTATATAAGACCGGGAACTTATCTATTACAAAAAGTTACAGAAATATGTCGGATATGATAAAAGCAAGAATACAATACAACAATACCTTGATTTTTAGTTGCAATTTTGTTTGTAATTATTTTCGGCCCATCATCCTAAAATTAATACGATTATCTACCTAGGTGATTGACCAGGTCCATGAGCCATGCCTGTTCACTGATAAAGGTGAAAAAAAAGGGACAACTAAAGTTTTTCTTTCCAACTATGCAGCGCCCAGTTGTATTCATGCAAAACTGAAAAGAAAACAAGAAGTTAATACACTCGGTGATTCGGCAATACCGCTGGATTCTATACCCAGCACAAACATAAGCCCAAAAAACAATCTCATTACTTCCTAGCCCAAAATCAATATCCCTATTTCTTTAAATGGACAATATGACGTAGAACAAGAGACCCTGAATTTCGAAGAAAAGTTGGACCAAATTAGGCTCACCACGAAAACGGGTGTAACTTTTGATTCGGTTATCGATTTTGAGCCCACAACATATCAAAACGTACGTCTTTGAGTCTTCTACATTCTATTCCGGGGGGAACCAAGTTCGTTCCGTTAAAGTAGTTGCGCAGCCTTCCAAGTTTATGTCCCATTATTTTGGAATTTTTCATGTTTTCTGTATTTGAGTAGGACTCTAATTCTTATTTCCTTATTTCGCTTTTAGGGTTTTGAGAGACATATAAATACTTTGGTTTTCATTATTGTTTGGCAGACTTTCATATTACTATTCAATAAATTCGAATTTTATTCCAATTTTTCTGGTGTATTTCAATTTCTTTGTCGATTGCGCGTTGGTGTATCTATTGGCACGTTCCGTTCTGTGTCACAATATCACACTATTATGGAAATATATCCCTAGCAGCTCTTCCCATTACCGAAGATCATACATATTTGGTGGTCTAGTTGCAAGGGTGGTTACCATGCATCTTTTTTAAGGTTTATAGGCAACTTACTTATAAATATAGGATTGAACCTGAATATAAATAATTCGCTTATATTTAATTGTAGTTTGAATCATTGAAAAAGTGAAATATATTAACTTGGGAGCATCTCTAGACACAATCTTTCCAACTAGTTGAGTAAATAAATTTGTGGGTCTTTGATAAGTTGTTATATGTATATTTTTCTATAATTATATTGGTGCGAAACGCTCGTATTGGTGGGATTGTCCATTGTAGGTTATGAAAATTAAAAGGTGGTAGTGCGATTTTTTGCAAAATTAGTCCTCTAACTTTTCGCTTTTGTAAAATTCGTCCTTTAATTATATTCATAGCAATTTTAGTCCTCTATTTTAGCACTCTTTGCCATTTATACCCTCAGGTGACGAAATATTCTAATATTCGCCGGAAAGTGACACTTGGCCTGGAATGATAGAATTTTTGCAATAATCGTCCTATAAGTTGACACTTTTACAAAATTAGTCCTCTATTTTTTTATTTGCAATTTTCGTCCTCTATATTGTCACAATTTGCAATTTTAGTCCTCTGTCAGTATTTTTGTCAGATTGATTGTAAGCTCCCTATTTTCTTTTAAAATTTCCACAAAAAAATTGATACTAATAAACAAAATTTTGCTTTGCGGATGACATTGTACTATCTGTAGCAACACCTAGCACTTAGTAATTTCAATTCTTACTAAATCCAAAGAGATATTTATAATGATTACATCACTCGAATAGCATTCTCGGTTTTAAAAATTTTAACTTTCTAGAAACTATATGCATCAAAAATTTGTACAAAAAGTAAAAGTCATTCCACAAAAGATGCAAATCTTTTATTATTACGTGAAACAAGTATAGACAATTTCATTAAATTCTAACAGCAAGGCCACCAAGGAGCTTGTAACATAGAGACTCAGCTTGAGCAATGGCTTATAGGCTCATGGTGTGTTAACCTTCCCTTCGTACAACTCCACACTATTGTCTGTGACCTAAACCTCTTCTCCACAACAAAAATCAATTCTCTAATTCTTTTGCCCTTCTCACCTATCATAGTTCATACAAACAGTTTTAATTGAGATAGTAAAACAAACACCAAACCAAAAAGATTTAGTACGTAGAAAAATTACCGAGAACAATCTAAGTGCGAGTTGCACAAATGATGATCTAAGTTCTCATGGGAGTCACCTTAACCTCTATCCCGGAGTATCCATCTTCCGCAAGCTCACGAGTTAAAAGAATAAAATTAAATAGAAATTTTAAAAAGAAATAGGGAGCTTACAATTAACCTGACAAAAATATTGATGGAGGACTAAAATTGCAACTTGTGACAATATACATGACGAAAATTGCAAATAAAAAAATACAGGACCAATTTTGCAAAAGTGTCAACTTATGGGACGATTATTGCAAAAGTTCTCTCATGTCCAGGCCACGTGTCACTTTTCAGCGAATATTAGAATATTCCGTCACCTGAGGGTATAAATTGCAAAGGGTGTAAAGATAAGGGACTAAAATTGCTATTAATATAATTAACGGACTAATTTTGAAAAAGAGAAAAGTTAGATGACTATTTTTACGAAAAACTCGGTGGTAGTGACTACATGTAAGGAGAGATGAAGTTGACTATTGATAATGAATTGAAATCGATGACTTCAAAGATTGGAAGATTTGGTGCTAACTTTGACAGTTTGAATCGGTTAATGAATAGACTAATTCTTTTGTTGCATTTCTGAATAGTTTTAGTGTTGCAATTTGCAACTAATTTATATAGAGTTCGTGCTAGCAGAGATTGACTTTCAACAGATGGAACTCTTTCTGCAGAATTAGTTGGAACTATCGTAGATATTGGGCTAAGGGCCCCGCAAATAGTTCAATATTAAACCGTCCCTTCCAAATTATCATTATTTAGGTGAATATTCTTAAATATGTTAAAACACAACGCATGATCTCTTGTACTAATACTTACTTCTCTAATTTTCATATTATATTAAGTAATTTTATCTGAAATCTGCAGTCTCTAAGTACTAATCATACGTAATAGTAGATTACTATATTTGGTTGGTTAAGGCTTCTTGGACATTTAGTACATTACAAACTTGGATTAGTTAAAGGTCATGATCCAAGTATGATGAATAGACAAGAAATGATGAATGGTGAATTGACAAATTTGGATAAGTTAAAGGATATGATTAGTATCTCACTATAAGAATAAAGGCATCTTTGGCCTCTAGTAGTCCTTTCGAGCGACGGAAAAAAATATACTAACGCTTTACCCTAGTATAAGAGTGTTTAGGCTGATAAAAGTTACCTACACTATAAGCAAAGCACTTTTACAATGTCGACAAAAGCCCGAAGGCGTAAAACTGGTTAAACTTTTTTGACAAAACATCATGGACTACTTTAAGCTCTGAGAAACTCCATTACAAATTTGAAGCCTTTTAAGGCTTTTTCTCTACAATATATCTATATTGTTTCTAACAGAGTAACTGCTACCTAATATGTTCAATATATCTATATTTTGGTACAAATATACATCTTTATCATATGTATCTAATAACCGTCGTCGAAACCCTAATCAATTATCAAACTTCAATATTCAATAAATTAACTAAATTCATAAAACTTCGACATTCTACGAAATCAATCACCAAAACTTCGACATTCAACAAAATAATTTCCAGACCCAATGTTGAACAACATCAATCACCAAAAATTCGACATTTAGCAATCAAGTTCATTTCATTATACTCCGATTCACGCGACAAACCAAAAAAGAACAAAATTATATATTCAACATAATTGATCGCGCGTCAAACATAATAGATTCATCAATGGATAACAAACAAGTATTAAAATAAACAAATTTTGTCTAAAGCTATATAATTACAAAAGTCTACACCATATCACCTACGATTGTTTGATGACTATACACACACATGTATGAATAGATTGTCCTTGTTTCATTGCTTGAAGTTGCTGCAAAGTTTCAAAGTATTCGCATTTTGATTGCAAATTATGAGTTAAAATGATGGTTTGGACTTTTAATATGTAATTATGACTATTATATAATTGGGATACTTTTTTTAAAAAAATTAATAAACTAAAATATATCTAAAACAATACAAAAACATTAGACGTCTCACAGATTTAGTCTATTGTATATTGATTGTTTCAAATTTGAAATTTTAGTTAATATTGTTTTATTCTATTAGCGCAAACAGTTTCTTATACTCCACTCTTTTATTTTACATTTAAAGGTAGCTTAAAGAGTTTCTACTAGAGAAGTAGAGCTAATTAGTTAGTTTGCAAAAAACGTACGCCTCAAATAGGTTCACTTTAACTTATATTATTCAACAATTATGTTTATGTTCTGTTGGCGATGAATATGTATATTTTTGTTACAGTCTAAATATTTTAATATAATATTTGCAATTGAATATAGAATAGTAGCTATCATTAATTTATTAAGTTAATTTCTTAGTTGTGTTTTAATATGTTAATTTAATTTAATAGTTGAATAGTTTACTTTTTTTTTATTAATAACACTTTCATCCTTAAAAATTAATTAACTTTTAACTACCATTAAACTGACCAAGGGGAGATGGATGGGAATTTTTCGAATTAAACGGGAAGTGGTTAGAAGAAAACCTCATGGGAGGTGGATGTATTAACCCTTTTTTTTGGCATTAGTCTTTTCTTATTGCATAACAAATCAAACATCAAACACTAAACAATTAAATTCTCATCACCACAACAACGACCGATTGAGTAAATAACAAAATGCAAAATGCATCGTATGATATACGATTAACAAGCAAAACAGAAAATTGCCACAAAGTGTCAATCGTTGTGCTCTGGTCAAAGTTTTTATTCCTACTTCTCTTGGATACCTTGAATCTTTCTCCACATTTTTGGGTTATCGACGTACCACTTCACGAAATCATATACTGATCAGTAACCTGAACTCCTACAATGTAAAGTAATGGAATTAAGTACGTAATTCATTGCCTAACCTACAAATAATGAAGCAGGATTAATTGTCAAATAGTAATTAAATCATCACAACCTCCAGTAGCTGATTAAATTGTCAAAGAATGAAGTCGCATTTGACGACAGCAGAAAATATTTAGTTAGGAGAAATTAATTTTAACAATTTGTACAGCGCCACTGGGCTAATTAAGATCCAGATTATGTATAATTACTATTTACACATAGGAAAGGGACAACAGAAGCAAAAAAAAAAAAAAAAAAATAAGAAGAAGAAGAAGAAGGAACCAAACTCTATCTCACGCGTCAACGGTCAAACAATTTTTCTTTTATCGAGTGTGTTAAAATAATGACACGAAATAAAAACCAACAACTTCGCTAGCAACAAAAAGAAAAAGTAAAAAAAAATCAGTTTTACAACTTGTCATATATTTTCTATGAATTGCGTCCAGAGTCTGATGCGCTAGTATTTGTCTGTTTGTAATTAATCCTAAATTGTATAAAAAAATACGCACAATTTGACATAGACAATAATAAGGTTTAGAGAAGAGGAAAATGTAATGAATTAGCGAGAGTTTTATCATTCATATGTTACTATAACATTTGACATCTATTGTACATCAAATGAGAATGAATTTTGGATTTTTCCTATTAATTAATGATCTTCTCATGTCCTACTAATATGACCTTTTTGGAAAATTAAGAAGCTCTATATTTCTATTTGGCATTAGAGTCTACCCATGTTAATGATAGGTTTACCTACTATACCTAGGTGTGAGAATTCCAACCTACACATGGGATATATTAATCACACATTGTTTAAGAATGATTTTGAGCTTATGTATACTAATGACCATTCCAACTAATACCTATATTTGTTTTTGGTTTCTTTTTAAATAGGTCCAATGTCATATTTCACTAACTTCGTTCTAATAAAATGACAAACTTCAACAGTCAACAAAAGTAATCATCAACACTTAAACATTCAATATAGTAAACCACACAAACTTTTATCCAACAAAATTAAGTTCTAAAACATTGACATTTGGCCACGCTTTTCCTAGATTCGTTTTTGGAGGTTCATAGATGGTATTTGTAATCTCTTTAAAATTAAGCTACAATGTGCTTTTAATCTGGTGTTTGACGCGTAATGAAGCATGATTTGTTGAAGCGTGGTTGTATAGCGGGCCTGATCCAGAGAACCTTAATAGCGTTTGCAGAGCGATGGTCCAAAAGCGCAAGTAATGTCTAGTTTCTTGTAGTGAGTATAGCAAAATAAATTAATAAATAAATAAATTATTACGCTCTACTATAGAGAGTTTCCAACTCTTTTTTTACCATAAACAACGAGTACAAACTAAATCCCTATATCGACGGCCAACAAGTTCGTCGCATTTCCAGGTGTTCCCTTTTAATCCGAAAAATAACTGCACCTAAAGCTTTTCTGTTATTATTTTTATTTTCTTCTTCAAGCATAAATCACTTATAAAACCCCAAATAATCCCTACCAACTGTTCTTTTTTTTTTTGATGAAAATACCAACTGTTCTTTTAATTATCATTTGATAAAAAAAAAAATATTACATATAATTGGGCGCGCCATGCATAACTCCAAAGTTTCCAATGCATGGCTGATTAAATTGCCAAAGAGTGATATTGCATACGATAACAGTAGCAAATATATATTTATTTAGACGATATTGATATTAATGTTTGTACTTGAACTCATAATGAGAGAGACTATATGGTGGTGTTTGCAAACTCTTAGAAAAAGCTAGAATCTGCTTTTAATTTCATTTAAGCACTTTTAGGGTGTTTGGTTGACAATCTAAAATCTCATAATCACTTTTTTTAAGCTGAAAATTGCCACAATCTAGAAGTTGCTAGTTCCTAGCTTCTAGCTTGTGGTGGTTAATTTTAATAAATTAATGCATAACTTTTGTAAACTTCTAGATTTTTTTTCAAACACCCCCAACTTATGGTGAGTTTTTAGATTTTTTTGAAAACACCCCTCAACTTATGGCTTAAAAAAAATTTCCAACTTTTGCTTAAATTATGAGCTTCTACTTTTCTAAAAGAGTTTGCAAACACCACTATATATAATTAGTATTTACACGTCAGAAAGGACCAACATATAAAAAAAAAAGGAACTAACTCTATCTCACGCGTCAAAGCCAACAGTTTTACTAGCACAAAAAAAAATTAAAAAATTAGCAGATTTACAACTTGTCATAGATATATTTCCACTGAAAAGGCTTTTTCCCCCCAGTCTTATGACCCTATTATTGTCCATTTGTAAATAGTCCTAAAATATTACAAACTATGAACAATTTGGCATATAATTACCCTGATTAGGTTAAGTAGATGAAAATTGGATGCATCTTCTAGCAAAAAAAAAAAAAAAAAAACCATCATTCATTTCCTATAAACTTTAAATATTTCACAAGATTTGTAGACTTTTTCTATAGTTAGTTTTGGCAATTAGACTAATCCCATTCATAATACGTCCAAATAACGCGATGGTCATAGTAAGGAGCAGCACTGACATCGAAGATGAGAAATAGTCTAACCATCAACCGGTTCAAACTACCAAATTTGAATAATAGTTTCTTGAAAATTTTAGTCATAATTTTCAATTCAATGTCAACGGTCAATACATCCTCTCATCTCCCTCTATATATACCACAAACTACTTGCAATCTTTTCATCAACAACTCCCACTGCATCTAACTTCATTGCAAGAATTATCTCAAAGAATTCAAAAGAAACACACATACAAAACCATACACTATACCTTTTACTAAGAAAATGGCAACCTTAAAGGCCTCAAACTTAATCTTGAATTCTTCAATCAATTCTTCTTCCTCCTCTCAACAACGAAGAATTGTTAAGGCTGCAATCAATACCCCGAAGAGGGTTAGCAACATTTCTCCACCAGGCCTCCGGACCGGAGGACTAGCGGACGAACTGAATTTTCATAAATACGTCGAGAAGCAGTTGAGTCCAATTAGCGTTATCGCAAACGAAAGTACTAATGAATATGATCCATTAGTGATGGCGAAGCTTTACGCGATCTTGGAGGCGGTTGCAGATAGAGTGGAGATGCACACAAACATTGGAGACCAACGAACGAATTGGAACAGTCTCCTTTTAACATCAATCAACGCTCTCACTCTCGCTGCTGCAACCATGACCGGCATTGCTGCCATTACGAACGGTGCTCCAATGGAGGCAATGAAGTTCTCTTCCACTTCTATGTACATCGCGGTGACCGGCATGCTTTCGATTATGAACAAGATTCAGCCATCTCAGCTAGCCGAAGAACAAAGAAACGCAGCCAGGCTGTTCAAGCAGCTTCACAATCAAATCCAAACTCTCATATCGATTGGAAATCCTACGATCATTGATGTAAAGGAAATGATGGAGAAAGTTTTGGCACTTGACAGAGCGTACCCGCTTCCTCTCCTTGGAGCTATGCTCGAAAAATTCCCCACTAATGTTGAAGCCGCGGTGTGGTGGCCCGAACAAGCAAGAAAGCAGTCGAAAGGAAATCAGGGTAACAACGGCTGGAACGGGAATTTGGAAGAAGAAATGATTGAAATAGTGAACGTGATAAGAAGTAAAGACGAGGAGGATTACTTGAAGTTAGGCGAAAAAGCGGTAAAGCTCAACAAATTCCTCGCGGTTAGTGCTCCCGTGCTAACGGGTTTAGCCGCAGTTGGTTCTGCTCTCGTGGGGCTGCATTCGAACAATGGTTTGGCCGTGATGGTGGGAGTCATGGGTGGTGCATTGGCGAGTGTGGTGAGCACATTGGAGCACGGGGGACAAGTGGGAATGGTGTTCGAGATGTATAGAAGCAACGCCGGATTCTTTAAGATGATGGAAGAGTCGATTGGATCGAATTTGAGTGAAGAGGATTTGGGGAGAAGAGAAAATGGTGAACTGTTGGAAATGAAGGTGAGTCTGCAGTTGGGAAGGAGCCTATCGCAGTTGAGAAATCTTGCGTCGGCTTCTTCGGTTAAAGGCAAAAGCATTGACGAGTTTGCGAGCAAGCTTTTCTAACTTTGTGTGTGATGCATGAGTTCTTGCTGAGTTAATTGGAGAGCTTATTGTAAGGCTATAAGCTAACTCATGAGTCTGTAAATTGTAGGATATATATCTATTAGTTATGAGGCATACTCGATTCTTTTGATTTGTTGTAAATCAGATTGTTTTAAGATATCAAAGATTTGTTGCAGAAAACTAGATTTTTTGTCCTTGGTATATATACGTGTTCCTACTTACTGATCATATTGAGAATTATGAACTCTGAGAGATGCTTAGACTTCTACTAGCTACTGTTGCCAAGAAGCATGATTTGGATAAAAACATGGATGGAAAATAGTTGCACTGCAATTAGGTATCAATTGAATTTACTCACTGCATGTTTAAATAAATCAGGGAAACTAATTTAACTTGACCTCTCTGTATGCAAGTTACATGCAAAAGTAGTGATTATTTAAACTTTATACATGACTTTTCTCATGACTTGATGTATCAAATGACATCATTTTTTGTAAGTATACTTCTGGTCAACCATGCTATGAAGAGGTTTTTCTTTTTGTGTCAAATTGATACCTTTCTCTTAGAAAATTCAAAAATATGACTATAAGTTTCTGGAAAATATAGCAATATGAAACTACCAAAAGTATAGTAGAGGAAGAATACTTTGTGTATTGAATTTAATTACAATGCCCTAGTCTATGGAGTATATATACACACTAAGATATTGATAAGAAAAGATCTTAAAAGATGTCTAACAAAATATTCACAAGATGAGAACAGATCATGCTACGAGTTATCAAAATATCAGTTTTTTTGCTTTTCTTTCTTTTTCTGGTTGTGGGTTCTTTAGATAAGTCTTGTAATGGCTTCAGATATAACGGGAGTTGTTGATGAGAAGATTGCAAGTGGCAACTTATATATATACAGAGAGATGAGACATTAATTGACTGTTGACATTTGAATTGAAATCTTACTGATTAACAATATTAAAAATGTTATTCAAATTTAGTAGTTTGAAGCTTAGACTAGCTCTCACCTTCAATGTCAGCGCTGCTACTAATAATAGTATAATACCATCATGACCACCGCGTGAGTGAGAGTTAATTAGTCCATTTTCTCTTTGTCCCTTTCCTATATGTATACATACTAATAATTAAATATAATGCTCTCTCTAATCAACTATTCAACTTGCCCAGTAGATTGGTACAAATACATATAAAGATTTTCTGCTGTTGTCAAGTGCATGCAATGTCACTCTTTGAATTTTTAATCAGCTACATCTCTACACACAAATATAACCTAAATTTGGTCGTCCAAAGACAATAAATAGGACACTTGGGAATTTTTTGAATCATCAAATTTAAACTTTACCAACGAATTAAAGTGTCGTTACTTTCACTCAACTTGTTTCTAGCGGGTACAAAGGAGTTAAACCTTGTACATATACCTAGTTTTTACTTTAGGGATATTTATGCTTTTTTTTCTCTAAAATCTGAATCTATAGGTTACTTTATATACTGTCATGTATCAATTTACGCTTGCTTAGAGCTTCTTGAACACTAAGTATAAATTTGGATCAGTTAACATGTCATGACAGTCTGACTATGGAGAATTAACAAGAATCAATGATGATTAACTAGACAATATTAAATCGCAAGGAATCATATATATATATATATATATATGAAGAGATTAATTAGACATAAACTCTTTTTTTCACCATTATTTTTTGTACTACATGGTCGCGATGATAACATGTGCCTTTTGTCGTCAATATATTTGACGATAGGAGGTTATATAATACACAAAGTGTAATGGATTATGTGCCCTTTATTTTTCCATATAACATAACTACATGCATTGAATCATATTAATCCAAAATCATGATTCTTTACAAGTAGAAATCCTTGCGTGTGTGTGTGTGTATATGTGTATAAAAACTAAGCATTTTGAGAGAAAATCTACGGAGCATATCCTTTATAATTTCAAATATTTTAATGAAGTATTAAGTATATATAACGTCTTCATGAGTAAATATCTTTTTTAAACTCAACACAAAAATTGCGAAACTATGTCCACACCTAAACTCAGCCTCACATTAGTATCAAAGAGTAATATCTAACAAACAAACATTTCGAGTTTTGATTGGTCTTAAGCTTTTATGTCTAAAACGAATCTGATTTACAAAGAACGAAAGAATCGGTTGAGTTCCTCAGGTATCCTACAATTTACTTATATACAGAGTTAGCTTATATATAGTCGTATACCATGCTAATGAGTAAAACTATATGCACACACAACTCTAGAAAAGCTTGCATGCAAACTCGTCGATGTCTTCGCCTTTAAGAGAAGATGCCGCCGCCAAATTTCTCAGCTGCGACAAGCTTCTTCCAAGCTGCAGGCTCACCTTCATTTCAAGCAACTCTCCGTTTTCTCTTCTCTCCAAATCCTCTTCCCTCAAGTTCGATCCAATCGACTCTTCCAGCATCTTAAAGAATCCGGCATTACTCCTATACATCTCGAACACCATGCCAACTTGTCCCCCGTGCTCCAACGTGTTAACCACACTCGCCAACGCACCGCCCATAACTCCCAACATCACCGCCCAATCACCATGTGAAGGAGACCCCACCATTGCTGAACCAACTGCGGCTAAACCCGTCAGCACGGGAGCACTAACCGCGAGGAATTTGTTTAGTTTAACCGCTTTTTCGCCTAACTTCAAGTAATCCTCCTCGTCTTTATTTCTTATCACGTTCACTATTTCACTCATTTCTCGTTCCAAATTCCCGTTCCAGCCGTTGTTACCCTTATCTCCTTTCGACTGCTTTCTTGCTTGTTCGGGCCACCACACCGCAGGTTCAACATTAGTAGGGAATTTTTCGAGCATAGCTCCAAGGAGAGGAAGTGGATACGCTCTGTCAAGTGCCAAAACTTTCTCCATCATTTCCTTCACATCAATGATCGTCGGATTGCCAATCGATCTGAGAGTTTGGATTTGATTGTGAAGCTGCTTGAACAGCCTGGCTGCATTTCTTTGTTCTTCCGCTAGCTGAGATGGCTGAATTTTGTTCATAATTGAAAGCATGCCGGTCACTGCAATGTACATAGAAGTGGAAGAGAGCTTCAACGCCTCCATAGGAGCGCCACTAGTGATGGCTGCAACGCCGGTCATGGTGGCTGCAGCGAGAGTGAGAGCGTTGATTGACGTTAAAAGGAGACTGTTCCAATTCGTTCGTTGGTCTCCGATGTTTTTGTGCATCTCAACTCTATCTGCAACCGCCTCCAAGATTGCGTGAAGCTTCTCCATAACCAATGGATCAGACTCATCAATACGTTCGTTTCTTTTGAATGTATTAGGACTAAACTGTTTCTCTACATATTTGTGGAAACTCAGTTCATCCACTAATCCTCCGGTTCGGAGGCCCGGAGGAGAAATATTACTGACCCTCTTCGGGATATTGACTGTGGCCTTAACAATTGTTCTTCGTTGAGAAAAGGAAGAAGAATTCAAGATTAAGTTTGAGGCCTTTAAGGTTGCCATTTTCTTCTTTGTATATGGTGTATAAGTATATATATAGTGTATGGTTTTGTATCTGTTATTCTTTTGAGATAATGCTTGCAATATATGAATATAGATGCAGTGAGATTTGTTAATGAGAAGATTGCAATTAGCAAGCGGTATATATAGGGAGTTGAGATGAGAGGTGTTATTGACCGTTGACATTGAATTGAAAACCGATCAAAATTGGGAAAATGTTATTCAACTTTGGTAGTTTAAAACGGATGGTGGTTAGACTGTTTCTCGCCTGCTGCTAATACTAGTATTCTCGTTTTCAGTTGACATTCAAATTCAAGAACACTTCTCAGATTTGGTTTTTGAACAAGAAATCATAAATAAAAACCAAATGAAAGACATTTTTTCTTGGCCAACTCAATCCTTTTGACTTGAACTTCCCTGTTACGGTTTTAAAATTATGGATGACCAATATTGCATGCAAAGATAATTAACGTGGTGTGTAAATTTTAGGCACTTTCGATCGATGAAAATATGATGGATGATTTGAATATTATTTTTTCATCAGTCTCCCTTTTTTCTTTTTGTCGTGGTAGTAATAGAACATGGGATTATTCTAGCCTAAATGATCATGACTACGTACGTAAAAATATAACCACATATTTTCTAATTATTTAAAGTGTAAAGTTATAAATAATGAACAAATGTTAAAGTTGTGTCCGCATCCATCTACTTAACCTAATCGCGCGCGTTTGGATTTATTGTTTTGTATATATTCAATAAGACATGAGCTGAAAAAAGAAAGTTGTGGACAAAGATTTTGTATGAGCGAAAAGATATTAACTATAATGTAAAATTGATTATCTTCGTAAATTAGGCAAAACTGTTATTTATTTATGTGGAATATCATATCGTAATTATCATTTATCAACACTTATGCATATAGAAAAAGAATTAATTGGCGCGTGAGATAGATTTCGTTATTTATTTCTATTGTCTTATTCTAATTCTTATGTGTAAATACGCACTAAGGTGGTGTTTGCAAATGCTTATAAAAGGAGCTTGTTGGCTTTTGCAGCCGCAAAAGCAAATCTTTAGTGTTTGTAATGCTGACTTTTGCTTTTTTTTGTCTAAAAAAAAGTCAGAAAAAGTACAAGCCGCAAAAGCATGCCCAGGGGTGCTTCCTTAACTGCTTTTGGAATATGTTATTTTTGAAAGGTCTTTAAATAGAAAAGTTACTTCTCCTTAATTTTTGCAAACACCTAATTAATGATTTAAGTAGCTTTTTAAAAAGATTTACAAACACTCCCGGCTTTTTATTAAAAGTTACTTAAAGTGACTTTAAGCAAAAATATTGAACAAACTCCTTTTATAAGCATTTGCAAAGACCACCTAATAATTATATATTATCTCTCTTACCGACTACTCAACTTGCCCACTCGGTTACAATTATTGAACTAAACTTATCCTGGTTAAATAATCTGCTATAATTTAGTGCAATAATATATATATATATATATACGTCACTCTTTGACAATTGATCAGATACATTTTGGAAGTATGTGCAGACGATTATTATCTAAATATTGTCCAAAGATAATAAGTATAGAAATGGTTGGAATTATTTGGGTTCTTACGAGATCGACTTTCCTTGTTCATGAGTAAGTTAGATACCCATCGTAAAATGATAATTTCTAACTCGGAGTGTATGAGCACGAAGTTGCACTTAGCATCGAACCATGCACCACTACCGGCCATGGATCAAACTTTTTTTTGTTCTCTTCGAAAGTTACCGAAACGTTTTTGGTTATGTGGAAAAGAAACATACAATATTTTCTTCTTCTATTGTGCGTACATTTTTACGAAATTCTCAAAACATATTGAAAAGATTTCGAAATATTGCGAAAAGTTTCTAATATTTAAAGAATCGAAATACTGTCGAAATGAAACTTTGATCCATGCTACCGGCAATGAAGAAAAACCCTTTCTTGACCAACTGAACCGGCTTGTCTGAAATTTCAAATAGCGGCTTAAATTATTCAAGATTAAGTTATTGCTAGCAAAACTATTGAAGAAATTAATAAGATTTTAGGCTCTTTAGTTGCTTAATTAAAAATTTGTAGATTGCTGCCACGCGATTGATATCAATACTTTATTTTCTTTTTTTGTCGTTTTAAGTTTTTCTTCACCACGAGGAAGTACATTATTTAATAAAAAAATTAATTGCGTGATGACGCCCCCTTTTTCCGGCCACGCTCGTCACCGGAGCTGTTCGCACGTCGGTTTCGGCTCAAGATGCACCTGGGCTCGGGTAAGCTCCCTGCTGCTCCGCAACTATCCACGACCCTTGGGGGTTCGGGCTCCGTTCGCACGATCTCCCTTCAAACTGCTTCCTTGACTGAATCTTGAACTCTTCCGACCCTCTTGGCTTGTGCTCCGCGCTTTTCTCTCACTAGGTGGGGCTATCTCTAGCTTATATCGGGATCAATGATTTCAGAGGGAGGAGTGTGTTGTGCTGAATTGAGTTCTTTTTGTTGTGCCTTGAAAAATTGTCCCCTTTTTGCAACTGACCCGCCTCCCTATTTATAGGGCAAAGGTGAGGTTATAAGTGTAATTTGACCATGGGCACGTGTCACCGTGCATGTTCGTCCGAGGGTAATAGGGTACTTGAGTACCCCTGTAGAGTAGGGCACGTGGTGCCTGCATGCTACCCTCGGTGCACGGCATGCTCCGGTTACACCTTATAACTTCCGAACCAACGCTCTTTATTGGGGCGGCGGGGCGGTCGAGCCCCGGGAGGAGGACAACGCATCCGGGCGAGTGGAATGTGACGTCGATTCTGACGTCCGACCCCCTGGGCACGTGTCTTCGTGCATGCTCGTCCGAGGGTAATAGGGTACTTGAGTACTCTTGTAGAGTAGGGCATGTGGTGCCTGCATGCTACCCTCGGCGTACGGCATGCTCTGGCTGCACCTTATAATTTCCGAACTCACGCTTTTTATTGGGGAAGCGGGGCGGTCGCCACTGGTTGATGAGTAGGTGACATACGCCTGCATGTGAGGGGTTTGACCCCCCTCGAGGAATACATACAGCATAGGATATGATATATATTTAATAAAGGTGAGGGGGTAGAAGGGGGTCGATATACCTGGGGGTCGATATACCTGAGTTCGGGCGTCGCGCGAGAGAAGGGGGTAGTGAGGCGAGATGAGGTTAGAGGATTAGGCCACGTGGACGGGTACGATCCCGAGAGGGAGAGTATGCGTCATCATTGCGTAAACGACTTTAGGAACTTTGTAGACTATACAAATTTACTGCATATCATTTAATTAAGCGATTAAAATAATAACCAAATGAGCGAGCAGTATGGCATAAAAAAATTACACTATTCACTTTTCATACACATAGGCTGACTGTGTATATATGTGCCTTAGCTTATATGCGTTACAATCTATGTATATTAATATATTTACCATGAATGGCATATAAAAAATGAGGAGGAAATGTATATAAGAACAAAAAGATATGACATGGGAAAACCATAATTTAAATACACGCGTGCCTTATCTTATATCATAATTTACGACGACCAACACTCAACTGAGCTCTGACTTTCAATTTTTCTACTCTCGCTTCGAGTCCTAACACAAATAACATAAATTGCTTGACGCGTGAGCTAGATTTTCTTTTATGTAGTTTTGTCCTTTTTCTTATGTGTTTATATTGATAATTATTTACATTCTCGCCTATCAAGTGTTCAATCGTGTAATCCATTTCAGGAGTATTTCAGATTCAAACATACCATATTTTTACGCTGAAATGAATACCTTTATTCGATAAGATGGTTAAATCGGTCTCTCATAAATGTTGGTGACAAAGAGACTTCAGTTGTCCCTAAAAGAGAAACTTCACGAACAATTAGTTTGTCCTTAACAACTCTTTTCCAATCTAAAAAAACTTTTAACGGTAAAATTTGAACCATCAAGAAATAATCCTCTTTTTCGAACGTTCATCTTTTCTTGTAGTGTAAATTGTAATTTATAATACTGGAATTAAATAATAAAATCTAAAAACGAAACATTTCTAGTGTCTGATTGGACTAAGCTTTGATTTCTACGAGAATATGATAAATATACAACCAATGAAAGAATCTGTTATGTTATATAGCTATCCTACAATTTACAACTTAGTTAAGGTTATCCATAACAACATTTTTTGTGTTCCAGAGTTAACTAGCAAACTCCATGTACTCACAACTCTAGAAAAGCTTGCTTGCGAACTCGTCGATGTCTTCGCCTTTAGCGGAAGAAGCCGACGCGAGATTTCTCAACTGCGATAAGCTCCTTCCCAACTGCAGACTCACCTTCATTTCCAACAATTCACCATTTTCTCTTCTCCCAAAATCCTCTTCACTCAAATTCGATCCAATCGACTCTTCCATCATCTTAAAGAATCCGGCATTGCTTCTATACATCTCGAACACCATCCCTACTTGTCCTCCGTGCTCCAACGTGTTCACAACACTCGCCAACGCACCGCCCATAACTCCCAACATCACCGCCCAACCGTTGTCATAATGTGATCCCACCATTGAAGAACCAACGGCAGCTAATCCGGTCAGCACGGGAGCACTTATCGCGAGGAATTTGTTGAGCTTTAGTGCTTTGTCACCTAACCTCAAATAATCCTCCTCGTCTTTACTTCTTATCACGTTCACTATTTCTTTCATCTCTTTCTCCAACTTTCCGTTCCAACCGTTGTAACCGCCCTTATTTCCTTTGGGTTGCTTTCTTCGTCGTTCTGGCCACCACACCGCGGGCTCTACATTTTTAGGGAACTTTTCGAGCATAGCTCCGAGTAGAGGAAGCGGATACGCCTTGTCAAGAGCCAAAACTTTCTCCATCATTTCCTTAACATCAATTATCGTCGGATTGCCAATCGATATGAGAGTTTGGATTTGATTGTGAAGTTGCTTGAACAGCCTGGCTGCATTTCTTTGTTCTTCCGCTAGCTGAGATGGCTGAATTTTGTTCATAATCGAAAGCATGCCGGTCACTGCAATGTACATAGAAGTGGAAGATAGCTTCAGTGCCTCCATAGGAGCACCGTTCGTAATGGCAGCAATGCCGGTCATGGTGGCGGCAGCGAGAGTGAGAGCGTTGATTGATGTTAAAAGGAGACTATTCCAATTCGTTCTTTGGTCTCCGATGTTTTTGTGCATCTCTACTCTATCTGCAACCGCCTCCAAGATTGCGTAAAGCTTCTCCATAACCAATGGATCGGACTCATCAATACGTTCGTTTCTTTTTAATGTATTAGGACTGAACTGCTTCTCTACATATTTGTGGAAATTCAGTTCATCCACTAATCCTCCGGTTCGAAGGACGGGGGGAGAAACATTACTGACCCGCCTAGGGACATTGATTGTAGCCTTAACGGTTCTATTTTGCTGAGAAGGGGAAGAAGAATTGTAAGAACTCAAGATTAAGCTCGAGGCCTTTAAGGTTGCCATTTTCTTGACTAATTCTTTGTGTGGTATCTATATATGTATATACTATAAGCTTTTGTATATGTATATTCTTTGTTTTCTCTGGTGTTGTGGCTTCTTTGAGATGAATTTATTTGCAGTGAAGATTGAAGTTAATAGCAAGAAGTATATATATAGGAGATGAGAGATGGTGTTGACTGTTGACATTGAATTAAAAATCTATGACGACTAAGATTATAAGAAAATATATTTCCAATTTGGTAGTTTGAACCGGCTGATGGTCCGTTAGACTATGTCTCGCCTTTGATTTGATAAGTCTAATAATTATAACATTATTAGTATTAGTTTTTCGTTCTGCATCCGCTGTTTGGAATTGACTTTCAACTCGGAGAACACTTATTTTTTTAGCAAACCGGGAATACCGGGAATGAACCATTTCTTGGGCCAACTCAACAAATTAGTCTTGAAACGCAAATTATTCAAGGTTTACACTTGCGTATAAGAGTTATTAAATCCAATAAAATTTGAGTCATTTTAATTGCTCTAAAGTTTTGTAGATTGCGACCACGTGATTGGCCATTTTATTTCATTTTTCTCGTTTTAAAATTTTTTATTGCCATGAGGTAGTTAATTATTGGTCTTAGCCTGAATCACGTTACATTACTCGCGTTATTTAAGAGGTTTTCTTATATAATAAATGAATGAACAAACTTATGGCTAATTATCAATTTACTTATCATATACTTGTGTCAAAGAAATATGTGTTTCATTTGTATGTAAGCATCTCGATTTATATTAATTAAAAGCTATGATGCACCGACACTTCGAAAATTTATTTTATGCCGTGTCCGACACTTCGACACTCCTCCGACACGCCATGTGGCGTGTCTTAATAAAAAAAAAAAAGAAAAAAAAGGGACACCGTGTCGGACACGTTTTAAGGACGTGGCCGACACGCCTTGACACTTTTTGAGCTGATTTTGTAGTTTTTAATTTTTATTTATGGTTAAAAATTAACTTTATTAAAATATATAGATAAAGATATTAGAAGAATCAAACATTAAACTTTAAAAGTTAAATAATTAAGTAGCAAAAATGTTAAATAATACTTTTTTCCGAATCAAATCTCACGAATAAGCCTACTGCATTTGTCTTTGCCCAAACAACAAGGCCAGACAAAAAAAAAAAATCGTTCTTTCTTCGCGTGGCACTAATATCCTATTTAAAGATTTTATTTGAGTATTGTATAAGACTTTCTTTTGTCATTTGATTTGTGTATATGCCTTTGTATTTAATGCTTGGAATTTATGACTTATACTTTAATGACTATTTTATTTGAACTTGTAGTAGTTGGTACTTAGTTTTTAGTGTAAATATGTTTGATTTGATTCTATATTTGAACGTAATAATATTATTTGTGCAGATTATGATGATGTCTTCTATATTTTAATATAAAAAATACAACCGTGTCGCGTATCGTGTCTTGTAATTTTAAAAAATCTGAGTCACCGTATCCATATCGTGTCGTGTCCATGTCCGTGTCCACGTGTCCGTGCATCATAGATTAAAAGCATATATGCTATGATACAAATGACTCATAAAAATGTGGACAACGGACAAGGCAAAGGTATAATTTATTTACATGCTGCATCATGCTCCTTATTTTATGCACAACAGAAATTGTTTGACGCGTGAGCCAGGTTTAATTTAATTTGTTGTCCTCTTCTTATGCGTAATACTAATTATCTCGCTTATCAAGAATTCAACCGTGTGATCTTCCTAGCATTACACTCGCTACATAAGGACCTGTTTCAATTAACTATGATGTCACAAAGATAATTATCAATCATTTTCAAACTTCTTTATTCTTAATATTAATAAGCTACACGTTGGATGTATTTATCTAAATTTGGTCCACCAATAGTAAATAGTTATGGTAAAAGAAAGAGTAAAATTGAGTACATACTGGGAGTGAGTAATATTACTACATCAGAAAAATGGAGTGAAACAGGATATATAACGATGAGTATGAACTATGAAGTTTTCTTGGGTAAATCCCAAAAACAAATCCATGAGAACTTCACCCCAAAAGGGGTAATAACATATTATTATGAGATATATTCTTCAGAAGCTGAAATCAGAGCCACATTTCGATATGTGTGGAATCCATAGAGTCAGAAACCAAACATATAATGAAAAGAAAAGAGAAGAGCTCCCAACTTAAAGAGTGGCTCACAAATGATGGACTCCCAAATTAAGAGGCTCGATATTAATAATAAAGAAGTGAACAAAAAAAGTAAGTGTGAGCTCTCGGAATAAGGAGAAGCTCACAAGTGGTTAGTCACTGGTTACCTCCAGATTAAAGGGAGCTCGGTGGTTCATTTACTCGAGGGAAGAGTTGGTAAGAAAAATAATATCTTATGAACAAAAATATTTGAACCTCTAGTCACGTATGGCATGTGGGAAATTATGCTCTTGAAGGGGATAATTGTTTGGACGAACAACTGCATCACATCGAAAAGATAAATGAGCGAAACTGGGTACCTGCAAATGATTTATATCTCTGGTCGTACGAGTCCTTTTTGGGTGAAGTACAAGAACAACTATGAGTATTTAGGTGCAAAGCAGAAACAAATGAACCAAGTTGGCTAAACTACTATGGAGTTATACTCCTAACAACTAATATCTAGTATCAGAGCTAATATGGAGATTCATGTAGGTGTCCACAAAGTAAACAAGAAAGGAGGTGAACATCCAACTTACAGAGTGACTACTAACTAACAAATGGTGAGCCTCGATCAATCCCTTTAGATATGGAAAAGGCAGCTCGAGCCTCAGTGGTTATTCGAGTGAATGGTTGTTGGCGCAATCAATATTCGAGCAAACAACGAAAATGTATGAATACCCAATCAAGTTAGGTACATAGAGGAATTTTGTGGTCCTTTGCTTGAGAGAAGGATTGTTAAGAGCGAACAACAGACATGTATTGCATGTTAGGAATATATTCAGACAATTTTTTAGAATAAGCATGCAATTTAAAAGAAGTGTTGAGTCTACCACGGAAAAGAACTCAATTTTACATCCACCTAATTAAGAATTAATACAATAAGTAGACTTTAACTTTTCTTAGGAGTTTGCAAACGACACGGTTGTAAAGAAAATAAGCAATTACTACAATATCCTTCATTTTTTAGCAGGGGGCAGGGATATTCCTTTCTTTTCTCAATTTGTGCGTATCCCTTCTTGCGTCGTACAAAATCTTGGGGTAAGAGTAAAACTTTCGACTCTTATGCCATAGCTTCAGGGCATTTCTTTTGATTAATGATGGATGTAAAAAGAGAAACCAAGATTCTGAGGTCATTTAAAGAAGCAATCACTACTAAGACAAATCGTTCTATTACAAGCTGCAGGTAAAATCCTGAAATCAGAGACAATCCTGAGGCACAAGAGGCGGGAGCAACACAAGTTCTTATATTACTGATGGCTCAGACAAATGCAAATGCAACTTTAATCACGAAACAAATCCACGTTGTCGATATAATGGGGGAAACAGGTTTAAAATGCAGCTAATCTGCCATATATATGAAATACATAAACGGTGTTGTATATATATCTCGGCTGCGCTTAACCTTTAGTCAGGAGAGATCTTGCTCTTAAATTCAGAAATATTCCCCTGAGAAGTGGAAAAAGAGAATAGTATCAAAGTCAGTTAAGATGCAAAACAATAGTAGATCCAAGAAGAAATGTGTAACTTCTTCTTGAACTGAAAATTTTTCAAGAGTAAGAAAGAAGAAAAATGCATACCAGAAACAGGCAACAACACTTTGGACAATGACTCGAAACTGCAGAGGCACATACTGGTGATTCACCCATCCAACAACTGGCCAGAACTGTACGCCCCAATGATTAACACACGTTATATTACTGCTCTTTGACAAGAGGATAACGATATTAAAAGTAAGGGACAAAAGCATTAAACCCCCTGTTGCACTTTGCCCCCTATCCTTTTATTTTTTGCAACTTGCCCCTTGTACTATGGATAAATAAGCACTTTGCCCCCTGAGTCGTTTTTCACCATTGGATTTGAACACGTGTCAGGATATTTTGCCGTTGGATTTGGACTCATGGGGCAACGTGCTTATTTATCCATAGTTCAGGGGGCAAGTTGCCAAAATTAAAAGGATAGGGGGCAAAGTGCAATCGGGGTTATAGTATAGGTGGTTTAACGCTTTTATCCCTAAAAGTAAATATTAACACTAATTTCACATGTTGTACATGCAAAAAGTAGGGTCAAAGGAATAACATACACTCCATGCCGTATACTGCACCATTGGATATTCCTTCCTGATCTTTGATTTTACATTGATCCAGGGTCTCCCTGTGCACATTTCGAAGTTGAGCTCAATTGAGTTTTTCTTGTCAGAAGACAAACAGTTATCTAGTTCATGAATCACAGGATAACAACTAAGCAAGTCAATATGCACCTCCTTAAAATTCAAGAGAAATAGACATACGAAGAATCTACTAGGACAATGCAGAAGAGATATAAGATGTTAATATAGTACAGATGGGAAAAATTACAAAAATATGGTATTGGTCAAATACAAATCTAGGCTAAAATTTAATTCGGACAATTTGCATATTTTTGTAAAGATGGAGCTACACTCAAGTACTGTCCAGCATGTTACTTTGTCGTTCATAACTAGCATGATCACCAGATATTCTTTATAAGTTTAGAAGCATTATAGCATAATACTCACCCTCAATAACTAAGCCATAGTAAAGCATGAAAATCATGTTGTTCCAAGGAGAAGAAGTCAATTGCTCCAGCACCACCTGAAACGATTTAGTTTAGCTTTAAAATGCTCCAGGTAATAGTTTTTCCTCTTTCTGCTTTCTTTTAACCACATTTTTAAGTTATAATCATAAATCATAATTATCAACATAACTTAAAAGGGAGAAAAGGGCCATCCAATATACTTCTGTACAACATTTGCAGTCAGTGAGAACCGAGGGATTGAACAAATTTAGATAACAAAGTAAAGATATAAAGATGTGAAGAATAACCTTCTTGGCAACAGTTTTAGTATCCTTCTTCCCCTTGAAAAGTTTATCCAGCAATATGTGATAAAAATGTCCAAACGGCCCTAGATAGGCGGCACCAAAAAGCTGCATATATGATTCAAAGTTCAAATTACAAGTACACGAAAAGCTTAGTGGCATAGAAGAATGATATAGAAAAGATGTAAAACTAGATGCGCGCAATAACTTCCCAACTTATTGGGATTTGACAACTGGTGAATTTTGTTTGAGAAGAGACACTATGAACAAAGAGAGTAAATAACAACTAATACAATGTTTGAGAACATAGTTTATAAGTTAGACTTTTCAAGAAGTTAGTAGTTGAGGTAGCGGACAAGCAGACAGAAAAACTAAAGCCACGGTATCAGATAGAGAACAGCTACAGTGAAAATAATATGGTCAAGCATAAACATCTCATAGGCCATTGTTTAGGCATGGAGTCCTTGGAGTATCAGATCAAAGTTCAAAAGCAGTAAAACAGAGATAGTGATTAGAACAGTCTTTAACGCAACAAGACTAATTGATGCCTTCTCTCAAAGGAGGTCACCTTTTGGGTTTTCTCGCAAAGGCTTTCTGCAAGCATGTATTGGGAGCTATTTTTGATTAGTTTTCATTAAGTTTCAGAAATTTTCAGAAAATTGAAGTTCTTCGTAGGTTTTATTATTCACTGATTTCTTTTCTGTTGGACACCCGTCATTTGAGTAAACTTCATATGAAGAATTTCTGTGTTCTGCGTAAGTCCCATCATGAAGACTCTCCACAAATCCCAGTCTCAATGAACAGATTATAACAAGTTAAGTTTGTCAGAACAAACTATTTTCATAAGTGTTCACATAATTTGAAAGTAAAAAGTGGCGGCTAATTAGTTATTCTTGTTCCTATCACAAAACCATTTTTTGCACGAGACAAACGAAAAACAGAATCAAGCATTTAATACTTCGTTACGGCGACCATACATAGTCACCAGCATACCCTCAACGTAGCACTACCAACTCTACTAATCCTTAGAGTGAGCTCTTGTCACCTACCTTGCCATAAACACTAATAGAAACTACCAAACGCATGCAGTTCTCATCAACAATCCAAAAAACATTGCATAAACTGTTTCGTCAATCTAACTAATTTATTCATTTATCGTGCTGTTTGATCAGTTTCTCGCATAAAACAAGGAAAACAAATCACGAATTCCGAATTCCAGATTAAGGTACTCTACTCCCTGATATTCGTAAACACCAAGAATCCCTACAAGACATGAGTACAATATAATCACATCTTTCAGTGAGAAGGCCTTAAAACCAAGTGATTGGACTCAATCAACCATACACCTAACTCAAATCGATCATTTTTCTTACCGAGAAATTAACAGAATTAACACCAAACACACTAAAAAATCAGCATCAAAACTCATTTGCACTACTACAAAAGGATCATACCACTTTGAGAAGAAGGCGTTTGATTTGAAGTTTTGGAATGCCAGTGAGCTTCTGTGCCACTATATCACTGATAGCTGACAAAACTCCTGCAGTTACCATCTACAAAACAAAAAGTCAACATCCCAAATTAAAAATCTTTACAACCAGAACTAACAAAAAATTTGCACAACCCAGATCAAAACATAGCCCAAAAATCCACATAAACAAAAAAAAAAAAAAAAAAAAAAAAAACGACATGAAAAAATCAAACATAAACAAAAAACAAATCATGGGTAGGGTGAAAAGTTGTAAAAAGATTCGAACTTTGGTTCTCAAAGGGTGTTGCTGAAGCTGCACAAGGTACTGTTGGAACCCTTTTTTCGCTGTGGACGCCATAGCTTTTTTTTGTTTGCTGATTCAGTGAAGACCAACAAAAAACACTGTACTACTACTTGGTGATGTTCAACGTTTGTGTTCTGTGGAAAAATTGGATTCTTGATTCTTAAATAAGAGATTCGGACTAAGATATTTATTATTGTTAGTAAAAGAAAATGGTTAGGTAGATTAAAGAGTGGGGTTGTACGCCAATGTGGACTTGCCAATTTGTAGAGTGCAGTGGCGATTTGCACGAGAGACTGACTGTAGGCTATAAATTTGATTTGATTAATGATAACGTATTAGGATTGCAATTAGAATAATAACGTTTTCGCTATTTCCTATAATGGACCATTTCTTGAACTGACAAAAGAGTAATTAAAACGGCAAGCGCAGCGTCAAACGATAAAATAAAATAATTATATATGGTTGTTAGTTAAGTATCTTGGTGAGATATCATAATGGTACCGATATTATGTTCTTAATTAGCCAAAGTTTTCACGATTCTTTTTTTGAAATTTCATCCCATATGATCTCAAAGGATCTAGTTTTTTTCTATTTTGATTTGTAATCGAAGAGTGAGTGAGCAGATTTAGAGAGTACTCGCTAACAAATAATAGAGACCACCGTCCAGATAAAGTTAGTGATTCGTGTAATAGGTGTTCCTTTCGTACATTTTGATTTTTGGGAGCACTTGAGTCAGTCGTCGCCAGTTCGGTAGCGTCATGACACCGTAAGTTTTTGGGCAATTCTCCTTTCGTACTGTCAAAATATGAGATTCTTGTCGAATTCGAGTTTGGTGCTCCAACCACTACGAAACTAATATCTATTCCCTTCAGTATCCCAAGTGCTTCTATTGCGTATACATTCCTTATTATCAATCTTGCATACTAAGTTTGATGTGGGACTATAGTTTGTTCGAACGATCCTCCTCTCGAAGAAAGTGAACAATATAATATTATTTACTTTGAGCTCGATCCTTGATTGGTTTATCTTTGGAATTCAAAAAACCTCAAATCAATAGAGATATTATCATTTATATCTTTCAAGTCCCACTCCTTCATTTTCTCAAAGTGAGAATGTTGTTCACCCTCACAAAATAGTTATCCTATAGGGTTTGGTGTTATATGAGATATATTTATAGTTTTTTGTAGTGTTCAATCTTTCCTTAAATTTAATCTTTCTTTTCTTTTTCTTTGTTTTTTAGATGTTCATTCTTTCTTTCTTTATTTTTTTGGTAAATCTATACTACATATATGTGAAAGGCTGAAAGCTTCTTTTTGGTCTGATGGACCAATTTTCTTTTATTTAATTGTAAATAAGGTAGTAAAATGCACTTTAGACCTAGATATATGGGAACTTTCGGATGACTCCAAAAGCATTATAAATTTTCATTTTAGTCCAAAAAGAACTTGCATACGTCCCACGTGCCACTGAATTGTAATTTTCAATATGTTCTTATAATTAGGAGTTCGCGAGAGCAACAAATGTTGTTGCTATAGCAATTTTTTGACATCTATAGTTTGTCTTTCTTAAGCAAAGTTTAAAGAAGGTAAATATCTTGTATTATCGACCATTTAGTGATATTTATGATTTTCATGATGGACCTCGTAATATATATATTTTCCCTTAAGATTCCCACGTGAAGCGAATATGTCAAGTACGAAGAAGTTTATTAACATATCAATTAACCAATAATATAGAAGGCTTGTAAATCTCTATGTTTTCTCTTGTGTTATAGAAATAGTTAAGTTGCTACAATTATGGAGTAGTTAATTAAGATAAAGAGGTATTATAGAAATTTGGAAACATAAATAAAATTTGAAGAATTAGAGAAGTGTGAAAAATATGAGTCTAACAATAATTGTTGCTTTAACAATATTTCTAGCCATTGAGAATTAAAATGCCCACGAAAAACTCGGAGACGCAGAGAGCTTATACCTAGTTACTTTGCAAATAACTATGCTATTTTAGTATGCAAAATCGTCTCCCCTTGCATATGTGATACTAGAAAAACCTACACACGCGGGACCGCGTGTAATTAAATTTTGTTGTAGTGTTAAACTTAATGCATTGTTTATTCTAGCAAGCACAATGTGTAGTTTTTGATAAAGTTAAATTAATTTTAAATGTAGTGTGCTATTTATTAGCATAGGTAGTTAATAAAGACATTTAGAAATATTTATCCAAAAAATCGGTTAGAAATTGAGAGATTTTAGGGGATATGGATTTCTATTTTTTGTACATGGAAGTTTTGTGAATCTATACTATTATATAAGAGAACCCTGTTTTTACTCACAAATGGGGAGTTAAGTAGGTGTTATACCAAATTATGGATGTACCTAAAATATCCTTGGTGGTTACTATGCTAAGGAAAAAAAGTAGGACAATAATGTAATTTGAGTTATTACTCCAACTGCCACGGTGCATATTTCCATCTCACTACAAGAATTTGGCGCTAATGCAACGCCAATACTGCAACGGATTTACAATCCGTTGCAGTATTTTAACGTACCAACGTCTACTGACGTTGGTACAACAAAATTCAAAAAAAAAAAAAGACCTGCCAACGTCCGTGGACGTTGGCAGGTCTTGTGCAGTGCAGCAACGTCCTACGAACGTTGCTGCTGCCAGTTTTCGGTTTTTTATTTTTATTTTTTAAATGTTACCAACGTCCGAAAAGGACGTTGGTAACAGTTTGACTGCAGCAACGTCTGTATAGACGTTGCTGCCAGCTCATGCGCTGCTGCTGCAGCTTTGTGTCTGCTGCAGCTGCAGACACAAAGCTGCAGCAGCAGCTGGCCGATATGGCACCAACGTCTCCAGGACGTTGGTGCCATATATATATGGCAAATTCGCAGCAGTTTTCTGCTGCGAATTTGCCATTGCTGCATTCCTTTCGTAAAAAAAAAAAACTTGCGATTTTTTGCTCCTTTTAATTCCATTTTACACCATTTCAGCTCCAAATCTCTTCTTTCTTTAAGGTATGTGTTCAATGTCTTCAAACTGACCTCCGTATGCATCATTGACCATATCTACGTAACCACTTTCGACATTATCATTACGAGTAGATGACTCTCCTGCGTATGTGTAATTGCCAGAAAAGTTGTTCCTTTCTCCGTGTGCCTCCCATACGTAATAATGAGGAACAAAACCGTACGTCAATAGGTGTCCCTGAATCACATCCCTCTTTTTGCTTTTGCTAAACCCACACCGAGTGCACGGACACTTAACTCTTCGTTGACCTTGAGAAAATGCAAATTCTAGGAATCTGTTTACGCCATCTATGAAATATGGATTGATATACCCCTCATCAACGTTGCCTCGATCGTACATCCAACTCCGATCTTCGTTGTTATACATTTTTTATCTAATTAAAATCAAATTAACAATGCATCAGCACGAGAACTGACTATTTAATCACGAAAGTAAGGCTAATTAAAACTTATCATCATATACTAACAGTGTAAGCAACTAATTACACACATGCATATATATAGCATACTACTAATCAAATCACGCTTAGATCTCAGTTACTCTAAATATGATGAATAACAGGTATTAATATTACAATAATCACTAAATTAAGCAACAACATCAACAATATATATATAAAATTAATCAACGAATTACGATAATACTGAAATTGATACCTCTCGTGGAGTAAGCTTTGCTGAGAATTACGTACGCTTTGCAAAAAAATCACAAGCAAGAAATGAAATTTTGCTGAAAAATAGAGAAGAGAAGGGGAAGAAATGCAGAAGATTTTGGATAATGAAATGCAGGTTATGCAGTAGATTTTGGGGTTGTGAAACGAAGGTATGGATAATGAAATGTGTGGAGGAGAGGATATGAAGCTGATAAATCTATTGCAAGGTCCAAATCCCTTGCTGCTGTAAAAACAGCTTTTCTGACACAGTTGCATGGGAAAAAGGCCCTTGCAGTAGCCTTTCAGCTTCAGCAACCTCCTCTTCCCTTGCAGGTTTTGTTTTACTTATTTTCTAATATAATAAAGCTGCATTCTTCATTCTTTACATATATATATATATATATATATATATATATATATATATATATATATATTTATTTATTTATTTATTTAACAAAAATAAAGAGTAGTTCAATTCTAATGTAATGTTGAGTTATCAATTATATTCTTAATTAATTCAACAAAAATAAACAGTAAGTTTTCCTCTACGTAGTTGATCAACTCGTATGTAGTTTAAATATTATTCATTCATATAATTTCAGTTTATTTAATGAAACTCAAGAATCGTATTTGCGGTCAATCATAAAATTTTCAAAAGGGAAGGACTAAATTGTAACTTTTCAAATCTTTTTGGGGTCAAAATCATATTTTCAAAAAGAGTTGTATTCCTAGTGCGTAGTTCAATTCTTATGTAATAACACTATATATTCATAATAAAATCAATGCTATTAAATCTAATTAATTTAGTTCTTATTTCAACAAGTTCAATTCATTTATTAAAATTTAATTAAGATTGGTTTTGTTTAATTAGTTCAATTCTAATGTAATGTTGAGTTATCAATTATATTCTTAATTAATTCAACAAAAATAAACAGTAAGTTTTCCTGTACGTAGTTGATCAACTCGTATGTAGTTTAAATATTATTCATTCATATAATTTCAGTTTATTTAATGAAACTCAAGAATCGTATTTGCGGTCAATCATAAAATTTTCAAAAGGGAAGGACTAAATTGTAACTTTTCAAATCTTTTTGGGGTCAAAATCATATTTTCAAAAAGAGTTGTATTCCTAGTGCGTAGTTCAATTCTTATGTAATAACACTATATATTCATAATAAAATCAATGCTATTAAATCTAATTAATTTAGTTCTTATTTCCACAAATTCAATTCATTTATTAAAATTTAATTAAGATTAGTTTTGTTTAATTAGTTCAATTCTAATGTAATGTTGAGTTATCAATCATATTCTTAATTAATTCAACAAAAATAAACAGTAAGTTTTCCTGTACGTAGTTGATCATCAATTCTTATGTAGTTTAAATATTATTCATTCATATAAATTCAGTTTATTTAATGAAAATCAAGAATCGTATTTGCGGTCAATCATAAATTTTTCAAAAGGGAAAGGACTAAATTGTAACTTTTCAAATCTTTTGGGGTCAAAATCATATTTTCAAAAAGAGTTGTATTCCTTGTACGTAGTACAATTCTTATGTAATAACACTATTCATAATAAAATCAATGCTATTAAATCTAATTAATTTAGTTCTTATTTAATATTTGTTCAATTGAGTAATTAAACTAATTTGACAAAAGTCAATGTTAGTTATATTTAGTTGATGCTTATATATTTGTAGTTAATTAGGAATTGTCCATTCAAACAAGTTCAATTCATTTATTAAAATTTAATTAAGATTGGTTTTGTTTAATTAGTTCAATTCTAATGTAATGTTGAATTATCAATCATATTCTTAATTAATTCAACAAAAATAAACAGTAAGTTTTCCTGTACGTAGTTGATCATCAATTCTTATGTAGTTTAAATATTATTCATTCATATAAATTCAGTTTATTTAATGAAAATCAAGAATCGTATTTGCGGTCAATCATAAATTTTTCAAAAGGGAAAGGACTAATAAATTGTAACTTTTCAAATCTTTTGGGGTCAAAATCATATTTTCAAAAAGAGTTGTATTCCTTGTACGTAGTACAATTCTTATGTAATAACACTATTCATAATAAAATCAATGCTATTAAATCTAATTAATTTAGTTCTTATTTAATATTTGTTCAATTGAGTAATTAAACTAATTTGACAAAAGTCAATGTTAGTAATATTTAGTTGATGCTTATATATTTGTAGTTAATTAGGAGTTGTCCATTCAAACAAGTTCAATTCATTTATTAAAATTTAATTAAGATTAGTTTTGTTTAATTAGTTCAATTCTAATGTAATGTTGAGTTATCAATCATATTCTTAATTAATTCAACAAAAATAAACAGTAAATTTTCCTGAACGTAGTTGATCATCAATTCTTATGTAGTATAAATATTATTCATTCATATAAATTCAGTTTATTTAATGAAAATCAAGAATCGTATGTTTAGTTTGGTTATTATTATTTAATGAGAAGTTATTGATTCTAATAACTTTAATTAATTTTACAATACAAGATTAATTCTAATTAGTCCAGTTCTCATATATGTTATTAGGATCTTATTCATTCAAATAAGTTCACACATATATATATATATATATATATATATATATATATATATATATATATATATATATATATATATATATATATATATATATATATATATATATATATATATATATATATATATATATATATATATAAATATCAAGATTAGTTCTATTTTCTTATGTAATTAATAATTATTCAATCAAATAAGTTTTATTAATTAATTAATTTAACCAAGATCAAGATTAGTTCTATATATTTAGCTCAAGTCTCATTTAATTATGATTTACAAGCCATAATTATATATGGATATAATTAAATAACTGAATGAGGAAATATATATAATTAAAACATTTTTCTAATAAAGCTATTGCAAGGTCCAAATCCCTTGCTATTGCTACTTTTCTGACACAGCAGCAAGGGATTCCAACTTCCCTTGCAACAGCTTTGACACAGCAGCAAGGGATTCCAACTTCCCTTGCAACAACTTTCTGACTATGACCTGTTGCAAGGGATTTGGACCTTGCTACAAAATTTCAGAAATTTTTTGGCGGAAACTTCAAATTTCCCAAAAAATTTCATTTCCCTCCCTCTCCCTTCCACTATACTACTATAAATACCCCACTATATCACTCATCCATCCCACTTCTCCCTCTCATATTATTATCATCTTCTTCTCTCCCCTTCTTTCCTACACTTTATTTTTTTCCTTAATTTATTTTGCATCATCATCAACTTATATATATATTATATATGCATGCATCTTATACTATATATATATACATATATATTGTATAATTATAATTAGTGAGATTATTTTATAATTATACATTGTAAAGTTTAGTGTGTGTATGTATATATATATCATTATATTTTTAAAATGTTATCTAACATTTCTTAATATTATATATATATACATATATCTATATCTATATATATATATATATATATATATATATATATATATATATATATATATATATATATATATATATATATATATATATATATATATATATGTGCGTGTGTTTGTGTGTGTGTGTGTGTATAATTTAGTTATTAGTATTATATTTTTTAACATACTATACATATATATATAATATTGAGGTTTCAATTAATGTATAATGTGAGTGTGTGTGTATATATATATATATATATATATATATATATATATATATATATATATATATATATATATATGTATATATATATTAAAAAACATTTTATTAAAAGAGGCGGTATTTACCGCGACTTTTTTTAAAAAAAAATATTTATGTACAGCAACGTCCGTGGACGTTGCTGCCAAATTTGAAAAAAAAAAAATCGGGCTACTATAGCAACGTCCACGGACGTTGCTGCCATATTTTTAAAAAAAATCCTCCGGGCACTATAGCAACGTCCGAGGACGTTGCTGCAATGAAATGTCCGGACAAAAATGAAATTAAAAAAAAAACTATAGCAACGTCCGTAGACGTTGCTGTGTTTTATCGAAGAAATTAAAAAAAAAACGTGCTTAAATCAATTGCAACGTCAAAAGACGTTGCAATTGAGCTTGTGTCAGAATGCATAGCAACGTCCATAGACGTTGCAATTGACCTTTGTGTCAGAACAAATAGCAACGTCTGTGGACGTTGCTGTTAATTGTGTGTGTCAGCACCCTATAGCAAGGGAAATGGGACCTTGCTACAGGTGTGTGTCAGAACAGCAATAGCAAGGTCCTTTTCCCTTGCAGCATGCAAATTACCTGCACCCACGCCACCTATAGCAAGGGATGCTACCAACGTCCACATCCCTTGCTATAGATCAATAGCAAGGGAATTTGGACCTATAGCAAGGTTTTTGGACCTTGCTATAGGCCACATTTCTTGTAGTGTCTATCATCTATTAACCACGTTGCCCACTTTTGAAAAACATTAACTGCCCTTCCTTATCTAAATCTCATATTCATCATCTCCCATATTTGAATTTTAGCCTCCATTTTTACATTCCTCATTCGGACCAATTGCAAATTTTATTTTCTTTCCATTAGTTCACACCTTGCCTTAATCAAGGCATAATTTATGTTTATGTGAAACTGAAAAATCAATGGATGCTAAGCAATTTAAAGGTAAAACAGTAAGTCATTTCTCTCAATCTTCAAATATCCGATGCAGACAACAGTTATATTTTGAAGTTTAACTATTTTTGTTTTGTTTGAGTTTCAGAGTTCTTGCAGCAGTGACGAAATATCTTAAAATTGCAATTTAGAAGGATTTCGTTGAAAATTTTATCGGTCAGCCATGGTTACTTCTGAAGTTTCAAGGAACCTGGTTCTAAATGCATGGTTAGCCTCTAATATCTTTTGAGAAAACTTATGATGTGAAATCTTAAGATTCTTCCCACCTAATAAGGAAGCAATTGAAATAAAAAGAAGCTTAATTCTTTGGCATCAAGAAAAATTTACACGCGGTCCCGCGTGAGTGGATATCTTTTGAAAAGTCAAATTTATCCTCTTGATAAGTTTTGTGATGGATGAAAATAAGAGTACTTTAGGAAAACTATTAATTTGGTACAACATCTGCAAAATATATGAGAGTTGAGGATTTGCTTTTAATATAATAATAGATAATAGATGGCAGAAAGTACAAATATCATTTATTTATAAAACAAATTAGAATAATAAAAATATAACTTGCAATAGTAAATAAAGTTACAAATATAGCAATTAGCCAATAACATCAACTCCAAACATATTCCATGAGGTTGTACTCATCCGCATTAACTCTTTCTTTTTTTTTTTTTTTTTTTTATTTGAGCCAAGTCTGTACACACCCAACATTAACAAGAATATTTTTTCTTTTCTATTTGGTTTTTGAATTTTCTTTTCTAATTATTTTCTTAAGACACCAAAACACAAACAACATACATTCCTCCAGAAGCTGACACATGTCCACACACATGCTCGCCACCTAAACCATAATCCTCCACGTGTCCCTCCACACCCCACCAGACCCGGATCCTTACTTCCCTCAAACAACCGCTACAAACTCACAACTCAAAAAAAAAAACAAAAACCAACTTGTAACACAATAATCCCAAAATGGCACTCGAATGGGTAGTTCTAAGCTACGTCGCGGCCGCAGAAGCCACGATGGTCCTGCTCCTCACCCTCCCACTGGGCCCACATCCACTCCGAAAGGGCTTAATCTCAGTCACGCGCAATCTGTTAAAACCGTTTTTGGCGGTTGTGCCTTATTGCCTGTTCTTGTTGTTGGACATTTACTGGAAATACGAGACTCGTCCCAAGTGCGGGGGCGAGTCGTGCACGACTGCCGAGCTCACGCGGCACCAGAAATCGACGGTTAAGTCGCAGCGGAACCTTATGCTTATCGCGGTGACTTTGCTTTGTTACTGGCTGCTTTTCGCGGTTACGCGGTTGGTGGTGAAGGAGGAGGAGTTGAACGAGCGGGTCGAACGCCTCAAGAAAGGCGAATGATCGTGTGGAAATTAATTGTAATATGTTTTCATCCATAGTTGAAGCTCTTTTTTTTTGTTTTTTTTTTTTTTTTTTAGTTTAGCGTTTCTTTGTTTTCTGTTTAGTCTTGTTTATGGTGTATATGTATATGAACAGAGAAATAAATATTACGTTCATGGTTTGCCAGTTCTGCATTTTCTATATGTTCTTTCAGTTTTTCCTTTTTAATTCCGATTGTGAACAGTTAGACCGAATGTTGATTGTATGTTCCACTTGTAGACGTTGGTTTTGGTTCATACTCTGCATTTTAAAGTAATCAATAAGTTATTATTTTGAGTAACCATCTGAAATTTAAGTAGCATGGACACATTTTATGAGATTTCGTTAATTTAGTGGTTACTTAGGTTTTGACATTGCACGCGTCACAGACAAGTTTGATATTTGTCTAACGAAAACTGTGGCTTTTGGAAATGTAACCAGGTAGATAAATGTAGATCGTCTTGACATTTGGCTTCAATGGGATGTGGTTGAGTTTTAGAAAACTATTGCTCCAAAATTTAGGAATTATATATATACTATGGATCAAAGTTTCGTTTCGACGGTAGGGTTTGGTGCGCTAAATATTAGCAACTTTCGAGTTCGTTTCGGCGGTAGGTCTTGGTGTGCTAAATAGTAGTGACTTTCGAGATTTTTTGGATATGTTTCGAAAAATTCGTAAAAAATGTTGTTACGATAGGTATGAAAATATTGCGTGTTTTCTTTTTCGAGTAAAAAATAGAACGTTTTGGTATGGTGGAAAAGAAACTTTGATCTTATGATATATAAAATTTTAACCTTAAGTTAAAAAACAATCTCAACCAATTTTAACTCTTGACCCTTGCAAAAAATACAACGAACCAATTTTAACTCTTTTTCCAGTAAACATGGAAAGGAGAGATTATTAAGTATAACTTTACGAGTTGTTGCGGTAATTCGATTATCAGGATAAATATGTTGCGGTAATTCGATTATTAGTATATGTTGCGGTAATTCGATTTTGATTATTTGTATGCCTTAAGTTGTTGCGGTCATTCGATTCAATTATTAGTATAAATACGTTGCGGTAATTTGTTGCGTTGCGGTAATTTGTTGAGGTAATTCGATTCAATTATTAGTATAAATACGTTGCGGTAATTTGATTTTGATTACGAGAGTTGTTGCGGTAATTCGATTATTAATATAAATACGTCGCGTTAATTCGATTTCGATTATTAGTATAAATACGACATTGCGGTAATTCGATTATTAGAATAAATATAACATTGCGTAATTCGATTATTAATATAAATACAATAAGGTGTTGCAGCAATTCGATTATCAGTAAATACCTATGAGATGTTGCAGTAATTTGATTATCAGTATAAATACAATGAGGGGTCGCGGCAATTCGATTATTAAGAAACACTTGATATGAAGTGTTGAGGCAATTCGATCACTAGTATAAATACGATGGGGTTTTGCATCAATTCAATTATTAGGTATAAATAATGGTTGAGAATTGAGATGAAGTGTGAAGACTAATGACTTCTTGTAATTTAGAATTTGTGTTTAATTTTAATATTTGGTTAATTGTATCACGTCGTTATGTATCGGCTGTACTTAATAATTCTTTTTTGGTGAGAAGAGTGTAAGTTTAATAAGTGATAATGTTCTATTCAGCGCACACTAGTATGTAAACATTTTTTTCATGAATGCTCCGATTGTTTCTAAGGAAAATGAGGGAAAATGAATTTGTTTTTGGAAAATGAGGATTTTCAGGAAAACTTCCATGGAAAATAAAATATTCCTCTCTATTTCATGTGATTGGCATGCCATTAGTTTTTTGGGAAAATTTTATACTTAATTTGCTTACTCATCATATTAAATCAATGTAAAAACTGTTATTATTCTTTAAAACTTAATTTTTTTGATAAAACTCATATTAAGTTTATATTTTTTCTTAAAATTCATTTATTTTTTTTTTTATTTTAACAAATCCTTTATAACTTCTTGAAGAGTAATGTTAGTTTATTTTAATATAATTAAAGTACTATTAATATACTTGAAACGAAAATAGAGTACCTAAAACATTAAACAAGATTATAAAGTAAATTAAAATAGTAATAATTTATTAAAGATGATAAATAATTAGAATAAAAAAATCTAAATAAATAAAGAAGTATTACCTTAGAGTCGAAGAAGATGTGTCGGTGGAAAACATTGATCTTACAAGGGTTTATATAGATTCTAAATTGGTGGAAATATGAAATTTTGAGAATTCGAAATTTTTTCTAAGAGGATTGCATTTTCCCATCTTTTGTATTGGAGGAAAATCTGAAAACTTTGATGATGATATTCTTTAATTACATTTGCTCCCACAAAGAAATCCGTACATGAATTAGAATAAGTTTTAGATAATTTTTGGAGGGAAATCAAAGTTTGTGAATTGTAAAAATGTTAGATAAAGATTAAAAAAAGATTTTTCTATCTTTTCCAAAATTTTCCTTGGTACCAATCACTTGGAAAATAAGATTTTCCAATATTTTTTTCTTTTTCCCTCATTTTTCTTGGAAACAATCGGAGCCGAAGAGTTACATGATTTTTCCTTTTTAAAAGTAAAAAGTTTCATATCAATGTTGTTATGTTATTAGCTTAACTAATAACTTACTTTCATATCAATGATGTTATGTTAGCTTAATATCTTATTTTAATTTTTCGTTTAAGTTGGATTGTATCCTTATTTTCCATTTCATGGTAAAGAAAAGATAAGAATGTCCAATGAGCACCATCATATAATTTTTATCATAGTACTTTGCGTTTGCCATACTCTTCCTTTCTGCTTAAACTGGAACATAATTAAATGGCCATCAAATTCCTCCAATGAAGAAACAAAACAAAAAAAAGAAAAAGAAAAAGAAAGAAATTAATCTAAAAAACTAAAGGTAAAAGAACATGACATTTCATTGCAGTACTGTTAGTTCATCACAAGAAACATTTCAGAGGCAAATGTTATTCAAGAAACTGTAAGAATCAAACGACCAAGTTAAGTTGGCTTGTAATACTTTGTGGGAACAAAAGGCATTTTCGTAACCGACCCCTCATACGACTTCCCTCGAACCACAATCTTCACTTTCGTGCCCGCTTTATGGTTACCAGATTTCACATACCCCATAGCTATGTTCTTCTTCAAGCATGGGCTAAATCCACCACTGGTGACTTCACCTATGTTTTCTCCCTTCTCATTTTGAATCTCACTGTGACTTCTAGCAGGCGGACCGCCAGAGAAAAGTCCGACTCTTCTGATTGAGGGGCCTTCCGCGATTTGTTTGAGTATAACTTCAGCACCGAGGAATCCCCCTTCGGCCCTTCTTCTCTTCCCAATGGCCCATGTTAGTCCTGCTTCTACTGGTGTAATGTGCTGCTCCATGTCATTGCCGTAAAGGCACAGACCAGCTTCCAGTCGGAGACTGTCACGGGCACCCAACCCTGTTAGTCTAACTTTGCCTTCTGATTTGTCGAGAATGGCTTTTGCAAGATCAACTGCATTCTCAGAAGGAACTGAGATTTCAAAGCCATCTTCACCTGTATACCTGAAAGTTCATAATGCAAATATTTGAATGCTTTCTTTAACTGGGCATAGTCATGATGATGAACATATTTATAATTGTCAAAATCTTTAAGTGCTTTCTTATGAGGAAATATCGCAGAACTCTCTCATTCTTTCCTCTAGTCAGCTTAACACAAACAATCTTTGGTACTTATATTGACATATCAGTAAAGTTGACATACCCAGTTCTTGTGAGGTAGCATTCGGAGCCATTTATATCCAACACTTTGAAGTCACTAAAGTACATCTTGCTCAAATCCTCTTTTGTCAGGTGCTGTAAAACTGCGGCAGCAAGGGGACCCTGCACCAAGTATTTCAAAAGAATTCATCTAAGTAGCAAAACAAAGGGTATCAGTGGACAAAAATGTATATCACGAGGTGCTTGAAATGGTTGCGACATCTTTATCTCAAAGTGACTTAGCTGAAACCTTAGTGACAATCTAGAACGTGCGCATGCTATTGCTTGACACTATATTTATCTGCAAATATATGAAAGGTACAAACGACCTTTCCTCAGTTTATTATTCTCATAGAAAACTTCCCATTTACTACTATCTGAATCTACAAGAAAAACATAATACAAAACAGAGAACATAATCAGAGGAAGGTGTGCTAGGGATTAGAAAAAATGACACTCAAGGCTCAGGAGTTGCCAATTCAAAGAGAATAGCAGGCATACAAGTTCTGCATTCTAAGGTAAATTTGTTTGGAACATTCAAAAACGGGCTTGTGCAGTCTTCTGCTACAAAGGAGATTAAATATATATACCATCATATTGCTTCTTATACTTAGCTAAATCATGTGTTCTTACTATGTACAGCATTAATTTTTAATTAATAGTATCTTCTAACTGTTATAACTACGAAATGAAGTTCACGAGTGAAATCCGTAGATAATGAAAAGAACCAAAAAGAAGAATTGTTGACTAACCTGGAGAGCTAAAAGGGATCGCTCGTCATGGATGTGCCACGAGACATCACCACCTTTTGAGGTGAATGCTTTCATATGCTCCTCAATATGGGCAAGATCCTTGTCTCTGCAACCTGCATTCACGACCAGATATATGTGTTGATCTGTCACCTTGGTGATGACCGAATCATCAATAGCACCTCCTTTCTCATTAGTGAAGACCGTCAAACTCCCAGTCCCAGGTGCAAGCCCAGCAACATCAGCAACGACAAGCGTCTCAAGAAAAGAAATGCAGTCCTTTCCTTTAAGACTCAGACCACACATATGTGCAACATCAAAGAGACTACCATTTTCCCTACAGTTTAAAGTAGAGTCCATGATCGAGTCCTTGTACTGGATAGGCATACTCCAGCCCGCAAACGGCACCATCTTCCCTCCATTGGCAACATGGAAGTCATAGAGAGCTGTCTTTTTCAGATCAGCTTCGGAGGCAAAGCAACGGTGATTGATAGCTTTCTTATTGGTTTGAGCCAAACGACGAGTTATTGATTGACCAAGTTGCCACAATCCTCCTCCCCTCATGTTTGTAGATCTAATTACATGAATCATGGGATTCTTATTAAAAACTCGACTGAATCGAAAAGATTCTTTTATCAGAAATCGCGCATCAAATAACCATTACATAAGTGATGCAGTTCACAGAAGTGCAGCAAACTCGAGTTGGTGAGTTTTGCTCTAATAGGCTACCAAATCCAATGGGGCATGATTAGTTTCATACAACAACAACAACAACAACAACAACATTGGATTTGGTATACTGTTAAGAGCATAGAAACTGATTCTGTAAAACTATTCAGCATAACATTAAAAATTCAATCTTTATCAGTTAAACTAAAGAGACATACGCCATAACCCATCAAATGAAGCAAACTCATAAACCATAATATGTGATGCTTTTTTTCTCAAAACCAGATCTAAACACATTTCTAATGAAGTCTCATAAAACCAAGATATCTGTTATCCATCAAAAAACAGGACAAAAACATGCGAACGAATATGGAACCTTGGATCAATGTTAGAACCCAATGATAAACATTAAGATTCGAATGAGAAAAAGTGAAGAGCAGCGAGTATGTACCTGAATAGCTCGAGGATTTTTCTTTTTTCCTTGAGAAATTAAGAATCTAAAAAAAAGAAAAGAATATTTATATATATGGAGAGATAAAAAGATTAATCTTTTTTAAGGTGGTATGTCCGAATGGTGGTGTTGCTTATAGAAAGTGAATAAAAAACTTTTTTTTTTTTGTTTTAACTTTTTGTAATTTAAAATAATTGGAAAATAGGGAGTGGTTGGTGGGATGTAGTAGTGGGTGGAGGAACCTTTCTATTCCAAAACGAAAACCCCATCCTAACTGAGTGGTGATGACAATATTTTCAATTACTCAATTTATGTTTGTTTGATTGTTTCATACGTGACCAAAGAAGACACTTTACCTTTTTTCTTTTTTTTTTTTTTGAAATAAAAAAGTGCCAAATTCTTCATGGGGTTTTGGAGAAGTTTTTGATATCAAAGTAGTGTAGTTGATGAGAAGATAATGAATATATAAACATAGCTATATTTCAAATCAACAAATAAAGACACAAATTTCAATTTATCAAGTGAGAGAGTGGTACCTTTTGACATTTTCCTATATCTTTGGTTTTGGATTTTTATCTATAAATTTTTTAAAATTATGTGATAGCTATTAAATTCTTAAAAAAATGTCGAAGAAGTATATCCATGGCTTGTCATATTTAATTAATTCTAATTAAGAACGTAGCGTGTTTGATACGTGTCAGATGCGGATTTTTGCAACACATTGGTAAATACTTTTCGTTATTTAGTATATATTTGTGCGAAATATTAGTTTATGCAAATTCAATTCAACTTGGATCAAACTAAGGAGTATACACTAACCTGCAAGGCAACCTATGGTCCTGCATAATTTAATTATTAACTTAACTCTTTCGAGTTAAAAAATAGATAACCCGTAAAATTTGACTATATTCCTATATTTTTATAAGAACCCCCCCCCCCCCCTCCACCCCCCACCCCACTCTTCCCACCAAACTCACACGTGTATACCCCTAGATCAAACGGTTGCTAAAAAAAAAAAAAGCCTTTTGCAATTTACTCCCTTAAAAATTTATGGACTTGAATGAAATTGCTATGGGAATGTAAGGAGTAGTAGTACCATAATTTTGTGTAAGCGTAAATAAATACAAAATTGCAAAACATCATGAGCCAGAATAAATAAATTGAGTTCACAAAATCAAGAATTGTCGTGTTTTTCTAGGAATCTTACCAAATTCGTGGCCATCGTCAAATTCACATTAGATTCACCTAAACTATCGTTATATCCAACATAACTTTTCCTGCATAAACTCCCCTTCATTATTTCATTTCAATTTCTTTTTTTTTTTGCAGACACAATCTTCTCAACCCTGATAAGGTTTATTGAAGTCTCAATTAATTCTACAAGCTTTTCTCTGTACAGTTGGTGAGTTTACTTGCCCTGATCATGTGAAACACTGATCATCGCTTCGTAGTATAGTTTGATTTTTGGTTAATAATCCATTATGTTTTTGACTTTTTGTATTAAATGTTTGTGTGATCTATCTCTTGTTCTGCTCCTGGTATGCTGCAGTTGGTATGTAATAGGAAGATGGGTCATGGGCAAATATTCTTCTCCTATTTGCTGCCTACTTCAATGATCTTTTTGTTACTGATGATTTAGTATAGGATTATTGGTAAAGATGGAATTTTTACTGGGATTCTTGAACTGTGATAGATAGATGTTTGCCATGTACATGACAAAGCTGACATTTTTTATGTTTCATCTTGCTGAGATATGTTTTATCAAGAGTTGCTTTTTTTTGCAAGAAGTCGATTTTCTGCATTTTTATCTAGTACTTACTTTTGGCTCATACCGAATTGTTTTCTTCAAATGGAACTTGCTGTTTTGAAAGGTTTCAAGCTCTTTGCCTCAACTATGTTGACGGTTCACGTCGCTGGAGCCTTTAGCACTTGTCAGTCGCATATGGACATGAACGTGCCGCAAGAGATTACTCTTTCCAAATTGATTCAAGTACATCCCTTGATTCATATCAATAACTTTACGGGTCCTTTTAGAGGCCTGTGTCACAGGGGATGGTCTTTCTGTCCGAACTTGATTTCTCCACTCAAAATCCAAAATTTCCCGCACCAAATCACTTCGAAGAGGTGGCTGGTAAGAATGTATTTCGTGTAAGAAGAAAATCGTAACTTGTTTGGGATTTAGCCTCACGTGTTCCTTATTCTACTTTTCTCTATTTTTGATGTTTCTCTAGTGCCAATCCCAAGATTCCATTTCTCCCGAAAATGAGTATCGGTCGTCACGGAATATAGCAATAAGCCTGTTTAGGCGATACCGGAACTTTATTGAGCGTGGAGGAGGTGACAACTTAAAAGTACATTCAGTAGTTTGTTGCTTCTTATCTCTATTATTTCATTGTTTATTATATGAGAAACTAATAGGATGGTTCTAGGAATTCATCAGTGCTGGTGTGAATGCATACTCACTGGGATGCACTGATGAAAGCCTGAAGAAAGAGCTTACTGATATGAAAGAGTCCGGCGTGGAAATTGAAGGAATGCAAGCATATGGTGGAAGCACTGGTGTCAAGTCTAAGATTATTTCCCAAGAGGTTAGTCGGTCTACATTACTTTTCTAGATCTCTTCATGTTTACTCGTAATATAACACAGCTTGAGTATCAGTATCCATGTATCTAGCAATATCTGTTGCTCCAGCATGTGATCTGTTCTATTGGTGGTCGAAGTCTGTAGTAACTAAAATAAAGTCCGAGTTCTGTAAGAGTTCTACTAATTCAGTCGTAATTGTTTTTTGATGAATCCCGAGCTCTGTAAGAGTTCTCCTAATTCAATCCTTATTTTTTCCTGATGAAGTCCGAGTTCTGTAAGAGTTCTACTGATTCAGTCGTTATTGCTTTTTGATGCAGTATGGCCCATTTCCTTATATTTAATCTGAATTGATGTTTCCTCTGCTATTCGGCAAACTACTTATGTGGTGATATTGTATTGTTCAGCCATTTTTTTCCATCTATTTACTTGGTCATTCTGCAGTACATCAATTAAAGTTTGTTTCGTACTCCTTTATGGAGGCATTGTAACCCAAGACATGTTTTCATATCTTAACTGCTCCATAAACCACGATTATGAACTTATATAATTATAGTCATTTAGTACCCATTTCAAGTGAGTTTCCGTGCTTAATTGTTCTAATTTAGGGTCCTCCTTTTCAGCTAATAAGTTACGGGTGCTTCTTTTGGCAAATTCTACTCCTCTATGTACCTGTAATTTGTTATGTTTGCAATTTAACAGTTGTATTTTCTCCATTGGAGGAACTCTAAAGTAGTGACTCTTAATACACAATGTACTTGAAGATAATACAAAGGCTACTCTTTGTCCTTGTGTAGGTTGATGAATGTATAATGTGGCTGAGTGTTGTATTCATCACAATTCTTTGCACACCACAACCAACAATAGTTCGATGGTCATCTAGCCCTCCAGTGTCGGAGGAAATGCTGGCCCAGTGGAAGGGCTTCTGTGCAATAATAGCAAATGCCTACTACATGAGAGGAATGGCTTGGTGAGATCCCACTTAGTTTTCTGTTTTGGGTTTTCAAGTCATATTGTTGAAATAGAGCTCTTTCCTGGGTCTCACTTGTCATTACGTCCACATATCATCGCTCAATAATGCCTCAGTTTTCATTATAACATTCTGCAGACATCGCATAGTTCTTTTCTGATAGTTTCTTAATATCTGGTTATGTTTTCGTATTTCTTTCTCTATGGTCTAGCTTATTTTAGAAAAGAAGCTGAATGCTTATCTCCTGACTTAAAACTGGTTTTTGATTCCAAACAACTGAAACATGTATAATCAAAGGCTTCCTGTGAAGACTCTGCAACTGGAGCAAATGGCCGTAATGGGCCAGGCTGAAGAACCATCCCTTGTAGCAAGCCGAATGAGGCTAGTCTTTAGCACACTTGAGGTCAGTCTCTATATGACGGTTTATGGTCTGGTTCTTGAGAATTTCATGCCGAATATTTATGTTAAAAAATGGGTCTAGTAAAATGTTTAGGTAAAATGATTTGAGATTGGTTTCGAAGCGCCAGGTGGATTGCTGGCCATCCATTCAATTGTTGAACTTTGATTGCAGGTTGTGAGTCCACAATGGCCGAGAGTATGACATGGTAATCGCACACTTAAAATCAATAAATTTGAAATGCCTTTCGCAAGATTCCAGCCCTTCTGGAATAGAGAATTTACTCTACACTTTCATATAAAATTAACTGTTTAATGTCTCTTTCCTCGGGACGGGAGAGAAGAAACGTAAATAGTATTATTCATGTATATGTCTATTGTCCAGTTTATTGTCAAAGAAATTGTTATGTAAGTTGTAGAATATAATGAAGTTCATCTTCTTCATTTTCATCCCTATTCTGAATTTACTTATGTGCATAACTCTAGATCTCTTACACTTTCAACCTAAAACCTGAAGTAAGATGTAAATGTTTGAAAGAAAGAAAAAGACGGATGTGATAGCGGGTTTAAGAAATGGGCAGAATGAATCTTTAAAGCTTTAAATCTTAACATGGCTCTGTAATTCTGAATATGGAAACTTCGTTGGGTTCCAAATCTTTTGGTAAGCCAAATACATGGCTTTAGTAGCTTCGAAAATCTCCTCATGCTCTGCCGTGAGAACTTGGAGTTCGTATTATATATTATTGCTAAAAAAGAAAAGACCGAATGCGTTCAAGTTATTGGCTCGTCCAACCTGGTAGCATTCATGAGTTGCTCGTTCAGAACTCTGATATGAAATGGAAATTCAGCCGAAGGACTATAAGCCCACATCACTAGTAATGTACCGTGATTGGTGGCAGAGTTATGACTCGTGCCTCAACTCTTTCCAAGCCTTATCATACTAGACTTTCTTCTTGATCAAAGGACATGGTCAACTAGCGAAACCTGTGCGACTTTACAATGATCGACTCCGACCCGCCTCTTGTTATTTTCTTATACAAAAATGAACTGAAGTAGAGCATTCCCTCGATTTCGTGTGTTATTTGCAAATCCTTGTGCAATTCCTGCTTGCCTAAAGAGTTTAAGTCAGAAACTACTATTATCAGAATCAATACTAACTATTTTTTAACCATTCTCATTTCCAGTTCGTTATATGAAACATAAAATACAACGCTGAAAATAATTCTTAGTTTAACCAGCAATGTTATGTTTCATACTGCAATATACTGATACATGTAGATCAGGGATTTTCACTTTTAAGTTCTCAATACATTCTTAGGTTTGGAATCAAATGACAGAAAATATTAACCTATAAAAGGCACTACAATTATCACTACATAAACATAAAGCTAAATAAAGTAGCCCCAGAGTGGAAATCATCCAAATATCAGTTTCAAGGCTGTCCATGTTCTCCTCCAGCACCGAGCGCTGCATCACCGCTGATGCCTCCGCCACCACCAACGAGCGCTGCATCATTTCCACCAAGTCCACTCCCATTTTGAAGAGCTCCAGTGCCAGTATTCCCAGCGTTACCTTCACTTCCACTACCAGCACTTGATCCACCACCATTGCCGCCGTTGCCAAACCCCTCGCCTAAGTGTCCGCCACCAAATCCGCCAGCTCCAGGCCAACCGAATCCAGGATGCACCCCACCAAACCCGGGCCTAACGCCGCCTCCAAATCTGCCGAAACCCCTGCCGAAAGGAGGGAAATGGTGATGGAAAAACGTCTTCTGAACTTCAGCCGCATTGCTAGTCATCTTTTCCAAGGTCCTGCCAGTGACGGTGGCAAAGGCCAATGCCGCGGCGATCACCATGATGAAAATCTTGCTAGCCATGTTAATTATACTTGTATGTGAATTGATTCTGGATGAGACTGTTGGGTACAGAAGTGTGGTTTATATACACACTTGAGGAATTGTGAAAAACAAATTTGGAAGTTTTTTGAAGTAATCATTCAGAATTCGTGCTTGGATAAAAGCTAGCCAACTGCATTTAACAGGCCTAAATGCCAACGTAACCTAATTGTGACCTAAATCAATCCATGTTTTTCAAGCAACTCAGATTGATGTGTCCATCCTAATTTCTCAACAGGTTCACTAGAATGGTAAACTAATTGTTGCTACGCCAAAATATTCAAATTCATCATTTCTGTCTAGTGGCAAAATTAGTTGCAAAACATGATTACCGAGTATTTCAATCGGGTGAAGTTATACGAGTATCTTGTACTGTTGATGATTTTTTTTTTTTTTGAATTGTTTATTTTTAACTTACATATTAGGCCATAATGTTCGCATGATTTGCCAATAAACCATGCATGACTTGTACATGCACTTGCTAACGCACGTTATAACTTGAATATCCTGGCTATAGACATAAAAACTTATAAAATAATATTTTAATGAAAGATGAGCGAACTTCTAGTTAGTAGTAGTCCCTCGCTTGTTTCACTTTGATCTTTATAATACTTCGTAAAAGTAGACCATTGTCTTTTTTTTTTTCACTAGACCATTGTCTTTAGAAATAATAAATTTTGGTTCTTTTCACTCGAATCCTTTCATTTATAGTTAAAAAGGAGGATAAACCATCTCTTATCGCTATAATACGCGCGTATTAAAGATAGCATCAGGAGCAAACCCAATACTTGTAATTCATGAAATTACGTACGTCGTAATAGCCACAGTAAAAATGTTGTTGAAAGTATTACTTTCACAGAAAGACAATTTTTCTTCAAAATATAAGAAATAATAATGAAATTAAGAAATTAACACACTCTTCAAAATGGTGGTATGTAAATATGAAAACAGAGATGAAATTGTTGAAATCAATGGTGAGTTGCAAATCATGATCAAACGCCATTGTTGAAATGAACAAAAGCACTGTGTTATTCATCAAATGCTGAACAGAGTACATTGTGTTTTTGAGAGAGAGAGAGTGTTTAATCTAAACAGAGTGTGTTGTTACTTAATTGTGTGATCTGTGTGAGTGAGTGATTTATATGCTAACCAAATACATTTTTGGCGGGAGCTAACAAACTGGTAAACAATAAAACTGACTCCTAACTAACTATCCAGCTGTTGATGAGCTGGCAACGAGATTAGTTGGAGGAGAACTGATTTGTGCTGGTGAAGATGTCCAACACTCCCCCTCAAGAGTGGAGTGGATGTTAAGAACTCCAATCTTAGAAATGAGGAAGTGAAACTGAGCATGTTCCAAAGCCTTGGTGAATACATCAGCCAATTGATGTGATGAAGGAACATGAAGAGCATGAATTAAACCACTTTGGAGCTTATCCCGGATGAAGTGGCAGTCGATCTCAATATGTTTTGTGCGCTCATGGTGGACAGGGTTAGCAGCGAGAGAGAGAGCTGCTTTACTATCACAGTATAGGGAAACAGGCGGGAGAGAAACACCAAAATCTTTAAACAATTGAGTGAGCCACAGAACTTCACAAATAACAACAGCAAGAGCTCTATACTCAGCTTCAGCAGAGCTTCTTGAAACCGTTGTCTGCTTCTTGGAACACCAAGATATGAGTGATTCACCAAGGAACATGCAGTAGCCAGTAACTGAACGTCGTGTATCAACACAAGCGGCCCAATCTGAGTCACAAAACCCTTTGAGACTAATGTCAGAAGACTTAGAGAAGAACAAACCTTGTCCAGGTGCACCTTTGAGATACCTGAGGATTCTGTGAGCAGCATCCAAATGAGATTGTGCTGGTTTATCCATGAACTGACTGAGTGTGTGAACGGCAAAAGAGATTCAGGTCTAGTGATAGTGAGATATAGAAGACGGCCAACTAACCTTCTATAAGGAACAGGATCAGTCAGAATGTCAGGATCAGATTTGGAGAGCTTGATCTTGCTATCCATGGGAGAGATAGCAGGTTTACAATCATAATAACCTCCTTCTGAGATGAGATCAAGAGCATATTTGCGTTGAGAGATGGATATACCAGAGCTAGCATGAGCAACTTCTAACCCCAAGAAGTATTTAAGAGTGCCAAGGTTCTTGATTCTGAACTTATCATCCAAGAACTGCTTAACTGTGGCAATATGAGTATCATTATTTGATGCTACAATGATATCATCCACATACACCAAAAGGATCAATGTGGAAGATGCAGAAGTCATGGTAAACAATGAATAATCTGAATGAGATTGAGTAAAGCCAAAGTCCAAAAGAGCAGCAGACAACTTAGAGAACCATTGGCGACTGGCTTGCTTTAAACCATATAAACTTTTCAAAAGTTTGCACATTTTGTGCTCCCCCTCCTTTGCATACCCCTGAGGGATTTGCATGTAAACATCCTCCAATAGTTCACCATGCAAGAACGCGTTGTTTACATCAAGTTGTTCAATAAACCAGCCCTTTGCAGCAGCCAAAGCAATGATGCACCTCACTGTAGTCATCTTTGCCACTGGAGCAAATGTCTCCTCATAGTCAAGACCCTCTTACTGTGTAAAGCCCTTGGCAACCAAGCGAGCTTTATACCTCTCAACTGATCCATCGGATTTGAGTTTGATCTTATAGATCCACTTACAACCAATAGGAAGTTTACCCGCAGGTAAATCAATGATAATCCAAGTTTTATTTGCCTCTAATGCAGCCATCTCTGCATTCATAGCTTCTTGCCATTTGATTTCCTTCACAGCCTGCTTGTATGTGGTTGGCTCGACAATAGAATTAACAGCCAAAGCAAAGGCCTTATGTGAAGTGGAAAGTTTGTCATAAGACATGTAATGACTCATAGGATGAGGTGAAGTTCTTTGAGTTGCAGCATGTGAGTTAGATGGAGGTAACTCACAATGAAACTCCTGTAAATGCTTGGGTTGTTGTCTCTTGCGTGTTGATTTTCGAATAACGGGAGTGACAACATGAGGAGGATCAGGGAAGGATCCTAAAGGAGGAAAATCATCCACCAAGGAGTAACTTGTCTGGTTATCATTGGTGTAAGAATCCAGAGGTTCAGCTAGAACTGAGGTGTCTGGTGGTTGTTCTTGAGGGGTATATTCCTCATGGATAAAGTGAGAAAGAACAACTTAATTATCTGCTTGAGTTGGTGCTGGTTTGTAAGGAAACAGATGTTCAAGAAAAGAAACATCCCTGGACAGAAACAGGACTTTATTGTCCAAATCAAACAACTTGTATCCTTTGGTTTGAGTAGAGAAACCAATGAAGACACATCTGCGAGCTCTAGCTCCAAATTTGGTCTTGTGAGGCAAGAGATTGGAGGCAAAACATAAACACCCAAACACCTTGAAATGAGAATAAGCTGGCACTTGATTATATAGTAACTCATAAGGTGATTTGTTACCAAGTAATGGTGAAGGAATTCGGTTGATGATATAAGTAGTAGTCAAAATACATTCACCCCAGAATGTGAGAGGTAGAGAAGACTGAAAACGCAACGCACGAGCAACATTCAGTAAAGTTTGGTGCTTGCGTTCCACAATACCATTCTGTTGTGGTGTGTAAGTGCATGATGTTTGATGTATAATTCCTCTCTCATTGTAGAAATCAACCATTAAGAACTCAGAACCATTATCAGTATGCATCACTTTAATTTTCTTACTGAACTGAGTGTGAACAAGGTTGTAAAAGGCTATGAGTTGAGGCCTTGTTTCAGATTTGTGCTGCATTAAACAAGTCCATGTACAACGTGTGTAGTCATCCAGAATTGTCAAAAAATATCGTTGTTTATTCAAAGTAGGGACTGAAAAAGGACCCCAGATGTCACAATGTACAAGCTCAAAAGGCTCTTTAGCTCTAGATGTACTTGTGGGAAAAGATGAACGATGACGCTTGGCTAAAGGACAAATCATACAATCCTTGGCATCATGCTTATTCACATCTGGTATTACATCTGTAAGTAAGGCTAATCTAGAAGGTGACATGTGACCTAGCCTAGAATGCCATAAAGCTGCAGAAGAGACTGAACAAGCTTGAGGAACATGGAGAGTGGATGAAACCTGTAGCCTGTACAATCCTCCAACCAAATCAGCAGTGCCAATCATCCTCTCTGTGTGCAAATCCTGAATGAAGCACATAGGATGTGTGAACCTGATGGAGCAGTGAGATGTCTTTGCTAGTTTGCTAACTGATATTAAGTTCACAACAAATTGAGGAATGCAAAGTACATCAACAAGAGTCAAATCAGAATTAATCGCCACTGTACCAATGTGAGTTACAGAAACTTTCCCTCCATTTGGTAGATGTACATAAGTAGATGAAGTAGATGTAATAGTGGTAAGTAGAGATATGGAGTTCACCATATGGTCAGTGGCACCAGAATCTAGGAGCCATACATCTGAAGGTGTATGATCTACAGAAGATAATATGCTGATAGAGCAGAAATGTATACCTGACTCACCAGTTGCAGTGGAACTTTTGTGAGCAGTTGCTGCAAATTGCTGATTGGAACTTTGGTTAACAGAAAGTCCTTGAACCAAGTTCAATAAGTGTTGATACTGACTCTGAGTAATAGCACCATCCGTGGAATTCACTGAAGGCTCAGGATTGTTAACAACCATTTGAGCAGATGAATTAGGTGCATTTTTCCCTTTGAACTTGTAACCAGGTGGATAACCATGTAGTTTGTAACACCTGTCTCGAATATGTCCTGTGAAGTTGCAGTAACTACACACAGGCTTGTCTTTCTTGAACTTAGGATTTCCACCTTTGTACTGATTACCCGCATAATTAGCACTATGGACATCAGTTTGCAAGTTTGAGGAAGCCAAATCATTCTCAGAATTCACCTTTTGGCTCAACATTGCAAGTGCTTCAGGGTGTGTATTGCTATAGTTAGCTACTGCTCTCTGTTTCTCCTCTTGAATCACCAGAGAGAATATTTGATTCAAAGATGGAAGTGGACTCATCAATAATATTTGTCCTCTAATTCTAGAGAAACTATCGTTAAGTCCCATTAAGAACTTCATAGATTTGTTCCTGACTTCATTATCCATCACAGTTTGCAAACAATTACATGTGCAATTCAACATAATACCACATTTGCACACAGGAACAGGGCAAAATTGATGATATTCATTCCATAATGATCTAGCTTAGTGAAATACGAAGTAACAGAGGATTGACCTTGAGTTGTGGAGTAGATCTCCTTCTGTAACTCGAAAATATGAGGCGCATTGCCTTGTGAAAACCTCTCCTTCAGAATCTTCCACATTTCAGCAGCTGTATTGACATAGATGATGCACTGAGCTATGTCTTTACTGCACGAATTCAGTATCCATGACTGAATCATCAAATTATTTCTGATCCAAATCGAGTAGATCGGATCGTTAATCGCCGGAGTAGTGAGAGATCCATCGATGAACATCAACTTGTTCTTCGCTCCCAACGCCATCTCCATCGCACGACTCCATGAGTGGTAATTCTCACCGTTCAACGGCGGCGCAACCAGAATAGTGCTAGGATTATCACTATTATTAACAAAAAAAGGACTAGAGTAATTGTCAGCCATCATTGGCGACGTATTAACCGAATTCGCAGGAGAATTTGACATGACCTAAAAAAAAATGATCGGATCAATTTGACCGATCGATCAAAACAGAAATTGAATCAGAGTAGCGGCGGTGATCAGAGCACTCTTGATACTATGTTGAAATCAATGGTGAGTTGCAAATCATGATCAAACGCCATTGTTGAAATGAACAAAAGCACTGTGTTATTCATCAAATGCTGAACAGAGTACATTGTGTTTTTGAGAGAGAGAGTGTTTAATCTAAACAGAGTGTGTTGTTACTTAATTGTGTGATCTGTGTGAGTGAGTGATTTATATGCTAACCAAATACATTTTTGGCGGGAGCTAACAAACTGGTAAACAATAAAACTGACTCCTAACTAACTATCCAGCTGTTGATGAGCTGGCAACGAGATTAGTTGGAGGAGAACTGATTTGTGCTGGTGAAGATGTCCAACAGAAATTAAATGATTATTTTGGTAACTTTTAACTAATGAAAAACAAACTTATTAAATAAAATTTATTAATGAAACTCTAGATTTAATATTTAAGTTTGAAAATTTGAAATCTAATAAAAAAGTGCATCAGAGTTTAAATAAGTAAATCAACAAGAGATAACTATCAAAGACGAGCTATTTGTCCTAGTATATTGGAATTGCCAATTAGTGTTAGAGATAAAGTATTTGACCCTCATAAGTTATCAGATTTAGTCCTCCGTAATTTTATTCATAAATATCTAATTTGTCCTTAAACATTTAACTTACATCTACATGTAAATAAAAGTGTGTCCACACACACACACACACACACACACACACACACACACACACACACACACATATATATATATATATATATATATATATATATATATATATATATATATATATATATATATATATATATATATGTATGTATGCATGCTTACGATAAATAAAATGAAATTTCCAATGGTCATTATAAATATTTTAATAACTCATATAATGTGGTATATACTGTAAAATTATCTATCATTGGTCTAAAACTAATGCATGTGGAATAATAACATATGATGTTATATATATAATCGTTTAAATAATAATAAATTGTTATGTAGCATTAAAAAAATTATTATAAGCATAGTTTCTGATGTAACATCATCTACCCTCAATCTATATTCAAATGCATATGTTTTATTATATTACACATAGTTTCATATATATATATATATATATATATATATATATATATATATATATATATATATATATATATATATATACACACACATGTATGTATGCCGAATGACAAAAAATATTGCAAGCGGCACGTATATGTACGAGGACGCGAAAAAAAAAACCAGTGACTAAATTCAAATTACAGTAAAGTGACTAAATTGCTAAAAACGAAACAAAAGTGATTATTGGAAAACAATATATATAGTTTCTAACTAATAAAAGAGCTAAAATCTAGATAAATAAATTAAGATTGAAAGCAAGGCGCACTTTTCTCGCGATGTTCAAAGAAGTGCGAAAAAAAAGTGATAACCCCTGACTTTGAAAACTAATGCGCAATCTCTCCGGCCGTCATTAATTAGTCCGAATAAGTATCTTTCAACATTTCAACCCAATTAAATTAGGTACTTAAAGGATTCAAATATCCAAACTGTTGTCCCAATTGCAGCACACTCAAGTACTCAACGGTAACGCATATGATATCATAAACTAACCTAGAGTTAGCTCTAGTGAGATATCATTAGCGACGTCGTTGGAGGCACATACTCCTGAAGTTCCCGACTCAGATGTCATAGGCATGAAAGAACCATCTTCTTTTTGATAAACGGAATTAGTTGCACGATGGTTGCTACCTTGGACATCTCGTATCACCAGTTGCTTGTCCTTAGCACCTTGGAATAATGCTCCTTCTGCCTCGGGCGCCTGGAAATAGAAAGCAATTAATTAAATGTGAAAGAGTTATGTACTATATATATATATCCAAGTATTCAATATACAAAAAATAAAAGCTTAAATCTCAAACTATATCGACTGTATAACGAGATTTACAACTTAACTGAAGCAAAAACCCCCGCATATAGGGTCATTGGCAAAGTGCCCATAACTTATGAAAATGAGCGTTGTGCTCCCTATTTATTGAAAAATTTCAAACTCCTCTAGGCCCAATTTAATGAAGGAAAATGCAGAAACATGTCTAAATCGAACGGCTGATCAACACACTAGAGTGCATTTTCGCACAAATTTCAAAAAGTACGGGAACACTTCGCTCATTTTCATAGGTTACGAAGTACTTTGTCAAAGAATCCATAAGTTGGAGCATTTGCTGCACTTTAATCCAACTTCTACTTTATTTATTCAGGAATATTATCCAAATGCTATAGTACAAATTACAATGCTGACAAATATAATCATAAATTCTTATTCTCCTATGTTGATTGGTATAGGTTCCCCTGCTATGTTTGTAATTTTTAGCTGGGGTCTGCTTTAGTGATGCTATTTTGATTTACTCTCTTTTGTTTTGTTTCTTTATAGTTTTTTTTGGTTTGGCCGATCAAAAAAAGAAAAATATTTGTGACAAGTTAATTAGATATGACGACTTTAGAGAAATTTTATTTGGACGAGAATTTTTACCTCATGAGAACTGATGATGTTCGGGGCAACTATGCGCGTGTTTGGGAAAGAAGAGTTGCTGCCATTCAAGAAGTCCATGAAACCAGAAGAGTAATTCAATGATCTCTGGCGATGTCCCCAGTCTGACCCTCCAGACGGCTGATAATATTGAGTTTCACTCTCCTGCGGTCTCATGAATCTCACTTCTTGCCTACAATATATGTGTCATGTTAAGAGCAGTTAGACTGCATATTTTAAGACAGGTAATTTTGGCGGATTATGTACAACACTCCTCGTGTTACGTGAAGTAGACACATTATCTCCCTCTAAAATATAAATAGCCAAGTTACCTTATGTATTATGTTAATGTAGGCACATCAACCCCTATAAAATTTAAGTACACACATTATCCTTATGTGTCATATTAAATAAGCACATACCTCCCTATATATTTTTATACGTCGCAAAATATTCCATCTTGTACACAAGTGTTAGGAGGGGTAGTGTCTAACCTTTTAGACTCACAATGGGGTAATTAATTACCTAGTTTTTATATCTCAATGAGTAATGTGTCTTATTAAACATAGCACGTGAGGGTAGTTAGTCTATCTATTTTCTACATGGGATGGCGATTCTATTTTACATAATACGAGGGTGAAATGCTGTTAACTCTTAGATAGCCGATCTGTACATACCACGGTGTTGGGTTCCTGGTGAATTCAGGGATGACATGGCTCGAGTACAAGTAGGTGCAGGGTTGAGTCGGAGGGTGATAATTGGGAATAAATTCCGGACCATAGTAGTTGTAGTTTTGCCTGGAAGACGAAGACCCTGATGAATTCTGCAAATTATTTGCTTCCATTTTCTTGTGCTTTATAGCTTCAGCCTCTGCGCATAACAAACAAAAGTTGATATTAAAGGATATTGTTGTATAAATACATACATAATTATATTTGATATGATAATATCAACAGAAAATGTAGTATATATAGTTATCACATTGTGATCAATAGAACTATCGTCAAAATTGAAACAGTTAAATATACGAAACTAAGAAGACAGTAAGTTCTATCTTTATGTATCTAGTAATAAAAAATGTATATTGATAAGAATTAATGCTTTAAACGGAAACTGAAGTGGAAATATATTGATGATTTCACACGATAGTTTTTTTTTTTTTTTTTTTTAGTGCAAGATTAATCTCGCTTCTGAATAATCAAAATTGCGCTTCTAATTCAGATTAGAAAATGCGTGGAAATAGATGTACTTAAGCATTTATGAAAAACACGAATTAGATCTCTTCGTTTTTGAAGTTCTGCTCTATGGCAATTAGTTAAGGGGAGAACAACACCTAACATACAGCCTTCTTTTTAGTACTGCAACATAGTTTCTCTTGTGCACAACGTATGGCAATTAGTTTTTGAAGTTCTGCTCTATGGCAATTAGTTAAGGGCTTGGTCTAGTACTTAATACCAACAGAAATAATGAGGTATAACAAATAACGTGTTTAAACTTTAAACCAACTAAAATTTTTCGTTGTAAATTCAAAATTCAATGGAAATATAAGTTTCACCAACGGAAAATTTGTTGGTATTGTTATCTTGTTTATTTATAGTGCGTGGCACGCTATGGAACATGTGGTATAACAAATAACGTGTTTCGACCTAGCGGCAATTTTTTTTTTGTTTGGATTTGAGTAACTTATCCGCATTTAATTTTTCATTTATGTATAACTTCCGAGTTGTCGTTTATTAAATTTATATCATAACAAATACTTTAAATTGGATACAATTATTTTGAAATTAGTCAAAATCAGGAAAAAAATTAAAAGAATTAAGATGCTAGGTAAGAAATCTTCAATGTTATTCATTAATTTATAGTTCATGATTTTAATGAAACACCTAAAGATTTGATGTCAAGCAAAGTTAAAAACCTTCAATCCTGGAACTAAGAAACAAAGATGAAGAGTCCGTGAAAACGGAATAATAAAGTTTTCCCCTCGATCTATAACCTTTTTGTGTTAAAATATTTTGCTCCTCAACAAAAAATAAATAAAAATAAAAGTAAAAAATCAATGTGGAATAGGATGAAATTCTAGTCAATGAAAGTACTATCCATACCTTGTATCATCTGCTCATGCTTCATGCTCCTGTACATCTGTCCATGACAGAAATCAGATAAGAGTTGAGACGATGACATCCATGAAGAAAGAAAAGGAACTATATTCCATTCCACAAAAAAAAGAGTACAAAATTGCGTCATAAAAAAAGATTTCCTGAAAATTCTTTCATAGAATGACATATCAATTAATAACCTGAAGGTGGCTCTTGACGTGGGTTATAGCCAGCCCCTTTACATTCATCATTTCCAGCACCATTTTAGGAGTTGCCCCTATCAATAAACAAATCAAACCAAAAAAAGAAAAAATCATTAACTTAATAGCACGTAAAAAGAGTAACTTGATACACATGCACATGCACGAAGAAAGTAAAAAGTTATTAATTACTGTCTTCTCCTCCAAGTTTTTCAACGGCGTCGACGAAGCACTTATGAAGTTCTTGCGTCCATCTCATTCTAGGAACATTCGACCTTACATAAGGTCTCACACCGGTTTTTCCAGGCTGTATTGGGGTGTTCTCCACCACACGTCGCCGCCTGATCATAGAGAACCCTTCATCGAATTTCATGTTAAAGGTTGAAAGGCTCGGCGGAGAATCCATGACTACTGCGAAAAAAAGAAAAACTACACAAGTAATAACAATTGAGTGAAGAGTTAAATGGTCTATGTGAAAACAAACGAGGATAAATATTAGGAAGGCTGTTGTCACGGTTTGTCCATTTGTGCGGCTTTTTCGGGGTTTTTTTCAACATTGGTCCCTTAATGAGTACTGATTTCATCTTTAGTCCCCTATTGAATTTTTTTGCAACTTTGGTCCCTTAATAGAAAAAGTGTTTCCTTAAAACAACAAAAGAGGGATGCGATTTCAGAATCGCAACTTCTTTTCCGCATGAAAATAACCCTCATGTGACCACGTGCACGACACGTGAGTTTTTTTTGGCCAAAATGGACGATTTCGGTGAAAAAAGGGATCAAGTATGAATTGTGAGACAAATTAGGGGACCAAAGTTGCAAAACAATTCAATAGGGGACCAAAGATGAAATCAGTACTTATTAAGGGACCAAAGTTGAAAAAAAAAACACGGCTTTTTCGAGGCTATTATGGTCAATTTGGTCTTTTGAGATTATTTTGATTATGAAACCGTGGAAAAAAGTTATTCTTCACGAAATCCCGGACCATTTTTTGGATAAGTTCAAATATGCATTCATTATTTACTGAGAGTTTTAGGTCAGCTGTGAAAACTATCATAAGGAAGGTGACAGTACAGTGAAAAGGTTTCTTTGTGCCAATTATAATAATATATGCTTTTATGGACATTCTGTTTAGTCGATATCAAAACATTCTCGGCTGGGGAAAAATTGAGAACGCACGAATTTCGCAATCTGCAGTCGCACTCGTAGGAGACTGATGAAAAGGTGACATTATATATTGAATTTGGTCAAGAAAGCTGGGGGGTGTTTAATCAGTTCATATACATGCTAGATATATGCGTGGTATCATACACATTATTTTCTTTTCATATATATATTTAAGAAAGTTTTCTATTAATTATATATTTACCATTTCAAATGATATTTTATTTACCTGTGTGTTATTATATAAACATATTTGGTGGGGTTTGATACGTAATTCATTTTTTTTTTATTTGATAGAAAGTTTGATATGTAATTCAATTTCCATAGGTTATGACTGTCTTAACTATTACTGCTAAACAGTGAAGTAGAAAGCCAATTGTAAAGCTAAAAAGGAAAGAACGGAAAGGAGGGTAAAACGTAAATCAGTGGTGAAAGTCTGAAGATTGCAACAACTAACAATGTGTAACTGTGTACATTTGATGGCTGAACTCATTTATTCAGATTTGAGCACAACCTTACCTTCCATCAATATTATAATTAGCTTCCATCAACCTTTTTATTTGAATCTAATAACACTATTAAATGTATGACAATTTTACTCGGAGTAGAATTTCCTATAAATAAATCTTTGATAAATTGAGAAAGTGTATACCATCGTAACTACCACAGTTTAAATGTTCTAATTTGGGATACAAATATTATATATTAATAATGAAGTAGAATTAAGTCAAGAAAATACATAAGTTGAACTCTATGAATAACTAATACCAACTGAATCGGCACGACATGGATGGTGCGACCCAATTTTTTTACCTTTAAGTGATACTGTACAAGAATATACCAAAATATACTTTAATAAGTATATTGTGAAAAAGTTAAGAGAAATTAGATTAGGTATACTATATGATTAATAAAGACAGTTATTTTTTATTTCTTTTTTACAATACTACAAGAGCCAAAAACAAAAACAGAAAAGGCATGCAAAACAACATCATAATTCTAAAGAAAAGAAATTCGTCACTATTAGTAATAGAATTACAACAAATTATCTATAGAAAAAATAACTATATAATATTTAGTTGCAATACACTATAAAATTCAAACCAATTAATTTTATGACGCAATGGTTGATAAATTGTTTTACAACATCCAACATAATTAATTTTATCGTTGAATTTGTTGGCATTCAATAACTATATAATGGTTAATTGCAATATAGTTATTGATGTACCATATTTTGGTACTGCCACGTCATAATATTCGATATAATATCTGAGCATATTTCGGGATTATTATGCCACGTCAGCACCATTATTTTTTAATGCAAAATTACAATTCAAAGCAAAACTCAAAATTAGGCCTCTGCACGCCCAATTTAGAGTTATTCAGGGCCCAAGTCAACTTATAATTCTACTTGGAATGGACTTCTAGCTAAGGAAGGACTCTAAGTGGTATATAAAGGGGAGGAGAACTTATAATCCTACTTGGAATGTACTTCTAGCTAAGGAAGGACTCTAAGTAGTATATAAAGGAGTCATATTCATCATTCACAGGGGGAAGTTTTGGAGAGTCAATCCCGAGCTGGATTTCGATTAGTGAATTTGAGCTATCAATTCAAGTCCGAATTCGATGAATCTTATATTCCTGGAAAGCCTCTTGAGTTTAGTTTTCAAATGAAAAAGCAGATCTAGATACCGAGGTCCAGAGAAGGAGATATAGCAAAAACGGTGAGGCTGCGCAAAGCTGGAGAATAAGTCGAAAGTCAAGAGCCTGGAGCTGTATTTCGACTAGTATATTCGAGCTATCAATTCAACTCCGAATTCAATGAACTGTATATTCCTGGAAAGCCTCTTGAGTCTAGTTTCCAAATCAAAAAGCGGATCTAGATTCCGAGGTCCAGAGAAGGAGATATAACAAAAACGGTGAGACTGCACAAAGCTGAAGAATAGGTCGGAATTCGACCTATTTGGCCCAAATTCGACCTATTTGGCCCAAATTCGACCTATTTGTCCCAAATTCGACATATTTGGCCCAATTTGACCTATTTGAAGGATCAATTCGAGCTATTTCAAAATAGCTCTAATTCGACCTATTTTGAGTCATAGTTCTACTTGGATTGCACTTTTAGACGAATAAGGACTCTTATTACTATATAAGGGGGTCCCATGCCTCATTCTAAGATACGTTTTTATTTTCTAGCATCTAATTTTGAGCTATCTACATCAAATTCGAGCTATAGAGCAATAATTCGAGCTATATTGCAATAGCTCTTGTTCGATCTATATAGAGTGTATTTCGAGCTATTTGAGAGTAATTCGATCTATTCGGGTTTTCTCATCACGGTTCTCAATACCATTTCGAGGTGTGCTAATTCGACCTATAGAGCTCAAATTCGACCTATTTGGGCATATTTCGAGCTATAAATTCGAGCTATTGTCTCTGACGACAATACCTCAAATTCTGACCTATCTGACTTGAGCGTCGGAGTGCCTTCGCCGGAGGAGGCACTGGCTTAGTTTACGTGTGGTGTTGAGTGCAGGTTCTGAACTCAAAAGCTGCTTAAGCATCCAGCAGGAACTAAAGCAGTCTGACGTGGAGTGTTGGAGAGCGGACACGTATCCAGACGAAAATACCCCACATCAGTTATAAAATCCAAACCAATTAATTTTCTGTCGCTGTGGCTGGTATACTGTTTTATACCATCCAACAAAATTAAATTTATCGTTGAGTTTGGTGGTATTCGTTAGGAATTAGTTTAGAGCTGGTACCGAATTTTGTCTCGTGGAACCAGTTTTTGGAAGATTCTGAGTGAAATATGTTTAATTGAAAGTTTATGAAATTTTGCTTAGCAAAAATCATGGATACAATATTTCTTTATGAAAATAGTTTACTATTAAATAGTAAACATACACTTGTTTATTTAGTTTATTTCTTATCCCGAAAATCCCATTTATTAATTATTATTTTAACACAAACCTTAATAAAATTTGTATTTAGATTCAGTAAAATAACATTGTCCAAAAGAGAAAATATATTAGCTGGCTTCATTAGTAACATAATTACAATAGAATCCCAACTAAAGAAAAAAAACACTACATAATATTCAATGGCAACCTACCAACGAAATGTTCAACCAATGAATTTCAGTAAGCAACTTGATTATTATGTTGATGGAAGTTACTTCGCAACATCCAACGATTTTTTTTTCTTGACTTTACTGGTATTATGTAGAAATTAGTTTGATGCCAGATAATCATTCGGCACAAAATTTAGCAACTAAAATTCTGTTGCAAAACGGTTAGTTGAAAGGTTGTATCAAAGTTATGGGATTTCATTTCGTTTGGATGTTGATACATTTTGTGCCCAAGTTTGAATATTCATGTAAATTGAATAAGTTAATAAAAAGATTTAACTTAAGATCATTTATACCTTAAGGTGAATATATCATTGTCCATTTCTAAATAATAAATTACATTTTGATGTGAATAGCGCATAATGGAAAACTAGTATTTTCGCTTTTGTGTTGATGGGAAAAAGAAAATTTTAATTCATTATTTTTCTTTCTTTTTAACTTGTCTATAAGATGATCAATAACAAATAATAAATAATGAAGATTAGTTTTTTTTTCTAAATTAGATAACTTTTCTAAAATTTTTAATATCATCAAGTTATGACTTAATTGAGCTTAATCTTAATCGAACTTAATAATATTATTTATCGATTCGCTTGGTGGAGTGTTTAGTAACTTAAAAATAGGAAGAGTTACCCAAACTATCTGGAACTATGGGTAAATTATACACACCATCCATTATGTGAAAGTACCATTATTTTATGTTTGTCATTACATTTATCTCCTTACGAAGTTAAAGACTAATGGAACAAATTGAGGGTAGCAAGAAATTTACTTAAAGTTCAAACAGTACCCTTGAAATTATCCCTTTTCATTTCAGAACTTAGATTTCCAATTTAAAATCCCTGAATAAATAAACAACAAATTTCAATAAATTTTACATGATATGTATTGATTTGTAGTCTTTTAGTCTGATGATGTGTCATGACTAAGCACTCCACATCAGGTTGAACCAAGTTTTAGTTGATTCATGGGTCAACTTTTGAATCCGAGAACCTTGCACTAAGACACCAAACGAGAACTAGGCCGGGGTAAGACTATCAAAGATGAGCTATTTGTCCTACTATATTGCAATTACTATCAAAGACGAGCTATATTGCAGTTAGCTGTCCATTTTGCAATCAGGCGTCGGATGCAATCGAGCACCTATTCCTTCAATGTTCGTTTACCTATGAAGTGTGGATGAAATGATATGGCTGGTTTGGACTAAGTTTAGTGTTGTCCAATAAATTCAGGGATCATTTCTTCAAGATTGGGTTCTAGTAAAGCTAACCAAAGGAATCAAACAATGGAAATGTATATGGTTCTTTGTTTTATGGTCAATCTGGCAAAAGTAGAAACAAGACTATTTTTGATGGAGTCCCTCCTGTTATTGAGGAAATTTTGAACCTTATAAAACTTAGATCATGGAGCTGAATTAAAACAACTAAGGAGGACTTTGCATTTTCTTTCTTAGACTGGATTAACCTTCCAAGAGTTTGCTTAGGGATATAATGGTGTGCTTCTCTGTTTCTGAGTACTGCTTGAATCCTGTCATATTTTTGTACTCTCTTTTCTTCTCTTATCTCTAATAAAATCATGATTGCGGACCAAAAAAAATTAGTATCAGAGATAAAGTATTTGACTCTTATAAGTTATCAGAGTTAGTCCTCGATAATTTTATTTAGAAATATATAATTTGTCCTAAAACATTTAACTTACATCTACATGTAAATAAATGTGTGTCTACTCTTATGATAAATAAAAATGAAATTTCAAAAGCTCATTATAAATATTCTAATAATTCATACTATGTGATGTAAAAGTATCAATCATTGGTCTAAAACTAATGTATGTTTATATATATATATATATATATATATATATATATATATATATATATATATATATATATATATATATATATATATGTGTGTGTGTGTGTGTGTGTGTGTGTGTGTGTGTGTGTGTGTAACACAGAATATTGCAAGCGCTACATATATATATGTACGAGAACGCGTTACAATCTGCTATTGGTCTCATTTAAGCACTTTTAGGGTGTTTGGTTGACAAGTTAAATTCTCACAATCACTTTTTTTAAGTTGAAAATATATAGGCTCTAGAAGTTGCTATTTCCTAGCTTCTAGCTTGTGGGGTTAACTTTAATAAATTTAAATATATTTTTTTGTGAACTTCTAGATTTTTTTTCAAACATTCCCAACTTATGGTGAACTTTTAGATTTTTCTGAAAACACACCCCTCAACTTATGACTTAAAAATAATTTACAACTTTTGTTCAAATAATGAGCTTCTACTTTTTGAAAAGAGTTTGCAAACACCGCCTAAATCGCTGAAAACGAAAGAAAAGTGATTATTGAAAGAAAAAAAAACAATCTTTTATGTCACGTCCTATATATAAAATCTCAATTTTTTTTCCTCTAAAAACCCGCCTTTTGTTCCACATTGCCATAGTTTTCGGACTAAATAAGAGCTAAAATCTAGATAAACTAAACTAAGATTTAAAGCAAGGCGCACTTTTCTCGCGATGTTCAAATGAAGTACGGGAAAAAAGTGATAACCCTGAAGTTGAAAATAATTCGCAATTTTTCCGTCATTAGTTAGTTCAAATAAGAATTTTTCAACATAGCAACCCAAAAGTTAGGTACTCAAAGGATCCAAAATCCAAACTATTGTCTCAATTGCAGCACTCAAGTCATCGGTAACGCATATGATATCCTAAACTAATTAACCTAGAGTTAGCTCTAGTGAGATATCATTAGCGACGTCGTTGGAGGCAGATACTCCTGAAGTTCCCGACTCAAATGTCATAAGCATGAAAGAACCATATTCTTTTGGATAAACGGGATTAGTTGCACGATGGTTGCTACCATTGACATCACGTATCGGCAGTTGCTTGTCCTTAACACCTTGCAATAATGCTCCTTCTGCCTCGGGCGCCTTGAAATAAAAAATGAGGTCAATTTTAAGTATATGTTCATTTCATGGCAAGTAATTATTCAAAGTAAGTGTGAAAGAGTATATATATATATATACACACACACACAAATTATGCAGTGGTTAAGAAATTGTAGTGTCTTAAATTATCTAGGTGTTTAAAGTGCAAAAAAGAGAAATTTCAATATCATACTATAGTATACCTATTTCATCTACTGTATAACGGGATTTACAACGGCATTGAAGCAAAACCCCCAACATATAAGGTCATTGGCAAAGTGCCCCCTAATTTATGAAAATGAAAGACGTGCTCCCAATTTGTTGAAAACTTTGCAAACTTCTCCAAGCCAAATTCAGTGGAAGAAAATGCAACACGTGTCTAAATCAAACGGCTGATCAACGAATTAGGGTGCATTTTGCACAAATTTTAAAAGGTTTGAGAATACTTTGCTCATTTTCATAGGTAAGGGAGCACTTCGCCAAAGACCCCAGAATTTGCTAAGCTTTTGCCCGACTTTATAATAATTCAGAAATTTTTGTTTGGACGAGAATTTTTACCTCACGAGCGCTGATGATGTTTGGGGCAACTATGCGTGTGTTGGGGAAAGACGACTTCCTGCCATTAAAGAAGTCCACGAAACCAAAAGAGTAATATTGAGTTTCACTCTCGTGCGGTTTCATGATTCTCACTTCTTGCCTACAATATATATGTCTCATGTTAAGAGCAATTAGACTGCATATTTTAAGACAGACAATTATGTATTTGATTATTAAATAGCGGATTATATATGCACAACGCTCCTAGCTCCTGTTATATGAAATAGACCTCTAAAATATAAACGGCAAAATTACCTCATTTATTATGTTAATATAGGCACATCAACCCCTACCAAAAATAAGTACACGAATTATCCTTATGTGTTATGTTAAATAAGAACATTACTTCTCTGTATATTTTTATACGTTGCATAATATCTCATCTTGTACACAAGTGTTAGGAGGAGTAGTGTGAAACGTTTTAGAAACACAATGGGGTAAATATTTTAACTTGTTTTTACATCAAAAGGGGTAATGTGTCTTAACATAACATATGGGTAATTTGTTTATCTTCCACATGGGATGACGTGCCTATTTTACGTGCATAAACATGAGGGTAAAATGCCGTTAACTCTTAAGTAGCCGATCTGTACATACCATGGTGTTGGCTTGCCGGTGAATTCAGGGATGACATGGCCCGAGTACAAGCAGGCGCAGGGTTGAGTCGGAGGTTGATATTTGGGAATTAATTCTGGACCATAGTAGTTGTAGTTTTGCCTGGAACACGAAGACCCTGATGAGTTCTGCAAATTATTCGCTTCCCTTTTCTTGTGCTTTATAGCTTCAGCCTCTGCGCATATCAAACAAAGGTTGATATTAAAGGATATTGTTGTATGAATACATACAGAGTTATATTTGATCTGATAATATGAACAGAAAATGTAGTATAGTCATCACATTGTGATCAATAGAACTGACGTCAAAATTGAAACAGTTAAACGTACAAAAATAAGAAGAATATTTTTTTTATTTATTTTTTTTATTATCAGAGAAGCAAAATTTTATTGAAAGGCAGAGAGTATAAGAAATACTCCAGTTAAGAAGTACAATTTGATCAAAAATAAGAAGAATTTTTTTTTTCATCGGAGAAGCAAAACTTTATTGAAAGGCAGTGAGTATAAGAAAATACTCCTGTTAAGAAGTACAATCAGATCAAAATAAGAAGACATTAACTTCTTTATGTATGTAGTAATAAAAAATGTATATTAATCAGAATGCTTTAAATGGCAATTCAAGTGATAGATGAGTTCACACGATTAGTTTTTTTTCGAGTGCAAGATAAATCATGCATGCTCGTTGTGCTTCTGAATAATCAAAATTGCGCTTCTAAATAACTCAGATGGAAATAGATGTACTTAAGCACATATGAAAAACACGACTTGGATCATATTTTATCTCTTGGTTTTGAAGTTCTGCTCCATGTCAATTAGTTAAGGGGAGAAGAACGCCTAACTTAAAGCCTTCTTTTTTGTACTGCAACATAGTTAATCTCATGCACAAAATATGCCTGGCTTGGTCTAGTACTTATTACCAACAGAAATGACGAGAATTTCAGTAACTATTTAACCAACTAAAAATTTTCGTTGGTAAATTCGAAATTCAATGGAAATAGAAGTTTCACCAACAAAAAATTGTTGTTATCGTTGCCTTGTTTTTTTGTAGTGCGTGGCACTCTACGAAACACGTGGTATATCAAATAGCGTGTTTAAATCTAGCGGCACTCTATGAAACACGTGGTATACCAAATAGCGTGTTTAAACCTAGCGGCAATTTAGTATTCTTTTCTTTTCTTTTGAGTAACATATCCGCATTTAATTTTTCATTTACTCGCCTACGTATACCTTCCGAGTTGTCGTCTATTAACTTTATATCATAACAAATACTTGAATAAGGCTACAATTATTACACAATAATTTTCAAATTAATCAAAATCAGGCAAATAGTTAAAGACTTAAGATGCTAGGTGAGAAATCTTCACTTTCTTCAATGTTATTCATTAATCTTCTAGTGCATGATTTTAATGATACACCTAAAGATTTGATGTCGAGCAAATTTGAAAACCTTCAATCCTGGAACTAAAAAGAAAGATGAAGAGTCCCTGATCTTGTGTTAAAATATTTTGCTCCTCAACAAAAAAAATAAAAAATAAAAAATCAATGTGGAATAGGATGAGACTCGAGTCAATACCTTGTATCATCTGCTCATGCCTCATGCTCCTGTACATCTGTCCATGACAGAAATCAGATAAGAGTTGAGATGATGACATCCATGAAAGAAAAAACTATATTCAATTCTAAAAATAAGAGTACAAAATCACGTCATAAAAAAAGATTTCCTGAAAAATTCTTTCATATAATGACATATCAATTAATAACCTGAAGGTGGCTCTTGATGTGCGTTATAGTCAGCCCCTTCACATTCATCAATTCCAGTACCATTTTAGGAGTTGCCCCTATGATCAATAAACAAAATCAAACCAAAAAAAGAAAAATCATTAACTTAATAGCACGTAAAAAGAGTATCTTGATACACATGCACATGCACAAAAAAAGTAAAATAAGGTTACTAATTACTGTCTTCTCCTCCAAGTTTTTCAACGGCGTCGGTGAAGCACTTATGAAGTTCTTGCGTCCATCTCAATCTAGGAATTTTAGACCTCACATACGGTCTCACACCGGTTTTTCCAGGAGGGGTTGGGGTGTTCTCCACCGCGTGTCGCCGCCTGATCATAGAAAACCGTTCGTCGAATTTCATGTTAAAAGTGGAGAGACTCGGCGGAGAATCCATGACTAGTGCAAAAAGAAAAACTACACAAGTAATAACAATTGGGTTTATCATATATGAAGAGGTAAATGGTCTATGTGACAACAAAAGAGAATAAATATTAGGAAGACTGTTGTCATGATTTGTCCATTTGTGCAGCTTTTTGGAGGATATTATGGTCAATTCGGTCTTTGAGATTATTCTGATTATGAAACCGTGGAAAGAAAAAATATTCGTCACTGAATTCCGGACCATTTTTCGGATAAGTTCAAATATGCATTCATTTTTTACTGAAAGTTTTAATTCAACTGTGAAAATTATCATAAGGGAAGGTGACAGTACAGTAAAAAGGTTTCTTTGTGCCAATAATAATAATATATGCTTTTATGGACATTCTGTTTTAGTCAATATCAAAACATTCTTGTCTAGAAAAAATTTGAGAACGCACGAAGAATTTCACAATCTGGCAGTCCCACTCGCAGGGACTGATGAAAAGGTGATATTATATATTGATTTTGGTCAAGAAAGTGGGGTAATCAGTTCATGTACATGCTATATGCGTGGTATCATACACATTATATTCTTTTTATATATATTTAATTAAGAATGTTTTTTAATTGAACATATTTACCATTTCAAATTATATACTTTATTTATATATCTATATTTGTTTATTATTAAAACATATTTGGTGGGCTTTGATATGTAATTCAATTTACCTAGGTTATGACAGTCTTGACTTATTAATGCTGACAATGAAGTAGAAACCCAAATGTAATACTAAAAAATAAAAGGGAAAGGAGGGTAAAAGGAAAATCAGTGGTCAAACTATGGGGGTGCCAAAAGATACTAATCCTCCAAATATTAAAACCATCCCCAGGTTTAATTTGCAACAACTAACAATTTGTAACTTTGTATGGTTTGATGGCTGAACTCATTGATTGAGATTTGGGAACATCCTTCCATCAATATTAATTATAATCTAGTGAAGTTCTACTTTTTATTAGAAAATACAGAAAGGTATATACATTAACAATGGATACCTAATATTTGAAGCTATTAAAATAATAACACTATTAAATGTATGAAGATTGTAGTCGAATTCATTCGGATTTCTCATTTTCTTTCTTCGAATGGTTGAATTTTCCACTGCATTGTAATTTGTAATTGGCTGAGTTTTTCTTCTGCCTTGTGAACTCATTGGGAGTATTACTAATGCTCCTTTCTAATAAATTCATTGCCGATAAAAAAAAATGAAGATTGTAGTCGGAATAGATGAGCCACATGAAACCAATAAATATTTGATAAAAACTAGAAAGTGTAAACCATGGTAATTACCACAGTTTAAATGTTCTAATTCAGGATACCTATATTATATATTAACAATGAAGTAGACTTAAGTCAAGAAAATACATAGGTCGAACTCTACGAATAACTAATACAGATACAAAAATACTGATTCGACACAATATGGATGCCGCAACCCAGATTTTTTAACTTTAAGTGATACGTCGCGACAAATATATACCAAAATATACTTAATGAGATATATTGTGCCTAAGTTCTAAGAAATAAGATTAGTTATACAATATGATTAATAAAGACAAAGCTATTTTTTATTTCTTTTTACAATACTACAAGAAAAAGGTAAAACAATGTCGTCATAATTCTATCAAAAAGAAATTCTTCGCTATTAATAATAGAATTACAAGGAATATCTGTAGAAAAATAACTATATAATATTTAGTAGCAATATACTGATAGAATTCAAGCCAATTAATTTTCTATTGCAGTTGTTGGTATACTGCTTTATAACATCCAACAAAATTAAATTTATCGCTGAATTTGTATTTGTAACTATATTTAGGGAGTTTTTGTAAGAGCTTATAAAAGGAGCATGTTCACTACTTTTGCTTAAAGCCACCTTAGATAACTTTTAACAAAAGTTGAGAGCTTTTGCAAATCTTTTTAAAAATCACTTAAAGCATTAATTAGGTGTCTGCAAAAATTATTGAGAAGTGTTTTTCCGTAATTTTTTTTTTTTAAAATAACATAATTTCGAAAGCAGTTGGAGAAGCATCCTTGGACATGCTTTTGTGGCTTGTGTTTTTTTCTGACTTTTTTTTTCTTCAGACAAGCAAAAGTCAGTGTTCCAAAAACTAAAAATGTGTTTTTGCGGCTGCAAAAGCCAATAAGCTCTTTTCATAAGCATTTAAAAACACCACCTTAGTTACAATATATTAATAGAATCCAAGCCAATTAATTTTCTGTCCAGTGGCTGATATACTGTTTTACAACATCCAACAAAATTAAATTTATCGTTGAGTTTGGTGGTACCGATAGAAATAAAGTTAGAGTTGGTGCCGAATTTTGTCTCGTGGCACTAGTTTTTGGAAGATCCTGAGCAAAATCTGTTGGTTAAAAGTTTATGAAATTTTGCATAGTAATAATAATGAATGCAATATTTCTTTATAAAAACAGTTTATTATTAAATATTAAGCGTCATTAGTATTAGAATTACAATAGGATACCATGCAATAAAAGAAACTACATAATATTTAGTCACATTATACCAAAGAAATGTTCAAGCAATGAACTTCATGTGGCGATTGGATTAATTATTATAGTGTTTGGAAATAAATTTACAACATCCTATGGAAATCAATTTTTTTCTTCAATTTGGGTGTTAAGTAGGAATTAACTGGGCACGAATTCTGTTATAATATAAAAGGTTGTATAAATGTTATGGAATTTCACTTTATAATAACAGTCATAGTATTTATTTGAAATATAATTTACTATTAAACAAAATAAGATGAATATTTGTATATATGGAATTCTTTAAAAGTATTATCTTTTATTTTAAATTATATTTTTACTTAGCAAATAAGCGAAGGTTGGTATTGTTTTATATCTATATTATTTTGAAATTGCAATAAGCAGTAATTTGGAATTCCGTCGCTAACATTCTAAAAGATTCTCTAATGGCTTATCTACAAATAACATAATTCCTATGAATAATCTTTTGAAGTAAAATCTTGTCGCTGTATTTCCAACTAATTGAAATCTAGCAACAAGAACTACTATATAGATATCCCAACTAAAATCTTTCTAAACTCTGTTGGTATATTTAGAATATATTTCCAGGACATTGTTGTCACAGATTTGCATTATCCATAAAATGGTTAACTTTTACCTTACAAAATTGTTGCAAGAGTAACCAACAGAAATATCCGCCTTTTGTTATGGTTATCGACGATACTCTTAAAAATAAATTAACCAGCAAAACAGTTTGTTGGTTGAGAACTTTCACCAACGGTCATATAGGCTTCTCCAACAAAAATTGTCGTCCTTGTAGCCTTGTTTTATTTCATGTAGTTAATATTTAAGTGATTTTTATAAGAATTAAGTTTTTGTATTGAAACCACTTAATGTAGACACTAAACAAGAAATATGTAATAAAAAATTTACTCAAAAACAACTAATATTATTTTGATTGAATATTAGAGAATATACTTAATTAGTATATTCATTTCAGTTGCAGAGCCAACAAACAGTCATAGATGAATCCTATTAACCATGTATAAAGTTTTAGCTTGTCACTAAAATTTTACAGATATCATTTTTCTTCGTCATAACATTTAAAAACAATAAATTTCAAAATATAAAAAATGTTTACAATACACTGAAGTATTACACATCTATGACTCGTGTTAGATACAATATTTATAATTTATACTTATTACAATTTACGAAACACCCCATGTCCCAATGTTTATAGTTTATACCTTGTGCAACATGTCCAATAAGTATTCGATTCAATGACACTATTAATAGAGGAAAGGAGCTCAATATTTTATTTTATAAGTAAAAAAGAAAAGTTAAAAGAAAGAAATAAGGAACTTTGAAAAGCATAAAGCCGAAATGATGACACAAGAATTTAGTGGGAATGCATGTCCGTGAGGAAACATGCCAAAATTCCTTGAATTTCAAAGTCATTGATTCCGGAGAACACATCACCATCTTATTTGGCTGGAATTTAAACCAACATACAATAGATATATATATATACAAACTATCAAATTCTACATAAGACGACTAACAAATTCCACGTACACTTTGTGGCCAATCTTCATTATACGAACAACGTATACTTCGCATGTAGCAGATTCCTCGAACGGCGACACGTCAGCACCGAAAATGAAAAGGACAGCGACAATGTCACTTCGTAACCAGTGGTGGTGCAACTTTTTTTCCTACGCCTGGTGCAGCCAACAATGGCTGAAGTAGATTTGCATGTCGCTTTATGGGAATATAAATATTTTTGAGAAATAAGTTTCATTATGTTGAAGGCTGGAGATGGACAGGTGTTGCTCAAGCCTCAAATTAAAATGTGCTTGAACGCATGTAAACGTGAAGCCAGAAATATGGGAGGATTATAAGAATTTTTCTATTATTTTAGTTTATTAACATGTATTATAATTTATTTAACATATTTTTTTTATTCATTGCAAAGTATTTAGCTTGATAACATTAAAGAGAAAAAGACAACCATATGATTTATTAAAAGACACGGAAATTCTCCACTTATATTTAGGCACATGGAAGGAATTTCTCTATTTCACGAGATCTTTTTTTTCTATCATGCTTTATACGATGAGTTATTTGTCTCTCTTCATTCAGATTTAGTTATTTTTCTCAATTTACCTATATCGTATGGGGATTATTATGACAATAATTAGTATTTTTATTTAGATTTTATCGTATCTCATGCGTAATGAGAATACTAATTAAATTAATATAAAAGAATTGAGTGTTTCTTTCCTAATGTATAACGTTAATACAACATGTAAGAAACTACGTTTGACTTTGGCTTATAATATTGTGCCAATATCCCAATAAACCATGCATGACTTTTTCTATAAAAATAAAATAAAAATGCATGACTTTTACATCAACTTGCTTACTATGTTATTACATTAAAAAATCTTAGTTATAGTCATATGAACACACACACACACACACAAATACACACACACACACACACATATATATATATATATATATAAACTAATATTTGAATGATAGAAATTTAATAAAGTGACAAGTCGCTGAAAACGAAAGAAAAGTGATTACTGGAAAAAGAAGAAAACAATCTTTTAGGCTCAGTTCGGTTCCACAAAAAATGGGAAAAAGAAAAATAAATGGGGAAAAATGATGAAATATAGGATTTTTCAGGAAAAAGTTTACGGAAAAGAAAATTTTCCTTTATTTTCCATGTATTTGGCATCATCATCAATTTTCCAGAAAAACGGTTACACTAAATGCTTTTGTACAATTAGATTTTAGTTTTTTTTTTATTTCATTATAAAAACTTAAATCATGCGGTAATAAGACATTCATTAAACTATTCATGTATTTTTTTTAATATTCCTTTTTTTTTATATAAATTCTACACACCATTGAAATAATCGAGTTTATTGAATACATTGCTTATTAGTTAAACTCTTTTTAAACTAATATATTTAAGATTAAAGAGTACTGTAATATACATGGTAATATAAGAGGAAAAATAATAATCATATAATACAACGAAAATACAAATCAACATTACACATATATATACACACACATGTTCGTGTATGTATATGTCTATGTGTAATATAATTAGGAGATAATATTTAAATTTTGAATAAGATCGTCTTCTGTTTTATATTGGTGAAATATAAAATTTGAGAAACTTGTCCACATAATAAGAAGAGAAACAAAAACTAAAGCGTAGAATATTTTGATCCTATTTTTCAGGAGAGCATATGAAGTTAGGATAAGGAAAGATTTCATAATCTTCTTTACTTTTTTTTAGGCAAGAAACGATTTCCTATCTTTTTTGAAAATTTTGTTTCTTTTGGCCAGGAAATTCTTGTGTTACCAAACACCAAAAAATAAATATTTTCTCCCATTTTTTTTTTCCCCCATTTTCCTGTGAACCAAACTGAGCCTTATGTCACGGCCTAGACAGAAAATCTCAAAATCTAATATTTTATTTTTTTTAAATCTGCATATTGTTTCACATTGCAATAATTTAGTTTCCTAACTAATAAATGAGCTAAAATGTAGATAAAATAAATCAGATTGCTTATGTCATAAAAAACAAGGCGAACTTTTCTTGCGATATGTTCAAAAGATGTGCGATTGATGATAAAAAAATAAAAATAAAAAAATAAAAGTGCAAAAAAATTGTGATACTACCCCCTGAACTTGTGAAAAACTAATTTGCAATTTTTCCGTCACTAATGAGTTCAAATAAGTATCTTTCAGCGCAGCCACGTAAGTTAGGTAATTAAAAGATTCAAAAACCTAAACTGTAGTTTCAAGAGTACGATATTTCATATGACATCTTTCTTAACCTAGAGTTAGCTCCAGTGAGATATCATTTGCGACGTCAATGTTGAAGGCAGACTCTCCTAAAGTTCCCGACCCAAATGTCAAAGGCATGAAAGAACCATACTCCTTTGCACGATGGTTGCTACTCATGTTGGCATCTCGCATCGGCAGTTGCCCATCCTTAACACCTTGGAATAATGCTCCTTCTTCCTTATTGGCCTGGAAATAGAAAACGAGGTTAGTTTTTGAGTATATATAGGTTCATTTCATGACAAGTATTATTTTCCATTCTTTTTTGTGGGTACAAGTATTTTTTTCAAAGTAAGTGCGAAGGCGTTATGTACTATGACAAATTATTTAGTTGTTTAAAAATTATAATGTCTTAAATATTTAGGTACAAGAAAAATACAAGAAGAAAAAAACTTAAATCTCATGCTATATATAGTATGCTTAATTTATAAACTAAATTGCAGCAAACCCCCAATACACATGGAGTCCTTGGCAAAGTTCCCTCTAACCTATGAAGACGAGCGAAGTGCCCCCATCGTATTGAAAATTTTACAAACTACCCCTGAGGCCAAATTCAATTGACAATAATGCAAAAACGTTTCCAAACCAAATGGCTCATCAACGACCTAGGGGACATTTGGAACAAATTTTAAATGGTTGGGGGGCATTTCACTCATTTTTATAGGTTAGGAGACACTATGCCAAGAACTTCATAATTAAGTTAGGGGGTTTGCTTCGGATTTATATTTATTCAGAACTTATCCAAATGCTTACAAATATAAAAATAAAATCTTGTAAAAACTTTCATGAATACAAATCGTAGCCCAAATTAGTAAAGCACATAGAACACCTTTGAACTGTTTATGTTCATGAATCATGACATGTTAAGGACCTTAAGGTATGACGACTATAGACAAATATTATCACGACGAGAATATTACCTCAGTAGTGGTCATGATGTTTGGGGCAACAATGCGTGCGCTGGGAAAAGTAGTATTGTTTGAAGAGCTGCTACCGCTGAAGAAGTCCATGAAACCGAAAGAGTAATCCAATGATCTATGGCGATGTTCCATGTCCAAAACTCCGTGTGGCTGATAACATTGAGCTTCGCTTTCCATGGGTTTCATGATTCTCACATCTTGCCTACAATAATATGTCTCATGTTAAAACAATTAGAGTGCATATTTTATGATAGGTAAGGTAACTATGTTCTAAATATTAAATAGCGGATTTTTGGCACAAACACTCCTTGTGTTTTATGAATTAGCTCTCTTTAAAACATAAATAGGCAAATTACCTCTTGTATTACATAAAATAGGCACATTAATCCCTATAAAAATTTAGATAAGCATATTATCTCCCCATATATATTTATACATCGAAATATATCCCCTATTATACACATGTGCTACGGAGAGTGGTGTACAACTTTATAAAATCATAAGGGGTCGTTTTACCTAGTTTTCATATCACTAGGGGTAATGTGCACTATTTACCATTATAAAATCATTAAGTAATTTGCTTGTTTAGTTTTTACAAGGTTTTACAAGGTGTAATGTGCCTATTTTACATATTAGCTCTTAAGTAGCAATTTGTACTTACCACTCTGTAGGCTTCCTGGTAAATTCAGGGATGACATGGCTCGAGTACAAGCAGGCGCAAGGTTGATAAGTCGGAGGCTGATAGTAGTTGTAGTTTGGCCTGCAATACGAAGATCCCGCAAATGAATTCTGCATATTATTTGCTTCCATTTTCTTGTGCTTTAAAGCTTCAGCTTCTGCATATCAAACAAAAGTTGATATTAAAGGATATTATTGTATTAATACATAAAGAATTATATTTGATCTGATAATAGTAACTATCGTCATTGTGATCAATAGAACTATCGTCAAAATTGAAACAGTTAAACGTACGAAAGTAAGAAGACATTAACTTCTTTACGTATCTAATAATAACACATGTATATTAATAAGAATGCTTTAAAAGGCAGCTCACGTGAAGATATATGAGTCCACACGATTAGTTTGTCTTTTTTTTTTTGTTTGTTTGTTTCTAATAATAACAAACGTATATATAAAAATAACTTCTTTATGCTCGTTGCAGTTCTGATTAACCAAAATTGCGCTTCTTATTCAGATTAGAAAATAGCTAGATGGAAATAGATGTACTTACGCATTTATGAAAAACGCGAACTAGCTAGATCATATTTGATCTCTTGATTTTTGAAGTTCTGCTCTATGTCAATTAGTTAAAGGGAGAACAACATAGTTACTCTTGCGCACAACATATGCCCGGCTATAGGTTTTAGGTTTAGGCATAACGTACGTATGCCTGGCTTGGTCTAGTACTTAATACCAACGGAATGAAAAAAAAAAAAAAAAAACCATTACGAATCATACCAACAGAAATGACGAGACTTTCAGTAACTATTTAACCAACTAAAAATTTATGTTGGTAAATTTGAAAATCATTAGAAAAAGAAGTTTCACCAACGAAAAATTGTTGTTACTGTTGTCTTATCTTTTATAGTGCATGGCATTCTATGGAACACGTGGTATAACAAATAATGTGTTTAAACCTAGCGACAAATTAGGCTTTTTTTTTGAGTTACTTATCCGCATTTAATTTTTCATTTAGTCCTCGCCTAGGTATACCTTCCGAGTTGTCATTTAATGAATTTATATCGTAACAAATACTTGAATACGGTAACAAATACTTGAATACGGAGACAATTAGTACACAATTATTTTCAAATTTATTTGTCAAAATCAGGCAAAAAAGAATAAAAAGAATTAAGATGCTAGGTGAGAAATCTTCACTTTCTTCAATGCTATTTATTAATTTAATAGTTCATGATTTTAATGATACACCTAAAGATATGATGTCAAACAAAGTTGAAAACCTTCAATCCGGGATTAGGGATTTTTCAACATTAGTCCTTTTATGTAAACTATTAGTTTTTCGATCTTTTATTTGTGCATAAATTGCATAAGTAATCCTTTTTTGCCGGACAACACTATTCCTCGCCTGAAAACACACGTGACGCGCACGTGTATGGCGAGAAATTGCACAAATTACTCTGAACTATGAAATTCTTACCCTGTATAACTTTTTATGTTAAAATCTTTTGTTCATCAAAAGAAAATAATAAATCAATAAAAAAATCAATGTGGAATAAGATGAGGGTCGAGTCAAACTATCCATACCTTGTATCATCTGTTCATGCTTCATGCTCCTGTACATCTGTCCATGACAGAAATCGGATAACAATTGAGATGATGCTATCCATGAATAAAACTATATTCAATTCCAAAAATATATGTATAAAATTACGTCATAAAATATAATTTCCTAAAATTCTTTCGCAGATCATGATGAGCGCTCTATATCAATTCCTAACCTGAAGGTGGCTCTTGATGTGCGTTATAGTCAGCCCCTTCACATTCATCAATTCCAGCACCATTTTAGGAGTTGCTCCTATCAATAAACAAATCAAACCAAAAAAAGAAAATCATTAACTCTATAGCACGTAAAAAGAGTTACTGTACACATGCATATACACAAAAAAAGGTAAAAGGTTATTAATTACTGTCTTCTCCTCCAAGTTTTTCAACGGCGTCGATGAAGCACTTATGAAGTTCTTCCGTCCATCTCAATCTAGGAATTTTAGACCTCACATACGGTCTAACACCGGTTTTTCCAGGAGGGGTTGGGGTGTTCTCCACTGCGTGTCGCCGCCTGATCATAGGGAACCGTTCATCGAATTTCATGTTAAAGGTTGAAAGGCTCGGCGGAGAATCCATGACTACTGCAAAAAAATGTAAAATCACAAAACTAATCAGAATTGGGTGTATATCTATTGAGAGTTAAATGGCCTATGTGACAACAAAAGAGAATAAATATTAAGAAGACTGTTGTCATGGTTTGTCCATTTGTGCAGCTTTTTGGAGGCTATTATGGTCAATTTGCACGGTGTTTGAGATTATTTTGATTATGAAACTGTGAGAAAAAAAATTCTTCACGAAATTCCGGACCATTTTTTGGATAAGTTCAAATGTGCAGTGATCGATGATTTACTGATAGTTTCAATTCAGATGTGAAAATTATATGCAAATTATATAATATATGCTTCTATGTACATTCTGTTTTAGTCAATATCAAAACATTCTGGTCTAATATAATTGAAAATGCACGTAGAATTTCATAATCTGACAGTCCAGTCATAGGAGATTGATGAAAATGTGATATTATATATTGATTTTGGTCAAGAAAGGGGGAGTTGATTAATCAGTTCAATACATATGCTATATGCGTACGTGATATCATATTATATTCTTTTTATATATCATACACAGTGATACACATATGCTATATTCTTTGACCGGAAATAAAATATTCTTTTTATTTATATTTAAGAAAGTTTTTTCTTTAGCTTAACATATTTACCGTTTCAAATGATATGTTTTTCTTACTTGAAAATATTTACCATTTAAAATGATAATTTTATTTACCCATATATATATATACATATATATATATATATATATATATATATATATATATATATATATATATATATATATTAAATATATTTGGTGGGGTTTGATAGTTAATAAAGACATAATTTAACTTTTTTTTTTCTTTTTGCAATACTACAAGAGATAAAAAGGGCAGAGAACAACGTCATAATTTAAAAGAAAATAAATTCGCCTTAACTATTAGTAATAGAATTACAACAAAATATGTATAGGCAAATAATTATATAATATTTAGTTGCAATATACTATAGAATCCAAATTAATTAATTTTTGTTGCAGTTGTAGGTATATATACTGTTTTACAACATTCAACAAAATTAAATTTATCGTTGATTTTGTTCTCGTTCGATAACTATATAATATTTAGGTACGCAAAATCCAAACCAATTATTTTTTTGTCGCAGTGGTTGTTAAATCGTTTTACAACATTCAATGAAATTGAATTTATCGTTGAACTTGGTGGTATATATTTGGTAGGAATTAATTACAGTTGGTTCCGAATTTTTTCTCGTGGCACCAATTTTCGAAAGACTTCGAGCAAAATCTGTTAGGTAAAAGTTTGTAAAATTTTGCTTAGTAATAATGATGGATACAATATTTCTTTGTAAAAATATTTTACTATTAAATAATAAGCATAAACAAAAGAATATTTATGTTTAGATTCAGTAAAATAACATAGTCCTACAGAGAAATATATCTGGTTTCATTAGTAACAGAATTACAACGGAATTCCAACTAGAAGAAACTACATAATATTCAATTACCAAATTTCAAAGAAATGTTCAACCCATGAATTTCAGGTAGCAATTTGATTATTTTGTTGTTGAAAATGACTTTACAACATCCAACAAATTTTTTCTTTCTTGAATTTGCTGGTATTAATTGACGCCAAATGTAGTTGTGGGATTTGAGTACCCTGTACTCGTTAATAAAATCATTTTTCGGATAAAAAAAATACAAAATTCACGCCAAATAATCTTTCGGCACAAAATGTAGCAACAAAACTTTTGTTGCAAAAGCGGCTAATCGAGATATTTTTTCAACTTTGATCCCTTAATAAGTATTGTCTCCATATTTAGTCCTCTATTGTTATTTTTTGCAACTTTGATCCCTTAATTAGTTTGGTATACAGAAAATCCCAACTTGAGGAGACTTTAATGGATTATGATATGATAATTCATTTGGTATATCTGCAATTGCCCGCACCTAGGTGGCAAAAAAATTTAATTAGCGTACGTATTAATTAATATAATAATTTTAATTACAGAGCCAGCAAACAATCATATATGAAAAATCTATTTATCATAAAGTTTTAGCTTGTCACTTAATCTTTCACTTTTCTTTGTTATAACATTTTTTAAAAATATCAACTTTAAAATACAAAAGATGTTCAGAATACAATTAAGTATTATACATCTTTGATTGGCGTTGGACACGATATTTATAATATATATTTATTAACGAAACACCCCATGCACGTAACACATATTTATAATTTATATCTATTCTTAAATTACGAAGACCCAATGTAATACATATTCGATCCAATGACACTTTTAATTGAGGAAAGGAGGTCAAAGTTTTAAAAGAAAAAGGAAAACAAAAAGCCAAAATGATGACACAAGAATTTAGTGGGAATGCATGTCCTTAAGGAAACATGCCAAAATTCCTTGAATTTCAGTCTTTGATTCCGGAGAACACACTGCCATCTAATCTGGCTGGAATTTAAACCAACATACAATACATACATACATATATATATACATACATATATATATATATATACATACATATATATATATATATATATATATATATATATATATATACACGGAACTTTTATTAAAGTCTACATAAGACGACTAAGAAATTCCACGTACATTTTGTGACCAAATCATGCAATGAAAATTCGAACAACATTCGCATGTAGCAGATTCCTCCAACGGCGACAGGTCACCACCGAACAGGACAGCGACAAACGTCATTCTGTATCCGGTGGTGGTGCAAGCTTTTTTCCTACGCCGGTTGCAGCCAACAAATGCTGAAGTATATTTGCATGTCGCGATGTGGGAATATATATTTTTGGAGAACCTAATGTAATTATATGGGAACAAATTTCATTCTGTTCAAGGCTGGAGATGGACAGGTGTTGCTCAAAGCGTGCTTACACGAATGTGATGGCATTTTTTTTTTGGGTTAGTTTAGTTTATTAACGTGTATAATTTATTTAACATATTGTTTTTTACTCATTGCAAAATATGTAACTTGATAATATGAAAGAGAAAAAGACAACCATGTGATTTTTTTAAAAGACAAGAAAATTTTCCACTTATATATTGGCACATGGAAGGGTTTTTTCTATTTCACAAGATTCTTTTGTTTGTTTTTTTTTTTTTTTTTTTTGCCTATAATATATGCATAATACAATGAAGGTTTTGTTTCTCTTCTTTCAGATTGGGTTATTTTTCTCTTTACTATATTACTTAAATCATATGATCAGTTTGTCAACATTTGTTTATTGTCATTTAGATTTTATCGTACCGCATGTTTTATGAGGTTACTAAATTAATATAAAATTGAGTATTTCTTTCTTAATGTATATCATTAATACAATATGTAAGAAATTATGATTGACTTTAGCTTATAATATTGTGCATACTAAAATGCCAATAAACCATGCATGATTTGTACATGCACTTGCTTATAATTATGTCTGTTATATATATATATATATATATATATATATATATATATATATATGTGTGTGTGTGTGTGTGTGTGTGTGTGTTACTTACTGCAATTCCATTTTACATAACCAAGATTATATGGTTTGCGTATAACAATGAAATTTCATTACCCGTCACAAACATTATTATAATTCATATTAATTATGTGATGTAAGTTTATCTATCAACTAACTAAAATCAATGCATGAGCTGTATATATATATATATATATATATATATATATATATATATATATATATATATATATATATATATATATATATATATATATATATATAATGTGTGTGTGTACGCGCGCGCGCGTGCACGAGGAATAGCACAAATTATTGCAAGCACCGCATATAGGTAGGACGAATTCTTTCTTTTAGGAAAAAGAAAAAAAAGAAATTTGAGCCACAAGTAAAATTCAAAACGCAAAAATACAGACTAAATTCAAATTCCAATAAAGTGACTAAATTGCTGTAAACGAAAGAAAAGTGCTAGCTAGAAAACGAAAATCGTTTAAAAGAGAAAATTGTGTGTTGTTCCACATTGCAATAGTTTAATTTTTTAAAAGTAATAAAAAAGCTAATTAAATCATGATAAAATAAATGAAGATTGCTTATTGTCATAAAAGCAAGGAACTTCGTTCTGCTATCTTCAAAACAATGTGAAAAGATAAGTAATAACCCATGAAGTTAAGAAACTAATTTGCAATTTGTCCGTCTTTAGTTTTTTTTTTTTTTTTTTTTTTTTTTTTTATCGGCAAAGCAAATTGTCCGTCTTTAGTTAGTTCAAATAAATTTCTTTCAACATAGGAACCCAAAAGTTAGATACTAATAAAAAAGAGATTTAAAAAGATAAATTGTATAGTATCCATTGCGACAAAGAGACAACATATGATATCCTAACCTAGAGTTAGCTCTAGTGAGATATCATTTGCGACATCATTCGACTCAAATGTCAAAGGCATGCAAGAACCATGTTCCTTTGCACCTCCTGGATAAACCGGATTAGTTGAACGATGATTGCTACTTATGTTGGCAGCTCGTAGTAATGCTTCTTCTGCCTCGTTAGCCTGAAAATAAAAACGAGGTTAGTTTCAAGGATAGGTTCATTTCATTAGAAGTAATTATTCAAAGTATTTGGGAATAGTTATGTACAATTACACGGATATTATCTTTTAAAATTAAAACTAGTAGTATATTTAATAAATTAGGTAATAAAAAAATACAAAAATACTTACTGTTATAACATCCTTGGATTTTATGCTATAGTAAACTTAATTCGCCTATTTTTTATAACTGTTCAGGAATTACCAATGCAAATGGTATCGAATTGAGTTATATTGCTTACAAATATAATTTTAAATACTTACAAGCTTTATGAACTACAAACAACGCCTTAATTAAGAAGTCATATAAAAGGGAAAACGCATAAAAACCCGTGTTTTTTAAAACATGCATTGATCTGATAAAAAAAAAAAAAAAAAAAACATGCATTGATAGTCATTGTGTTATTCTTTTGCACGCAATCCCGTCTTTTCTGAAAACCAAACACCAATTTTACCCTCTCAATAAGATGGGGTTTGATGAGGACTTCTATTACCACCAGAGAGTTTCGTGCAGTTCTCTAATAACATGAGTATATTTAGTGCAAATTTCAGAAAACGCGGGGCGAGGGGTTACTATAAAATGATAGGGTGTTTGCTGCTTAATTCTTCAAAATACGAGGTTATTTTCCTGTGAGGAAAAAATATAACACGACGAAATTAACTGATGCAGATTTTCTGAAATCGGGTTTAACATTTTCCCCTGCATAGAATTATTTATATGTGCATGAAATTTTGTCAAGACGAGAATTTTTACCTCGTTAGCGTTGATGATGTGCGTATTGGCGAAAGAAGTACTGTTTGAAGAGCTGCTGCCGTTGAAGAAGTCCATGAAACCAAAAGAGTAATCGAATGATCTCTGGCAATGTCCCATGTCCGACACTCCAAATGGCTGATAACATTGAACTTCAGGTTCCATGGGTCTCACTTCTTGCCTACAATATATGTCTCGTGTTAAGAACAATTAGAGTGCATATATAGTTTATGACAGTTAATTATGTATCTGATTATAAAATAGCGGATTTCTCTGGCACACAGTCCTCGTCTTATACAAAATACCCTTATAAAAAATAACTACTCAAATTATCATCATGTGTCATGTTAAATAAGTACATTATTTTCCTGTATATTTTAATGTCTGCAAATATTCTCTTATACTGCAACTTTTAAAAAATTTATGGGGTTATTTACCCATTTTTTAACACATGAAGGTAATTTAAGTCTATTTTTATTTTTTACATTCGATAGCGTGCCTATTTCATATATCACATGAGTAAAAGGCCATTAGCTTCTTAAGTAGCTGATATGTACTTACCACTCTGCTGGCTCCCTGGTGAATTCAGGGACGACATGGCTCGAGTACAAGCAGGCATACGAAGATCCTGACGAATTCTGCAAATTATTTGCTTCCATTTCCTTGCGCTTTATAGCTTCAGCTTCCGCATATCCAACAAAAAATGTTATTAAAGGATAGTATTTTATCAATACATGAGAATTATATTTTATCAGATACTAGTTACAGAAGATGTAGTATAGTCATCACATTGTGATCAATAGAACTATATATCGTCAAAATTGAAACAGTTAAACGTACAAAATAAGAAGACAATATTAACTTCTTCATGTACCTAGTAATAAGTAATAACAAATGTATATTACTAAGAATTATTTAAATGGCAGCTCAGGTGGAGATAGATGAGTCCACGCAATTAGATTTTTTAGTTATGCTCGTTGCACTTCCTGACTAACAAAAATTGCGCTTCAGTTTCAGATTAGAAAACAAGTAAAGGGAAATAGATGTACTTAATTATAGCATTTAAGAAAAAAACGAAGTAGATCATATTTGATCTCTTGATTTTTGAAGTTCTGCTCTATGTCAATTAGTTAAAGGGAGAACAACACCTAACTTACAGCCTTCTTTTTAGTACTGCAACATAGTTACTCTTTCTCTTTTATCAAGGCAACATAGTTACTCTTGTGCACAATATATGCCTGGCTTTAGGTTCTAAGTTTACGCACAACGTATGCATGGCATGGTCTAGTACTTAATACCAACGGAAAGAAAAACCATTACAAATCATACCAATAGAAACGACGAGACTTTCAGTAACTAGTTAACCAACTAAAAATTTTTGATGGTAAATTCGAAAATAATAGAAATAGAAGTTTCACCAACGAAAAAATTGTTGTTATTGTTGCCTTGTTTTCTTGTAGTACATGGCACTCTATGGACCACGTGGTATAACAAGTAATGTTTTTAAGCCTAGCGACAAACTAGTATTTTTTTTATTTTATTTTTTTTTTTTTTTTTGGATTTGAGTTACGTTCTTATTGCCGACCAAAAAAAAAAAAAAAAAAGTTACGTTCTTATCCGCATTTAATTTTTCATTTACTCGCCTAGTATACCTTTCGAGTTGTCGTTTATTGACTTTATACCATAACAAATACTTGAATACGGATACAATTATTACAAAATTATTTTCAAATTAGTCAAAATCAGGCAAAAAAAAATTAAAGGAATTAAAATGCTGGGTGGGAATTGTTCACTTTCTTCAATGTTATTCATTAATTTTATAGTTCATGAGTTTAATAATATACCTAAAGATTTGATGTCAAGAAAAGTTAAAAACCTTCAATCCGGGACCTGTTTTTTTTCATTCGGGAATTAAGAAGAAAAGATGAAGAGTCCGCGATAACGAAATAGCACCTCTATAACCTTTTTATGTTAAAATACTTTGTTCCTCGACAAAAAAAAAAATTAAAAAATTAAAATATCAATGCGGAATAGGATCAATGGAAGTACTATCCATACCTTGTATCCTCTGTTCATGCTTCATGCTCCTGTACATCTGTCCATGACAGAAATCAGATAAGAGCATGAGATTTTGGCATCCATGAAAGAAAAAAAAACTACATTCAATTCCCAAAAAGAAAAATGGTACAAAATTACGTCACAAAAAAGAATTCCTGAAAATTCTTTCATAGAATGATAAGGGCTTTATATCAATTAATAACCTGAAGGTGGCTCTTGATGTGGGTTATAGTCAGCCCCTTCACATTCATGAATTCCAGCACCATTTTAGGAGTTGCCCCTATGATCAATAAGCAAAATCAAAACCAAAAAGGAAATAAAAAATAATCATTAACTTTATAGCACGTTAAATAAGTAACTTGATACACATGCACATGCACAAAAAAAAAAGGTAAAAGGTTATTAATTACTGTCTTCTCCTCCAAGTTTTTCAACGGCGTCGATGAAGGACTTATGAAGTTCTTCCGTCCATCTCAATCTAGGAATTTTTGACCTTACATAAGGTCGCACACCGGTTTTTCCGGGCGGTGTTGAAGTGTTCTCAGCCACATCTCGCCGCCTGATCATAGAGAACCGTTCATCAAATTTCATGTTAAAGGTTGAAAGGCTCGGCGGAGAATCCATGACTACTGCAAGAAGAAAAACTACACAAGTATTCACAATTGGGTGTATCATATATACCAACAAAAGAGAATAAATATTACGAAGACTGTTGTCATGGTTTGTCCATTTGTGCAGCTTTTTGGAGGCTATTATGGTCAATTTGCACGTTCATTGAGATTATTTTGTTTATGAAACTGTGAGAAAAAAAAATACTCGTCACGGAATTCCGGACCATATTTTGGACAAGTTCAAATATGCATTCATTATTTACTGAAAGTTTTAATTGAGCTGTGGAAATTATCATAAGGGAAGGTGCAGATAATACAGTAAAAAGGTTTCTTTGTGCCAATTATAATAATATGTGCTATTTGGACATTCTGTTTTAGTCAATATCAAAACATTCTTGTCTAGAAAAAAATTGAGAGCGCAAGTAGAATTTCGCAATCTGACAGTCCACTCGTAGGAGACTATGAAAAGGTGACATTATTTGTTTTGCTCAAGAAAGGGGATTGTTTAATTTATTCAAATACATAGTATCTTATTTTCTTATATTATCTTTGAAAAAACTTATTTTAAAAATAAAATTTTGAACGCATTTACCGTTTCAAATGATGCTTTATTTACCTATATATGTGTTTATTCTCTGAACACATTTGTATATGATTATTCAATTTACCTAGGTTATGACAGTCTTAACTTATTACCGCTGATAATGAACTATAAAGCCAATTGTAAAACAAAAAAAAAAAAAAAGGAGGGTAAAAGTGGTCAAACTATGGGGGTGCCAGAAGATATTAAGTCTCCATAAATATGAAACCATCCCCAGGTTTAAATTGCAGAAACTAACAACGTGTAACTATGTAAGGTTTGAATATGGCTGGACTTATGTATTGAGATTTGGCCACATATATCCTTCCATCAATATTAAGATTTCGTGCAGTTCTGCTTTTCATTTGAAAATAAATACAAAATATCAAGGCAAAAAGGTAATCTATTTGATATATGATGGTAATAAAAATATTATTAAATGTATAAAGATTCTAGTCAGAATAGATGAGCCAAACGTAAAACCACAAATTTTTTATTAAAATTAGAAAGTATATACCATCGTAATTACCACAGTTTCCATGTTCCACTTTAGGATACCAATATTATATATTAATAATGAAGTAAAAGCAAGTAAACAAAATACCTAGGTCGAACACTATGAACAGAATAACTAATAAGATATAAAAAAACTGAATCGACACTGTTCAAAAAAAAAAAAAAAATGAATCGACATGATATATGTCGATGCACATATTTCTTAATTTACGTGATAACAAGAATACCTAAAATAATTAAATAAGTACGTTGTGCATAAGTTCGAAGACATTAGATTAGTATAATACTAATTTTTATTTATTTTCCAATACTACTAGATAAACAAGGTACAACAACGTCATAAGTCTAAAGAAAAGAAATTCGTCAAAATTATAAATAACAAAATTACAACAGAATATCAAAATAACTATACAATATTTAGTTTCAATACTCATAGGATATCCAAACCAATTAAGTTTCTATCGAACTTGTTAGTATATTGTATTACAATATCCAACCGTTGAATTTGTTGGCATTGGGTATCTATATTATATTTAGTTGCAGTATATTGATGGAATCCAAACCAATTAATCTTTGGTCGCAGTTGTTGGTACTGTAGAGTAATCTGAGAATAGAGATAGAAAGAAATACAAGAAACAAATGGAGGAAAACGTTAACTAATATTGAATAGCAAACTAGGCATTAAATAGCCTTACAAAGAACTGAATAGAAACTGAAAGCAATAACATAGACCACGTTCCAAAACTGCTGTAACGTGGTAGAAAGACTTAATCTACATGTAACTGACATTCCTACAAACAAGTAAAACATACAGATGGAAATAACTACTGACTACATTAAAACATAACAGGTACGTATATTGTTTTACAGCATCAGCAGAATTAAATTTATCGTTGAGTTTGTTGGTGTTCGATAGGAAACAATTTAGAGCCCGTGCCAAATTTTTCTTGTGACACCATTTTTGGAAGATACTGAGAAAAATATGCTAGTTAGAGTTTATGAAATTTTGCTTAGCAATAATGATGGATACAAGATTTCTTTGTACAACAACGTCATAAGTCTAAAGAAAAGAAATTCGTCAATATTAATAACAAAATTACAACAGAATATCCACAGAAAAATAACTATACAGTATTTAGTTTCAATACTGATAGAATATTCAAACCAATTAATTTTCTATCGAAATTGTTAGTATATTGTATTACAACATCCAACGAAATTAAATTTATCGTTGAATTTGTTGGCATTGGGTACCTATATAATATTTAGTTGCAATATATTGATGGAATCCAAACCAATTAATCTTTGGTCGAAGTTGTTACTACGTATATTGTTTTACAACATCAGAAGAATTAAATTTATCGTTGAGTTTGTTGGTGTTCGATGGGAATCAATTTAGAGTCGGTGCCAAATTTTGTCTTCTGACACCATTTTTGGAAGATACTGAGAAAAATATGCTAGTTAAAGTTTATGAAATAGCAATAATGATGGATACAAAATTTCTTTGTAAAAGTAGTTTATTATCAAATACTAAGCGTAAACATAATATAATTTATATTATGATTCAATACAACAACATAGTCCTAACAAAAGTATAAGTGGTATCATTAGAACAAAATTACAATACCAATAAAAAGAAACTACATAATATTTTGTCGCAAAGAAATGTTCAGCCGATGAATTTTATGTAGCAATTTGACTATTATAGTATTGGAAATAACTTTACGACATCCTGCGGAATCAATTTTTTTTTCTTCAATTCTTGTTATTTAAGTAGGAAATAATTGTTAGAAATCAAGTGTAGAATTATGAATTATTTGAAAAAGAATGGATAAAGTGGGTAGTTTATTAGTGGAAGGTATCCATGGGACCTGATATCTTAAGGTCTTGGGTCAAGATATGGTGTAAATCCATTAATGTGTTGTTCTAACTTTGACCCATGAATTAATTTTCGATCTTAACAATAATTAGGCACCAAATAGTCTTTGGCACGAAATGTAGCAAGGAACATATTGTTGCAAAATCGTTTAGTTAAATGGTTGTTTTAGCGTGTTATGAGATTTCACTTTATAATAATGGGCATAGTATTTGTTTGAAATATATTAAACATAATCAAACGTATATTTATGTACAAGAAAGTCTTCGAATTAAAAGCATAAGCTTTATTAAGATATAATTAAAAATTATATTTGTACTTAGCAAATAATAAACTAAGGTAGTATTAATTTTATATGTATATTATTTTGAGATTTCAATAAGCAGTAATTTAGAATTCGACGCTAAAGGAGCTCGAATTATAAGAAGAAAAAAAAAAGGAAAATTGCGGCAAGCTCCCCAATCTAAGGGTGTGTTTGTACTATACCTCCTAAGTTATGAAAATGTACGATATACCCCCAACCTATTGATTTTTGTACGATTTGTCCTCCAAACTATTGAGCAACCGTTTATTTTTTGTTGATATCGTCCAAAATTCTTCATTAATTTTGAAATCTTGTACGAAACGCCCACCTTCCCCCCCCCCCCCTCCCCCCCCCCCCCCCCCCATGTTTGTTAATTGTTTAAAACACACAGTGTTTCATAAAACTTTGCACAAAATTTTCTTTTTATGAAACCACAAATGGGTGTTTTAGAGAGAGTTTTATGAAACTACAAGGGGGTTTCATATAATTAACACACCACAAGGAGAATTGGTGCATGATTTCAAAACTATTGGGGAGTTTGAAGAAATATAAACACAAAATAAACGATTGTTCAATAATTCATGGGACTAATCTGCACAAAATTAATAGGTTAGATCGCACAAATCGATAAGTTAGAATGCACATTGCAAATTTAACTCAGAAATCTCATGTAGAAAATATATATATTCTAGACACTTGGTCGTACCATATCATCATTCATCCGTTGCATGAAATAATTTTTCTGTTTGAGAGATTATCAGGTGCAACTAATTCGATTATTAATTCAAATACTTAATTGAGATGGAGTGTTGGAAGATTATTATTCTATATAGTTTTGACCCTTAGTTTATAGCAGTATTTTAAAAGGCACTCCCGGGGCACGCCTTGGGGCTCGCCTCGGGGAAAAATTGAGCTAAAACGCCCTGAGGCTGTTGTTAGGGCATAACCTTCCTGGGGCGTAAGCCTCGCGATTTGGGCGTACGCCCAGGGCGCAAAAGGCGTAATCTCGGGGCGTAAAAGACGTAAGCCTGGGCGTAAAAGGCAAAAAAAGAAAAAAAAGAATAGTTTATTTTATTATTTTTTCTATAATTGTTCATTCGTAGCTTGCCTATAAATGTTCTCATATGAACAATTATAAGTCACATATGTAAAAAGACTTTTTACATTTCAATTATAATTTTATTTTTTATTTTATTTTGTAAATTCATCTTTAGTTTATGAGTTGTAATAATAGGTAGCAAGAAATTTAGTTTATGAATGGTAATAATAGGTACCTAATACATCATCCATATCTTTTAGATCTTTTTCGATTATTTGATTATTGTTTTACTTCCTGTAACTATTACATAGTTTCACAACATGTGGAATATATGTGACGACTTACAACCACGTGAAGTAGTGCGTGTAAAGTAAAAAAGAAAAAAATGGGTTACTTTCTTTTTTTTCGCTATTTGTAGTTGGTATTATCTCAAATAATTTTAAATACTTTCCTAGTATCTTAACTTATACATTTGTATTTATGGTTTTGTTTTGTTTTCTATTTATTACATATATATATATATATATATATATATATATATATATATATATATATATATATATATATATATATATATATATATATATATATATATATATATATATATATTAAAAGTATAAATTGTAATATTTGTAGGGCTTACGCCCCGTGCCTCAGGACTTACGCCTCGCCTCTAGGGAAGTAAAACGCCCCGCTTACGCCTCACGCCTTTTAAAACATTGCTTTATAGCACGTCATCATCACCAATTCCATGAAATAACTTTTTATGGCCAAATTTAGATAAAGCCTTTGGCCCACCACAAATCTATGAACTACAAATAATTTTCAATTTTGGTATGAGCCTTTGTGCAACAAGCCAATTCGGATTAGCCGGGAATCATGGCCCATGTTTCTACTCCATAATAATGAGAAATATCTATTATCTTAAAGCTGGAATTTTCCTCTTCATTTATATGTTTAAGAGATAGTCAATATACTGTGAAATTTATTATTACTTGTGGTAGAATTTAGTATAGAAAATATGCATTCGTAGAGATGGGAGAAAGAGATCAAACTGATCAAATTGGAATGAAACTGACTAAACAATTCGATTGAAAAATCGAATCACATCTTCAATTTGATACTCGTTGCATACTTAGGTGGTATTTGCAAATACTTATCAAAATGATTTAATGACTTTTGCAGGTCCAAAAGCATATTTTTAGTGTTTGCGACACTGACTTCTACTTCTGACGTTTGTCTTTAAAAAAATCGGAATAAGCCCAAGCAACAAAAGCAGTGTTTGGGATGCTTCTCTAACTGCTTTTGAAAATATATTATTCGTAAAAAGTTTTTAAGAGAAAAGGTCACTTATCATTAATTATTGCAAACAGTTAATTAATGTTTTAAGTAACTTTTTAGAAATATTTACAAATACTCTCAACTTTTTGTTAAAAGCCAAAGTGACGTTAAGCAAAAATAGTGAACAAACTCCTTTTATAAGCTCTTGCAAACAGCATTTTAAACATGTTTCGACTTAGTTATGGGTTGAGCCCAGAATCACACCAAATCCCTAGTTGTTTTTCTGACCACTTAATATGAATAGCACTTTACTATTTTAGTGGGTGAAATGATGATAAACGAGTTACTTGTGAATTGAGATATGTGGTTTGATTTCTTAATTAATTTTAGTATACTTACTAATTTGAGTACATTTGAGTCTAATTTTTAGTTGTTTGTAGATTTGTGTAATTGAGTTATTTAGAAGTAGAAATATGAACTTTGAATTGTAATAATTGATGTTTAGTTATATGGTGGAGAAATGAACGAGGAATTTAGATTACACATTGTATGGTGTTTGATACATGTTTTTCAAGTTTTAGATGTTTTTCAAGTTTTAGATGCAAATCTAAGGCGTTATATCGTATTTTTTTCATAAAAAAAAATAAATAAATAAATAAAAGGCTCGCAACTGAAACAAATCGATGTTGTCCATGGATTGGCTTAGTTTGCACTTTGCACCAAATTAGACAAGCTTGATTGATCCTATTTTTCATTGCTTCACAACCATAAGCAAATACCAGTTTTTTGGGATTTGTTCGATTTGGTCTGATTTAATCAAACTAAACAAAATGGATCCCGAATCATCGTTTTAACCCCTCAATATGAGTCGCAGTTTACTACTTTAGTGGATGAATGTAATGATAAATCGATTTGTGAATTGTAATGCATGGTTTGACATCTTTTAGTGAATATGTTTGAATCTAATATTTGATTCTTTGTGGATTGTGTTGAGTTGAATTAGTTGTAATTATGTATGATTTATAAATTGTGAATTTGTGGCGATTGATGATTAATTGTATTGTGAGAAAATGACTTATGTTGCTATTATATATTTTTGTAGTGTTGTATATGTTTTTCTAGTTTTAGATGCAAATATAAGGCGTTATATTATTAATTTTTTCAAAACAAATAAAAAAAAAAGAAGTTACAACTAAACCAGATCAATAATGTCGTTATTGTTATTGCGCTGGCCTAGGGATTTACCTAGTGCGCATAAAGGGTAGCGATTACGGGTTCTCAAGTCAACAAAAAAAAAAATGTATTGCATCAGAACATGCTCAATTTGCATTTGCATTTAATTAGACAGACTCGACGAATTCCGCTTTTTAAGTTGGTGTTTTCCCCAGCCATAACCAAATACTCATTTGATTTGATCGATTTGATCCGATTAATCCAATTGAACAACCCTACATACCAGAAGTAATGCAAAATAACTCATGAATTAATTCTTGCCATTACCAAAATGAATGGTAACTCCACAATTCAGAAATCAGAACAATTAATAAAGACAATGGTTCTATTATAATCACAGCTCAAGTTGAGCTGCTTCAACTATAATCCCTCCTCATTTATCTATTTAATGGTTGCACTGTCACCCTCTCGTGACAGAGTTTAGTACTTTACTTCCTTCCAGTTTCAAAAAGGTCTAGTGTGACGTCCCCTTGCTCGGCCACAAAGGAGAGCGTTCTTTGGAATTGGAAGTTCGTCCCTAAATGAGTTCGAAGGAGTGTAAACTCTTAAGTAGAATTGCTGGCCCAAGTACTGCCTTGCCCAGTTCTCAGATCTTAGATTCCACATTCCTACATTGTCCAAAGCAACCCATATTGCTGTCCAAGCTCTCGGGTACACCTGTATTTCGATCGCGCAAACAACGTATTTGTCAATAACAAATTGCAAAAGTGATCCACAAAATATTCTTAACTTTCATACATAATTTTTACCTCCTCTTAACTAGGACTATTAAGGGGATGAGTAGCGGAGTTTTTAAAATTTTGCATGGTACTCAAGACCTATGGTTAGATTTATGACTCGTGAAATAGTTAGTAAGGGAGAAAATGTAAATGCTTATTTTAACCACACCATTGCATGGATCAAGTCTCATCACACGTTACATACTTGAGCCATAGATCTTATGGAAGTACGGATATTAACTCATCTTTTGGCATAAAAGATTTGGACTATGTGATGAAAGTGATATTAATATCAGCCCCTACGTCGAGCATGTCAGAAATTGTTTCATATGGCTTGGGAAAGAATCTAAGATTAAGTATATACACAAACTCCCTCTCTACTTAATAAGAAGACTCTACAGCTCGCAAGTGCTTTCTTGATGCAGTACAGATAGTTATGTACCTGAACTGTGCAGCGTGCTACTGTGTCTCTCAGATTATAGTGTGATCTACTTGCTTGAGTCCACTGGCCACCTTCCATTCTGTTCAGACAACATTGTTACGAAACATTATAAAACGAAGAAATCATAGTCAATAAAATGCATTTTCAGGGTCAAAAACAAACTCACCCCATGACAAAGAAGGAATATCCATCTAAATGCCATGACTGGACTGAGTCCTCCCAATTTTGGAACACAATCTCTACGAAAGAACGGTAATCAGCATGCATAACAGACGTGGAAAGATAGCCACCTCCCGAGTTGGGTCTATCAGAGATGCTTCCGACGCTAAACACTCCTCCAATCTTGAAATAATCAGCCAACTTCAAGGGAGTGTCAGGGGAAACATAAGACACACCGTTGACAGCGTATCTCTGTTTGCCATTAATAATCGGGGCAGAGTTTGCAACAATAATTGTCCTAGCAGGCTTGATCAGTCCGTAGTGGTATGAGCCTTGAGGATTTGGTCTAGGCCCGCTTGCAGTCAGATTCCGACTGATGCAAGAATCAAAAAATCAGTAAACTTAGGACAAGTAGTCTTTATTTCCTGATAATGAAGTAGTGTTTTTAGAGTTTGATTTAGTTACCGGATTGTTCTAGCTTGGTTAATTGACCAATCAATCTGAGTAGTTGGTCCACGAGGGGGAGGGCCCGAAACTTTGGTGACCGAGTTACTGTAATGGAGAACGGCAGTGGTGGTGAGCACTTTAGAGGTGAAACGAGAAGATACAACGACATAATAATCCTTTGGCTGTTGGTTGGCAGTGACCAAAACTGAATACGACTGCCCCAGATGGATGTCAAGATCGGTGTAGGTAGTCTGAACTGTGTGAGATCCTTCGACTTCCACGAGTTTCATAGAGTGTCCTTGGATTCGGAAGTTAATGGAAGTTGCAATCCCAACATTTGATATTCTAAATCTGTATGTTTTTCCTGCACAAGAACGTTGATTAGTAAGAATGAAAAATCAGACGATAAATGTTTTTATGCATAAATACTCAGCATTTGATAAGAACTTCAGCCACCGACTCACCTGGATCGACTGTGAAAGTGTATCCATTCCAGCCACGTCCATTGATGATAAGTCCATCAGGGGCAGGAAGATTGTGGCCACCATCCAAAAAGTACCTCATTTGCTGAGAAAAGGGACAGCAAACAGAAATATAAGACTTCAGTATACAAACTCTGAGAAATACTACGGATGTGGCATTTTATCTGCACAAGTTCGCTCAAAGGTACACAAGCTTACTCTTTGACTTCTCTTGAACCAATCTCCGGCAAGAACGGTATATTCCCTAGCAGGAGGAGGAAAAGGTACAGGAATACGAGGACGGCTATAGACTCTAATGCTACCGTATCCTCCAGCTGCCTTCTGGATGCCAAGTGATGGGAAGTAAAAATAGCTGCCGATTTGATCCTTCGCTTGAAGAGCATATGTGAAGTTTTTCCCAGGCAGAATCGGACATGTGGTGCCAGAGACTCCGTCTTGCCACGAATTCCTTCTTTGCTGTATACCGTTCCTGAAAGAAACTCGCGATAATCACAAGCCAAAGGTTAGTCCATTTTTACACATCTAGAATTCTTATTATGCTCAAGACACATAATAGTTAAGGCAGTTGAATCAAATGGCAATTTGTTATTTGTTGGTTTTCTCATTACTAGCTGCTCCTTCAATAGCCACATTTATTTATGTTCAATTATTTTCCTTTCAAATTTCAAACTTGCAACTTTTTCTCCTATTGAACACTCAGCAGCCATAAGTGACTGAGAGGTGAATCAACAACTGATGTAAATAAAGAGTGGGCCTCGACAAGCATATGCAACTTACACCTCTGTCTAGCTTTTATTATTTTTCTGCACATGCTTATAATAGTACAAAAGTGAAACATGTCATTAATTGTCAAAGATCCAACATGTGGTGAGATGCATAATGGAACACTGACAAGAACTCCCATTTGCCTGTGCTTTGATACTAGAGCAAACTCATAGCAACATGTGAAGTTTTCAATACTAAAAAATTAGAACCATTTTTAAGTTTTTAACCAATACTAGCATATCCTTAGCCAAAACATAAATCTGAGCAGTGTTCATCTCTGTTTTTAAGATCTCTAGACTATAACAAAAACTAAATAGATCTAGTACATTCAAAGCCAAACACTAGATTTGATACTTCAATGCACTTAACTATGTGAAAATAGCAAAAAGAATGGAACTTTAAAAGTATCAAGAACCATTAAATGTCACAAACAATAGTATCAAGATTTTTAGACATACCAAGAAATCAAAAATGGCTCATTTAAGTAGTTGTAAACACTGATAATCAAGTTATCATTTGTCACACAGTCAATCTGCGGACCTGGAAACTGCCCATTGATCAAAATCCCCTGCACAAACAAAATCTCAGCTTCATTATCAAGAAACAACACACACAAAAACAGAGCAAAACAGAGTAAAACAGAGCACTCATACTAAAATGTGAATGACACTTAAAGAACAAGAAGAAAAAGTACCTGTTGTTTGACACCCAGAGGATAAATATCACCATAAGTGATTTTCCAAGTGTAATATCTATAAGGGTTGTCACCATTTACGCCATTTAGAACAAGTAGCAAGGCCAAAACACTTAAGAGAGAACACACACTAGTGTACTCTCTCATTTTGCTCTGTTTTTGTTTCAAAGTTTGTTTTTTTTTTTTTTCTTTCTCAAAAGAATCTAACTTTTTATTTTTCTCTTTGTGAATGTACAAAAAGTGGAGAGTCTTTTTGTGTAATGTGCACTATGAATGAATGAGAATAAGAAGTTGAAAAGTGAGATATGGCGTTCCATTCCTTATATTCTATAGATTGTATGCGCGTTCAAAGAGTTTGAGTGAAATGACTAATTTGCCCTTGTCACGTGTTGCTGCTTCCTACTGAATTAGTACAGAAGTACTATAATCTGTGACAGGTTTTGATGTTAGTATTTAATGGTTAAAATTTAGGAAGAGATTCGAATTCTCGATCTACTCGATAGTTTACTTATATGGTCATGGTCAAATTCTTAAATGACCACTTACATTTTTGGTTCATTTCTAAATTAACTAGCATAACATGGCTAAAGGGCATTGGTTTTTGCCATGTTTGGGATGCGTTTATATTTGATTTCACAGCCAAAAAAGTGAAATATATTTTTTTTAGTGTCATTACAATTTGGAGGCTAAAACATTAGAACCAAAATCTTTAAATGTTGATAGTACCCTAAGTTATATAAAGTAAGAAAATTGATTTAAGAACATATTTTGTTTGTCCTAAAGCCTTCATGAATCATTATTTATTTATTTAGCTTTTGGTCAAAAGTAAATAAAAAGAACCTAGTTTTGCCTTCAATGGCAACTCTAATCTTGTCAGCAAGGAGCATGAGCTCGAGTTCTTTTGAGGGATTGATCAATTTCACTAATTTTTTATTTTGTTTGGCTAAAATTTACGTTTAATTGTTCCATTCTTTGTAGGTGTTAAAAATTCTTCATATGAGATTTCGAAGTATTTGCATGCAACCTTCACTAGTTGGCCACATTGGGTGGTCAATCTCCACTCTATGGTTGATGAATTTGATCCCCACATGTGAAATTCGATTCCACATTCAAGTTGTAGAATTTATTCTTCAAAGCCAAAAGAAGACTTCAAAAATCTTTATAATGGATAATAGTGAGATAAATTTTTATCATTTTGATTGCGAAACAAACATGGTTTTTGCTTAAAAGACACTTGACTAGAGGGGTAGTACATTGATTAATATAAAATAAAATTAAACACAGCAGCTTACTCGACACATTAAATTTCGTCCCTTTTGGATGGGAAAACCAGAGTCTTTTTTAGGGCATACACATATAGTACAAGCTTATAATTAAAACTAGATTTTTTTTTGTTTGGGCATACATATATAGTACGTACTTATAATTCAAACTAGAATATTTTTTTTAATGCGAATGCTTGTAACAAACCATATTATCCTCCGCCTGTAACGGAGTTGATTAATGACATTATCAATATAGTCCTTTTAGGGCATATATATAGTACATGCTTATGATTAAAACTAGAATTTTTGTTTTCGGCAAATGCATAAAATAAACCATATTATACTCCGCCTGTAACGGAGTTGATTAATGACATTATCAATAGTCCACTTTAAATCAGAAGACTTTTGCTCTTTCGAATTTCTTGTTGCGTGCAAGCACATGCATGCATGAAAAGGGTGTAACCCTGTGATTGCAGTTAATGTGGAAAACTTATTTTATTTGGTGTTGGATCTAAGAACATGTGTATAATCATTAGGTCGACGGTGTCCACCATCTAGTGTGAGCCCGGATGAGTTGAAATTGGAAAAGCATAGGAATCAAATGGCTAATTATGTGTGTAATTTACTCGATCAATGATGGCTAATGATAGAACATGCACAATGAAAATTGAAAACAGAATTATACCAAGTTATTCCATAGTTTTGTTTACTTCCTTTTCTTTGTTAATCATATCACCATTTAATTGTTTATTTCTTGACTTTTTATGTGTCACATTTAGTCATGGACACAAGGCAGAACTTAGGTGGACCGTATCAAGATAAAAAAGATCGTCAACTGAGCAAAAAGTAGATATAATCAGCCTTGAATCGACTTAACTAAGGATCGACCGAGGGCCACAGTCAATTCGATCGTGGCCCTTGAAGATGTCTTTCAGACCAGAAGATCGGCCCTTTGATCTTCGATCATGACCATAACTTCGACCGACCCGTCCAAGTCGACGTGATGCGTGTCACAAAATTAGGGCAATCCATAATTATCCACGGGGATTCTGAGAGCTAATCACATATAAAAAAATTGCACGAAACAAAGTACATCAACTTTCAGTATTCACTCTAGTGAGCTCGAATTGACAATCAGATCGGTTGTGCTCCCGCTCGATCTTTATTTATTCACCACCGATTTTACTTAGGCATCTAATAGTCAATGCCGAATCATCCTCCAACCTAACTCACACAATATGTTTGAGTATAGCCTTAATTGTCTGACATTACTCTCAATTCCTATGAATTAGGAGTTCAAGATTAACTTTTTTATATTAACCGCTTTGTGTAAATAAGTGTCAAGATTTCTTTTAAAACTGTTGGTCTTCGAGATTTATTTTCAGGTTAATTCAGTTCTTACCGTATCGATTAATGGCGCCAAAAGCCCCATATGAAAACAGCTGTGCAACTGCAAGTCTGACGAAATGAGTCGAATAAAACAAAACAAGTCACGAGTTGACCGACAACACAGCCCTGTATTCTAGCTTTTTCTTTTCTGGCATCATGCGGTTTAAATTGTCAAAATCTAGAATTAAACCAAAGCGAAAGAGACATATCAGTGTACACGGATAATATATAAATATAATATGGATAGAGAAGGTGCTTTGCTTCTTGACCACAGTATATTGCCTGCAGTAACTCCTGGTTATCTTTGTAGCAGAACATTTTGCCAATACTTGGCCAAAATTTGAAAGATAACAGAGTCTCGTGTCACATAATTCCAAAGTTTTCTAGTGAACTTGTAATAGCAATCTAAAAGAGATCATGTTAAAAGGTGAAAGAGTGTAGACTGCAGAATCAAGACTAGTAGATTATGATATCAAAAGCCATTACATTCTACCAAAGAAGTTTTGACACAAAGTGGTAGAGTCTATGCCGAAGCCGAAGCGACATGCCCTTCACATTCATACGGTTTCACGTACAAAATTATGCAGCAAGCATGACTAATTGACATCGATGCCAAAACAAAATTACGGCAAGTTTTTGTAGTCGACACACCACCATCAGGTTGAATCACTGGGACAAATTGTTAAGAGCAGTCCATAATGATCACTTGGCAAAACAGGAAGAACCAACTCCTTCACCTGGCCTCTCACTTTCTTTTCCTTGACGTACGATAGTTCTGGAATTGCATCCGTACCGATCATCTCAATACCACTCACCTTAAAATCCTTCAACTTGCACATAAATCGATCCAAACGTTTTTGCAGAGCTCTGTTGCCACTCAGCATCTTGTTTGATTTAGTGTCGTAAGTAAAACCAACTTCTCCAGGCCGTAGCTCTGTCCATGCATCTATCCATCCACCAGGAGCAGGAAAAGAACCATCCAGTTTATCGTCCCAGTTCATATCCCCACAAAAAATTACGTTTGGACTTTTATCAAGAAACTTCACAGCCTCCTTGGCCTGTTCTACTCGTTCTTTGCTGTACATTTGATCCCATTTTGGAGGGCCAGGGCAAGGACTTTCTAAATGGCTTGTTGCAACAATTAAAGGCATATTTGGCTGCACTTCAACTTCAGCAACGCAGAGTTCCCGTCCCATGATAGAATTGTGGAATGGTTTGCTGCTGTAGGACTTAACCGGCAGTTTAGATAACTGCAAAATAGACTTATCTTAGTAAGTTCTGATGTGTTAATGCGACATCTAATACAAAGATATTCATAGATATCTTAGTAAACATTTGCATTAATAAAGAATCCGCAAATTAGATAGCAGGGAAACAATAATTCAAGAATATATAGGCAATGCAGACCTATATATTACTGTAACATAGACAGAACAGCAGCTGAGCAAGAGTCGCTAAAAGTGTATGAATATAGAAATATAGATATGATGGAATATATAAAAGATACAGTCAACAGAGTGAGCTAAGGTATCCCTTCTTTGTTTACTCCGTGACATTTTAGAGGAGGCATATCATATCACCTGCATGCAGAAGTATCCTCCTGGAAATGCTGACTCGTCTTTAATTGAGCAACGGTACCCCTTCCACCAATTGGCTTGCTGGAAGATGTCAAAAAAGCTGGGAGTGACTTCCTGCAGTATCAAGCAAATAAGCCTCAAGAAATCTCAAAATTGGGTAAGTATACGTCTTGGAAGAGTTGACAAGGAGATGAAAGAAAACCTGTAAACATATAACATCTGGTGAGTGTAGTACAATAAGGTTGCCCAATGCTTTCATCCGATTGCGCATCTCAAGGTCCTCACGAAACCAAACATTATAGCTCAAAATCTTCCATGTTTTGGCATCTGAAACAAGAGGAGCCTTACCTGCTGCTCCATGGCAACTTGTAACATCAAATGACCATATTCATATAATACAAAGAAATCTTGCAAAAATAAAAAGGCAACAAATTGAACTGAAAGATTGAAATCAACAGAGAGCGAGAGCTAAGCCCGGATGTCAAAGAAGAAAACTCAACCAAATTTCTTTAGCTTAAAATGGAGAAATGTATTTTTACTCTTAAAACCTTCAAATCACATACAGGGTGATCAAGAATGTCTGTACAAGATACTAATCAAGGTTTGAGGTATGAAGAAAATATAGTTTTGCCTGTTTAGATGAATTTAACTCTTTAAGCAACTAAATCATTTGCAAAAGTAAAACAGGAAGTTCATATGGCTATTAATATGGCCAATTGCTATGTTAAATTAACAGTTCAATAGCCAACTCAAGAACTACTCATCACAGATTCCCAGTTCAATGACATGAAAAAACAAATGCCTACAACGAAAAAACAAAGCTCGACATAATTGTTAAGGTACACTACATCAACTAAAATTGAATAAACTCAATACCTTTAAACATCATACGACAAATGTTTCAATTGATCATATAAGACTTCACTTTGTTGTTTGACATGTACTCGTAGAAAGCTTAGATCAGTTAAGTGGATAGAAAAACTCTTAATATAGAGTGCCATAGATAGGCAGCTCATGGACATGAAAGGTCAGAAAATGCATGCATTTCACCACTTCCAGCCACATACAATCAATGGACCTCTCACATGCATCATGCACGAGTTCAATATGCACATAAAATTGAGCAATAAGCAGTTCAATACGCATTTGCTCTGTATGCACACAAAGCTGAGCATGATAATTCACTCAGCCAAACAGAATCATTGTACCGATACAATATCTTAACAAAGGTTAAAACTAAACTAAACGAACACGGTCACATTGCAGCACGATTAACTTCAACATTCAAAACCTAAAACAAAATCAGAAACATACACAATGGTTTAACTCCGACAGCTTCATCTGCACCCTTAACGAACCCAGAATCGTCACCGTCCACGCTCGCATCATCCTCCCTATTTTTCCTCTTACTACCGCAAGCCCTCAATCCAGTCGAAAACCCCTTTTCATCTCCACCACCCAAATTCCCCACACTCGCAAAATTACCATCACCAATAACAGAAAGAGAGAAACTTTCACCATTCTCTTTCTTGGTACTATCACAAGCCTTCAACAACGGCAAGAAAACACTACCAATCTCAGAACCCAGTCTCGCTTCGTCGAGTTCTTCGTCGTCCACTTCGAGAGTGGGGATCAGAGAAGCGGAGGCTCTTGTGCCGCAAATCTCGCACATTTTGCTGCGGTAAGGGTTCAAGAACGTACACGTGGCGCATGCCCATTTAGGGTTTGTGGACGACGATGATGATGATGGTGATTGTGGTTGTTGATGGGTTGAGGAGAGGCAGATTTGGCAGCGTGATTTTTGGGAGGGTGGGTTTATGAACGTGCAGGTGGAGCATGACCAAGATGACATTTTTATGATCGATGAAATTAGGGTTTTGGTGGGATTTGGGGGAATTTTATTGGGGAGAATTTGGAAGGAGAATTGTAGGATTGAGTTTCTTGCTATGTTGAGGATGATTGAAGACATTTCGACATTTTGAAAATTGAAATCATTTTTGGCGCTTTTCAAGCCAAATGTTTATTGCATTTTGTGACCGGAGAATCTGGGCCAAAGATGCATTTTAGAAGATTCTACGTGAATCAGAATCTTTGATTTTGGTCAGAATTTTAATTTGATATATGTTTCGATCTTGTGCTATACGAGAAACTTTAGACAATTTGGTCGCCAAGCTCAAAATGTTTTCAAAATTGATGAGGTAGAGAGAATCACAGGGTTCGTTACATTGTGCACGCATTCGACCTACTCAACAAAGTATTTGTTTTCAAAACTCAAGCACGACTCAATGACAGTTGAATACACCAACGAATTTTGAGTGAGGAGTAATTTCTTCGAGAGTTGAAAGTTTTTTGAAGTACGGTTGAATTCGGAAAGTAGCCATATTTTGTGAAAGACACTCGAACCAATGAGGATATGACATGTGGGAACATACGGGAAGATTAGATCGAATGTTCGACCCACTAAGGTCAAATGTTCGATCTAATTAGCACAAATCGATCATCTTCCAGCTCAGCAAATCCAAGTCCCCTAATGACACACTTATCTATAAATATGCCATCACTACGTCATTACGAGCTATGTTGTTACTTTTCATTCGACCTAACTAATTTGATCTGAGTACTATTTTGACTTAAGTACTAATTCGATCTAAAGGACTTAGTGGGACCAAATTCGACCTATAACACCTTCAATATAAGTGCGCAGGTTCGACCTATGCGCCTTCGATTTAATTGTGCATATTAGATCTAATCCCTAAGTTCGACCTACACTGGCTAAGGGTTCTACCCACCTTAGACCGATGTTCTACCTAGAAGAGCCAAATGTTTGACCTAAACTCTTACTTAAAGGATTTTACTTAAGCCTCGGAGTGGCTTCATGGGTCTTGCCCCGACTAGTTTACATTAAGTGTCTAAGTAAAATGTTATTGGACTCATAAGTTGACCCAGTATTTCTCAAACACTTGAATCAACCTGACGTGGAGTGCTTAGTGGTCAGACAAATCACCAGACCAAAATAATACACATAAGAGTCTCCAAACCGCTTACGTATCTAATTAAGGAAATCAAACAGTGTCGTAATTCAATCGAGAGATCGTCGGAAACAAGTCTATTACGCTGGCCCTCTTTACTTATTGGTGCGGGTGTATTTGAGGTGGTGACACGTGTCACATTGTAGCGGGTACGTGTGATGAGGGGGGGACACACGTTGCAAGGGGAGTTGGTATGCATTAACAAAAATATTAAATAGTTTTTATGTTTTGAATACAAAGAACAACAACCTCGTATGTTTTGTGTACTTTGTTCAATTTTTTTTTTTTAGTTAAACAGACTATGTTATAGATCAAAATAAAGGGGCGTACTTTCTTCAAATAAGTTTAATTGTGTTACAAACAGTCACCTATTATTATTCTTATGCTAATTTGACACATCTATGATCTATAAATGTCTTTAAATAATTAGAAGCTAGAAACAAAATGAAATATAAAACAGCTACAAATTCATAATTTTTAACGAAATTATCATCTATTAGTTGTACAAAATTTTCATTAATTCATCTAACAAGAATGACAATAGCAACTTATGAATGAATTCCTAAGACATTACAATGAGTGAATTCTTTCTTTTCAGTTTTCACTCAATTAATAGACATACTAAATCTAAAGCTAAAAACTAATACACCAGCTAGCTTATTGATATTATTACACTTAATCACGAAAGGAATGAATAATAAAACAAAGTGGAAGCGACACCAAAGAGCAGGTGCTGAACAATTCCAACGGCACAAACTGAGGTGAAATGGTAGCCCATACATACAACTCTGTCAGCACCACTCGCTTGTGTTGAGTTTGCAACCTGGCTTGTCGTATTGCTTATCTCCTTGCTGCATCAATATATATTTAATCAGGGCATATTCCAACTTTACCAAATTTAATACAGTTTTTTTACATAAAGTTATTCCTTGAGAACATGGATCAATTTCTTTTTTCTTTTTCACGAAAAGTACGGACCTTTCATTATTAACTTTATGAAAACGAAACATACAAGTATTTTCTACGCCTGTTGCAACCACAATTTTAATGAATTTTTGGAAACGTATCAAAAAGATCCCGAAACATTACGAAAAGTTTCTAATATTTGGCCTACCGAAACATTCCCCGAAAACGAAACTTTGATTCATGCTTGAGAAATCTTTGTTATAGAATTGGTAATACGATCAAAGTTCATTGAGAAATCGACAATATAGTACTAATAAAGCCGGAAAAAAGAAAGAAAAAAAAAAAAGGAACAACTCTGAAACACACCTTCCAGGAAATATACAATTGTCATGACCTGCAATCACCACACACGTAAGGCAAAATGATTCAGCTGACAATGGTCTTGAAGAAAAAATTTAAAGTAAATACATCCGCAAACTGAAAAATCTGAAATGTGCGAAGCTAAATCCTGAATGCTAATGCAGTAAAAATATGACGGAAAAGAAAGAGCATTTCAAATACGATGTGACAAATTACCACTCAATATTATTTTCGCCAAAACAAAATTAATTGTCTGGGTATTTTTCGTCGACTATGCATCTGTAGTTTTTACTCTGTACTGAGATTTTAGTTTTATGCCTAGAGTTGGTCATAGCCAGCTCACCAGATGTGTTGTCTCTACTGGCAAGGCGTGGAATTACCCTAAAAGATAAAAAAGCTCGGAGGCAGTAGCTAGTCAGGATATGTCGCGAATTAAAAGACACGCTGAAGGAAATGTCATTCCACACAAAAGTATCCCTTAACCAGTTTTCCTGTGGCTAAGCCCGAGACATGGATTAAAACTACAGTTGGACATGGCAATTGAGATTTAGTTGGGCTAGTTACGGTTTACAGTCAGCTTTAGCTTTCGTTATAGCTGCATGCTCTCGTATCTTACAGCTGGTATCAGAGCCTAGATAATGAGTTTAACTTTGTGTAGAGGCAGTGGACAAGGTTGATCCTTTTTGTATGAAAGACAACAACTCAAACTATAGGTTTGTAAACCACAGTTAAAATATGGTGTGCTTAAGATGTGCGAATTTGAGGAATTCAGTTGTGCTAAACTTTCAGCTACAAATGTGAGCACAAATAATGGCAATAACTCCTAAGTTCTAGTAATTGCAGGCACAATTCTTAAAAACTTAAATATATCGCTACAAAAAGGAAGACATGACCAAACACTGATTTAGCAGGTGTTAGAAACAACAAACAGGAGAAATAAAATCTATGAAGCTTCACTTTTGCTTCAAAACATCTTACAACAATACGTAAAATTAATCTATTAATTCCGCTTGAATCACGAAATGCACATTTCTACCAATGCCATCAACTCCTATTACTCAATAAACTTTAAATCAAATACCAAGTCAAAATCACTTACTCGGATCAGTTGTGGTGATCATAGCAGCACCCTTAAAATCACAAGATCCCAAACTCTTCCCTTGCTTCTGAAAATAGCTATTAAACGCATACGAAGCATGGTTCCTCACACTATTAGGCCTATAACAACTCTGCCCCGCCTGAATCTCTGAGCAATTCGCCCTCCCCGGCCCACAAGCCCAATCCAAAGCCGTCTGCAACGTCTTCAAATCCACACCATCAACTGCCACACAATACGTTTGATTCGTCGTATCATTCGCCAAAAACGCCCCACTCCCCGACACATGAAGCAAATAAACCGGCGTTGTGTTACCATAAAACAGCCCCCAATTCGCCTCAGACACGGGCTGCGAACGCAAATCCTCATTAAACAACTCGTAAATATACACATTAGACGTAATTTCCGGGTGCAGGGGAGTCCCAACTCGATCGCTAACGTGTTTGATCAAGTTTGAATTGTAGGTATCCGCATTGTCTTTAGTTGCATAGGGCTCCTTCGAATCCCCAACCGAAGGCCAACCCGTTTCCGAAACAAGCACCACCACATCACTTACATTCAAATTCCTCATCGAAAAGTACACCGAATCAATCATCGCATCGAGCACATTAGTATAATGCAGCAAAGTATTCGGATCCACCATCTCTTTCGAAGGCGTCAAGGGCTTGAAAAGAGAGTTCTCCAGAGGCACAACCCCTTTATTCTGCATAAACACATAGTAAGGATACAAATTCATCATCAAAGGCGACTCCGTCCTCGACAAAAACCTCAACAACTGGGTCAAAACGGGCGTTAGCGTCTGGTTAAAAAATGCCTGCGAAGGCGGGAACTGGTTAACAACAATCGAAGCAGAGTGAGGAGTCGAAATCTTGATCTGGGTATGCAAATTTGCAGCAACAAGTGCACTATAAAGCGACTCAATCGCCGGCATCAGCAAAGGGGCTAAACTAGAAACAGTGGTCAAAACTTCATCACCAACGGCAATGCCGGTGATCAGAGTGTCGGGATAATACGCCGCCACGTTGCGGCCAATCCACGTGGCGGCGGTGGCGTTGGAGGACCCAATAGCGAGGACCTGATTGTTGGGCACACCGACAATGACTTTGATCTTGGTTTTAGCGAGTGATTTGAGGATCTGAGGGTCAGCATCGTAGAGCCTGATCTGTGTCACTTTTTGCAGTTGCAAAAAGGAAATTAAATCTGGTGGTGAGAGAATATTCGAGACGTCTGTGCCGATGTTTACGCCCACAAAAGGCTCGTCTTTGTGTTGCTGAGCTGCATACAGAGAAAAGTAGAGAGATTAGTTAAAAATTTGTGATGTAAAATGAAGTGAGCGTAAGGTGTTCGATGAAATGTACCTGAGAAGAGTTTGGTGTGGAGAAGTGTGAGGAGGATGAAGATGATGATGAGCTTATGCATTGCAGAGGATTTGGTGGGTTTGTTGAATAATCATATTCTTTAGTGTTAGCTGAGAGTGTGTGTTAAGGCATTGGAGATTTAAGATTCGCCATTGTTGTGATAAGATGAGAACTGAAAAGTGGTGTAAGAAAGTGAGGTTGTTTGTTTTTGTGTGCGTGATAGATTGGATTCTGATGGGGGTAATAGCAGGAACTACCCTTTTGTTATTCTTAATTGGCAAATAACCCCTGTGTTATTTTTAATAGTAAAAAACTCGACAAAATTTAAAAATTAGCAAAAACTCATCTTTCGTTATATTTTGAGTTGAGTGGATAGATAAGCTTGCTTATAAATTTTTCGGGATTATTAAAAAAAAGTACTTTGTCTCTATTGATCTAGAAAATGACGTTTTTTTTAAAAGAAAGATTGATAAAAGAAAAGGCTTATGTAAAATTCAAATAGAACAAATCAAGTCTTTGTACATCAAGTAAGTACAATAAAAATCAAATTTGCTATCAATTTCAGTGTGTGCGAATTAAATAAGTGTATAAGGGACTATTTTGCTAAATATTGAATTCTACATAGGGGTTTTTGCTAATAAGACTAATACATGGGGCTAATTGCCGATTAGAAATAACACTGGGGTAGTTTCTGCAATTGCCTCATTTTAATGGGTTCGTGTTTGAATTTACGATAATGACCTCGTTTACCGACAGTGAAATTCTTCTTTTACACGAAGGGAGTTGGTAAAAGTTCTTATGAGGCTTCTTTTTTTAAGAAAAGCTTTCTCTTTTTGATTAAAAAGATGGACACATTTCGTCGAGTTCTCAGAGAATGCAGAGAAAAGTGTTATCTACTTTTATTACTTAAAATTTAAACGATATATTCTTTGCCTTCTTCGGATGCTTCTTGATATCCAGGCTGGGTCCTTCACTTAACTTTGTCTGCAGTGAATTGACAATGGAGTACTTAAAGGATTCTGTAAAAGTTTAAATAAGTGTCAGATATATTCACATGCATAGTCATACACAAATATACTTACATATATAGTTTAAAAACTTTTGTACACTTATTTTTGCTGTAGATAGGGGACATTTTTAATAATCGAGTCGAATAATAAATGTTCAATTTACTTTTTTATTGTCATACCAAAACTAGGCTATGGTTATTGAACTTTTTTATATTGTGGTATAAATCTATCTAAGGTCAAGACCTAGGAACCTTTAAATTTGCACCGGGTAACCTGTTCCAACTTCCAAACACTTGTGCCAGATACAACGCTGTATATGTCTAAGAAAAAATCAACTAAACAAATGTGGCATAAATATCACAAATATAAGTGTAGGATCAAATCGCCTAAGTTGGAATAGAACTTGACTTTGACAAGTTAACCTCTTATTAGGAAACTTTTGCCTTTTACTTCTCATTATTCTGCCAAGTCGTAGATTCTTTAATTTTAATTATCGTATACACAATCACAGACATCGAGATTGAGGAGAAAAAGCAGGAATATGTTTGCTAGAATATAGGAATCTTATTCGCGGAGACAAAAAATTATGAAGCAGAATGAAGCAGCACGTACGGCAGTTGAGGAATCCTAAGAAGACGTTTTAAACACACAAAAGAGCCACGGTCTTTAATATTATTTGTATAATAGTATATATATTAATACATAATCACGAGTTCCTTTTCTTTATTTTAGCAATATCATAATGTGTTTGAAAGAATTTTTATTTGAAGTTTATGATAAGCTACGTAGGTTTCGTGCTAAATGGAGTAACTCAGATCACCTTTGAAAACATGAATATCTAAAACACTTATGTAAGAAAAATGTTTTGGAATGGCATGTATCACATGCAATTTCGCATAATTGTTGTTCCAATATATACACTTTATTAATTAAAAAGAGAAAGACATAACTTTTAGGAATAATTAATATCTGGGTCAACCACGTTACTTAAGCTTTTATTCTAAAGTTAATTATCTTCTTAAAATACTCATACTAAAGAAATGCAAAATTGTCGTTTGCTTTTACCTTTTAAGCTAATAGTTTTGGGAACTATGTTAACTAACTGGAACTGTTGGTACTCGGTAGAGAAAATCACATTTTTGGTGCCTTAACTTGGCACAAGTTCGTTTTTGGTGCCTTAACTTGGCACACCACGTTTTTGGTCCCCCAATTTGGCATTTTTTTCGATTTTGGTCCTCCGGCGGCGGCAATTTGAAAATGTCGCCGGATTTTGCCACGGTGGACGGCATTTGGGGATTTTGACCCAGTCAAAAATCCACGTCACCCAGATGCTTAGTTGGCACGCCATGTTGACTTTTTAAAAAAATGTTAAATTACAAAAACAATTACAAAATTAACAAAAAAAAATTATAATTTCAAATTGACGTAAACTAAAAAAATATGTTAAATTACAAAAAAATTACAAAATTAACAAAAAAATATTATAATTTCAAATTGATGTAAACTAAAAAAAAATGTTAAATTACAAAAAAATTACAAAATTAGCACAAAAAATATTATAATTTCAAATTGATGTAAACTAAATAAAAATAAAAATTTAATTATAAAAGGTTTTTCTAATTTCATAAATTTAATATAAATTAAAAAACAAAAAACGTTTTTAAGAAAAAAAAAAAAGTCGGGAAAGATCGTCTTCCCCGATTCACCGGCGAGCGGCGCCACAGAAGCTCCGCATACTTCCTCGAGATCGTTCTCGCGAATGAGCTTGAGGATTTTGTTGTGTAAATTCAGTCGATTGCCTGCGGAGACCGGTTCGGGGAGTTTGGGGGCGTTAGGGTTAGTTGAATTTTGGGGATTTTGAGGACGAGGTTGTTGAGGTTGAAGCGGAGATTCGTGGCGTAGGGCGGAGAGCGGCGGCTCGATACGGAGACGGCGTTTGCGTTGCACCACGCCGCCGGTGAATCGGGGAAGACGATCTTCCCCGACTTCATTTTTTTTTAATTAATATTAAATTTATGAAATTAAAAAAACCTTTTATAATTACATTTTAATTTTTATTTAGTTTTACATCAATTTGAAATTATAATATTTTTTTTGTTAAATTTTGTACTTTTTTTTTGTAATTTAACATTTTTTTTTAGTTTACATCAATTTGAAATTATAAATTTTTTTTTAATTTTGTAAATTTTTTGTAATTTAACATTTTTTTTTTAGTTTACATCAATTTGAAATTATAATTTTGTTTTGTTAATTTTGTAATTGTTTTTGTAATTTAACATTTTTTTTAAAAGTCAACATGGCGTGCCAACTAAGCATCTGGGTGACGTGGATTTTTGATTGGGTCAAAATCCCCAAATGTCGTCCACCATGGCAAAATCCGGCGACATTTTCAAATTGCCGCCGCCGGAGGACCAAAATCGAAAAAAAAGCCAAATTGGAGGACCAAAAACGTGGTGTGCCAAGTTAAGGCACCAAAAACGAACTTGTGCCAAGTTAAGGCACCAAAAATGTGATTTTCTCGTACTCGGTACCATTAAGACCTCAAAGAGTGTTATTGATAATACCGCAGAACTAATTATTATAAGTCCAAATTTTAATGATGAAGCATTTTAGAGTTAAACAAGTTGTTTATTAATTGATCCTTGATATATAGAGGGGAATGATTTTCAGTGACAAGATAGTGAAAATACTTTATGGAAAGATAATAGCAACAACTTATCGAATATGTTAGGTGTCTCATAAAATAAGAATTTCATCACAATTATTTTGTCTTTAATATATAACTGAATACGTACATTATTACTAATACACAAAAGCTTTGTCAAAGTTGTCTATCTAAATATATGTTCTGAACTTGTATAAAGTATCAACCCTACTATAAAGGAGACTTTCTTTGTATTTTAACTAATCATATTTTTCTGTTGTTTTTATTGGGTGTGCATGAAGAACAATTCGGCTAAACTTACATGGACACCATTGTATGCAAACTTAATATTTGGCGTTTCTAGTTTTTAAGCAAAGGCTTTCAAGTTTGATGTTTGTTCTTTGCAACTTTTTTTTGTTATATTAATTATTTTAATGCTAATTTATATTGTGAATAACTTATAAAAATATGATTAATTACAAGATACCTTTAAGAAATATTATGGCAAAATATTATATTGGTTTTGTCTGATTCGCTTTTGATGACACTGGTTACCACCGTCAACAAAAGAATTTTGTCTTAGCTACAGCATGCTGTAATACAGCCTGCTCTCACAAAACGTGTGGGACCCATGTGGGCCCCGCCTGTGTGGGTCCCACATGTTTGTGAGTGCAGGCTGTATTACAGCCTGCTGTAGCATAGACTGACTCCAACAAAAGATGCCTGATTTATCAATATTCGAGCAACCAAAATCTTGAGGAATTGATTGCATGGGTAAAGAAAAAATTGCATCATATAAGTTTGTATGTTATAATCCAATAAAATAAATAATTGTTTCCTTATTCTCGCAAAGCATGCCCAGATTGCGTTCTCGCGCACCCTTTACCTCCACGAGATTATATATCACGCTGGATCAACGATTATGATTCAAAATCCAATTATGCAAATGTAGTCTTTAGTATAATTCCAATTAATACAGTAATCCATTCTTATAATAGGATAGTCCACTGCCAAGTGTCAGCAGCAAAAACACTCCGTAATTATATCAAAATACCACATTATAGCATATTCGAATTAAATTAATTGCGTGAAGATTTAGGAGGATCAACAAACTTCTTAATATAGCGAAAGCAAACTCCGTGTAATAAAATGTACTAGGTATAATAATTCAAATTAATTCTATCCATTTCTGACTACAAGTATCGAGATGTCACGTTATGACTATATGTTTAAATAATTTAATTCTTTTAACCATATGTGATATCCGTATAATGATTATATCTACCAAGAAATCTGAAGAAAATAACTTTAATTTACTTTTCTTCTCTATTTTACTAACAAGAATTTTAAGTACACAATTGATATTTTATGCCATAAATGAACTTTTCCAATTCTGCTACTTTCTTGGCCTATAAATATAGCGGTCCATTTGCTTCAACTTCATACATACCCAAATAAAAAATTTAAACTAAAAAAGATATTTTACAACTACAAACGCTAGGAAGATGGATTCGAAAAAACTCGGTTTTCTCTTCGCCCTTTTTATGATTCAGTCATGTAAGTTATTTTAGTCTCTTTCAGCTTTATTTTGACCGATTTGTTTAATTTACATTTTTTTGTAATATATGTTTATGGGTGTAGGTCTTTTGTTGGGTACTGGTGAAGCAAGAAACGTGGTACATATTTTTTGCAAGCGTGACGCGGACTGCGAATTTATCTGCAGAGATACTCATCACGGAAAGTGCGTTAACAGATTTTGCGATTGTGATGCCTTTCCGGGTAAAATTGCTGCTGTGAACCCAACAGTACAACTCATTCACTGATCAGATTCTTGAAATATGTCCGAGAAATATTATTACCAATTGTTACAGTATTTCTGAGTGCCTTTCTCTAATAAAATCATATGGTTTCGGTATTTTATTGGAATTAATTTAGTGATTGTACAAACATATAAAGTGACGACTCTAGCTATGTTGGCAACGGCATACAAAAAAGTACTTATGTGAACTTTTTCTTACAAAAACTAAATAAGTTTTACAAAATAAAGTTTAAAGGTAAATTACAAAAAAATAATCATTTAAATTTAAATGTATCACAGCCAGAGGTGGTAAATGAATGAATCAGATTGTAAATGAGAGGGCAATAAAGAGCACTCGTATAAAATCTATGTTCGGATATTTTAAAAAATCACATAACGTGGATACACATCGGACAACGATACTCTTTGGATACTTCTTGAATACGTGTTGTACGCAACATGTGGCGTATAATATAATCAAGATAAAATAAGACTATGAGAACACCTACCAACTACGTATACAATATTGTCGACCCATCATATTTTAATTTTAAAATTAATGGTAGATAGAATAACATAAAATATAAAGTAAGACGAATGGGGAAAATATATGAGATATAATTCTCCTGATTAAGTTGAGACAATTGTTTTAACTAGAAATAAATCTATTGCGACATTTCCCTCTTAATGTTTCTTTACATTAGTTGCATAAGGTGTATTTTCTATTTAAAATTTTAAATATGATGCTAAATGTAACTTTGTCTAATTTAATTACATGATATATTTTTTTTACTTTATACTTATAAATATAGTGTATCCATATCGTATTTTATCTTGAGTTTTTTTTTTTTTTTTAAATCCAAGTCCCTATATTTGTATCCATATTGTATTTTGTTCGTGTATCTGTCTCCATATGCGCCCAACATAGATACGAAATGACACATTATTTAACTAGTTACCCAATTATAACAAGTTGTGTCACATATGAGTTGGGGATACCATCGGCACATTTAACATAAACACACCAACCACAAAAAAAAAACTCATATTTGAGCTAAATTAAACACACTACACCTAGATCACCTAAAAGAAAATATACACTAAACCTAAACAGACACACAAACCAAATCATCCAAAACATACATACACACACCATCTAGAAAATACACACAACCTAAGTCACCTAAAATACACAAACTACATCCGAAAAATAAATACAACACTTATATAACCAAAAGAAAGTCACTACACCAAAATCAGATAAACAAACTCAAACTACACCTCAAATACATGTACACAGATTCCTAAACCACCTAATTTTCTTTACATAATGCACTTACAAATAGACATGACATCTAATTCACCTGAAAAACATATACGACACCTAACAAATACACAAGACAGTTATATAACCAAACAAAAGCTGAACAACATCACCTAAAATAGACATAAATACACTTAAATTACAAAGAAACACAAACTTCATTTAAATCAACAAAAAACACGCACACACACAGACACAATATCAATATAGGACATTATTCATAAATCATATAAAACATACAAATTAGGTGTAGTGTGTATCTTTTAGGTGACTCAGATGCAATTTGTGTTTTGTGTATAGTATATGGGGTTTAGGTAATTAAGGTGTAGTACGTATTTTTAGGTGTACTTTTTTGGTGATTTAGGTCAAATGTGTATTTCAGGTGTAGCTTGTGTTTTACTTTGATATAAGTATCATGTGATGTAATGTGTGTGCTTTTAGATATTCTTTTTTTGCTCCGACAAAGTAATTAAATAAACATGAGTGCTCCAATCCCTTACAAGAATCTGCTCTCAAACCATTACAATGACATCAAAACAAAATGCAGCAATCTATTAAACACCAAAGCAGCACACTCGATGACAATTACACCAATCCAGGAATGAAGATGTAAAATTCTTCACATGTGCTTTAGTCCAAGTCCAAGCTCGACTTTTATGAGTTCAACAATTTTGTGAAATCAATATCGTCAACTTTAAATAACACTCCATTTATCATTGACCAAATCGACCGAGTGACAATACACCATTAGTCTTTCCATAATGTTTTGCTTGAGGTATTTGGCCAAAGATTAGCATTATGACATAAATAACTTGTGGGAATGTTTGAACTTACAGTTCTAATTTCAAACAACTCGTAGATGAAAATCCATACGTTATAGGATATTCAACACTCAAACAAAAGGTCTGCCGAAGTCTTGGGAGGTGCCGGTCAGACAACACCTCTTCTAGCCAAATTAGATTTTTTTCAGAATTTTGTCCAGAATCAGTTTCCATGCAAGAGCGACATCTTGGGAGGTGCCGAAAATGATCCCAGAAACAGTGGAAAAAATCTGCATTTCCACTTCTTCGAATCTGATTAAGCATATGGTTCGCTGATTTTGTTGTATATTGTCTAGATTGTTCAAGCTCTCACCTCCATGAATCTTTATGGTTTGGCCTGAGTTGAACTTGTTGGAGTTGATTCATCAAATTATTGAAATCCTGAAGTTCCCAATTAAGAAATCTTCGGCGCCAATTAAATTTTGCCTCCTACACTCCGTTAGACCAACCTCCGACCTCAGCCACTGGTTTTTCCTTATCTCTTGAAATAGATTATAATCTGCCAAACTTATTCTTTAACGTTTGTCCTCCCACCTAAAGATCTTCCCAAAACCTGGTATCTCGACCATCACCAATAATTTTCTTGACACTTTGGCCAAACCAATTATCACTCTCTTCGGATTTCGAAATAGAGCCCAATATCTCTCCACCAGATTGATCATTTCATATTGCTGAAAACGTTATCATGCAGATCATTACTTAATATTCCACATCTATATTTTGCAAGGATGACTTATTTTCACAAAACAAAGTCTTCACTACTTAACCGCCGCCTCCATTTTTATCCAAGAGTGCATAGTCACACCTAACCCGCCGCCCCCTTCCTCTTTATTGTTACAAATTTTGTCCCATTTGATCCATGAAATCTTACTTAATTACCCCCTTATTCCCTCCCAAAAAAAGTTTCTCTGAAGTCTAACAAGAGACTTAATCACCTTGCTAGGTTTTTTTATAAAATGAAAAAAAAAGGTCAGAATTCCTGTCAAAACTACTTTAAGAAGGACTCTCTCCCCCCAAATGTGAAAGAATTATTTTTCAAGTTGTACAATCTTCTCCTCATTGTATTCATGACCCGTTGACACAGTTGATTACTTCTTGGATTAGCACCTACCGACACTCCTGGGTATTTAAACGGTTTTGTGATTTAAGATCTCCGTCCACTGTGTCAAACTCTGCTCCTCCAAATTCAGTTTAATCAATTGACTTTTATGATAGTTGACTTTCAAGCCCGACACTAATTCAAAGTTCATCACCTCTTAAAATAGCCCTCACATTTTACTGCTTTGAATCACAAAATAAGATTGTATCATCGGCGAACTGTATATGTAACCAGAATGCTATCAAATATATGTCTACCCTTAGATAAGAGTATCCGTGTAATATCTGTTCTATATATATATATATATATATATATATATATATATATATATATATATATATATATATATATATATATATATATATATAACCGCGCGCGTATGTATGTCTGTGTGTGTGCGCGCGATTTGGGACAATGTATCCTCTATCACAAGTAGTGTCCTATTTCATGTTTCATTTGATTATTCACTCTCCATGTTTCAAGATGGAAGACTCGAGTCATCCCCTCACCTGCCACGTTTTAAGATCAATGACACAAATCACCATCACAAACAATGCGACACAAAATGAACAAGGGATCCTTAGCGGCGATTGAGTTATGGAATGTGTTTTAGGAGTTTATTGTTTTTTAAGTTGATTTAATAGTGTGTATTTTTATAAGTAATTTAAGTGCATCGTGTGTTTTTCTTGTCAAGTGTGTTTTTAGGTGATTTTTTATGTATAGTGTGGTTTTTTTTTGATGATTTTTGTGTAGTGTTTGTTTTTCGTGATTTAAGCGTAATCTATGTTTTTTTGGCTATTTAGATATAGTGTGTGCTTTTTTAAGTTATTTAAGTATTGTGTATATTTTTTAGAAGTAGTGTGCCATTTTTAAGTAATTTATGCATAATTGCATATAGTAGGTTTTTGCCTTCTTTTATTATTTGTTAGAAACATGTAATGGATCCAGGTGAGTACATAGCCGCGACTTGCCCATTTAACTATTGGGTGGTTGACTTTGAATGAGTTTTCTAAAAACAAAATTTATTTAGAATTGTACTATACGGAAAACCCTCGAAATGATTTGATTCAAATATTTATTATTTATCCATATAAAATGAGTTAACTCAGTTTATTTATTAAATTAATGGGTGGTGAGTTGGTTCAGAAGCGATTTTTTTTTTTTTCGTAATATAAAACTAAAAATAAGTTTACTCATTGTAAATTTGGATAGTTTACTAAGTTTTTGATTAATTCATTTTCAAGTGTATATAAATAATATAACTTTGAATAATTATTTTGAAATATATGTATTCAAACTTAGAGCAATAGAAAAAAACACGTTCTATTTAAATTTCATATTTTTATTGACGACATTAATCGAAAAGAAATGTCAATAACATTGTTAATACTTCAAATAATGTAGCTCATACAGTCATACAAGAATAAATGTTGATATGTACTACCCTTTTTGAACATTATGCAGTATTCTTACTTGTAAAAAAGAGTGACGGGGTTTGAATACAAGAGTCAGAAATGCTATCAAACAATGTTAGTGTTTTGAGTTTCATTATCTTAGCTTGTATAACAGAAACAACAATTTAAATTGTATTTAAGTAGTTATTACCAAATATAGTTTTATCAAAATAAGTAAATAGATACTTTCTTCATTTAAAATTAAGGGAGAACTAAGCAAACTGTCCACGAGGTGTGAACAAGTTATACAAACATAAAGATTTGAGAATTATATGACCTACCCTTCTTTAACCTTATAAATGTAGCCAACAAATACTTTAAACAAAAACAAAAGATAGCTATACAACGAAATAGAGGATAGGAACGATTATACGAAGATGGATTCCAAAAAACTAAGCATTCTTGTTGCTCTCTTGGTCATTCAGTCATGTAAGTTTATACCTTTTCTTTTGACTGATTAAGAACTGAAAAAGGGTCCAGATGATCAAGATATATATATTTAACTAAATTAATTATATTCAATTGTTGTTTTGTTCTTTTTTTTTTTTTTTTCTAATGAAAATGACCCTTTGGTTAATTAACTGTTATACATAGGTCTTCTACATGGCACTGAAGAAAGACATGTGACAATATGGAATTGCGACAGTGATGGCATATGCATAGCTCATTGTGGCGGTCCTGCTAAATGCATCAACAAAAATCGCTGCGTTTGTGGCGAAACTGCTGCTACTACTACTGAGGCTTTAAAAATAGATGAGAACTCAAAGATGATCATGGACAGTCCTAAAAATAATATTACTAATTAAGGTGGAATTAGACTTATATTGCAATTAATTTGTTTGTATCTGTTGTAAGTGAACACCATAAATTAATTGCACTGTCGTATGCAATCCTTCTTAATAATTTTTGCACTCTTTGGAATAGCAAACCTCCCCTCCTTAACAATCCTTCTTAATTACTCCATATAAAAGTTAGGAAGCATGACCCACAGTCCTACAAGCAAAAACTGATAGAACCTACCGTTAAAATATAAAATTAGAGAAATTTATTATTATTTTTGCATCACCGAATGAAGAAGTTATGCAATTTACAGTAATGACATTACAAAAAGTAATTGAACATTAAATTCAGTTGATGCCAATATTGATTGCCTTATCTGCATACGTTGGCTCACTTTATCTCAAAGTTTGACAGAATCTGTTTTAATTCTCAACACCCACCAACTCCAAACAACGAACACCTCTTGAGAAATTACGACAATTCTCCAAACCGTACAAAACCAAGAAAATGGACGCACACGAATAGTAACCGAACTTGGATCGGCAATATTACATAGTCTGATTTTCCAACCAATGCAATTATTTCGTTGTAATATTCAAAAATTTAAAATAGAAAAATAAAATCTACAAAGTATTAAGAAATACTAGGAAACTGAATTTAAAAACATATCTAGATCACACTTCATATTATGTGAACAAAAAATATTTCAATGTTTTCCTCATTGTTTAAGTAACATTTTGGTAAAACTCAAAATTAATTTTGATACACTAATAAATTTACTATAATATATATTTTCTTAAATTTAGAAATATTCATATAGCATAATATGCATTTTAGACAGAATTATATGTAGTTTTTGACAAAATATATGTACCCCGCTCAGCTCATAATCAACTTGTACTTTATAGGGTTATTGGCAACAACGAAATACGAACATTGCCCTCTGTACAAAAAAACGAGACAAAGTATATATATATATATATATATATATATATATATATATATATATATATATATATATATATATTTGAATTGGAATAATTATATTCAAAGTACTTAATACCAGGTACTTAATACTATATTCAATTATAGATTTTTTTTTTTGAAAAACAAAATGAGAAGTAAGAGTAATACGTGAAAACATTTATTTTTCACACTATTTCTTTTAAACTACTGAGATATCGCAACTAATAGGAAAATCAAAGGTCAAAAATAAAAGTCTGCTGCATTTATTTTTAAGCTTTCAGGTTGTTTTTATAAAGATCAATTTGTAAAAATTTTAAACCGTGAATTTATTATTATATTCAAAGTTGCTAAATATCATTAATTTGTATGACTTCCTATCTTATTTTCACTAAGTTCATTCCTTCTATTGAATTGGAATAATTAATGTTTTGGACAATTTGGTCAAATAGTAAGGCATACATACATACATCGAAACATGAAAAATGAGATTACACAACTCAATATTAGTAATATAAAATTAAAATGATATATTTATCAACAAAGATTTAGAATGCAATACGTATTATAACTTATAAGCAGACAGTAATCTACTTATTTAGGTAACTCATTATCCGATTATTATTTATCCAGTGCTGACTACACAAATCTTATGATATCCGTTATGCTTATCGGTCAAAATAATTTTACATGGTAATACCATCTATGATTTTGGTATAATGATTAGATCTACAACAAAATCAGAAGAATGTAATTTTTCTCTCTAATTCAGTACGAAATTGTTTTTTAGTACACAATTAATATTAATTAATATGATGACTTGTCCATATTTGAACGTGCTTGGCCTATAAATGTAGCAGTGAGATGCCTTCAACTTCACACCAAAAAAATAATATAATTTAATTTGAGGATGGGTTCAAGAAAAATTGGGTTTCTCGTAGCTTTATTGATTATTCAGTCATGTAAGTATATAGCACTTCTTTTGATTGATTTTTGTGTAAAATATGAACACAAGTCACTTACAAACAATAGAGTTCTAGCTAAACTCAATATGATGCAATAGGTTGGATACAAACTTAAACTAGTGCAATTAATCAATACTTGAAATTCATCAAGAATATTGTTGTATTTTTTTTTTCTTTTCGCTGACTTTCTGTTTATGTTTATTACTATCATATATTATAGGTCTTCTAGGCGGCACCGATGCAAGAAATGTGGTTACTCCTTGCTCAAGTGAAGCGCAATGCGCAGATTATTGCAACGGAGCTAAACACAAATGTCTTGGTGATCTTTGTTTATGTGGCCCTCTAGCTCCCCCTGCAGCTGACTTTAATATTTTCAGAAATCTATAAAGTTATATATTGTTACGTAAAAAGAAACTGCTACGACTTAATGCGTTTGAAATTGTTGTTTTTATTTTCTTGAAACTAGAAGTGTTGCTTGTTCAGAATTGAATAATAATACATTTGCATGAGTGGTTGTTATCCCTTGTTATGTTTCTTTTCCTTTTTCCTTAAAACACGTTATATTATATTTTCATTAGTAAATTAGGCTGGAATGTACAAGAAACTGTTGATAAGTTCACATATATTTAATCTTTAGATATTTATGAGTTCATTATTATTATTATTATTATTATTATTATTATTATTATTGTTATTATTATTATTATTATTATTATTATTATTATTATTATTATTATTATTATTATTATTATTATTATTATTATTATTATTATTATTATTATTATTATTATTATTATTATTAATAATATCTAAATATCCGATTCATACATCAAAATAGTTAACTCTGAGGATAATAGACATACGCATCACCAAATCTGAAATACAAAATATTAACATAAATATTTTTATTTCATTGTAAGATAAACGTGTAAATAATTATATGATACGAATATATGCATAGAACTATATAATACATATATTTTCTTAGGGAGTAGGGTATTCATATATATATATATATATATAGATATATATTTATAGATATATATATATATATGTGTGTGTGTGTGTGTGTATATATATATACACACACACACACACACACACACACACACACACACATATATATATATATATATATATATATATATATATATATATATATATATTATGTATGGAATAGGCCCACGTTTAGAGAAAATTAAGTATTATAGATTTGTCGTAATCCAGATAATTGGGAAATTTGATAGTTTTTAGTATTTTAGTAAGCTATGTTATTGTTCAAATATTTTAGTTCAGTAATTTCACTATCTCTAATATTTAATTAAGATATAACAGAATGTAATTAAACTTAGACGTGTACGCAGTTGAATTAGGATAATGTGTTACTTGATTTGTTATTGTAATATTAATATTTTTGATAGTTTAATTAGTATAAATGAGTACTTTAACTTATTTATCTGAGGTATGGTGTTATTTAAGTTGATATCATGGAATTTTCAATTACTTAGTATAAATTTCGTATTATTTTAGTAATTTTTTATTAGAGAAATATCATTTTTTAGATGGCAAATACACCTGGTTTGTCAGGTACGTGTAGGGATAAGACTTAAAAGGATATCTAATAGGCGGTCGATTGAGGTGAGTTTTATCTTATGCGGGTCCTAATGTGCCCTTATTAGGCCTTAGTAGTATTGCAACACAGCCTGACGTTGGATGGCATAGCAATGGCAAAATGCAGCACCCTAAAACCATCACAAAATCATAAGTCGGGAGCACATACTTTGGAGTCGTCTTTGTCTGAGTTATCTTACCCATGCACCTGGTCATATCTTTGTCGCTTCATAACAGGGTCACGTTAGGACAACTGCGACACCATGGTCCATCGACACCATAGTATCGGTTGTAGACCCTAGCTACACTTAGGACCATATGTATGTTAGGTGAGAGCATGCTATCGAGGTTCATCCCGCCAACAACCAGGAAAGAAGGATGTGGATTGCCCGACGCAAGGGGTTCCGCAAGCATACAGTTTGAATCCACCATCAACTCTGATTTGAATAATCATTTGATAGCATCGTACATAACCTATGCCGCATTGTCGCCCGGACATAAGGAGCCATGCTGATATATCTTAAGGTAATTCATAAAACCCAAATGTCTTTCAATTGATTTATCAATTATGTTGTATTTTAGTGATGATAACCTAACTACTTTTTCATTAGTTATTACAAAGTAGGCACTACAAATCATGGCCTGTAAGAATCGATTTACAAATGAAAGTACTATTTGAACATGTTCAAGGACCTTGATTCGAAGCATGCCACCATACTTGATAGATGAGGAGTTGGTGTCATACTACACGAAGTACTGGGAGACTGGGGTAGCCTAAAAGAAGTGGGATAAGGCCAAAGCGAATAAGGGGAATGAGGAAAAAGTACATATTTTGGTGGGTCGATCAGCTTAGAGGAATAAAGATAAAGGGAGGTATAGTTATGACTATTTTTTATTAATTATGGTTGTTTATTTGTGATTAATAATTATATGTAAATCAACATGCTAACAAGGAGAAGTTAACTTCGATGCATGTCTTCTTTCTTAAGTTGATTTAGATGTAGTGTGTATTTTTATCAGTAATTTTAGTGTAGCGTGTGTTTTTCTTGTCTAGTATGTTTTTTAGGTGATTTTTTATGCGTAGTGTGTGGTTTTTTGACAATTCTTGTGTAGTGTTTAATTTTAGTGTTATCTATGTTTTTCTTGCCATTTAGATATAGTTTGTGCCTTTTTAAGTTATTTGAGTATTATGTATGTTTTGTAGGTTTTTGCGTTTTTTTTTTTATTTGTTAGAAACATGTAATGGATCCAGGTGAGTAAATAGCCGCTACTTGCCCATTTTACTATCGGGTGGTTGACTTTGAATGAGTTTTCTTAATAAAAAAAAAACTTATTTAGAATTTTACTTTAGGAAAAACGTCAAAATGATTTGATTCAAATATTTATCGATATAAAATAAGTTAACTCAATTCATTTATGAATTGGGTTGTGAGTTGGTTCAAAAGTTATTTTTTTTTTTTTTGTAATCTAAAAGTAAAAATAAGTTTACTCATTGTACATTTGGGCAGTTTGTAAAGTTTTTGATTAATTCATTTTCAAGTATATCTAAATAATATAACTTTAAATAACTATTTTGAAATATGTGTATTCAAAGCAATAGAAAAAATGTCAATAACATTGTTAATGCTTTCAAATTATATAGCTCATACAGTCATACAAGAATAAATGTTGATATCTACTATACTTTTTGAATATTGTGTAGTATTCTTACTTGTAAAAAAGAGTGACGGAATTTGATTACAAGAGTCAGAAATGTTATCAAACAAAGTTTGTTTAATTAGTATCGTTTGACTTCATTTGCATGGATTATAGTACTTCTTGAAATTGTGACAATGTCGAGGAGAGTATATGGGAAAAAATCATTTTTCATGCCATAATTTGGCGCGATTTTTATTTTCATACCTTAATTTGACACTCATCGATTTGCATACCATAAGTTGGACAATTTCTTCAAAACGTGCATTTAGGCCACGAAAAAGTACAAGGTGCCAGGCGATGAACCCAATTATGGAGATTTAGACCGGTGTAGACCGACACCAACCTTACAACTCAACATATTCCACGTCGATTACATGTACTTATTCGGCGCCAAAGTACCCAATGTGAAGAAAGTGTTCTACTTAAGGTATGCAAATTGATGAGTGTCAAATTAAGATATGAAAATGAAAATCATGTCAAGTTATGGTATGAAAAATTATTTTATCTCGAGAGTATACTCCCCTCATGATCAACCAAGCTTTTGTAATACAGAAAATGAGAGATAGAACCAGAAATAAAGTCTGATTTATTAAGGGGAAGTTGAGTACACGGGCATCAAGTAGAGGTAGTGAATCTGACTTATTGAGCAATTCCATGGAAGATAGTTGATGACCCATATTTCCCACGGGAAATACACTTGCACAATAGTTTAATGGATGGTCTCTCGTTATGTATTTTATTTACTTAAACTATGTTTAATTACACTATTAAAATTAATTATGCTAAACCCCCACATGTCATCCTACACTTGCCTTCACCACATTCTACCACCTATACCCCACTTGTCATCACCTCATTCACTATACCCCACACTTGCCCCACATACAATATGTAAGATCTCCTATAAAAGTAACAGTTCATATTATATGAACAAAAAATATTTCAATGTCTTCCTCATTGTCTAAGTAACATTTTATTAAAACTCAAAAGTAATTTGATACACTTATAACTTTACGATAAAATATATTTTCTTAAAGAAATATTCATAGAGCATATTATGCATTTTAGACAGAATTATATGTAGTTTTTGACAAAATATATGTACCCCCTAAGCTCATGATTAACTTGTACTGTATAGGGTTATTGGCAACAACGAAATATGCACTTTGCCCTCTCTACAAAATATCGAGACAATGTGTGTACATATATACACACACACACACACACACACATATATATATATATATATATATATATATATATATTTGGATTGGAATAATTATATTCAATGTACTTAATACAAAAATTCAATTATAGCATTTTGATTTGTTTTTTTTAAAACAAAATTTAAAGGAAGAGTAATACGTGAAAACATTTTTTTTTCACACTAATTCTTTCAAACTAATGAGATATCGCAACTAATAGGATAATCATGGAAGAAACAAAGGTCAAAAATAAAAGTCTACTGCATTTATTGTTAAGCTTTCAGATCATTTTAGTAAAGCTCAATTTGTAATATTTTAAAACCGTGAATTTATTATTATATTCAAAGTTGCGAACTGTCATTAATTAGTATGACTTCCTATCTTATTTTAACTAAGTTCATTCCTTCTATTGAATTGGAATAATTAATGTTTTGGACAATTTGGTCAAATAGTAAGACATACATACATACATCAAAACATGATAAATGAGATTACACAACTCAATATTAGTAATATAAAATTAAAATGATATATTTATCAACAAAGATTTAGAATGCAATATGTATTATAACTTATAAGCAGACAGTAATCTACTTATTTAGGTACCTCATTATCCGATTATTATTTATCCAGTGCTGACTACACAAATCTTATGATATCCGTTATGCTTATCGGTCAAAATAATTTTACTTGGTAATACCATCTATGGTTTTGGTATAATAATTAGATCTACAACAAAATCAGAAGAAAATAATTTTTCTCTCTAATTCAGTACGAATTTTTTTTTTAGTACACAATTAATATTAATTAATATGATGACTTGTCCATATTTGAACGTGCTTGGCCTATAAATGTAGCAGTGAGATGCCATCAACTTCACACCAAAAAAATAATATAATTTAATTTGACAACGAGTTGGAGTATTAGAAAAGCTGTGAGGATGGATTCAAGAAAAATTGGGTTTCTCGTAGCTTTATTGATTATTCAGTCATGTAAGTATATAGCACTTCCTTTGATTGATTTTTGTGTAAAATATGAACAGAAGTCACTAACAAACAGAAGAGTTCTAGCTAAACTCAATATGATGCAATAGGTTGGATACAAACTTAAACTAGTGCAATTAATCAATACTTGAAATTCATCAAGAATATTGTTGTATTTTTTTTTTGCTTTTCGCTCACTTTCTGTTTATGTTTATTACTATCATATATTATAGGTCTTCTAGGCGGCAACGATGCAAGAAATGTGGTTACTCCTTGCTCAAGTGAAGCGCAATGCGCAGATTATTGCAACGGAGCTAAACACAAATGTCTTGGTGATCTTTGTTTATGTGGCCCTCTAGCTCCCCCTGCAGCTGACTTTAATATTTTCAGAAATCTATAAAGTTATATATTGTTACGTAAAAAGAAACTGCTACGACTTAATGCGTTTGAAATTGTTGTTTTTATTTTCTTGAAACTAGAAGTGTTGCTTGTTCAGAATTGAATAATAATACATTTGCATGAGTGGTTGTTATCCCTTGTTATGTTTCTTTTCCTTTTTCCTTAAAACACGTTATATTATATTTTCATTAGTAAATTAGGCTGGAATGTACAACAAACTGTTGATAAGTTCACATATCTTTAGTCTTTAGATATTTATGAGTCGATTATTATTATTATTATTATTATTAATATTATTATTATTATTATTATTATTATTATTATTATTACTGTTATTATTATTATTATTATTATTATTGTTATTATTATTATTATTAATATCTAAATATCCGATTCATACATCAAAATAGTTAACTCTGGGGATAATATAAATACGCATTACCAAATCTGAAATACAAAATATTAACATAAACATTTTTATTTCATTGTAAGATAAACGTGTAAATAATTATATGATACGAATATATGCATAGAACTATAATAGATATATTTTCTTAGGGAGTAGGGTATTCATATACATATATATATATATATATATATATATATATATATATATACATATATATATACATATATATATTTTAGATTTGTCGTAATATATGATAATTGAGAAATTTGACATTTTAAGTATTTTAGTAAGCTATGTTATTGTTCAAATATTTTAGTTCAGTAATTTCATTATCTCTAATATTTAATTAAGATATAACGGAATGTAATTAAATTTAGACGTGTACGCAGTTGAATTAGGATAATGTGTTACTTGATTTGTTATTGTAATATTAATACTTTTGATAGTCTAATTAGTATAAGTGAGTACTTTAACTTATTTATTTGCGGTATGGTGTTATTTAAGTTGATATCATGGAATTTTCAATTACTTAGTATAAATTTGGTACTATTTTAGTAATTTTCTATTAGAGAAATATCATTTTTTAGATGGCAAATACACCTGGTTTGTCAGGTACGTGTAGGGATAAGACTTAAAAGGATATCTAATAGGCGGTCGACTGAGATGAGTTTTATCTTATGCGGGTCCTAATGTGCCCTTATTAGGCCTTAGTAGTATTGCAACACAGCCTGACGTTGGATGGCATAGCAATGGCAAAATGCCGCCCCCTAAAACCATCACAAATCATCAGTCGGGAGCACATACTTTGGAGTCGTCTTTGTCTGAGTTATCTTACCCATGCACCTGGTCCTATCTTTGTCGCTTCATTACCAGGGTCACGTTAGGACAACTGTGACACCATGGTCCATCGACACCATAGTATCGGTTGTAGACCCTAGCTACACTTAGGACCATATGTATGTTAGGTGAGAGCATGCTATCGAGGTTCATCCCGCCAACAACCAGGAAAGAAGGATGTGGATTTCCCGACGCAAGGGGATTCGCAAGCATACAGTTTGAATCCACCATCAACCCTGATTTGAATAATCATTTGATAGCATCGTATATGACCTATGCCGCATGGTCGCCCGCACATAAGGAGCCATGCTGATATATAATAAGGTAATTCATAAAAAAAAATGTCTTTCAATTGATTTATCAATTATGTTGTATTTTAGTGATAATAACCTAACTACTTTTTCATTAGTCATTACAAAGTAGGCACTATAAATCATGGCCTGTATGAATCGATTTACAAATGAAAGTACTATTTGAACATGTTCAAGGACCTTGATTCGAAGCATGCCACCATACTTGATAGATGAGGAGTTGGTGTCATACTAAACGAAGTACTGGGAGACTAGGGTAGCCTAATAGAAGTGGGATAAGGCCAAAGCAAATAAGGGGAATGAGGAAAAGGTACATATTTTTGTGGGTCGATCAGCTTAGACGAACAAAGATAAAGGAAGGTATATTTATGACTATTTTTTATTAAATTATGGTAACTTATTTGTGATTAATAATTATATGTAAATCAACATGCTAACAAGGAGAAGTTAACTTCGATGCATGTCTTCTTTCTTAAGTTGATTTAGATGTAGTGTGTATTTTTATCAGTAACTTAAGTGTAGCGTGTGTTTTTCTTGTCTAGTATGTTTTTTAGGTGATTTTTTTTTCGTAGTGTGTGGTTTTTTGACAGTTCTTGTGTAGTGTTTAATTTTAGTGATTTAAGTGTTATCTATGTTTTTCTTGCCATTTAGATATAGTTTGTGCCTTTTTTAAGTTATTTGAGTATTATGTATGTTTTGTAAGTTTTCGCGTTTTTTTTATTTATTTTTTATTTGTTAGAAACATGTAATGGATCCAGGTGAGTACATAGCCGCTAGTTGCCCATTTTACTATCGGGTGGTTGACTTTCAATGAGTTTTCTTTTAAAAAAAAAACTTATTTAGAATTTTACTTTAGGAAAAACGTCAAAATGATTTGATTCAAATATTTATCGATATAAAATAAGTTAACTCAATTCATTTATGAATTGGGTGGTGAGTTGGTTCAAAAGTTTTTGTTTTTTTTTTTTTTGTAATCTAAAAGTAAAAATAAGTTTACTCATTTTAAATTTGGGCAGTTTGTTAAGTTTTTTATTAATTCATTTTCAAGTATATCTAAATAATATAACTTTAAATAATTATTTTGATATATGTGTTGATAATGGTCCAAAATAGTACGGTCGTAAAACCTGAAGTTACGATGGCGGATAACCTCGAGCCAAACATGGACCGAATAAAAGGGGTCGTCTTCTGAGATCGAGAGTCGAATGGCCATCAAACTACGATCGAATAACCACGTGAAAGACAGAACATTGATAGGTGTCAGAACTGTCAGCGACTGTCAGGCAAGCATTAATTACGACCCATAAGTCTGACGGGACTGGAGGATCTTCAATGAGCACCCTCTTCAATGAGCACAATTGAATACGACCCACGTGCTGTGTAAGTCTTAAATGACGTCTCTCGTGGGTCATATTAATACGAGCCGTGTTCGACGACCAATCAGAGGACGCTACGCGTCAAGCTCGGCAGCCTATATATACTACGGCTGTACGGATTATTTCACCAAAGAAAACAGATCACAATTCTATATTTTAAAGAGAGGATTTCAGCAATACTACGTTTAGTTCTAATCGAGTTACGCTTCGTATGAACACTCAGTTCAGGAACAGTGCGTTCTTACCCTTCGTTTTATACGACCCAAAGTTACTGTTCACTTTACCTATACACGTCACTTTTATCCCTTTTACCTCACTCAATTGATATTATCCTTATCATGTGTATTCAAAGTTAGAGCAATAGAAAAAATGTCAATAACATTGTTAATGCTTTCAAATTATATAGCTCATACAGTCGTACAAGAATAAATGTTGACATCTACTATACTTTTTGAATATTGTGTAGTATTCTTACTTGTAAAAAAAAGTGACGGAATTTGATTACAAGAGTCAGAAATGTTTTCAAACAAAGTTTGTTTAATTAGTATCGTTTGACTTCATTTGCATGGATTATAGTTCTTCTTGAAATAGTGACAATGTCTAGGAGAGTATATGGGAAAAAATCATTTTTCATACCATAACTTGGCGCGATTTTCATTTTCATAACTTAATTTCACACTCATCAATTTGCATACCAGAAGTTGGACAATTTCTTCAAAACGTGTATTTAGGCCACGAAAAAGTACAAGGTGCCAGGCGATGAACCCAAATATGGAGATTTAGACTGGTGTAGACCAACACCAACCTTACTACTCAACATATTCCACGTCGATTACATGTACTTATTCGGCACCAAAGTACCCAATGTGAAGAAAGTGTTCTACTTATGGTATGCAAATTGATGAGTGACAAATTAAGATATGAAAATAAAAATCATGTCAAGTTATGGTATGAAAAATTATTTTATCTCAAGAGTATACTCCCCTCATGATCACCCAAGCTTTTGTAATACAGAAAATGAGAGACAGAACAAGAAATAAAGTGTGATTTATTAAGGGGAAGTTGAGTACACGGGCATCAAGTAGGGGTAGTGAATCTGACTTGTTGAGCAATTCCATTGAAGATAGTTGATGACCCATATTTTCCACGGGAAATACACTTGCACAATGGTTTAATAGATGGTCTCTCGTTATGTATTTTATTTGCTTAAACTATGTTTAATTACACTATTAAAATTAATTATGCTAAACCCCCACACGTCATCTACCCTCTCAATACTTGCCTTCACCACATTCTACCACCTATACCCCACTTGTCATCACCTCATTCACTATACCCCACACTTGCTCCACATACAATATGTAAGATCTCCTATATAAGTAACAATTCATATTATACGAACAAAAAATATTTCAATGTCTTCCTCATTGTTTAAGTAACATTTTATTAAAACTCAAAAGTAATTTTGATACACTTATAACTTTACGATAAAATATATTTTCTTAAAGAAATATTCATAGAGCATATTATGCATTTTAGACAGAATTATATGTAGTTTTTGACAAAATATATGTACCCCCTAAGCTCATGATTAACTTGTACTGTATAGGGTTATTGGAACAACGAAATACGCACTTTGCCCTCTCTACAACATATCGAGACAAAGTGTGTACATATACATATACATATACATACATACATATATATATATATATATATATATATATATTTGAATTGGAATAATTATATTCAAAGTACTTAATACTAAAATTCAATTTTAGCATTTTTATTTGTTTTTTTAAAACAAAATTTAAAGGAAGAGTAATACGTGAAAACATTTATTATTCACACTAATTCTTTCAAACTAATGAGATATCGCAACAAATAGGAAAATCATGGAAGAAACAAAGGTCAAAAATAAAAGTCTACTGCATTTATTGTTAAGCTTTCAGATCGTTTTAGTTAAGCTCAATTTGTAACATTTTAAAACCGTGAATTTATTATTATATTCAAAGTTGCGAACTGTCATTAATTTGTATGACTTCCTATCTTATTTTCACTAAGTTCATTCCTTCTATTCAATTGGAATAATTAATGTTTTGGACAATTTGGTCAAATAGTAAAACATACATACATACACCGAAACATGAAAAATGAGATTACACAACTCAATATTAGTAATATAAAATTAAAATGATATATTTATCAACAAAGATTTAGAATGCAATATGTATTATAACTTATAAGCAGACAGTAATCTACTTATTTAGGTAACTCATTATCCGATTATTATTTATCCAGTGCTGACTACACAAATCTTATGATATCCATTATGCTTATCGGTCAAAATAATTTTACTTGGTAATACCATCTATGGTTTTGGTATAATGATTAGATCTACAACAAAATCAGAAGAAAGTAATTTTTCTCTCTAATTCAGTACGAAATTTTTTTTTAGTACACAATTAATATTAATTAATATGATGACTTGTCCATATTTGAACGTGCTTGGCCTATAAATGTAGCAGTGAGATGCCTTCAACTTCACACCACAAAAATAATATAATTTAATTTGACAACGAGTTGGAGTACTAGAAAAGCTGTGAGGATGGATTCAAGAAAAATTGGGTTTCTCGTAGCTTTATTGATTATTCAGTCATGTAAGTATATAGCACTTCCTTTGATTGATTTTTGTGTAAAATATGAACACAAGTCACTCACAAACAGAAGAGTTCTAGCTAAATTCAATATTATGCAATAGGTTGGATACAAACTTAAACTAGTGCAATTAATCAATACTTGAAATTCATCAAGAATATTGTTGTATTTCTTTTTTTGCTTTTCACTCACTTTCTGTTTATGTTTATTACTATCATATATTATAGGTCTTCTAGGCGGCACCGATGCAAGAAATGTGGTTACTCCTTGCTCAAGTGAAGCGCAATGCGCAGATTATTGCAACGGAGCTAAACACAAATGTCTTGGTGATCTTTGTTTATGTGGCCCTCTAGCTCCCCCTGCAGCTGACTTTAATATTTTCAGAAATCTATAAAGTTATATATTGTTACGTAAAAATAAACTGCTACGGCTTAATGCGTTTGAAATTGTTGTTTTTATTTTCTTGAAACTAGAAGTGTTGCTTGTTCAGAATTGAATAATAATACATTTGCATGAGTGGTTGTTATCCCTTGTTATGTTTCTTTTCCTTTTTCCTTAAAACACGTTATATTATATTTTCATTAGAAAATTAGGCTGGAATGTACAACAAACTGTTGATAAGTTCACATATCTTTAGTCTTTAGATATTTATGAGTCGATTATTATTATTATTAATATTATTATTGTTATTATTATTATTATTATTATTATTATTACTGTTATTATTATTATTATTATTGTTATTATTATTATTATTATTAATATCTAAATATCCGATTCATACATCAAAATAGTTAACTCTGAGGATAATATAAATACGCATTACCAAATCTGAAATACAAAATATTAACATAAACATTTTTATTTCATTGTAAGATAAACGTGTAAATAATTATATGATACGAATATATGCATAGAACTATAATAGATATATTTTCTTAGGGAGTAGGGTATTCATACACACACACACACACACACACATATATATATATATATATATATATATATATATATATACATATATATATACATATATATATATATATACATATATATATTTTAGATTTGTCGTAATATATGATAATTGAGAAATTTGACATTTTAAGTATTTTAGTAAGCTATGTTATTGTTCAAATATTTTAGTTCAGTAATTTCATTATCTCTAATATTTAATTAAGATATAACGGAATGTAATTAAATTTAGACGTGTACGCAGTTGAATTAGGATAATGTGTTACTTGATTTGTTATTGTAATATTAATACTTTTGATAGTTTAATTAGTATAAGTGAGTACTTTAACTTATTTATTTGCGGTATGGTGTTATTTAAGTTGATATCATGGAATTTTCAATTACTTAGTATAAATTTGGTACTATTTTAGTAATTTTCTATTAGAGAAATATCATTTTTTAGATGGCAAATACACCTGGTTTGTCAGGTACGTGTAGGGATAAGACTTAAAAGGATATCTAATAGGCGGTCGACTGAGATGAGTTTTATCTTATGTGGGTCCTAATGTGCCCTTATTAGGCCTTAGTAGTATTGCAACACAGCCTGACGTTGGATGGCATAGCAATGGCAAAATGCCGCCCCCTAAAACCATCACAAAATCATCAGTCGGGAGCACATACTTTGGAGTCGTCTTTGTCTGAGTTATCTTACCCATGCATCTGGTCCTATCTTTGTCGCTTCATTACCAGGGTCACGTTAGGACAACTGTGACACCATGGTCCATCGACACCATAGTATGGGTTGTAGACCCTAGCTACACTTAGGACCATATGTATGTTAGGTGAGAGCATGCTATCGAAGTTCATCCCGCCAACAACCAGGAAAGAAGGATGTGGATTTCCCGACGCAAGGGGATTCGCAAGCATACAGTTTGAATCCACCATCAACCCTGATTTGAATAATCATTTGATAGCATCGTATATAACCTATGGCGCATGGTCGCCCGCACATAAGGAGCCATGCTGATATATATTAAGGTAATTCATAAAAAACAAATGTCTTTCAATTGATTTATCAATTATGTTGTATTTTAGTGATAATAACCTAACTACTTTTTCATTAGTCATTACAAAGTAGGCACTATAAATCATGGCCTGTAAGAATCGATTTACAAATGAAAGTACTATTTGAACATGTTCAAGGACCTTGATTCGAAGCATGCCACCATACTTGATAGATGAGGAGTTGGTGTCATACTAAACGAAGTACTGGGAGACTGGGGTAGCCTAATAGAAGTGGGATAAGGCCAAAGCGAATAAGGGGAATGAGGAAAAGGTACATATTTTGGTGGGTCGATCAGCTTAGACGAACAAAGATAAAGGAAGGTATATTTATGACTATTTTTTATTAAATTATGGTTACTTATTTGTGATTAATAATTATATGTAAATCAACATGCTAACAAGGAGAAGTTAACTTCGATGCATGTCTTCTTTCTTAAGTTGATTTAGATGTAGTGTGTATTTTTATCAGTAATTTAAGTGTAGCGTGTGTTTTTCTTGTCTAGTATGTTTTTTAGGTGATTTTTTATGCGTAGTGTGTGGTTTTTTGACAGTTCTTGTGTAGTGTTTAATTTTAGTGATTTAAGTGTTATCTATGTTTTTCTTGCCATTTAGATATAGTTTGTGCCTTTTTTAAGTTATTTGAGTATTATGTATGTTTTGTAAGTTTTCGCGTTTTTTTTTATTTATTTTTTATTTGTTAGAAACATGTAATGGATCCAGGTGAGTACATAGCCGCTAGTTGCCCATTTTACTATCGGGTGGTTGACTTTCAATGAGTTTTTTTTTTTTTAAAAAAAAACTTATTTAGAATTTTACTTTAGGAAAAACGTCAAAATGATTTGATTCAAATATTTATCGATATAAAATAAGTTAACTCAATTCATTTATGAATTGGGTGGTGAGTTGGTTCAAAAGTTTTTTTTTTTTTTTTTTTTTTGTAATCTAAAAGTAAAAATAAGTTTACTCATTTTAAATTTGGGCAGTTTGTTAAGTTTTTTATTAATTCATTTTCAAGTATATCTAAATAATATAACTTTAAATAATTATTTTGAAATATGTGTTGATAATGGTCCAAAATAGTACGGTCGTAAAACCTGAAGTTACGATGGCGGATAACCTCGAGCCAAACATGGACCGAATAAAAGGGGTCGTCTTCTGAGATCGAGGGTCGAATGGCCATCAAGCTACGATCGAATAACCACGTGAACAACATAACATTGATAGGTGTCAGAACTGTCAGCGACTGTCAGGCAAGCATTAATTACGACCCATAAGTCTGACGGGACTGGCGGATCTTCAATGAGCACACTCTTCAATGAGCACAATTGAATACGACTCACGTGGTGTGTAAGTCTTAAATGACGTCCCTCGTGGGTCACATTAATACGAGCCGTGTTCGACGACCAATCAGAGGACGCTACGCGTCAAGCTCGGCAGCCTATATATACTACGGTGGTACGGATTATTTCACCAAAGAAAACAGATCACAATTCTATATTCTAGAGAGAGGATTTCTGCAATACTACGTTTAGTGCTAATCGAGGTACGCTTCGTATGAACACTCAGTTCAGGAACAGTACGTTCTTACCCTTCGTTTTATACGACCCAAAGTTACTGTTCACTTTACCTATACACGTCACTTTTATCCCTTTTACCTCACTCAATTGATATTAGCCTTATCATGTGTATTCAAAGTTAGAGCAATAGAAAAAATGTCAATAGCATTGTTAATGCTTTCAAATTATATATCTCATACAGTCGTACAAGAATAAATGTTGACATCTACTATACTTTTTGAATATTGTGTAGTATTCTTACTTGTAAAAAAAAGTGACGGAATTTGATTACAAGAGTCAGAAATGTTTTCAAACAAAGTTTGTTTAATTAGTATCGTTTGACTTCATTTGCATGGATTATAGTTCTTCTTGAAATAGTGACAATGTCTAGGAGAGTATTTGGGAAAAAATCATTTGTCATACTATAACTTGGCGCGATTTTCATTTTCATACCTTAATTTCACACTCATCAATTTGCATACCATAAGTTGGACAATTTCTTCAAAACGTGTATATAGGCCACGAAAAAGTACAAGGTGCCAGGCGATGAACCCAAATATGGAGATTTAGACTGGTGTAGACCGACACCAACCTTACAACTCAACATATTCCACGTCGATTACATGTACTTATTCGGCACCAAAGTACCCAATGTGAAGAAAGTGTTCTACTTATGGTATGCAAATTGATGAGTGACAAATTAAGATATGAAAATGAAAATCATGTCAAGTTATGGTATGAAAAATTATTTTATCTCAAGAGTATACTCCCCTCATGATCACCCAAGCTTTTGTAATACAGAAAACGAGAGACAGAACAAGAAATAAAGTGTGATTTATTAAGGGGAAGTTGAGTACACGGGCATCAAGTAGGGGTAGTGAATCTGACTTGTTGAGCAATTCCATTGAAGATAGTTGATGACCCATATTTCCCACGGGAAATACACTTGCACAATGGTTTAATAGATGGTCTCTCGTTATGTATTTTATTTGCTTAAACTATGTTTAATTACACTATTAAAATTAATTCTGCTAAACCCCCACACGTCATCCTACCCTCTCAATACTTGCCTTCACCACATTCTACCACCTATACCCCACTTGTCATCACCTCATTCACTATACCCCACACTTGCTCCACATACAATATGTAAGATCTCCTATATAAGTAACAATTCATATTATACGAACAAAAAATATTTCAATGTCTTCCTCATTGTTTAAGTAACATTATATTAAAACTCAAAAGTAATTTTGATACACTTATAACTTTACGATAAAATATATTTTCTTAAAGAAATATTCATAGAGCATATTATGCATTTTAGACAGAATTATATGTAGTTTTTGACAAAATATATGTACCCCTAAGCTCATGATTAACTTGTATTGTATAGGGTTATTGGAACAACGAAATACGCACTTTGCCCTCTCTACAACATATCGAGACAAAGTGTGTACATATACATATACATATACATACATATATATATATATATATATATATATATATATATATATATATATATATATTTGAATTGGAATAATTATATTCAAAGTACTTAATACTAAAATTCAATTTTAGCATTTTTATTTGTTTTTTTAAAACAAAATTTAAAGGAAGAGTAATACGTGAAAACATTTATTATTCACACTAATTCTTCCAAACTAATGAGATATCGCAACTAACAGGAAAATCATGGAAGAAACAAAGGTCAAAAATAAAAGTCTACTGCATTTATTGTTAAGCTTTCAGATCGTTTTAGTTAAGCTCAACATTTTAAAAACGTAAATTTATTATTATATTCAAAGTTGCGAACTGTCATTAATTTGTATGACTTCCTATCTTATTTTCACTAAGTTCATTCCTTCTATTCAATTGGAATAATTAATGTTTTGGACAATTTGGTCAAATAGTAAGACATACATACATACACCGAAACATGAAAAATGAGATTACACAACTCAATATTAGTAATATAAAATTAAAATGATATATTTATCAACAAAGATTTAGAATGCAATATGTATTATAACTTATAAGCAGACAGTAATCTACTTATTTAGGTAACTCATTATCCTATTATTATTTATCCAGTGCTGACTACACAAATCTTATGATATCCATTATGCTTATCGGTCAAAATAATTTTACTTGGTAATACCATCTATGGTTTTGGTATAATGATTAGATCTACAACAAAATCAGAAGAAAGTAATTTTTCTCTCTAATTCAGTACGAATTTTTTTTTAGTACACAATTAATATTAATTAATATGATGACTTGTCCATATTTGAACGTGCTTGCCCTATAAATGTAGCAGTGAGATGCCTTCAACTTCACACCAAAAAAATAATATAATTTAATTTGACAACGAGTTGGAGTATTAGAAAAGCTGTGAGGATGGATTCAAGAAAAATTGGGTTTCTCGTAGCTTTATTGATTATTCAGTCATGTAAGAATATAGCACTTCCTTTGATTGATTTTTGTGTAAAATATGAACACAAGTCACTAACAAACAGAAGAGTTCTAGCTAAATTCAATATGATGCAATGGGTTGGATACAAACTTAAACTAGTGCAATTAATCAATACTTGAAATTAATCAAGAATATTGTTGTATTTTTTTTTTTTTTTGCTTTTCACTCACTTTCTGTTTATGTTTATTACTATCATATATTATAGGTCTTCTAGGCGGCACCGATGCAAGAAATGTGGTTACTCCTTGCTCAAGTGAAGCGCAATGCGCAGATTATTGCAACGGAGCTAAACACAAATGTCTTGGTGATCTTTGTTTATGTGGCCCTCTAGCTCCCCCTGCAGCTGACTTTAATATTTTCAGAAATCTATAAAGTTATATATTGTTACGTAAAAAGAAACTGCTACGACTTAATGCGTTTGAAATTGTTGTTTTTATTTTCTTGAAACTAGAAGTGTTGCTTGTTCAGAATTGAATAATAATACATTTGCATGAGTGGTTGTTATCCCTTGTTATGTTTCTTTTCCTTTTTCCTTAAAACACGTTATATTATATTTTCATTAGTAAATTAGGCTGGAATGTACAACAAACTGTTGATAAGTTCAAATATCTTTAGTCTTTAGATATTTCTGAGTCGATTATTATTATTATTATTAATATTATTATTGTTATTATCATTATTATTATTATTACTGTTATTATTATTATTATTATTGTTATTATTATTATTATTATTAATATCTAAATATCCGATTCATACATCAAAATAGTTAACTCTGAGGATAATATAAATACGCATTACCAAATCTGAAATACAAAATATTAACATAAACATTTTTATTTCATTGTAAGATAAACGTGTAAATAATTATATGATACGAATATATGCATAGAACTATAATAGATATATTTTCTTAGGGAGTAGGGTATTCATACACACACACACACACACACACATATATATATATATATAAGTATTTTAGATTTGTCGTAATATATGATAATTGGGAAATTTGACATTTTAAGTATTTTAGTAAGCTATGTTATTGTTCAAATATTTTAGTTCAGTAATTTCATTATCTCTAATATTTAATTAAGATATAACGGAATGTAATTAAATTTAGACGTGTACGCAGTTGAATTAGGATAATGTGTTACTTGATTTGTTATTGTAATATTAATACTTTTGATAGTTTAATTAGTATAAGTGAGTACTTTAACTTATTTATTTGCGGTATGGTGTTATTTAAGTTGATATCATGGAATTTTCAATTACTTAGTATAAATTTGGTACTATTTTAGTAATTTTCTATTAGAGAAATATCATTTTTTAGATGGCAAATACACCTGGTTTGTCAGGTACGTGTAGGGATAAGACTTAAAAGGATATCTAATAGGCGGTCGACTGAGATGAGTTTTATCTTATGTGGGTCCTAATGTGCCCTTATTAGGCCTTAGTAGTATTGCAACACAGCCTGACGTTGGATGGCATAGCAATGGCAAAATGCCGCCCCCTAAAACCATCACAAAATCATCAGTCGGGAGCACATACTTTGGAGTCGTCTTTGTCTGAGTTATCTTACACATGCACCTGGTCCTATCTTTGTCGCTTCATTACCAGGGTCACGTTAGGACAACTGTGACACCATGGTCCATCGACACCATAGTATGGGTTGTAGACCCTAGCTACACTTAGGACCATATGTATGTTAGGTGAGAGCATGCTATCGAGGTTCATCCCGCCAACAACCAGGAAAGAAGGATGTGGATTTCCCGACGCAAAGGGATTCGCAAGCATACAGTTTGAATCCACCATCAACCCTGATTTGAATAATCATTTGATAGCATCGTATATAACCTATGGCGCATGGTCCCCCGCACATAAGGAGCCATGCTGATATATATTAAGGTAATTCATAAAAAACAAATGTCTTTCAATTGATTTATCAATTATGTTGTATTTTAGTGATAATAACCTAACTACTTTTTCATTAGTCATTACAAAGTAGGCACTATAAATCATGGCTTGTAAGAATCGATTTACAAATGAAAGTACTATTTGAACATGTTCAAGGACCTTGATTCGAAGCATGCCACCATACTTGATAGATGAGGAGTTGGTGTCATACTAAACGAAGTACTGGGAGACTGGGGTAGCCTAATAGAAGTGGGATAAGGCCAAAGCGAATAAGGGGAATGAGGAAAAGGTACATACTTTGGTGGGTCGATCAGCTTAGACGAACAAAGATAAAGGAAGGTATATTTATGACTATTTTTTATTAAATTATGGTTACTTATTTGTGATTAATAATTATATGTAAATCAACATGCTAACAAGGAGAAGTTAACTTCGATGCATGTCTTCTTTCTTAAGTTGATTTAGATGTAGTGTGTATTTTTATCAGTAATTTAAGTGTAGCGTGTGTTTTTCTTGTCTAGTATGTTTTTTAGGTGATTTTTTATGCGTACTGTGTGGTTTTTTGACAGTTCTTGTGTAGTGTTTAATTTTAGTGATTTAAGTGTTATCTATGTTTTTCTTGCCATTTAGATATAGTTTGTCCCTTTTTCAGGTTATTTGAGTATTATGTATGTTTTGTAAGTTTTCGCGTTTTTTTTTTTTTTTATTTGTTAGAAACATGTAATGGATCCAGGTGAGTACATAGCCGCTAGTTGCCCATTTTACTATCGGGTGGTTGACTTTCAATGAGTTTTTTTTTAAAAAAAAAAACATTATTTAGAATTTTACTTTAGGAAAAACGTCAAAATGATTTGATTCAAATATTTATCGATATAAAATAAGTTAACTCAATTCATTTATGAATTGGGTGGTGAGTTGGTTCAAAAGTTTTTTTTTTTTTTTTTTTGTAATCTAAAAGTAAAAATAAGTTTACTCATTTTAAATTTGGGCAGTTTGTTAAGTTTTTTATTAATTCATTTTCAAGTATATCTAAATAATATAACTTTAAATAATTATTTTGAAATATGTGTTGATAATGGTCCAAAATAGTACGGTCGTAAAACCTGAAGTTACGATGGCGGATAACCTCGAGCCAAACATGGACCGAATAAAAGGGGTCGTCTTCTGAGATCGAGGGTCGAATGGTCATCAAGCTACGATCGAATAACCACGTGAACAACAGAACATTGATAGGTGTCAGAACTGTCAGCGACTGTCAGGCAAGCATTAATTACGACCCATAAGTCTGACGGGACTGGCGGATCTTCAATGAGCACACTCTTCAATGAGCACAATTGAATACGACCCACGTGCTGTGTAAGTCTTAAATGACGTCTCTCGTGGGTCATATTAATACGAGCCGTGTTCGACGACCAATCAGAGGACGCTACGCGTCAAGCTCGGCAGCCTATATATACTATGGTTGTACGGATTATTTCACCAAAGAAAACAGATCACAATTCTATATTTTAAAGAGAGGATTTCAGCAATACTACGTTTAGTTCTAATCGAGGTACGCTTCGTATGAACACTCAGTTCAGGAACAGTGCGTTCTTACCCTTCGTTTTATACGACCCAAAGTTACTGTTCACTTTACCTATACACGTCACTTTTATCCCTTTTACCTCACTCAATTGATATTATCCTTATCATGTGTATTCAAAGTTAGAGCAATAGAAAAAATGTCAATAACATTGTTAATGCTTTCAAATTATATAGCTCATACAGTCGTACAAGAATAAATGTTGACATCTACTATACTTTTTGAATATTGTGTAGTATTCTTACTTGTAAAAAAAAGTGACGGAATTTGATTACAAGAGTCAGAAATGTTTTCAAACAAAGTTTGTTTAATTAGTATCGTTTGACTTCATTTGCATGGATTATAGTTCTTCTTGAAATAGTGACAATGTCTAGGAGAGTATATGGGAAAAAATCATTTGTCATACCATAACTTGGCGCGATTTTCATTTTCATACCTTAATTTCACACTCATCAATTTGAATACCATAAGTTGGACAATTTCTTCAAAACGTGTATGTAGGCCACGAAAAAGTACAAGGTGCCAGGCGATGAACCCAAATATGGAGATTTAGACTGGTGTAGACCGACACCAACCTTACAACTCAACATATTCCACGTCGATTACATGTACTTATTCGGCACCAAAGTACCCAATGTGAAGAAAGTGTTCTACTTATGGTATGCAAATTGATGAGTGACAAATTAAGATATGAAAATGAAAATCATGTCAAGTTATGGTATGAAAAATTATTTTATCTCAAGAGTATACTCCCCTCATGATCACCCAAGCTTTTGTAATACAGAAAACGAGAGACAGAACAAGAAATAAAGTGTGATTTATTAAGGGGAAGTTGAGTACACGGGCATCAAGTAGGGGTAGTGAATCTGACTTGTTGAGCAATTCCATTGAAGATAGTTGATGACCCATATTTCCCACGGGAAATACACTTGCACAATGGTTTAATAGATGGTCTCTCGTTATGTATTTTATTTGCTTAAACTATGTTTAATTACACTATTAAAATTAATTCTGCTAAACCCCCACACGTCATCCTACCCTCTCAATACTTGCCTTCACCACATTCTACCACCTATACCCCACTTGTCATCACCTCATTCACTATACCCCACACTTGCTCCACATACAATATGTAAGATCTCCTATATAAGTAACAATTCATATTATACGAACAAAAAATATTTCAATGTCTTCCTCATTGTTTAAGTAACATTATATTAAAACTCAAAAGTAATTTTGATACACTTATAACTTTACGATAAAATATATTTTCTTAAAGAAATATTCATAGAGCATATTATGCATTTTAGACAGAATTATATGTAGTTTTTGACAAAATATATGTACCCCCTAAGCTCATGATTAACTTGTATTGTATAGGGTTATTGGAACAACGAAATACGCACTTTGCCCTCTCTACAACATATCGAGACAAAGTGTGTACATATACATATACATACATATATATATATATATATATATATATATATATATATATATATATATATATATATTTGAATTGTAATAATTATATTCAAAGTACTTAATACTAAAATTCAATTTTAGCATTTTTATTTGTTTTTTTAAAACAAAATTTAAAGGAAGAGTAATACGTGAAAACATTTATTATTCACACTAATTCTTCCAAACTAATGAGATATCGCAACTAACAGGAAAATCATGGAAGAAATAAAGGTCAAAAATAAAAGTCTACTGCATTTATTGTTAAGCTTTCAGATCGTTTTAGTTAAGCTCAACATTTTAAAACCGTAAATTTATTATTATATTCAAAGTTGCGAACTGTCATTAATTTGTATGACTTCCTATCTTATTTTCACTAAGTTCATTCCTTCTATTCAATTGGAATAATTAATGTTTTGGACAATTTGGTCAAATAGTAAGACATACATACATACACCGAAACATGAAAAATGAGATTACACAACTCAATATTAGTAATATAAAATTAAAATGATATATTTATCAACAAAGATTTAGAATGCAATATGTATTATAACTTATAAGCAGACAGTAATCTACTTATTTAGGTAACTCATTATCCGATTATTATTTATCCAGTGCTGACTACACAAATCTTATGATATCCATTATGCTTATCGGTCAAAATAATTTTACTTGGTAATACCATCTATGGTTTTGGTATAATGATTAGATCTACAACAAAATCAGAAGAAAGTAATTTTTCTCTCTAATTCAGTACGAAATTTTTTTTTAGTACACAATTAATATTAATTAATATGATGACTTGTCCATATTTGAACGTGCTTGGCCTATAAATGTAGCAGTGAGATGCCTTCAACTTCACACCAAAAAATAATATAATTTAATTTGACAACGAGTTGGAGTATTAGAAAAGCTGTGAGGATGGATTCAAGAAAAATTGGGTTTCTCGTAGCTTTATTGATTATTCAGTCATGTAAGTATATAGCACTTCCTTTGATTGATTTTTGTGTAAAATATGAACACAAGTCACTAACAAACAGAAGAGTTCTAGCTAAATTCAATATGATGCAATAGGTTGGATACAAACTTAAACTAGTGCAATTAATCAATACTTGAAATTAATCAAGAATATTGTTGTATTTTTTTTTTTTTTTGCTTTTCACTCACTTTCTGTTTATGTTTATTACTATCATATATTATAGGTCTTCTAGGCGGCACCGATGCAAGAAATGTGGTTACTCCTTGCTCAAGTGAAGCGCAATGCGCAGATTATTGCAACGGAGCTCAACACAAATGTCTTGGTGATCTTTGTTTATGTGGCCCTCTAGCTCCCCCTGCAGCTGACTTTAATATTTTCAGAAATCTATAGAGTTATATATTGTTACGTAAAAAGAAACTGCTACGACTTAATGCATTTGAAATTGTTGTTTTTATTTTCTTGAAACTAGAAGTGTTGCTTGTTCAGAATTGAATAATAATACATTTGCATGAGTGGTTGTTATCCCTTGTTATGTTTCTTTTCCTTTTTCCTTAAAAAAACGTTATATTATCTTTTCATTAGTAAATTAGGCTGGAATGTACAACAAGCTGTTGATAAGTTCACATATCTTTAGTCTTTAGATATTTATGAGTTCATTATTATTATTATTATTATTATTATTATTATTATTATTATTATTATTATTATTAAGATCCAAATATCCGATTCATACATCAAAATAGTTAACTCTGAGGATAATATAAATACGCATTACCAAATCTGAAAATACAAAATATTAACATAAATAAACATATTTTCGGTATTTTATTGGAATTAATTTAGTGATCGTGCAAACATATTGTAAAGTGAAGACTCTAGCTATGTTGGCAACGGCATACAAAAACTACTTATATGAACTTTTTCATACAAAAACTAAATAAGTTTTACAAAATAAAGTTTAAAAGTAAATTACAAAAAAATAATAATTGAAATTCAAATGTATCACAACTAGAGGTGGTAAATGAATGAATTGGATTGTAAATGAGGAGAAATTATTTCATGCAACTGTAGCACGATGAGGTGGCACAACAAGTCGGTTATTTGTGTAGATGCATGGTTGGGATGCGATTATAGGGAAATTACTTCCTACAATTTAGAGAAATATTTTAATCACAATCGTTGGTTGCACCACGTGAGCAATGGAACAGTTGCATAAAATATGTTTTCGTAAATGAGAGGGCAATAGGAATAAAAATCTATATTGTTCGGATATTTGAAAAGATCACATAACGTGGATATGCATTGGACACTGATACTCTTTGGACACTTTTCAAATACGTGTTGTACGCAACATGTGGCGTATAGTATAATCAAAATAAAACAAAACTATGGATACAAGTGTCGAATGCCTATCAACTACGTATCCAATAATTGTCGACCCAGCATATTATAATTTCAAAATTAATGGCAAAAGATAGAATAACATAAAATATAAAGTAAAACAAATGGAGGAAAATATATTCGATATAGTTCCCTTGATTAAGTTGAGACAATTTTTTTAACCAGAAATAAATCTATTGCTACATTCCCCTCTTAATGTTTCTTTACATTAGTTGCATAAGATTTACTTTATATTTAAAATTTTAAATATGATGCTAAAGTTTGTAACTTTGTCTAATTTAACTATACGGTGTATTTTATTATTTTTATACTTATAAATATAGTGTATTCATATCGTATCATATATTGAGTTTTTTTTTTTTAAACCAAGTCCCTATATTTGTATCCATATCGTATTGTGTTCGTGTTTCCTTGTCCACCCAACGTAGATACAAAATGACACATTATTTAACTAGTTACCCAATTATAACTAGTTGTGTCACATATGAGCTGGGGAACCATCAACCCATTTAATACAACCCTACCAACCACAAAAAAAAATATAAAAAAAAAAAAAAAAAAATTCATGCATATTTGAGCTAAATTAAACACATTACACTTAAATCACCTAAACGGAAATATATACTAAACCTAAACAAACACACTACAACCAAATCATCCAAAACACACACACCATCTAGAAAATACACACAACCTAAATCACCTAAAATACACAAACTACATCTGAAAAGTACACACAACACTTATATAACCAAAACAAAGTCACTACACCTAAATCAGATAAACAAACTCAAACTACACCTAAAGTACATGTACACAAACACCTAAACAACCTAAAAAAATTTACACAATGCACTTAAAAATAGACATGACATCTAACTCACCTTAAAAGTATATACTACACCTAACAAGTACCGACGACACTTACATAACCAAACAAAAGCTGAACAAAATCACCTAAAATAGACATAAAATACACTTTAATTACAAAGAGACACAAATTGCATTTAAATCAACAAAACACACACACACACTAAACATTAAAAATACATTATCCATAAATCATATAAAACATACAAGTTATACTTTTTGGTGATTTAGGTGTAATGTGTATCTTTTAGGTGACTCAGATGCTGTTTGTGTTTTGTATAGTGTATGAGCTTTAGGTAATTCATGTGTAGAACGTATTTTTTGGTGTACATTTTTTGGTGATTTAGGTCAAATGTGTATTTTAGGTGTAACTGGTGTTTTATTTTGATATAGGTATTATGTGATGCAATGTGTGTTCTCTTAGATGTTTTTTTTGCTCCGACAAAGTAAGTAAATAAACATGAAGCAAAGGATATCCCTTACAACAATCTGCTCTAAAACCATTACAATGACAACAAACTAAAATGCAGCAATCTATTAAACACCAAACCAGCACACCCAACGACAATTACACCAATCGAGAAATGAAGACGTAAAATTCTTCACATGTGCTTTAGTCCAAGTCCAAGCTCAACTTTTATGAGTTCAACAATTTTGTGTAAATCAATTTCGTCATGTTTAAATAACACTCCATTTATCATTGATCAAATCGACCAAGTGATAATACACTATGAGAGTTTCTATAATGTTTTGCTTGAGGTATTTTGCCAGAGATTACCATTATGACATAAATGACTAGTGGGAATGTTTGAACTTACTGTTGTTATTTCAAACCTCTCTTAGATGAACATCCATATGATATAAGATATTGGACACTAAAAAAAAAAGGTGTGCCAAAGTCGTGGGAGGTGCCAATCAGACAACACTTCTTTTTGCCAAGGGTCAATTGCGTTTTGCCCTTTAACGTTTGGGGTGTTTTGCAAAGTGTTCCCTAACGTTTCCAAAAGAGCACTTTGCCCCTTGACGTTTATTTAGAATTTTACTATAGGGCAAACCCTTGAAATCATTTGATTCAAACATTTATCCATATAAAATGAGTTAACGCAATTCATTTATTAAATGGGTTGTGAGTTGGTTCAGATGTGATTTTCTTTCGTAATCTAAAAGTAAAAATAAGTTTACTCATTGTAAATTTGGATAGTTTACTAAGTTTTTTGATTAATTCATTTTCAAGTATATCTCAATAATATAACATTAAATAATTATTTGAAATATATGTATTCAAAGTTAGAGCAATAGAAAAAAACACTTTCTATTTAAATTTCATATTTTTATTGACTACATTAATCAAAAACAAATGTCAATAATATTGTTAATACTTTCAAATAATGTAGCTCATACAGTCATACAAGAATAAATGCTGACAAGTGATATCTACTACCCTTTTTGAATACTGCATGTGCGGTATTCTCTTACTTGTAAAAAAGAGTGGCGGGGTTTGATTACAAGAGTGAGAAATGCTATCAAACAAAGTTTGTTTAATTAGTATCATTAGACATTATTTGCATGGATTAAAGTACTCCTTGAAATTGTGACAATGTCTAGGAGAGTATACTCCCCTCATGATCACCCAAGCTTTTGTAATACAGAAAATGAGAGACAGAATCACAAATAATATTTGATTTATCATTTTTGTAGAAACAAGATGTTAGTGTTTCGAGTTTCATTACATTGTATAACTGAAACAACAATTTCAATTGGATTTAACTTGTTATCACCAAATTTAGTGTTACCAAAATAAGTAGATAGGTACCTTCTTCATTTAAAATTAAGAGAGAATTACACAATCTGTCCGCGAGGTGTGAACAAGTTATACAATCATAACGATTTGAGAATTATATGACCTACCCTACTTTTACCTTATAAATGTAGCCAACGAATTCTTTAAACAAAAACAAAAGATAGCAATACAACGAAAAAGAGGATAGGAGCGATTATAGGAAGATGGATTCCAAAAAACTAAGCGTTCTTGTTGCTCTCTTAGTCATTCAGTCATGTAAGTTTATACTATTTCTTTTGACTGATTAAGCACTGAAAAAAGGGGCCAGATGATCAAGATATATATTTAACTAAATTAATTACATTCTATTGTTGTTTTTTTCTTTTCTTTTTTTTTTTTAATGAAAATGAACCTTTGGTTTATTAACTGTCATATATAGGTCTTCTTCTACATGGCACTCAAGAAAGACGGGGAAAATGCATAGAACCCCCTTGTGGTTTTGAAAACCTGCACGGAATCCCCTTGTGGTTTTAGAAACTCTGTACAGAATCCCCTTGTAGTTTCAAAAACCCTGCACAAAATCCCTAATCCGTTAAACTCCGTCAGAGAGTGGCGACCACTCGCTCTATGTGAGAGTGGGTTTAACTTTTGTGTACTTTTTCGAATTAAAAAGTCTATTTCACCCTTAAAAATTGAAAACATGAAACCCCCTTGTGGTTTGACAACCTGCATGAAATCCCCCTGTGGTTTGAAAACTCTGGACAAAATCTCCTTGTCGTTTGAAAACCCTGCATAAAATCCCTGCTTTTTTGTTTTTTTTTTTAAACATCCAGATTTTTTTTAAAAGAAGTTAAAAATAAATAAGGGCAATTTTGTCATTCTTAAATAAAACTAACGGAGTTATGTTAAATTTAACAGAAGGGAATGTGTGCATAGTTTTTGAAATCACAAGAGGATTTTAGGTAGTTTTCAAACCACATGGGAATTTTGTGCAGGTTTTCCAAATCACATATGGGGGTTTCAGGTTGATAGTCCGAAGAAAGACATGTGAATATCTGGCATTGCGACGGTGATGGCGTATATATGCATAGCTCATTGTGGCGGTCCTGCTAAATGCATCAACAAAAATCGCTGCGTTTGTGGCAAAACTGCTGCTACTACTACTGAGGCTTTAAAAATAGATGAGAACTCAAAGAAAGACAGTGCTAAAAATAATGTTATTTAAGGTGGTTAGACTTATATTGCAATTAATTTGTTTGTGTTTGTTGTAAGTGAACACCAAAAATTAATTGCACTGTCTCTTTGGAGTAGCAAACCTCCCCTCCTGAACAATCCTTCTTAATTACTCCATATAAAAATTAGCAAGCATGACCCACAGTCCTACAAGCAAAAACTGATAGAACCTACCGTTAAAATATAAAATTAGAGAAATTTATTATTATTTTTGCATCACTGAATGAAGAAGTTATGCAATTTACAGTAATGACATTAAAAAAAGTAATTGAACATTAAAATCAGTTGATGCCAATATTAATTAATTGCCTTATCTTCATATGTTGGCTCACTTTATCTCAAAGTTTGACTGAATCTGTTTTAATTCTCGACACCCACCAACTCCAACAACGAACACCTCCAGAGAAATTGCACCACCTTCGCCTCCAGAGAAATTGCGACAATTCTCCAAACCGTACAAAACCAAGAAAATGGACCCACACGAATAGTAACCGAACTGGGATCGGCAATATCAGTCTGATTTTCCAACCAATGCAATTATTTCGTTGTAATATTCAAAAATTTAAAATAGAAAATAAAATCTACAAAGTATTAAGAAGTAGTAGGAAACTGAATTTAAAAACATATCTAAATCACACTTCATATTATATGAACAAAAAATATTTCAATGTTTTCCTCATTAATTGTTTAAGTAACATTTTAGTAAAACTCAAAATTAATTTTGATACACTAATAACTTTACTATAAAATATATTTTCTTAAATTTAGAAATATTCATAGAGCATAATATGCATTTTAGACAGAATTATATGTAGTTTTTGACAAAATATATGTACCCCGCTAAGCTCATAATCAACTTGTACTTTGTAGGGTTATTGGCAACAACGAAATACGCACATTGCCCTCTGTACAAAATATCGAGACAAAGTATATATATATATATATATGTATATATATATATATATATATATATATATATATATATATATATATATATTTATATATTTGAATAGGAATAATTATATTCAAAGTACTTAATACCAGGTACTAATTAATACTATATTCAATTATAGAATTTTTTTTAAACAAATGAGAAGTAAGAGTAATACGTGAAAACATTTATTTTTCACACTATTTCTTTTAAACTACTGAGATATCGCAACTAATAGGAAAATCAAAGGTCAAAAATAAAAGTCTACTGCATTTATTGTTAAGCTTTCAGGTTGTTTTAGTAAAGATCAATTTGTAAAATTTTTAAACAATGAATTTATTATTATATTCAAAGTTGCTAAATATCATTAATTAGTATGACTTCCTATCTTATTTTCACTAAGTTCATTCCTTCTATTCAATTGGAATAATTAATGTGTTGGACAATTCGGTCAAATAGTAAGACATGAATACATACATCGAAACATGAAAAATGAGATTACACAACTCAATATTAGTGATATAAAATTAAAATGATATATTTATCACCAAAGATTTAGTATACAATATGTATTATAACTTATAAGCAGACAGTAATCTACTTATTTTGGTAACTCATTATCCGATTATTATTTATCCAGTGCTGACTACACAAATCTTATGATATCCGTTCTGCTTATCGGTCAAAATAATTTTACTTGGTAATACCATCTATGATTTTGGTATAATGATTATATCTACAACAAAATTTGAAGAAAGTAATTTTTCTCTCTAATTCAGTAACATATTTTTAGTACACAATTAATATTAATAAATATGATGACTTGTCCATATTTGAATGTCCTTGGCCTATAAATGTAGCAGTGAGATGCCTTCAACTTCACACCAAAAAATAATATAATTTAATTTGACAGCGAGTTGGAGTATTAGAAAAGCTGTGAGGATGGATTCAAGAAAAATTGGGTTTCTCGTAGCTTTATTGATTATTCAGTCATGTAAGTATATAGCACTTCCTTTGATTGATTTTTGTGTAAAATATGAACACAAGTCACTAACAAACAGAAGAGTTCTAGCTAAACTCAATATGATGCAATAGGTTGGATACAAACTTAAACTAGTGCAATTAATCAATACTTGAAATTCATCAAGAATATTGTTGTATTTTTGTTATTTTTTTTTTTGCTTTTCACTCACTTTCTGTTTATGTTTATTACTATCATATATTATAGGTCTTCTAGGCGGCACCGATGCAAGAAATATGGTTACTCCTTGCTCAAGTGAAGCGCAATGCGCAGATTATTGCAACGGAGCTCAACACAAATGTTTTGGTGGTCTTTGTTTATGCAGCTGACTTTAATATTTTCAGAAATCTATAAAGTTATATAAAAAGAAACTGTTACGACTTAATGCGTTTAAAATTGTTGTTTTTATTTTCTTGAAGTGTTGCTTGTTCAGAATTGAATAATAATACATTTGCATGAGTGGTTGTTATCCCTTGTTATGTTTCTTTTCCTTAGCTTTTTCCTTAAAAAATGTTATATTATCTTTTCATTCGTAAATTAGGCTGGAATGTACAACCAACTGTTGATAAGTTCACATATCTTTAGTCATTTATGAGTTCATTATTATTATTATTATTATTATTATTATTATTATTATTATTATTATTATTATTATTATTATTATTATTATTATTATTATTATTATTATTATTATTATTATTATTATTAAGATCTAAATGTCCGATTCATACATCAAAATAGTTAACTCTGAGGATAATATAAATACGCATTACCAAATCTGAAAATACAAAATATTAACATAAACATTTTAATTTCATTGTAAGATAAACGTGTAAATAATTATATGATACGAATATATGCATAGCACTATAATACATATATTTTCTTAGGGAGTAGGGTATTCATATATATATATATGGAATAGGCCCACGTTTAGAGAAAATTAAGTATTTTAGATTTATCGTAACACATGATAATTGGGAAATTTGATAGTTTTAAGTATTTTAGTGAGCTATGTTATTGTTCAAATATTTTAGTTCAGTAACTTCATTATTTCTAATATTAAATTAAGATATAGCAGAATCTAATTACATTTAGACGTGTACGCAGTTGAATTAGGATAATGTCTTACTTGATTTGTTATTGTAATATTAATATTTTTGATAATTTAATTAGTATAAGTGAGTAATTTAACTTATTTATTTGAAGTATGGTGTTATTTAAGTTGATATCATGGAATTTTCAATTACTTAGTATAAATTTGGTATTATTTTAGTAATTTCACGTACGTTTAGGGGTAAGCCTTAAAAGGATATCTAATAGGCGGTCGACTGAGATGAGTTTTATCTTATGCGGGTCCTAATGTGCCCTAATTAGGCCTTAGTAGTATTGCGACACAACCTGACGTTGGATGGTATAGCAATGGCAAAATGCCGCACCCAACTACCATCACAAAATCATAAGTCGGGAGCACATACTTTGGAGTCGTCTTTGTCTGAGTTATCTTACCCATGCACTTGGTCATATCTTTGTCGATTCATTACCAGGGTCACGTTAGGACAACTATGACACCATGGTCCATCAACACCATAGTATCGATTGTAGACCCTAGCTACACTTAGGACCACATGTGTGTTAGGTGAGAGCATGCTCTCGAGGTTCATCCCGCCAACAACCAGGAAAGAAGGATGTGGATTGCCCGACGCAATGGGTTTCGCAAGCATACAGTTTCAATTCACCATCAACGCTGATTTGAATAATCATTTGATAGCATCATACATAACCTATGCCGCATGGTCGCCCGCACATAAGGAGCCATGCTGATATATCTTAAGGTAATTCAAAAAAAAAAAAAAAAAGTCTTTAAATTGATTTATCAATTATGTTGTATTATAGAGATGATAACCTAACTACTTTTTCATTAGTTATTACAGAGTAGGCACAACAAATCATGGCCTGGAAGAATCGATTTACAGATGAAAATACTATTTGAACATGTTCAAGGACCTTGATTTGAAGCATGCCACCATACTTGATAGATGAGGAATTGGTGTCACACTACACGAAGTACTGGACGACTGGTGTAGCCTAAGAGAAGTGGGATATGGCCAAAGCGAATAAGGGGAATGAGGAAAAGGTACATATTTTGGTGGGTCGATCAGCTTAGTCGAACAAAAATAGAGGAAGGTATATTTATGACTATTTTTTTATTAATTATGGTTATTTATTTGTGATTAATAATTATATGTAAATCAACATGCTAACAAGGAGAAGGTAACTTCGATGCATGTCTTCTTTTTCAAATTGATTTAGATGTAGTGTGTATTTTTATCAGTAATTTAAGTGTAGCGTGTGTTTTTCTTCTCTAGTGTGTTTTTAGGTGATCTTTTATGTGTAGTGTGTGGTTTTTTGACGATTCTTGTGTAGTGTTTAATTTTAGTGATTTAAGTGTTATCTATGTTTTTCTCGCCAGTTAGATATAGTGTGTGCTTTTTTTAGGTTGTTTGAGTATTATGTATGTATTTTAGATGTAGTGTACATTTTAAAGGTAATTTATACATATCGTAGGTTTTTGCGTTTCTTTATTATTTGTTAGAAACATGTAAACATGTAATGGATCCAGGTGAGTACATAGCCGCGAGTTGCCCATTTCACTATCGGGTGGTTGACTTTGAATGAGTTTTCTTAAATAAATAAATAAAAAACTTATTTAGAATTTTACTTTAGGGAAAATCGTCAAAATGATTTGATTCAAGTATTTGTCCATATAAAATAACTTAACTCAATTCATTTATGAATTCGGTGGTGAGTTGGTTCAAAAGTATTTTATTTTTTTTGGGTAATCTAAAAGTAAAAATAAGTTTACTCATTGTAAATTTGGGAGGTCTGTTAAGTTTTTGATTAATTCATTTTCAAGTATATCTAAATAATATAACTTTAACTAATTATTTTGAAATATATGTATTCAAATTTAGAGCAATAGAAAAAATGTCAATAACATTGTTAATGCTTTCAAATACTGTAGCTCATACAGTCATACAAGAATAAATGCTGATATCTACTATCCTTTTTTAATATTGTGTAGTATTCTTACTTATAAAAAAAGAGTGTTGGAATTTGATTACAAGAGTCAGAAATGCTATCAAACAAAATTTGTCTAATTAGTATCGTTTGACTTCATTTGCATGGATTCTAGTACTTCTTGAAATTGTGACAATGTCTAGGAGAGTATACTCCCCTCTTGATCACCCAAGCTTTTGTAACACAGAAAATGAGAGCCGGAATCAGAAATAAAATTTGATTTATTAAGGGGAAGTTGAGTACACGAGCATCAAGTAGAGGTAATGAATCTGACTTATTGAGCAATTCCATTGAAGATAGTTGATGACCCATATTTCTTGCGGGAAATATATTTGCACAATGGTCTAATAGATGGTCCTTCGTTACGTATTTATTCGCCTAAACTATGCTTAATTACACTACTAAATTAATTATGCTAAACCCCCACATGATCCTACCCTCCCAACACTTGCCTTCACCACATTCTACCACCTATACCCCACTTGTCATCACCTCATTCACTATACCCCACACTTGTCCCACATACAATATGTAAGAGCTCATATATAGGTAACAGTATGAACAAAAAATATTTCAATGTCTTCCTCATTGTTTAAGTAACATTTTAGTAAAACTCAAAAGTAATTTTGATACACTTATAACTTTTACTGTAAAATATATTTTCTTAAAGAAATATTCATAGAGCATATTATGCATTTTAGACAGAATTATATGTAGTTTTTGACAAAATATATGTACCCCCTAAGCTCATGATTAACTTGTACTGTATAGGGTTATTGGCAACAACGAATACGCACTTTGCCCTCTCTACAAAATATCGAGACAATATATATATATATATATATATATGAATTGAAATAATTATATTGAAAGTACTTAATACCAAGTACATAACACTAAAATTCAATTATAGCATTTTGATTTATTTGTTAAAAAAAAATTAAGAGTAATACGTGAAAACATTTATTATTCACACTAATTCTTTCAAACTACTGAGATATCGCAACTAATAGGAAAATCATGGAAGAAACAAAGGTCAAAAATAAAAGTCTACTGCATTTATTGTTAAGCTTTCAGATTGTTTTAGTAAAGCTCAATTTGTAAAATTTTAAAACCGTGAATTTATTATTTTATTCAAAGTTGCGAACTGTCATTAGTTAGTATGACTTCCTATCTTATTTACACTAAGTTCATTCCATCTATGGAATTGGAATAATTAATGTATTATAACTTATAAGCAGACAGTAATCGACTTATTTAGGTAACTCATTATCCAATTATTATTTGTCCAGTGCTGACTACACAAATCTTATGATATATCCGTTATGCTTATCGGTTAAAATAATTTTACTTGGTAATACCATTTATGATTTTGGTATAATGATTAGATCTACAACAAAATCTGAAGAAAGTAAATTTTTTCCCTAATTTAGTTTCAAATTTTTAGTACAAAATTAATTTTAATTAATTCGATGACTTGTCCTATTTGAATGTGCTTGGCCTATAAATTTAGCTGTAAGATGTCTTCAACTTCATACCAAAAAAATATATAATTTAATTTGACAAAGAGTTCGAGTATTAGAAAAGCAGTGAGGATGGATTCAAAAAAAGTTGGGTTTCTCGTAGCTTTTTTGATTATTCAGTCATGTAAGTATATAGTACTTCTTTTGATTGATTTTTGTGTAAAATATGAGATCTAGCTAAATTCAATATGATGCAATAGGTTGGATACAAACTTAAACCAGTGCAATTAATCAATACTTGAAATTCATCAATTATATTGTTAGATTGTTTTTTTCTTTTCGCTCACTTTTTCTTTATGTTTATTACTATTATATATTATAGGTCTTCTAGGCGGCACCGATGCAAGAAATGTGGTTATCCCTTGCTCAAGTGATGCGCAATGTGCAGATTATTGCAATGGAGCTCCCCACAAATGCTTTGGTGGTCTTTGCTTATGTGGCCCTGAAGCTACCTCTGCAGCTGACCCTAATATTTTCAAAAACTTATAAAGTTATATATTGTTACGTAAAAAAAAAACTGTTACGACTTAATGCGTCTGAGATTGTTGTTTTTAATTTCTTGAAACTACAAGTGTTGCTTGTTCAGAATTGAATAATACATTTGAATAAGTGGTTGTTATCCCCCGTTATTTTTCTATTCCTTTTTTCCTTAAAAAAACATTATATTATCTTTTCATTAGTAAATTAGGCTGGAATGTACAACAAATTGTTGATAAGTTCATAGTCACATATCTATAGTCTTTAGATATTTATGAGTTTATTATTATTATTATTATTATTATTATTATTATTATTATTATTATTATTATTATTATTATTATTATTATTATTATTATTATTATTATCATTATTATTATTATTATCATCATTAAGATCTAAATATTCGATTCATACATCAAAATACTTAACTCTGAGGATAATATAAATACACATTACCAAATTTGAAAATACAAAATATCAACATAAAATTTTTATTTCATTGTAAGATAAACATGTAAATAATTATATGATATGAATATAGGCATAGAACTATAATATATATATATATATATATATATATATATATATATATATATATATATATATATATATATATTGTCCAAAGGAAAACATACATACAGGCGTGCTGCATGCTCAGACAAACATATATGTGTGTCTATATTGTTTATATATGGTTATACGATTTTGCAGTCAAGGTTGACAGATATCTAATAATTTAAAAACTAAATTCACCAATTCTCATGTCACGCTTCAGTACAATGGCTGAAAATTAGTTATTAATGCATAATTAATATATGCATTTGTTGCCATACGAGTAGCAGGTAAATAATAGATTTTTGTACAAATATGGCTTTTAAAATTAATATTTACTATTTAAGCTCGACGCTGGGATTGTGACTTTCGGTAGTGTTTGCGCACTTGGTAGTATTTTTCATTATATTTCATCGAATTGCAAGTAACTCATTTTAAAATTAGTAATGCATTCACATCCTATTTGTGTTTCAACTTTCAAGATACATAAACTATGGAATGACTAAGATATTCAAGCATAAAAATATTAAAATAGAACAGTAAAATCTATAAAGTATTAAGAAATACTAAGAAACTGAATTTGAAAGACAAGTAAATCACACTTCATATTATACAAACAAAATCTCTTTCACATATGGCAATGTTTTTCTCATTGTTTTCACTAGAAAAAAAAAAGAAAAAAAATACAATTACTCACACATAAATTCAAGTTAACTTTGACTAATGTATACATAAATAGACAAAAATTGATTATGCATGTTAGGTTTACATTTTAATTTGATAATTAATACACATATAAATGTTTTTTATTATTTTAATACGCATTAAGACGCACTCACATTTATAAAATTTTAAGTTTTGCACATTGGCGCAACGTTTTCGCACTCGCACTCGCTCACTCATCCGCATTGTGTGACTTAGGACAGACTCTATTCCTTCTCACCGTCATTTTCGACCAAAAGAGCTTGGGCAGCCAATTTCATGTCCTTACTTGAACTTAGTTGTTGATATTTGAATAATAATATGTTTGTTAGGGAGTATGGTATTCATATATGGATTTTTTTTGTTGAACATATTCATATATGGATTAGGCCCACGTTTAGAGCAAATTAAGTATTTCAGATTTGTCGTAATACATGATAATTTGAAATTTTTGATAGTTTTAATTATTTTAGTAAGCTATGGTATAGTTTAAATATTTTAGTTCAGTAATTTCATTACTTCTACTCTTTAATTAAGATATAATAGTATCTAATTAATTATATAGACGTGTAAGCAGTTGAATTAGGCTTATGTGTACTCGATTTGTTATAGTAATATTAATATTTTTGATGATTTAATTAGTAAATGTGAGTAATTTAACTTATTTATTTAAAGTATGGTATTATCTAAGTTGATATCATGGAATTTTCAAATTCTTAGTAAAGAATTGGTATTATTTTAGTAATTTTAGTAATTTTTAATTAGAGATATATCATTTTTTAGATGGCAAATACACCGGGTTCGTCAGGTACGTGTAGGGGTAGAACTTAAAAGGGTATCTGGTATCGACTGAGATGGGTTTTTCTTACGCGGGTCCTAATGTGCCTTATTAGGCTTTAGTAGTACTGCGACACAGCATGGCGTTAGATGGCATAGCAATGTCGAAATCCAGCCACCCAATTACCATCACCTACTTAGTCGGGAGCACATACTTTGGAGTCGTCTTTGTCTGCAAGTTATCTTACCCATGCACATGGTCATATCTTTGTCGCTTCATTACCAGGGTCACGTTGGGACAACTGAGACACCGTGGTCCATCGACACCATAGTATCGGTTGTAGACCCTAGCTACACTTAGGACCATATGTATGTTGGGTGAGAGCATGCTATCGAGGTTCATCCCGCCAACAACCAGGAAAGAAAGTAGATTGCACTGCGTGGCGCAAGGGGTTTTGCATGTATACAGTTTGAATGCACCATCAACGCTAATTTGAAGAATCATTTGATGGCATCGTACATTACCTATGGCACATGGTCGCCTGCACATAAGGAGCCGTGTTGATATCTCTTAAGGATTCATAAAAACAAATGTTTTTCGATTGATTTATTAATTATGTTGTATTTTACTATTTTAGTGATGATAACCTAACAACTTTTTCATTAGTTGTACTGAGTAGGCATTACTAATCAATAATCATGGTAGGGAAGGATCGGTATACAGATGAAAGTACTATTTGAACATGTTCAGGGACCTTGATTATGAGCATGCCACCATACTTAGATCGATGAGGAGTTGATGTTATCCTACACGAAGTACTGGGAGACTGGGGAGACCCAAGAGAAGTGGGATGAGGCCAAAGGGAATAAGAGGAATGAGGAAAAGGTTCATATTTTGCTGGGTCGATCAGCTTGGACAAACAAAAATAGAGGAAGGTATATTTACGACTATTTTTTTTAATTACGGTTATTTATGTGTGATGAATTATTATATGTAATTGAACATGCTAACAAGGAGAAGGGAACTTCAACGCACATCTTCTTTTTTGATCTTGATGGAAACACGCGCGACGGAGCATAATGGAGTAATTGTATGGGCCAACCCAAGAGTCAAGGAGGCTCGCGCGAGTGTTATTTGTTTATATTCGATATAGCTCTTTGGTCTGTTAATGTTTTTTGCTTTTTAATATTATTTAATTTCAGTTTTTATTACGTTAAATATAAGACTTACATATTCAGGTTCACAAGAGTGCACAAGGACAATCGGGCTCTTTGGCCTGCATTGAATGTCAAGGTTTTGCTTCAGATAGTTGGATCCAAGAAAACCTAAGTTTGTCAATTCTGAGTTTCTAAAGGCGCAGTTTTATAAGGAACTGAAGTATATCAGGTCATTCTCCAAGTTAGCCAACAATGAGAAACAACAGTTGTTATTGAGGCCATGCAGCAACATAACAGAGCTAGCCCCCGAGATCGAGACCCCAAAGAGAGAACTTTTTGATACCTAGCGGAACCAGCAGATGATGATGATCATGCTGATGCAGGTTCATATGCAATTGGCGGCTAGATCGCGCCCAGTTATAAGCACTCCCACCTGTGTCACTCCCACTTATAGGCGCCCCAGGTTGCGTGTAGTTATAGGCGCCCCGGCCTGTGATGAGTCTGCAGTTGGGTGACCACCAGTAGTCGAAGCATCCCTTTCAAAATACATATTTTGACCATTTGTTGACACTCTTTTATCCTTTTTATAATGAAGGGGATGATTAGATAAACTAACTGTTTAAAAAAAAAATATATATATATATATATGTGTGTGTGTGTGTGTCACGTAATTAAACTATTGAAGAATAGTAAAGACGAGAACTATGAAATTAAATTATGGCTTTCGATCCTTTCCTTCACAAGGCACGAATCTCTTTCCTAGCCAAATGATAGTTTGACAAGGACGCCAACAGAATATACAAAATTTAGACCACAACTGTAACGAGAGAAAACAACAAAAATAAGGACAAAATTTTAAACCATAAACTACCAGAAGTGTACAAGAAAGGCACAAAAAAGACATCTGTGGTTGAACTGGAGAAGATAGCAACAAGTTGAGCAAACTTCCCCAATTCATCCCTTTCAACATCTCACAATATCCAAATCCCCTCTGTCTCAGATCAAAACCAGAACAACACCATATATACTTCAATTTAGCTGGCTGCTGCCGCGCAACGCCATCATTGAAGTGCATTCACAAAGGCCGTCAACGACTCAACGTCTCTCTTCTCTGACTGATATTTAATGGGCCGCGAAGAATGCTTAGGGAAGAAAACTATGGTAGGAAAGCTTCCCAACTGCAATTCTTGCTGTGCAAATGCCTTCTCCTCCCCATCTGCCCTGAACTTTGCAACCTTAACTCCGGACCCCGAAAGCTTCTCTGCCAAGTCTACATACGACTCCTCCATAGCCTGGCAAAACGGGCACCATGGTGCATAAAGCACAACAAGCCACGCCTCCTTCCTGTTTTCCAATTTCAACAAGTTCTCAATTCCAGGCCTGCTCAAGTTCACAACATTCTCGGTGGTGAAAAGATCGGCATGCGTGGCAGTTCCATTAGCGTGAGTGGTGCCAATAACATTTTCCTCCTTAATGTTGCCTTTGTGCAGACCACACTCCTTGGCCTTGGCGTCCTCCCACCACCACCTTCCTTCACGCTCGTGCTGCCCAGGGAGCACCGCTCTCGTGCACGGCTCACATCCAATGGAAATATAACCTTTAGCGTGCAACGAATTAACAGGCACATTCATTGCTCGAAGGAAATTCCAAACATCATTTCCTTTCACATTGGCAAGGGGATTCCACTTCACTAAACTGCCAACCCCACCGTCTAATCCCTCGAAAACAGGGTCAACTTGAACCACGGGAACCTCCGATCGTGTGCCAGGGGACTGATCTTTGCGTTGGCCGGTTATCCATGCTCGCAACCCCTTGAGCGCCCTTCTCAGGGGCCTAACCTTTCTAACTCGGCAGCACTCCTGGTGGCCATCCTCGTAGAAAGAGAAAAGCCCCTTGCTTCTAACCAAGGCCTGAACTTCTACTGCGTCCGGGAACATGTACTCGATACGAATGCCATAGCGCTTCTCAACTTCGTCGAAGAATTTGTACGTTTCAGGGTTCAGCCTTCCAGTGTCCAAACTGAAAACTCTGAACGGCCGCCCCGTCAAGTGTGCGTATTCGATTAAAGCAACATCTTCTGCCCCACTGCAAAAATTCAACTATTTGGTCAGTTTCCAAGCTTCATAAGTATCCAACAATGTGAAACAGAGAATCACAGCACAAAATAAAAACACTTGTGCATATTCTAACCAATTGATTGTATTCATGACTATGAGGGGCATACAAGTTTCTCACAGAATGTAATACTAAAAAAATATTGTACTCAATTACTAATTAAACATAACAACTAGATTGTAACGATTTATATCAAATTATATAAAACGTTGATTAAATACTAGCATACATACCTACACAAATTTTCCAATAACTACCATAAAACTTAACTGCTCAAAGTCAAAATTTGTCACAAATCAGATCTAATTTTACCAAACGATCCAACACCAAAAACTGCAAATTAAGCAAAATTGTGCAATTTACCTAAAAGCAATAGCGATATCGTCCCCAAATTTCTCGAGAGCCTTGTCCATAATCTCAAGCGGCGAGGCATTCTCGAGGTCCTTAGCCAAATCCTCAAAGTTCTCTACCACCTCAACTTTCTCAACCACCTCCGCTATTTCTATACAACACAACACAAAGGGCAAAACCGTCAATTCACATCAAATTTCTCAATTACCGTACACATGCAAAATAGCAAATTAAATTAAATCAAATCAAATAATTGACGTACGAGGAGCAAACACCGTTGCAGCAGCTGAAGGAACGATCGAATCGTTCCTCTTCGGCTCAGCATTCAGCGGCTTCACGGCGCACCGCCGCCGCGAGAAATTAACGACCGTCGATGATAAATGATGCCTATCCAACGGCTGAAACGCACCGAATTGTGCGGCTGTATAACAACAACAAATTTAACAGTTACACACGCAAAATTAAAATTTCAATCAGAGCTAAGAAAAATTGAAAAAAAATTATATATACGGTACCTCTGTTCTGCTCAAAGGATGAAGTATGAACAGCAGCAGATGAAGAGGTGACAGCAAAAGCCATTGGATTTTTGGAGGTTTTTAGGGAGATTTATTTTTGATCTTGTGAAATTTTTTTGTTGTGTGTGTGTTTTTTTTTTTTGAGTACGAACTGGTAAAATTATATAACAAACGAGAGGCAGGGGGCGGCTTTGGCAGGTTCATTGAACCTGGACGTGATTTGGGGTGTTGAGTTAATTTACACGTGGCGTGTGGCGATTGGTTTGGGATTTAATGTGGTGCATGTCAGCGCTCTCGTCATGTGGCGAGCCGAAGACAAGTTTTAGAGAGAGAGAGAGAGTCGTGGTTGAGAGGAAATGCGAATTCTGTACCAGTCAAAGTTTACTTTGTGTTGGATTCTATTTGGATCTTCTTTGATTCTACCTTTTTGTGCTGCAAATTGATACTAATTGTAATATTGGATTTTTTATGCTTTTGACATTCTTATTGTGGATCAACGTTTCGATTTCATGGTATGTCTCAGTTTGTTTGCTGGATATTAGGGGCTTTTTGTAATTTTTTCAGAAGTTTCTCGACATGTTACGAAAATTCGTAAAATTGGTAGTTGTATTGGAACCGTTCGGTTAGTTTTATTTCGTAATTTTTTCAAAGGTTTTTCAACTTGTAACTAAAACACTTATAATTTTATTTCGATAAAAAAAACTATAATGTTTGATTCGTTTTCGAGTAAAAATACGAAAATGTATTTTGATACATTATTGTTATTTGGTAATTGTTTTCCAAACTTATCTTCTAGAAAATGAAGAAATCCAGGAGTTGAAAGAAAATCTGATGATATTTACTTAAATTGCAATTGTAAGTTTTATATAAATGATTCATGGGATGTATAAGGATGAATAACGGGGTTGATACAATTGAGTTGTGGAAAAAATGGATATGACCACTTCTTTGGAATTTTGGAATAAAGTTCAGGTAAGGAAGATTCGCTGAAAGTTCGATAAGTGTTACCTACATAGGAATATAATTTAATCAATCGGACATGTGAAATAAAGGACATTAATTGAAGTTATTATGAATCAAGAAGTCAAACTTATTACAAGTGTAAGGAAAAATGATTTTAGAGAAATTCCCAATTTCATTTAATATTGCATCAACAGAAATAAGATAATACTGTGACATATTATTAGATGTTTATAAAGTTTTACTTTTAAAAAATATTTCCCTTGAGTAGATCGATTAATTGGCAAAAACAACTTATTTGTTTTTGCAAGTTGTACTATGAGAATCAAATCTTATAATTCAGTTCATCGGAGGGAGAGCCTTTAAACAATTCCAAAAGCAGTAGTAAAAAGGTATAGCATGAAATAATATAAACAACACCTTGCACCTAAATAAACAAATCGAGAGAAATCTTGCATTGGCTTGCTTACATAAATGTAGGAAGGTCGACCTTTCATTATTTAATTCACTCCTAAAAAACACTTTATCAATTATTGGACAACAATTATTTAAAAAAAAATGGAACAATTGACTCCACCTGGATACCAACATATACCGTCAAATTTACACCACAAATTAAGAAATATAATAGAAGCTCAATTTATTTAACTCTTTCGTCAAATCACTTATATTGGTTAAACTGAAACTGTACCAAATCTGCAAGTACCTAATAATATAATTCACAAACAAGAAACAATACTCCTTTATTTTCAACTTCATTTCTTATAGGCGTATAATCTTTGATTGGTGATTGATTTTTTATTCCAGTCTACTTTTGGCAAGATTTCAAATGTAATATCTTATGAGTGGTTCATTATTATTTTACTTTTTTACGGTCTTTTATGTTGTGCGAATTTGTTGCTTTAGAATATATACTATCTCATACATTTTGATCAACTCAATGTAGTAATCTGTAAACAATGTCACCTCGTTGAATTACAAAATTCAAATATAATATGAGATATATAGACTTAAAATACACGTAAAGAAATTGTTATGGATTCGTTGGGCGTTTATTCTTGAGTATGAAATACTTATCAACCAATAGAATTAATGGAACAAGATAAGTCGATCATGACGATTTAAATTGAGAAAGACGAGCAATCACATCATCATAAATTGCACTCGATGAACAAAGAATCATCCATTGAGCATATTATGAGGTAACAGAATAATAAAGTGACTTATGATTTCTGCATAAATTTTCGGCCGCAAAATCCATAGTGTATGGCCACATGCCCCCACATAACATCAAGTGGGAGTAGTATCAAATTATGACCATATATTTAGACCACATGAATAGTTATAGTTACTACTAATAAACATACAGTGTATGGTTTAAAGCTAGAGAACATTTTTTTTTTTTATCAAAAAGCTCTAGAACATTTAGTAGTACAAACCACCTTCGTTTGAATTAGATCTATTGAAAATATTTACATTTATAAACATGAATTGATTTATTATATTGATAATACAACGGCTATGAACACCCTTTATCAGGGCGGCATGATAAGACTTTGAAATATGCTTCTACTTCCTAACAATGTAGTTATAACAATTTAATATTACAACAAGTCAACACATTATCTTACTTGCAACTCGTGACCGCTTTGAAAGCTAATGACCCACCTATAAGTTCCAAGCTCATAATGTACAAAAGAATCTTTAAGAGTGTGTCTAGTACAACATTTGACGGATAAAAATTCAACATTTCTCTACATTCTTTTTAGAAATCTTTTTTACCGTAAAAAAGTTCTCATTTCCTTTTTACACATGGATTTTATCGACCAGTGATAACTAATAATAACGCCATACTGGAATGTTACATACGAAAGAATCAAATTTTATTTTTATAAGAGCTCCTAACTTTTTGATAAAATCCGCCGCGTGCTACAAAGCCCTTGCTATATAAAATGCACCATATCATAGGGATAATTGCAAGTTCACTCCTACCACTTACATGTTTCATTTTGTTGAAAGGTGAGGCCAGAAGTAAAGTATCAGATTCTTTTGTATGAGATTCCAGATCTATCCTAATACCAGTAGAACTATGATATCAATTTTTCTATTTGAAATCTATCACACTAAACATATTATGAGATTGTGACAATCAAATGTAGAATTTATGTCTTAACACTTAATTTATAGGCGAGATTTTCTAGTGAAACTATCACAAGGCATTGTTTATCTTATTGTGTGTATTTATAAATTTAAAACACTTACTTCTCGTGAGTGCTAAATGATTGTGAAGTAACCTATGGAGTTGTCGAGGGGGAGTGTATTACACAAATAAACCTAAACAATGTGACATAGGGTTCACTAGTCGTATTCTTACCTCTACGAATTGAGGTGCACTTTTCGTGTGTGTGGCTCTTGTTCATGGTCCCCTCGAATCTAAAGTAATTAATGTCTAGTTAGTTAGTTGCATTTAGAAAAGTGGTAAAAGAGGATGTCCATATTATATGAAAACGAACGGCCTCGGTGTTCTTTCGGAATATAATTCGACAGCTAGAATAGTTTAACGTATGCATTATATACTATGATGCATCGACACTTCGAAAAAAAAATTTATGCAGTGTCCGACACCCCAACACGACACGATACCGACATCCCGACACTCCTCCGACACGTGTCGGACATGCCACGTGGCGTGTCTTAATAAAAATAAAAGAAAAAGAAAAAGGACACCGTGTCGGACACGTTTTAAGAACGTGTCCGACACGCCTGGACACTTTTTGAGCTGATTTTATAATTTTTATTTATGGTTACAATTTAAATTTTTTAAAATATATAGATAAAGATTATTAGAAGAATCAAACATTAAACTTTAAAAGTTAAATAATTAAGTAGCAAAAATGCATAAATGATAATTTTTCTCCCAATCAAATCTCCCGAATAAGCATACTGTATTTCTCTTTGCGCAAATAACAAGGACGGGCAAAAAAAAAATCGTTATTTCCTCGAGTCGTGGCACTAATATCCTATTTAAAGACTTTATTTGAGTATTGTATAACACTTTGTTTTGTGGTTAATTTGATTTGTGTATAAGCCTTTGTACTTAATGCTTGGAATTTATGACATACACTTTAATGACTATTTTATTTGAACTTTTAGTTGTTGGTTACTTGGTTTTGAGTGTAAATATGTTTGGTTTGATTTTATATTTTGAACGTCATAATGTTATTTGTGTAGATTATTATGATGTCTTCTATATCTCAATATAAAAAATACAGTCGTGACACGGCCGTGCCGTGTCTTGTAATTTTAAAAAATCTGTGTCGCCGTGTCCGTATCGTGTCGTATCTGTGTCCACGTGTCCGTGTCCCTGCATCATAGTTTATATATGTCATGTCAATTGCTGTACCATGGATCTCATCTAAATTTTTGGATCACAGTAACTAACTTCATGTTGTAAATTGAAAGTATGACCAAAAAATATGATGATGATGATACTAATTACTCTTTTTCTTAAATCATAGAAGTTTCACTTATATCGATATCATTCTTTTGTTTAAAACAGAAGAGAGACTAATTTGACTCAAAATTCCTGAGAAATCATTATAAATTGTATTCTATAAATATTCACGATATTGTACATAAATTTCCAAGAAATTAAAATATGTGCATAGAGACTCAAGCAATGTTGTATCAATATTCACTATAATATAGCTTACTAATTATACGTTATTAAGAATATATGTAAATTAATAAATTGATCTTTTTATAAATGTGAGTTTTTAGCCGAACAAAGAGGCCCTCATGAATTCTAATTCATGTGCCACTCACTCATAAAACAAGTGACTTGTCAAATGCAACAAAAAATATTTATAGTTACACGTGAAGGAAACGGTTGAAAATACATATAAATTAGTAAATATCAATTTTCTTTACAAACTTCAACTTTTGAACGAGACCCATATCAATTAATCCAATTTTTCAACCAATAAAAACTGCACTGGACGATCCATCCATCTTTGACTTTGAATAACAATTTCCAGAAACAAATCGGAGCCTAAGCATAATATATATATATATATATATATATATATATATATATATATATATATATATATATATATATATATAACACATAGATTTGAATTAGCAATAATTAATATAAATACTAGTCATGGTAGTGAAGGTTTCCGCAATTATTGGATATTTAAAATGCAACTTTGTAATTAAAAAGACAAAGACTTTAACGTCATATTGACTCCTGCCTCTTGAGGTCCAAAAGAGTCGCAGTGTTTACCATATACTAATCCTACATAATTTAGTACCGACAAACCTTGCTTTTTGTTTAATTACCTGGACATTAGCAATCAGTGAGCCTACTGAAGCGACACGCATAAAATAAACTTATTATTTACTATAAGAGGTTCACGGGTCTTAAGTCTCAACAGTAAATAAGATTTACTTCATTTTGTATTTAGTTTATTAATCTCACAGAGTTGTAAAACACATATAATTAACCATCAGCACATACAATATCATGTCGATATATGACAAGTACAAAATGGGGCATATGATGGAGGGTTTTGACACTTTTCATCTTACAAATATTAGCAATAGAAGTAGAATTCTAAAAAGCTGTTTTATAAAATCAGAATTCGAAATAGAGGAAGTACTATACTTTTGCCAAACTTTGGTGCGACACTGGGAATGTACATCTAATACTAACTTACAAAGTTACTAACTTTCCGGCTTATGAACAATTAAAGTAAGGAAGAAGCAACACAAATGCAGTTATACGTCAAGAAGTTGGGGAAAAACCAAACTTTTTATTCCCAGTTCAAAATGGAATTACCAGAGCTTCCTAACACCGATAATTACTAGCACCACGAAATAATAATACGGTTTATTCAAAGAAAACCCTCAGTCAATAATCCATTGTAAAGACAACATACAGTTTCTGCTCATAAAGGTCTTCACTCCGGTGTGAAGCAATCTAACTTCCTTTGGGGGAAGATGAAAAGAATACAAAAAATGGAGTATAATGCCTGCTAAAACAAATGCTAATCACACCGTTTTTCAAGAAACTCGTTTCTGTAGGAATGAACATGTACAAATATAAGAATCCAATTTAGTGCCGGATGATAGAATACGATCAGTTTTGTTTATGAGATTGTATCCACTTGATAACAACCAAGTACACGAAGAAACCTTGCGAATTCCTGAAGAATGTAAAAGACAAACAAAGACTACTGTTAACCCCTCATAGAACATGCAAAAAGAATAAACTATCACATGAAACTTATTTGAATATGCAAAGCAGGCATTGTTGTGATGCTAATTATTATCAGTTAACCAAAAGTTCTTGCAGAAAAATGGACGCCACTATGAAGCTCTACCTGGTTTAGGTGCTGTTTGAATTTGATGAAAACTGTTTGCATGTCGTGCAGATAATGGAAAAAGAAAATGAACTACAGACCTGAAGATGTCCCAACGCA